>CM053595.1:122843851-122860511 GCA_028646575.1 Pseudocheirus occidentalis
CCGAACTGCTTTACCCCCCCCCCAATTAAGTTTCAAAGTTTCAGCTTTCACTAACCATCCCTGACCGAGGCTCCCCTCAGGCCAGTGCTTTAGATTTTCTTTGAAGTATACTCAAGCTGCGGCTTGGGAGGCTCCACTGCTCCTCCTGGCCGCCCTGGGGTCTTGCCTGGCTGCAGGGTTTTGGGCTGGCCACTCTCTGCTCCTCTGCTGTGTGAGCTGCCTCTCCGTCCTGCTCCTCACGCCTTGGCAGATGTGGGGGTGCTGGAGGCTGTAGAACCTCTGCTGGCTGGCTGCGGGGCTCAGCTCAGCTCTCTCCCACCATCCCAGGCCTGGCTGTGGTCTCAGCTTCTGGTTGTTCCAGCCTCCGCTCCGGCGGCCAAGCTGAGCCCCTGCTGCCGAGCTGCCTTCAGCGAGTGCTGTGTTCTCTGTATTTTCGTGAGTCTGAGAGTCCTAGACTTTCCTAGACTTTGTCTGGGCTCGTATTTTCTGGGTGTTTAGGGTGGTGGTGTGGGAGCTGCGGGACCTTGCTGCTTCTACGTCGCCATCTTGGCTCTGCCCAATTTGGCTTTTTAAGGCATTCTTCTCTTCATTGGCTTTTTGGGTCTCCTTTGCCATTTAAGTTAGTCTATTTTAAGGTGTTATTTTTTCAGTGTTTTGGGGGGTCTCCTTTAGCAGGGTGTTGATTTTCTTTTCATGATTTTCTTGCATCATTCTCGTTTCTCTTCCCATTTTTCCTCTACTTCTCTTACTTGATTTTCAAAGTGTTCCTCTACGAGCTATAACCAATTCATATTTTTCTTAGAAGCTTTTGGTGTGGGAGTTTTGCTTTTGTTGACATCTTCTGGTTCCATGTTTTGACTTGTTTTGTCCCCCAAAATGATTCTGTGGTCTTATTGTGTTTCCTCTGCTTGCTCATCTTGACAGCCAATTACTTGCCTTTTGAACTCTTTGCCACAGTAGAATTCTGCTTCTAGAGTGGAGAGCTTTGTCCCAAATTACTGGGGGTTTTGCCAATTTTGTCAGAGGTCTGAGGAGGGTACCCTCTCTACAGACATCCCAAGCTCTGGCACCCTGGCATTTCTCACCCCAGAACCACCACCCAAGATGGCAACCCAGATCCAAGCGGGTCAAAGCAAGAGTGATTACTCTCTGAATGGCCACTTGGTCCCCCTATGATCTGTAGGCCAAGAGCTCTGGAGGCAGCCATGAAGCAGTAGTTTCAACCACCGTGCCTCTGCAACTTCTTACCTTGGGGACAGGGGCCAGACTGCACTCTTCCATCACCCAGTTCCAACAGAGTTCCCCACTGACCTTTTACTTTCTCTTTGGCATTTATGGGTTGAGAAGTCTGTAAACTACCACAGCTGCTGGTGATTCACTCTCCTGAAGTCTGCTCCAGTTAGTCTGTGCCATGGGCCATGGCCATCCTGAATCTCAGACCCTGTGGCTCACACAGGATGGGCTCAGCTCCCAGCTCAGTGTGATAGACCCTTCCTGTTGGCCTGCCAGACTGGCTTCAACAGGAGATTTATTTTTCTCTGTCACTTCGCAGGTTCTGTAGCTCTAAAATTTGTTTAGAGTCATATTTTATAGGTATTAGAGGCGGTTGTGGTGGGAGTTCACAGAATTTCCTGCTTCTACTCCACCATCTTGGCTCCACCCCCTCATAGTATTATTTTAAGTATCAAATAAGATAATATACATAAAGCACTTCCTAAACTTGACACTGCTATATAAATGCTAACTATTATTGTCAGTACTTATATTGCTGTACTATTTCATAGAACCACAGAAGGTAAGTATTGGACAGGACCTCAGCAACCACCTAGTCCTACCAATACCCAAAAGAAACTCTCATTGATGAGGAATAGATGAGAGGTAATCAGTCACCCAACTTCTGTGCTTGAAGATATCCTCTTTAATTAAGTGACTTTTGTTTTGAACTAGTGTGACTTTTGGTTGGTCTGGCAAAAGAAACATTGATAGTGGCTTATAAGCTAAGACTTGAAGTGTATGTTGATCCAAAACATACTTTAAACCTGGCGTAGCTTCCAGGTACCCAAAAATCAAAGTGGCGAATGGTGGTAGGTCTATACTATGAAGAAACCAGGTTCCAGACTCCATCAGAATTAGGGAGAAATTTAGGGACTAAGGGCAAAGAGGTAGTGTCTGAACATTGGGCAAAAGGAGATAACCAAAGGATCTTTGAACTTAAAAGTAATTGAAGGTATCAAGTAACTCAATTAACCTCCAACCACCTGATATTTGGAACTTTAGATGAGCCTATGGATTCAGGACTGGGAAAACCAAAACCAAAGTATATTCCGAAAGCTATCAGCAACATTTTGTTGCATCAGAGCCAAGTGTAGGAACAGGGGAATATGTCTTTGGGAAAGGTTTGATGCACCACACAGTTTCCAGGCAATCATAGAATATGAGAGCAGCTAAAAGGGGCCGCATTTGTTCCAATCCCCTCATTTTACAGAGGAAGCAGTTGAGGCCCAGAGAGGTTAAATAATTTGACCAAGATTACACATTTAGTCAGCCTCTGAGCAAGGACCAGAGCCCAATTTTTCTGATTCACAACCTAGTGCTCCATCAACCACACACTGTTGCCAGACATCAGACTGAATCCTCACAGCAGCAAGCCAGCTCCACCAACACACGGCCTCTGCTATAGTAGGGTATGAAAAGTACAAAGCTTGGCTGCTGGGGGTAGAAGGGAAGGCTTTGGACAGACTCATTCCATTGCACTCAGCCAATCTCAGTGCATAATTAAGAGCAATAAACAGGATGTTCCTAATCAGAAAAGTCTTCAATAACCGATTAATTGTAACCTAGCAAAGACAAAAACATAGCACAACTCAACCAGCAGATGCCAGAATGGCAGCTCCATGCATGAGGCAGATCCCTATTCTTTACTACAAGTTTTAATTGTCTTTAGGGGTGAATTGTCTCTTTCTTCTAGACTCAGTAACTGCTAAGTTTGGGGGTTGTGTGTGTGTGTGTGTGTGTGTGTGATTTACTCTATAACTTCACTGACAGCAAGAGTTTTGTTAGCTCAAATGTCATTTAGATTTCACATTCTATTTCCTTTCTAAATATTCATTCTCTTCTGGCTCCAGTCTCTTGAATCCAGAACCCCAAGGCAGACAAAAGGGTGAGAAAGTCATAAGAAAGTACTGCGAATAACGTCAGTAATTCATATTTTTATGGTGATTTATACTTCAGAAGGCACTTTTTCCATTCTCTTTCATATTTGATATACATAACAATGCTGGATGGGTATTGTTAGCCCTATTTTATGGATGAAGTTGAGGATAAGAGAAGTAAATTTCATTACTAATACTTAACACTCTGTCCTGCAATTCTCTAATGCATTTCTCATATAGTATCGTGCATTATAATTGCGTGTGTCTTATCCAAATACTAGACTGTGCATTCTGTGAAGCAGGAATGCTATGCACCAACTAGTCAACATTAATTAGTCCTAGCAGAGTGTCTACATATAAGTATTTAATAAATGGTTGTTGTTGAGTGAATGGATAAATGAATGAATGATTCACATTCTTACAACATTTCAGTTTACAAAATGCTTTTTCCACAGCCACTCTTGAAGGTAAATAGTATATTATTATCCCCATTTCATAAATGAGAAAACTGAAGTGCAGAGGTCAAGTTACTTAAAAGGTCAGAGTTAGAAAGTAGGGAATATGCAACACAGATTCAATCCATACTTTTTCCTTTACAACATAAATTCATCAGTAAGAGGCAGGGTATCACAACAGTAAATGTGTAGGAATTAGAGTCACAAGATCTGGTTTTATATCTTGCCTCTATCACTTTCTATCTGTGTGAACTTGGGCAAGTCATTTATCTTCTGAGCTGCAGAGGACTGAATACTAAGGTTCCTTCTAGCTCTAAATTTATGATCCTTTGCCTGGGAGTTGGCCAGTTAGGTGGGACAGTGAATATAGCACCACGCCTGAAGTCAGGAAGATTCATTTTCATGAGAACAAATCTGGCCTTAACACTTGTTAGCTGTGTGACTCTTGGCAAGTCACTTGTCCCTGTTTGTTTCAGTTTCCTCATCTGTAAAATGAGCTGGAGAAGAAACTGGCAAACTACTTTACTATCTTTGCCAAGAAAACCCCAAGTGGGGTCACAAAGAGCCAGTAATGACTGAACAACATCTGTGGATCAGAATGCACACATTGTATAGTGTCTTCTAGAAAGTCACACAATCAGTCCCAAACTCAGAAATGACACACACACTCTACTACTGACTTTAGTCCCGGCTTGAGTTGGGGGTGGGGGTGGGGAGGGATGTTTGTTTTTCTGTTTTCCTTGTCTGGGAGACTCTTGATGGCTCTCTGGGGGAGGACAATTGCTTTGTGGTGTCTGTATCTGGGAAATATGGCAAATACAGACTCCAATCATCAAATAAACAAATCTGGAAACTCAGTCCCATGAATGTGAAGAATCCCTTTGCTTCCTCCCTAAAAACAGGGTTGGAAGGCAAAACATCAGTCCCTTAATGGATAATACTGCCGAAATGAAAAGTAAATACTTTTCTCTATTGGAAGGAAAAGAAGGTAGGGAATAATTATCTAAGAAAACTAATAGTATTAAAAAAATACTTTAGAATGAAAATTTATCAGAGTAGAAAGCTAGATGTGAAGTAATTTCATTAAAAGTCAGAACATGTTGGGTTTTTAATTCCTGAGTACCTTAAATTATTGTGAATGTATAATTGCTTTTCCATGCCTTCAGGAAGGCTACTGAACCACCAACTCGCTACACCAATACATGGAGTGATTTGACTCTGGACCTGGCTCAGAACCCTTCAAGAACTTAGGAGGTGCTATGGGTCTTGAACAGCCTGGCTCTCCAATCTCCTGAAAATCAATAAAGGTTGAAGCTACTTAATTCAAAACTTCAACAGATTCATGAGTTTACTGAAATAGGCACTCATTTAGATGGTGCAGAACACAGTCCTTTCAATGTTTTCTAATCCTGTGCAAAGATGTAGGTATTCAATGAGCAATTTATTGAAGCCCTACTATGCATCAGATACCTTGATAAGTGCTAAGGATACAAATACAAAAGCAAAGTAACCCCCATCCTCAGGACACTTTCGTTGTATTGGGGGAAACAACATGTACTTGTATTTGAAATGTTTAGATACAAATTTAGGCAGGAGAGCATTAGCAGCTGGTGATATCAGGGGAGGCTTTATGTAAGCAGCTACTTGGCATAGTGGATAGAATACTGGACTAGCAGCAAGAAGATCTGACTTTGAATCCTGTCTCAAATATTCTCTGGACAAGTCACTTAATCTTTCTCAAACTCAGGTTCCTTATCTGTAAAAGAGGGAGTAATGCTAGCATCCACCTCATAGGACTGCTTTGAGAATCAAATGAGAAAAGATATGTAAAGTATTTTGCAAATGTTAATGTTCAATATAAATGCTAGCTATCATTTTTATTAGAAGGTGGTGCTTGAGTGTATCTTGAAAGAAAGTCAAGATTTTAAGAGGTGGGGATAAGAATGGTGTATATCTAGACATGGGACACAGCTAATCCAAAAGCAGATGAGAATGGAATATTATTTACGAAAAATAACAAGAAATCCAATTTAACTGGACCACAGAGAATGTGAAAGGAAGTAATGCATAATAAGGCTGAAAAGGTAGGATGAAACCAGGTTTTAAATACCAAACAGAAGAGCTTATATTTGCTCCTAGAAGTACTATGAAGTCACGGGAATTTATTGTGCAATAAAGTGGCATGGTCAGAACTGTGTGGTGAAGGTTGAAGCACCACAATGAGAGGTTTGCAAAATAAACACTCAAAATAACCTAGTTAGAAAATATTTAAGCATAGGCACTAGTTGTCCTGCCTAAAGGTTACTGAATCTTGCCCTTCAGTTCATAGTGGAAGGGTTTTGATTGAAGCCCTCTACATTGTCCATCTGTTTCTAATGAGAAACTCAGAAGTGTTTTGATGGTTCATGGTGACTCAGTCTTATAATCTTCCAATTTCCCCATACATAACCTCAAACAAATGACTTCTGACTGCAAAGCCACTTTAATTACTCTTCTCATTATTTTCTAAGGCTGATTAATTAACTGGGGAAGAAAGGATTAGCTACATTAGCAGGTTGTGGGTTCCTAACTTATCATATTTTGAAGTCTTGATCTTCCACAACTTCACCCCCCTTCCAGTGGAAACAGGACTGTCATTTACCAGTGATTCCGGGAATTGTACAAGAGTGTGGCAAGGTCCAGCACCTTTCTACACTGAAACAATGATTTGGTTCTACAAGAGGAGAGAACTCATATAGATGACTCACTGCTACCAACTCACTTGCATTAATAGACACAAATCTCTCCTTTGTGGGGAAAAAGTCAAAATTATCCATCAGAGGAGATCCCAACCCATACTGGAGGTATCTTATATAATGGGTTGGGTAGGAGCCACATGCCTGAGACAGACAAAACACCTTCAGGACCTTGGAGAAAGGTTTTGATTCCAAGACAGGAAGATTGACTAAGGAGTGATGAATCAAGAAATAAGCAAGAGACATTGTCACTGTATGTGACAGTACCAGTATTTCCTCAGCCAAAAATGAACAAGGACTGTGTGTGGGAGGAGGAGAGAAAAAGAGGATGCTCAGGATGCAACTGCTGAAAGCCCTAAAAAGAAGATTCTCTAATTTTCAACTGGTTTAATGGACCGGGCAATGGATTTGGAGTCAGAAGACCTGGGTTTGCATCCAGTATCTACTGTTTGTTTTGTAAAGCTCAAACTATTTTATTTTTTTTAGTATAAGTGTTCACATCTTGCTTCTGGGAAGGCATAACATATCCAGTAGAGGTTTTCTCATTTGACTCCTTTAAGTACACCTTCTCCCTCACCCCCCACCCATCCAATCTTCCAATAATTTTCAACTTCTTGTTTTTGTTTGGTCATTTTCAGTCATGTTCAGCTCTTCATGATCCTATTTAGAGTCTTCTTGGCAAAGATCCTGGAGTGGCTTGCCATTTCCTTCTCCAAGAGTTGTTGTTATTCAGTTGTTTCAGTCATGACCAAATCTTTGTGACTCTAGTTAGAGTTTTCTTGGCAAAGATAGCTTGCCGTTTTCTTCTCCAGATTAATATACAGATGAGGAAACTAAGACAAACAGGATTAAATGACTTGCCCAGGGTCACTCAGTAAGGTCTATATTTCCCAGGATATTAGTATTGACTTCAGGACTTAGACTCTATCTACTGCACTGTCTTCCTGCCCCTAAATTTTTAGTTTATATGCATTAAAAACAACTCTCTTGGTCATTAGATGTTGAGAAGTTGAGTGACCAGGAATCACTAATCCCACAGAATGTGGACATACAACATACAACAGCAGGTAATTATTGAGGGACTCTGACAATTCAGTAAACCAAATTCCAATGAAAGAGTTATCATATGGGGAGTCTGACTTGATGTGCTTGTTGGAACCCATAAACCAAGGTCAGCCAACACAGTTACTGTAACAAGTCAGCCCTTCCAAAACTCACAAAGAAATACCTCAACCCAATAATAACATTATTATTAATAGTAGCTCATATATTCACCATGATCAAAGGTTTGCAAAGCTCTTCACAAGCATGATCTCATTTTAATTCTCACAACAATCCTGTAAATTTGGTGCTATTATCTCCATTTTGCAGATGAGAAAACAGGATGAGAAAGGTTAAGTTGCCTAGGGTAACAGAGGTAGTTAGTGATGGAGGAGGACTATGAACCTAGCTCTTTTTTACTTCAAGTCTGATGCACTCACTGTCTTTGAGGCCCTGTTGCTTCTCAAGGCAAGGTATACTTGTGTTCCTTTCCTAGGCTGTGAGTAGATGAAGCTTTGTGCACTCTGGGTCAATGTCAGATTGGAAGCACAAAAACCAGAGATGTTAGTAGAAATGTTTCACTTTAAGCAAAAATAGTTGTGCAGTGGTGTAGAAGAAGGTGGGGTGGTACAGAGGACAGTGTGACCTTGAGTATAGTTACACTAGGACAGAGAGTGTTTTGACTGCTGGCCCCTCTAGGGCTTAGGAAGACAAGAACATCAGCAATGGGGTTATAGAGAAGAGCCCAGAGACCGGGGAAGGCGGGGGAGGGCAATTGGGTCACATGATAGATGGTGGTCTTCTGTTGGGTATTCAAGAAGAAAGTAGACACAACCCTCACCAGGGAGTATGTGTGCTTCCCCATATCACCACTCAGATAAAGCCTCAGGCCCCTTTGCTGGCTATAGCTCTGCCCACGCTCAGCTTTCAGGAGAGGGAGAAGAGTAGGTTAATATTTCTTTCTGGTCAAAGAGACCATTTTTACCATTTGTGTGAAGCTTGCTAGCACAGGACAGAAGAAAATGTACCAGTAAAAAGGAAAAGGTCTGACAAGTAAAAGAAGGAAGAAAGCATTTATTATTCAGCACCTACTACATATGAAACTCTCTACAGGGATTCTCATTAGATCCACACAATAATCCTGGAAGACAGATACTATTTTTATCTCCACTTTACTATTCAGGAAAATAAGGTTATTGTTGCTCATCCTTCGTTCTCAAAGAGGACCAATGACATCACAAGGGCAGAGCTGTGCAGTCATTAGCTTCACTCTCAGGCAGGAGGTTAAGTGACTTGCCCAGAGTCACACAGCCAGCAAGTGCCTGAGGTTGCATTTGAATTCAAGTCTTCTTGACCACGCCCAGCTCTCCAGCTGCCTCCCAGTTTGCTATGAAAGAAAACTTCCTGCTTTGTTGCAAAACCTCGTGTCTTCATGAAATGTAAGAGGGAAATCTCCCCGGAGATAAAAAGAAGTGGAAAAACAACCTGTCTTTTCACCTTTTCCCCAACATGGAAACCCAGTTCCAGTCTTGCTGTTAGCTATCTTTCTCTTAGGGCAGCCAGGCGGAACAGTGGATAGAGTACCCAGACTAGTGTCAGGAAGACCTGAGTTCAAATAAAACCTCAGACACTTTCTAGCTGTGTGACCTTGGGCAAATCACTGAACCTTGTTTGCTCAGCTTCCTCATTTGTAAAATGAGCTGGGAAAGGCAATGGCAAACCATGCCCACATCTTTGCCAAGAAAACCCCAAATGGGATCATGAAGAGTCAGACACTAGCGAACAAAAACATCTTTTTCTTAAGTCATTCATCCTTTGGGTCCTCAGGGAGTTTGAACTGGACAATCTCTAGAACCCCTTCTAGCTCTTCTTCTATGACCTAAGCCTCATTTGGGGCCTTATTTTTCCAAACAAGTAAGTTCAAATAAATAAACTCTTAGTTTTCTTCCATTTCTAAATTCAATGATGCTATGGACTATAGAAAGCCAATCATGGATGATTCAAAAGAGGCTGTAACTGTACAGCCTTGTGCTACATGGTCACAGGTGAATAAGGAGGAAATGTGTGCTGTCATACTGTCCCATACTCCAAAGTTTCGCTGGCTTACTTCATTCCTATGGGAACTCCTGACTTTCAATTTAGCTCAAATTTCTGTTTTCCCACTTGGATCTGGTTTGGACACTTCCTCCTCACCCCCAAGTATGGCGTCTCTTTCTAGGCTATTGACTGTATGCCAATAGAGGATGAAGAGGGTTTTTTTAATGTGTCCACTTCCAGATAAGTAGTTATGATTGAAGTAATTTTGTACATATTGCTCAGATTCTAGCTCAAATTCCTTGTTATCCAGGAAGCCTTCCTTGATCATCCATCTCTTCCTCCTTTGAAGTACCTTATATATATATATATATATATATATATATGTACATATACACACACACATATATATACACACACGTATATATATTTACATTGTACTTTGTATCACAATAACTTGCATTGATCATTTCATCTATGAAGCTACATTCTCCATGATGGCAAGGACATGTGTCGGTCTCATTTATATCCACCTATAACGCAGCCTAACACCGTCCAGGATTCACTGCAACATAGACTTGACTGAATTAGGAAGAGGTTAGGTAGCATACAACAATCACAAATGGATGCTGTCATTGCTCAGCACCATGTGCCTTTCCATAGTTTTGTGTTTCACTGACCCTACCCCATGCTGACTTTCTCTTATCCCCAACCTTGATTTGAACCATTGCTTTCACCTCTATTCACCACTTCTACCTAATCCCAGAACTAATTTACTCCAGTGAATTCTTTGATTTAAACCCAGATCCATTTTCACTTTACCCTTTCAAGTCACTGTTGCCCCCATGCCTCTGATGATCTCCTTCTGATTCTGTTAATTATGCCTAATCACCGTCACATTGGGCTGTGTTCCTGTAGGGGGCAGGCACCTGACTCATAACAGCTCAGTAAATATTTGTGGTTGTTGACAAGCAGACAAAGAGACAGAGGCTCCGAGGAAACATTATTCTGTTAAATCAATTAAAGAATTGGCACTAATAAAAATCACCAAACACCAATAATGCCTATACTTGGGTGAGAGAAGGGGAGCCAGATTACAAAAGAACAAAATATAAATTCATCCCTGCCCTGATTTGGGAAGATTCCCCCATGTCGGGGTCTGGAGTCAGGTCTCCTCACCCCATTTCACTCTGCCTTTCACTCCTGCACGTCTCATGATTAGCCCTGAGAGCTGTCTTCATTTGCTTCTGGAATAATTATAGAGGGAGGCAGACTGCTGGGCTGGATTTGTCTGATGCTGATTTGGGGTTTGGGGATGGATCTTCACATGCATTTATCACGTCATTTTCCCCACCACATTGCAAATGCACTATTATCTATGGGATATAACAGAGGCAACAAACACTGACCCCCCAGGAGCAGGCTGACACATTTGAAAGCTGGCTTATTGTTTTTTTATTGCATCTGGGTGTGCCAGGACAATGCCTGGTGCATAGTATGCCCTTAAACATTTTTGGTTGATTGATAAAATCTGCTATTGTTACTAGACCCACTTCTTGGCTTCCAAAACTTCTGGCTCCATACCAATTTTCATCCCAAACCATTTTATTCCTGCATATATCAATCATGCAAATTCTTTCAACTCTCAAAAGGTGGTGTTCAATTTTAAAAGTTCAGATAGGCTCTCAATTTAGCTGCTGAGATTCAGACTAGGTTTCCTTTGAAAATCTGAATTGATTCTGATTAAGTTCAACCAGTGTTAATGAACTGAAGAAACTTATGGTTTGATCCATTTCTTTTTTTTCTTTTCAAACTCCTAGAGAAAACTAGAACCCAATCTCCAAAGAAGCATGCTTAGCGCAGGCGAAAGGGCAATTGATTTAGAGTCCCAACTCCCAGTTAAAATTCTGACTCACTAGGTGTGTGATGTAAAGCAAGTCACTATATATCTCTGAGTCTGTTTCCCCAACCATAAAACAGGAATGATAATACTTGTACCAACTCCTTCAGAGGATTACTGTGGGGAAAGTACTTTGTAAACTCTAAAGCACTGCATAGACATTATTTATCATTATTGTTATTTATTATCATTATTTATAAGGCCCACTTGCTTTAAAAAATCAGAAAGGAAACAAGAATTTAAGGACCTACTATGTGCCAAACTGTATGTTAAGTGCTTTACAAATATTACCTCATTTGATTCTCCCAATAATCCCAGGAAGTTAGTGCTATTACTATCCCCTTTAACAGATGAGGCAATTGAAGCCAACAGAGGTTAAGTGACTGGTCTAGTGTCACATAACTGGTATCTGAGTCCAGATTTAAACTGAAGTCTTCCTGACTCCAGGCCCAGTCCTCTCTCCACTCCTCCACCTACCTGCCTCTTTGGGAATTTCCAGCCCTTAACTGCTGAGCTAAGGCAGAAAGTCACTGAGCTAACCAGAAAGTCACTGGTTACAGTGGCCTTCTCTCTCTGAGACAAAGCTGTATCCCATTCAGGAAATTTTAGCAGTGGCCAGGAGCTATCATCATCTGGAGTTCAATCAGAAACACAATATGGTGAGGTTAGCACCACATACCAGGGATCTAAAGGATAGGGGAGAGCTCCCTACCTTAAGCAAGTCAAATTGTATATGAACTCTTTGTAAAGGTTTTCTTGAACTTTTATATAACATTAGGCCACATTTTCCCATCTGTTCCCAGGAACCCACTGGTGCTGAATTTCTAACTTGTTCCTCTAAAACTCAGAACAGGTCTCCTGCATTTGGTCTCTGTTTACTGGGTATATCAAATGACAGTTTTTCTCATAAATGACCCAGCTTCTCTTAACAATCCACCTCTTGCTTTTGACCCTCATGAAATCAAACAGTGTTACCACAGACCATCCTGCCTAGACAAGGTAAGGAAGTTTTTTTCTACTCTAGTCTTTCTATTGGGATGCCTAATTAAGGCCCCAAAGGTAACTGGCTCTGAGTCATGGAATGTTTGAATAGTCAATCTATAAATATAGAGCAGCACTCCTATTCAAGAAATCCCATTTACAATTGCTATAAATCCATGTATGTTTAAACACTCCATCCTACCCTGCAATTTAAGAAAGCTTTGCTGTATTAGTTCCAATCACAAAAATAAAACACCAGTCGGAAGATCCTCACTCCCTATTTCTATAAAAGAAGTGTGTACATATTATTAGGTGAAATGCATCTGTAAGCTTTGCTTGTTTGGTGATACTGTTGACATATTTCTGAAAGAGACCCCACACTGTATAAGACATAAAGTTTCTCCAAGGCCATATGTCAAGGGAGCATACCATAAACAAGGCTCTGCCCAACAAAAAGAGGGAGAAGCCTCTTAAACCAAAGATCAAAGAAGCAGGAAATGAGATGCCACCAAACCTCTTTAGCCGTTAAAATTACAAGAAACCCAAAGCAGAGATGGAAAAACAGGCACAGAGATAATACTCAGAAGGAATATACAGAACAAAGAGGGACAATTAACTTGCACTGTCTCCATCAATGGGGCCTCAATGCTTTGTGTCACTATGTAATTACATAGGTCCTGGAGATGTGCCCCCAAACAAGCCTGGGCAAAAACAATTCTGGAAGGCAAAGACTGTCACATTTTACCTTTTATCAGAGCAGGGTGGTTTTGGAGAGTGTGTCTTTGACAGTATCACTGAATAAAGTGGGATTGAGAGCATGGAAGTATGTGCTGTGCTTTTTCCATGTGAAAGGCAGTACTCACTAAAGGACAGATCTCAAAGATAGGAGGCACTCATTCCCCCACTTGCCATGATGTTGTATTTACTCATCACCCAGGTGTTATGAACCTATTACAACTGAGCCTGGATGCAAGAGAACTTGAGTTCAAATTTGGCCTCAAACACTTGACTCTTATTAGCTGTGTGACCCTGGGCAAGTTACTTAACTCCAAATGCCTCACAAAACAAACAAAAAAACCCCACCCTATTACAATCCCAGACTGATGCTGTCACCTTTAGCAGAGTGCCTAGCACATGGTACTTAAAAATACAAACAACTTGTTGATGACTACTTTTATCCTTGCCTCCAGGTGGAGCTAGAGGAAACAACAAATTCTCCTTTCCTTCTGGACACTTAATCCCATTTCTGATGGAACTCTCCTCTCTCCTTTCATCTGAGGGATATTGATATAATGTACTCTTTGAGAACTGATTAGTGCTGATGAGAAAATGTAATGTGAGTAAACAGAAACAGTCATCTAAAAGAAGGAAAGAGGATTTCATTGTGATTTCATTGCCATGATTTCATGGCACCCTTTATCAATACACCTTCTAATCTTAGAAATCTGCCCAGAGCACTGAAAGGTTTAGTAACTCGGCCAGGGTCACACAGACAATATGGGTCAAAGGCAGGACCTGAATCCAGTTCTTCCTGGCCCCAAGGTCAGCTCTCTTTCCACTACAGCAAATTATGTCTTCATCTAGAACAGAGGTTCTTTATGTAGTATCTGTGAACTGTTTTTGTTATATTTTAATGATTACATTTCAATATAATTGTTTTCCTTTGTAATCCTAAGTATTTCATTTTATGCATTAAAAAATGTTCATCTGAGAAACGGTGGAGAGCTTCCCTCCCTATGACCCAAAGAGGTCCATGACACACACACCAAAAAAGGTAAAGAACCTCTGATCTAGAAGAAACCTATTTTCATATGTCAATATACTTACTAGGGGGGTCACATCATTTATTGATTTCTAACTTCTAGGAATTATAACACTCTGTGGATCACATTCTCAGGTGACACAAAGACTTATAAATAAGATAATGCAACTGAAGGCTGTGTAATTATAATGCCCAACTTGATTCTTGAAGAGATGAAAAATGGACCTCCTTTCCTTCTTTGCAGAGATAGGGTACTATATAGGTGTGGTATCCTACAGATACTGTGTCTTTTAGCATACTGAATAGTTTTACTAAAAGTTTCTTTTGCTTTCTTTTTAAAAAAGTTTTCTTGCAACATACTTGGGAAAGGCGGAATATATTTGGAAATAAAGATGCCGAAGAAAGTCATCAACAATACATTAATATTTTTAAAGATTAAGGCAACATATTATCAAGGAAGGTAAGATGAGTTTTGAGCAAAAGAAGGGAGAACTTCTTTGAAATTCTGCTGAAGCAGAATGAGCCATCTCAGGCACTGGAAAATTCCTCACCTGTGGAAATGTTCAGACAGAGGCTGCTAGCTGGGCAGGCCAGAGAAGAGATTTGGGCATTAGGTAAGGGCTAGACGAAGGTACACTCCAATGACTAAATGCAGTGATGATGATTCTAACAGCTACTTCCTTCCCATCAAAATAAAGCCAAAAACATCCATTAAACTTGTCTGCTAATCAAGGCTTCAGCATTGCTCAGGCTGGTCCCTGTTTTTGATTCTCATATTGAATTATTTTGTGTTTATCAAAAGACAGAGAGTTGGTCCCACAGTCTCTCTTGACAGGTTTGACATTAGCCAGCCGCTCAGAGGAAGCTTTCTGCCACTAAGATGCACATCATTATCAGCATAGCAAAAGCTGTTGTTGTTGTTGTTGTTGCTTGTCCTTGGTGCACACAGTCATTACCAAAACAGCTCCTCAGACAAACCATTGCTGTCTGTTGTCCTGCAGCACTGGGCACCTGCTGCCTTCCTGGCTATCGGGTATAAGAGACAGAAGATCCTGACTCCTTTGCCTTTCTCCCTCACAGCCCCTTAAACTTAGGAAGGGATGGATGAGGATGGTACCTGAGTGAGGCTGAAAAGGCCTCTGTGGAGGCCAGAAATTTTACTCCTTCCTCTCTCTCAAAAGATGAGGGAAATCCCAGGCCACTGGTCACTTCTATACCTTTTTGCCTCCACTCCATCCAAAATCCCTCTCTCCTCAAGGCACCTGAATCTTGGGCTCTGCCCTGGGACAATAACCTCTAATAGCCCAAACCCAACTTCCACACTGTGTTACTTGGTAGTTCCACACCACACTGACTCCCTTTCTTTATTCTTCCCATTTTCCAACTCCCCCTATTAGAATGTAAGCTCCTTGAAGGCAGGAACTGCTTTTTTTTTGCTTGTATTTGTTTCCCCAGTGCTTAGGACAGTGCCTGGCACAGAAATGTTTAATAAATGCTTTATCACCTGTCTATCTATCAATCATCATCACATGTCTATCTATATATCTACGTATCGATCATCTATCTATTTATCTGTCTGTCTGTCTATGTACCTATCTGTCTATCTATGTGTCTGTCTCTCTATCTATGTATCTATTTGTCTGTCTATCTGTCTATCTATGTATCTATCTTGTCTGTCTATGTATATATGTATGTATAGATGGATGGATGGATGTATCTATCTACCTATCTATCTATCTATCTATCTATCTATCTATCTATCTATCTAACTATCTATCTGTCTGTCTGTCTGTCTCAGGAAACTAAAAGGCAAAATCAACAGATAAGCCTAAGGGTTTGGGAGTGAGTAATGTTAAAGACTTTAGGGAGAATATACACTCCAAGGAATGGTATAGTAAATCAAGTGTTCTTAAGTAAGGGTGCTCCCTTGATCTGAAGATTTCAAGATTTTCATGAACTTGAATGGGAAAAAATACCATATGTTTTTAATTTTTCCTAACCTCTAGCTGAAATTTTGCATTTCCTTCAATTATTAAAAAACAAATCAAAACATTATTCTGAAAAAGAGCCAATAGGCTGCCATAGGAGTCCATGTCTCACATACAAAATGTTAAGAATCCTTACTATTGAGAATTAACCAAGATCATAGGATTTAGACTTTTTGAAAAGGACCTTAGAATTCACCTAGCTCGAAGATGGTGGCGTAGAAGCAGCAAAGCACCACAGTTCCCACACAAACATGCTAAAAAAAACTCATAAAATGGAACTCTAAACAGATTTTCAAGCTCCAAAACTCTCCAAAAGACAGAAAGCACATCTGTTGCTACAGGCAGCTCAGCAGGTGTGGCTCTTCGTAGCAGTCTGGGAGCTGCGGCCGAAACCCTGGCCGGGTCAGGCCCTGGGGCATTGGGCAGGGAGCCACATCTATAGGAGAGCAGATCGGCTGCACTGGAGGCACAGTTACCACATTTATCAGGCCAGAAGAAAAAAAAGGCTAAGAGAAAGGTCAGTAGATTTTGCTAACTTGGGAGGAGAAGAACGGGTCTGGCCAAACTGCACCCAGGGCAAGGAAGCAGTGGGAGGCAGCTGTAGCAGCAGGA
>CM053595.1:122861011-122876576 GCA_028646575.1 Pseudocheirus occidentalis
CCCTACCAGAAAGTAAGAGAGCAGAGCAGGGGAGGGGCTTTACACTGGGATTGCTGTTTTAGGGTTGGGGCAAGGGTAAGATGGGGAGAAAATTTGTAATTCAAAAATGTAATGAAAATGAATGATGTAAACAAGAAAACAAATCCCCCCAATATTAATCCCTTTTCCCTTCAATAATTTTAGCCAGTCAGGTAGGTGTGAAAAAAATATAAATAATTTTTAAAAAAACAAGAAATACAGTTATAATTTTTTTCATCTCATAGAACTTTAAAGGTTAAGAACCCTGGACAGCAAAAAATTCATGATTAATATGATTCAATTATTCTAGCAATATATTTTTCTTATTTGTCTTTGGATAAGGATTTCACATTTAAAGTACCAACAGTCACATTGAAAGTTTATTGACAATCTAAAAACCATATGACTCTTAGCCCCTCCTCCCCCTTTCCTATTGCCCTGCCACTATTACTGCAAAAGTGGAAGGGACCCAGAATTATGAAATGACATGTTAGAAGTTCATTTTTATCAAGATGTCTTCCAATTATACAGCAAGATCCCTAAGGATACATTGAAGTCTAGAACAACAGAAATACTTCTACTCATTGACCTTTTAATAATAAACATCAGGAAAGGAATAAAGCAAAGACATTATTCTCATGAAAGGTATTTGTCACTAGGATGGAGGAGACCCAGGGAACAGTCTAGATCAAGGAGAGATTGTGTGTGTGTGTGTGTGTGTGTGTGTGTATGATGAAGTTTTCTGGATGTTCCTATTTGTGGATAATCTATTAGGTTGACTGCATTATGCACTAAGACTTTGCAGAGCCTCCTAGAAGAGATCTGTAACAACTCAAAGGATTTGGACCACCCATACCTATGGGAAAGATCAAATGGATAAAGAATGCCAATCGTTCCAATTTAAATACTTATCTGAATGGACACCTTAGAGAACTTGTTTAAAACTGTTTATGCCTGGATAGCTAATAACTATGAACAAAAAACTTGAACCTATTGTTGCAAATGAGGAGTAGAACAGACTTCATTGCTTTTAGGAAATGAAGCACTTTTACTGATCCTAAGCTTGACATGATAGCAAAGACCAAGGTAGAGTCAAAATGGCAAAGAAAAGGCAGGGGATTCGCTTGAACTCTTCCCCAAACCCCTCCAAACTCCCTTAAATAATTCTGAAAAAGTAATTCTAGAGCAACAGAATCTATAAAAGGATGGAGCAAAATAATTTTCCAGCCCAAGACAACTTAGAAGGTCACTATAAAAGGTCTGTCTTACCAGAGTAAGAGTGGAATACAGTCCAGTGAAGGCCACTTCAGTACAGATTGGGCCCCAACAAAGCAGGGACAGACTTTGAGGTGACTTAATCAGTGGAGGCAGTGGTCGTTTCCAGACCTCTCAGTCCACAGATGATAAGGGGGTTGGACAAGTGATCAGAAGGAGATTATGGGGTCCCTTTGTTGGTACCAAGGGCAGGACTCTGTTGCATTGCCCATACGTGGATCTGAATCATAGTCCTGGGTCTCAGTTCCAGGAAGGAGGAGCACTAATACATCAGAGCTTGTGGCCACAGGGTAGCAGGGATCCTGGTCACAGTTCCAGGATGGAAAAATGTGTTTGTGCCCACTCACAGATTAGAGCACAGTACAAGATAATAGTAAATACCTCTCTCCCTAGAGCATACCACCTTAGAAGAACCAAAAACTTACAAGTCCCCAGAATGATCTCTAAAAACAACTGCACAAAAAAAACTTGAAGCTTGGGATGGTGCCCCCTCTACTCTGGAAACACAGCACCACTTTAGTATAGAGTTAATAGTCAAGAAATAGACTGGAAAATGAGAAAAGAGCAGAAAAAGTTTCTGAGTATAGAATGTTACTATGGTGACAGAGAAGATCAAAACACAAACTCAGAAGACAGCAAAATCAAAACTGCTAAATCCAAAGCTTCAAAGGAAAAAATGAATTGCCCTAAGGCCATAGACGAGCTCAAAAAGGATTTTAAAAACCAAATAAGAGAGGTAAAGAAAAATAGGGAAGAGAAAGATGAATGATATAACAACATCATGGGAAAAAATTGTCCATGACTCAGTGAAAGAGGCATAGAAAATATTGAAGAAAAGGCCACCTTAAAAAGCAGAACAGGTCAAATGGTAAACGAGACACAAGAATCCAATGAAGAAAATAATTCCTTGAAAAGCAGAATTTACCAAACAGAAAAAGATATACAAAAATTCACTGAATAGAACTCCTTAAAAATCATAATAGCAAAGGTCCATTTTTTCACTATAAACATTACAATAGTGTTGCTCTATGGCAAAGTAGGAAGACCAGAAATATCACTATTTCTGAAGTACTAAAGGCAGCTGAGCCTTGAGTCAGGAAGATCTAAGTTCAAATTCAGCTTCGTGAACTTACTGTGTGACCCAGGGGAAATCATTTAACCTCTGTTTGCCTCAATTTCCTCAACTGTAAAATTGTGGTATAATACTAGTACCTACCTCCCAGGGCTGTGGTGAGTGTCAAATGAGATGATATTTGTAAAACCTTTAACACAGTGCCTGGCAAATAATAGATGCTTAACAAATGCTAATTCTATTAATAAAAGTGAACATTACCCAGAGATGTCAATGGAAAGGAATATGGTGGGTATGTAGGCAGCCATATAACCAATGGATAATTTGGAGGGGAAAGGGGAAATAAAGTATGGCATCAAGGAATTCTATGACAGAAAGAGAAGATGGGCTGGTTGCCTAGTGAGAGCAAGAGATGACAGGTGAATGGTCAGAGTATTCTACTCGTATCGTTCTGTTGTCAAGAGAAAGGGGGAGATGCTTCTATCATGTGGGCAGCTGCTCTGTGCTAACTTTCAGGAGATCATGAATGAGAATCTTATGGGACAGAAAAATGAATAGGCACAGATGGGTTGTGATCTGTATGCTTGAAGGGAACTCCCAAATTTATGGTATCACAGAGTTATTTCAATATCATAGAGTACATTCTCTAATTTTGTCAGGAATCAGTCAAGCTCACCAATTGATGATCTACTGATTCCACTTTCTTCCCCCTTTGAAAGTCAGAACAACAGATGCCTTCTCTAGTCCTGCAGTACCTTTTCTTTTCTCCCTGAGCTTTCAATGACCATTGATAGTGGTTTCAATCTCTGGTTTCCAGTGATTTGGGAAATCATCCCCCTCCCCAAGCTATTGGCAACACACTTGCCTGGGATTTTTTTCTGTCCAAGAACCAAGAGTCAGACAAATGCTGCTGGGAATGTCAAAGACCTCAGGAATCACTTTCAGAGATAAAAGGTAGTACCATCATGCATTGTAGCATATCCATGACACAAATTGTGGAATTCTCTCCATGTTAAGTAGGGCGACTAGATGGCTCAGTGGATAGAGCACTAGGTCTGGAATCAGGAAAACCTGAGTTCAAATCTAGACTCAGGTACTTACTTGCTGTGTGGCCCTGGTCAAGTTACTTAACCTCTGCCTTAATCTATTGGAGAAGAAAATGGCAAATCATTCTAGTGTCTTCATCAAGAAAATCCCATAGACAGTATGGTCCATGGGGTCATGAAGAGTTGGACACAACTGAATGACTGAATAATAAATCCATGCTAAAATTAACTCTTATGGAAATTGATCAGAAGAATCATTGAAAAAGCTCTGAATATAACTCCTTAACCAAGGCAATCAGAGTCATGGTCATAAATTACTTAGAATGAAAGATAAAGTAACAAATACAAAACAAGGGAACTGTAATTACTCCAGAATCCAACTGAGAACAAAATAGATTATACATAAAATGCTCATTAAATAGTTATCACATTTGCTTTCGTAATATTCTGCTTATTAAAATAAATCTAAGTGCAAATTATCATTATAAAGAAGTGTTTCTCAGTACTCCCCTCTTTTGCATCCTGAAAGTAGGTGATATTCTGGAGAAAAAGCTACATAAGTAGAGAGAAGCAGCATGGTATACTAGAAAGAACTCTGGCCCCAGAGACGAGAGAACTGGGTTCAAATTCTATTGCTAAGTCATACTGTAACACAGACTACTGTGGTCCTCACAGCCTGAAAGGCCAGGTAAGTAAGATTTTGCCACTCCCCCAGAGTTGTCTGGTATCTCAAAAAGAAAAATCCAGGCTCCCTAAAAATGGTTCCAATCCCCACCAATGTTCCCTCCATTTTAGGGAATGGTCCCCTGCACCCTGGTTCCATTAAACCACCCATAGTCAGATTAGCTCTTGCACAGAAACATCTACCTCAGAAGATTTAATCACAATCATGTAAAGCTAGTCCCTAGCATGTGCGGTTTGATTCCCCTTCCCTCTTTACTCCCTGGGGAAGGAAAGGGGATTAGGTTTACAATTTAGCACCTTTTCTATACTACACAGTCCCAGTTCCAAGTCCAAAACCCTCCTCAGGCTTGGGTCCCAGGCTACCTGCTTTCTCAGGGGTTTACTAGAGGCACTATCACTCCTGCAATTCTGGCTCCAAGTCTGACATTGCTCAAACTGTTGGGTCCTCTGGCACCTGAAATTGAAGAGGACAAAGCACATATAACAGAAATAAGCTCCCCTTAGCCCAAGGCATAGTCCTTCCCCTTTTCGCCCATTCAGGTCATGGTATCATGCTGTGAGTAAACTGTGAGCTTCACCCTCTGGATACAGCATAAAAGTAAGACCTGAGAAGACAGAGAGCTGAGTGAGGCAGGTAGGGTGGGATGGGAAGGGGGAGTGAATGAGTCAGTCTCTCCAGTTTTAAAGCTATGGGTAGCTAATCGAAGGAAATTTCCCTCCCCCCCAATATAACTATTTTTTTGGAATGACCAATATACAAAAATCAAATCACTAGTTTGGGAGTGATTTTCCCCTCTATAAGATCAGTCCTCGGCGGGGCTCAAGGTCATGGTCACCATGATCATTGCCTTCTTTAGTCTTCTCCACTTTAACCTCTCCCTTCTTTAACCACCTCCCTGATCCCCTACCTGCCAATTCTCCTCTACGTAGATTCCCTGAGCTTACTGCCAAATAAATGCCCCAGGAAACATTTTCAGTCCCTCTTATTAATACTATATTTTGGCAAAAGTTATTTGTAAAGACATCCACCATTAATTATAGTAGCAGAAACAGCCTGAACAAGCAATCACAATGATAAACAGCTAATTATGGGCCCAATTAGCCCCCTGTCCTCAATTTGTCGTCCCAATAGGCCGATAGTGAACATAGTTTGCAACAAAAGAGAAATGTCCCCAAGTGAGCCACATAACCAGCAATTGTGACAGCACCAATTTGAGTCATAGTACATCAAAACCTTTTTGGCTTTCCAAGTACCTGTTGCAGGCTGCATGTTAATCATTGTCTGTTTTCAAAAGACTAGTACCATGACACCTGCTTAAGAGATAGGGACAAATAGTCACAGAGAAATTTGTGATATGGCTAATGTCTTCTGTCACACCTTTTAAAGTATCATATAATTTATAACTATTATTATTATTGTCTTTAGTGATCTGTACAATGTGGAAAGAACTATAAATCTGGGGTCAAAGAACCCAGGTTCAAATCAAACATTGTCTCTATCTCTGTGAGTCTTGGCAAGTCTCCAACTTCCCTGTTACTATAAAGAGCAATGCCATCCTCCCATGCCCTCAGGCTCACAACATAGGAGTCATCTTCCACTCCTCACTATCTCACATTCCCCCCATATCCAATCTGCTGCCAAGACCTATTGATTTTGCCTTTGCAACATCCCTCAAATATGGTTCCTTCTCTCCTCTGACACTGCTACCATTGAAGTCTAAGACTTCTTCCCTCACATGTAGACTATTGCCATAGCCTGCTGATGGGTCTGTCTGCTTCAATTCTCTCCCCCATTTCAATCCATCCTCCATTTAGAGTCCAAAGTGATTTTTCTAACGTGTAGTTTCAACCATGTCACCCCCTGCCACTCAAGAAACTCTAGTACCTCCCTATTACCTCCAGAATCAAACACAAAATCCTCCTTTCAACAAAATCCTTCATAATCTAGTCCTTTCCTACCTTCCTAATTTTCTTTTACTTTATTCCATGTCACTTACTCTTTAATTCAGTGACATTGGCCTCCTGGTTATTCCATGATCAAGACACTCCATCCCTTGTCTCCAGGCATTTTCACTGGCTATCCCCTATGCCTGGAATACTCTCCCTCCTATCAGGTCTACCTACTTCTTTGACTTCCTTTAAGTCACAACTAAAATCCCATCTTCTGCAGAAAACCTCTTTCAACCCCTCTTCCTTCTAGTGTCTTCTGTCTATAAATTATTTCTAGTTAAAATAGAGCTTGTTTGTATACATTTGTTTGTATGTTGTCTGTCCCATTAGAATGTGAGCTTCTTGAGGGCAAGGACTGCCTTTTACTCCTTTTTTTATTCCTCAGGTCTTAGCACCTTGTCTGGCACATAGTAGGCACTTAATAAATGTTTATTGATTGATATCTCTGGGCCTCCCTTTCCTAGTCTAGAAAATGAAAAGGTTGGACTAACTGGTCTCTGAAATCCCTTCCAGATCTAAATCAATGAGTCTAAAATGTGGTCATTGGCATAGATAATGGACGAGGACAGCAATGATGGTAGTGATAGGAGCTCACCAGCTGAAGGTGTTTCAATAGAAAATAGAGGGTGAGGCCAGCTGCACACTGTTGGGTATAAAAATATTCACCTTTCTACAGGCAAACAATGGAAGAGATTGAAATAACTCTACCTAACTCCAAACCAAAGGTAACATGGCATAGGATGTCCCCAAGGAGCATAAAATATAAAAAGGAGATAATATGGAATGAATTAGGTACATAGGAGCTGTATACAGAGTAGATGAAAGGTGACCTTAACTACAAGGGAGGTAAAAAAAAATTGCTGGGGGGAACAGGAAAAGCCTCCAAAAGGGGCTGAGATTTGAACTGACCCTCAAGAAAGCTAGTAAAACTAAGAGGCAGAGGTGAGAGGGGGAAAGGGCAACATATTTCAGGTATAGGGCAGCCAGAACAAAAAGAAGGCTATGGGAGATGGAGTGTTATTTTCAAGGAAATAAAAATGGGTCATTGTAGCTGTAGGATAATAATATGTGGAAGTGAGTCAAGTATAGCAAAACTGTAAAGGCTGGGCATGTGGTGCACACTTATTTTCCTGCTACTGGAAAGACTGAGGCTGATGGATCTCTTGGGTTTGGGAGTTCATAACTGCAGTGTGCTAAGCCAATAGGAGGTCTCACACACTGAGTCTGAGCCCTCAGGAGCAGAAGACCATCACGTTGCCTGAGGAGGAGTGAACCAGACCAGGTCAGAAAAAAAGCAGATTAAAGCTCCTGAGTTGATCTCTTTGGGAATAGAGCCAGTGAGTGGTTACTGTATTTTTAGCTTTCTGAGATAGGGAGACTGAGTCATCTTTAAAAAAAAAAAGATAAAAGGTAGGAAGGAAGTAGGTTTTAAAGATCTTTAAAGACCAAACAAAGGACTTTACATTGATCCTTGAAGTGATGGTGGTCACTAAAGCTCAATGAGCAATGGGGTGACATGAGCAGACAGGCAGCAATGGACTGACTCTTGTAGCAGAAAAATGCTGTGAAAAATGTTCTCTTCCCCTTGCATTATTTTATGGAGGGGGTTTGTAATTGGTGTCCATCTGATTCACTGCAGAAAAATCAACTCCTACTACTTATACTCACAGTCAAATACCACCACCACTATCTCTGAATACTGACTGCTTGTGCTGTCTAAACTCTACTCATCTCACCTCTAAATCTGACCAAATAATCTCTCCGTCCTCAAAACATAAGCTCTGCTGACCCCTAAATCACACCCTATTTCTGTTTCCAACAAACAACTAGTAGCCTTCTTAATTCCCGTAATCCCTCTAAGGGTGTTCCTCCTACCACCAACACCATGGAAACACCTGTTTAATCATCCACTCAGCTTTCCTGGCAGTGAGAGTTTGCAAAAGGAAATTTTTCTCCATGCTCCAAAAGGCTTGCCTCTCCAAAAGCATAAAATGTCAGTCTCCTAACAATCTGAGCTTTGGAGCTAGTTTGGGCCCCTTGGGGCTAGGTGTCTAAAGGTACTTGAGCACACCCATCTCTTTTCACACCATATCCTTGGTCTCTTGGCAAGAATGTTAGAAGAAAATAAATATCCATCAAGTGGGAAAAAATATTGAAGCAGTGAGAAAGGAATTTCAAGACATTCTTCAATAGCCTCAGAGGAGATAATGAACTACAGAGCCCAGTGTCTGGGTGGGGAGTTGAACTAAGTTAGTTTAGAGACACAATTTTTTCCCCTATCACAGTCAGTCCATTGATGGCACTCAAGAATGGTTTCTCTGTTAATTTACAGAACAAGCAGAAAGGAAGAGGAAAAGATAAGTAAACCATGGTTGTTCTTTACCAATAAGCATCCTTTAATGATATTCCTTTTCTACAATGGCAGAAACCAATATCTTAGTCCCAGAAACTTGTCTAAGAAAACCAAGGTGGTTTGTTCTTTAAGAGAAAAAAACAAAAAGATAAAATAATTCACTACTCTTTATTTTTTAAAAATTCAGGCACTGTATTATTTTACAAATTATGATTATTTTATCACATATGAATGATATTGTTTAATGATAAGAAAATGTAATCATTAGGTGCTTATCAAAACCTTAGAGACAGTTGGTGCAATATGTAAATCTGAGTGCTGGACTTGGAGTAAGACTTGAGTTCGAATCAAGCCTCAGACACTATCTGTATGACTCTGGGCAAGTCACTTGACCTCTTATCCTCAGTTTTACCATCTGTAAAAGGGAATACTAATAACATAGACATCACAGAGTTGTCCTGAGGATCAAATGAGATGACATATATAAAGTATTTTACATGTTAAAGTATTATATAAATGCTACTTGTTATTTTTAATAATAATGATTGAGAGGAAGCATATAGTGAATAGAGAGCTGACCTTGGAATCAGGAAGACCTATATTCAAGTCCCATTTCTGCCACGTACTGACCAAGTGACCCAGAGCAAAAGATTTAACCTCCTAGTGTTTTTTATAGCGGACAAACACTTATTCCAGTGTCTGCGGCTACCAAACTACCTAGTGCCACCCAGACCCCATTAAAATGGAGTTGAGGAATTTTTCACAAAATTAACAAAAAATATCACACAGATAATATTAATTTGGTATTTTTTTTGCCTTTTAGAGGAGGGAAGGTATGACAATTGGGGTTAAGTGACTTGCCCAAGGTCACATGGCTAGTTTTTATGTTAAGTGTCTGAGGCGGGATTTGAACTCAGGTTCTCCTGACTCCAGGGCTGGTGCTATATTCACTGTGCCACCTAGCTTCCCCAGATAATATTAATTTGTAGTCTCCTAATTTGATGTCCTGAGTCAAGGACCAATTTGAGTTTGAAACTCCCTCTCTAGCAACTCCATTTGAGACTATAGACTGCAGAGAAAGTACTGGCCCACTTTGGGAGACTAAACTCTTCTTCTTGAGGTTTCTTTTTCCTCAATCAGAGGTCTAGTCCCTGGATCTCTACTGTACAAATTGTACTGAGTCCTAGAATATTATAATTCATAGCACTTTCAAAGAGATAAATCTGACCATTTACACTTAAAAAAACAAAGTGGATGAACTTACACAATTTCTATATAGAAATTTATATAACTATATGCAATACACATATGTGTATGTGTGTGTATATATATATATGTGCACACATACATATATTCCTAAGCTATAATGTTCTAAAAGGTATATACCCTTTAACATTATCTTCTGATTATATGTTTTGTTTTATTTTGTTTTGTTTTTTTTAATGCAGATGGACACTGTATCAGACCCAGAATGCAGCAGAAGGCAGAAATTGAACTGTGCCATCTTGAGAAGTTACATAGTGGTTTCACTGATGCCAAGATGTTCACTACTTACTGTAAAAAGTCTATTTCTTTAGTACCAATCTTCTTCCAATAGTGTTACAAGGCATGATGTTATGCAAAATTTGGTTGCCAAGAGAAGCTCATCAGTACTGTGGTCAGTTTCATGATGACATGCTTGCATGGGTTCTGGATAATGGATGATGTTTTCATGCTTTCCCAGTTGCCAATGGAGTGAAACAAGATTGTTTGCGTGGTCCTAATGCTTTTTAGCATGGTGTTTTCAGCAATGTTACCAGAAGCGTTCAATAAGAATGAAAACGGCATCAATTTTTTTCTGTGCTCTATGAGTGGAGTAGAATTGTAGTAGCTCAAAAGAAATGTGAAAGGCACAAATTTAGAGAAATTTCCATGCCAAATGTTCCCATGAACTATTTGTGCCCCACCTGTGGTATTGTCCTCTGAGCTCATATTGGTTTGATCAGTCACAGTCAGACACACTGTAGCTTGACTCCAACATCGTGATGTCATTTTGGTCCTTTTCAAGAACAACAGATAACCAACTAAGGCACGTTATAAGTTATAGTATAGGTATATTATCAGTCATGAATCATAATGACCTCAAAAGAATCATAGTCACAATTGTGGTAAGATAATTTTTCTGTATTGGCTTTATGATAATGACAGCAAGTGACATGAACTAGCTAGAGTCTACAAAATCAAGCTGAGAAATCTATTATAACCCTGTTGCTAACTGGTTAATTCCTGCTTTGTCTCCAAATTCCAATTAAATATTCTATTATTCAGTGATCAGTTTATTATTTTACTTGATATAAATCTTCTGTTACTGATTCTTTGATGTATAAATCCTTACCTGTTTTGTCCTCTGTAATTCTAATTGTATCCATCCTGCTTTATAGTACATACATTTTTTTGAAATGCTACTCATTGCCCATTGGTTTTCATGTGCCATGGGACTATACTCCAAGCATAAAATAAACCAGTTATTAAAATGTCTCTCTGAGATGATCAGTATGATTGTCAGCAGTATCCATCAACAAATCCTTGAATGTTTTATATTACAAGTAATCCGGGTGACAATGGAAAACTTAAGGTTAGGTAAAAAAGTAAGCTATAGAGAATTAGCAAAAATGACATGTGTTTAAAAAAATGCAAAGTAAACAACATCCTCTGGGGCATGTATAACTAGAATAGGAGAAAGGCCAGTTATCATGAAGAAAGAACAGCCCACAAGTGAGAAGTCAGGGTGCTACATTGGTCCTCTCAAAATAGTAAGAGAACCAGAGGAACGCCAATGTAATAAGCGAATCCTGTGTACAAGATTCATATGGACAAAGACAAAAATGACAAGAGTAAGAAAGATCAGATGGGTATTAGAGCCAACTCTAACTGGCTTACCATAGATTTTTAAACTTTCAGTGTGGGCATTTATACATACCTTGGAAATCAGCAATCAATACACATTAGGGTTTGATTTACTGTTTTGTTGATTACCTAGATTTAAGAAAGTGTGAATAATGCAGATAAAATTTATGTATGTGGACACTTTTTTTTCCTGGAGGGCACATTTGTTAAACATTTACCATCATACCCCTATGTTGCTCTATAAACATTGCTTGAGTTCAGCAGGAAGACAGTGGAAGTCTCCAGGAATGAAGTCATCATGGGACAGGATGGTTGGTGACTACAGTCTAATGATAATAGCTAACATTTACTTGGTGTTTTAAGACTTTCCAAGTGCTTTACATCCATTACCTCGTTTGGGTCTTACAACACTCTTGGGTACATTCAAAGCAGTAAAAGAACTAGAGAAAGACTGCTGGTATGATAATGGGTGAATCCTACGTGAAAGGTTCATATAGAGGGATGTAAGTGACACAGAGTAAGGAGAAGCAGAGGAGATGTGATCTGCATTGGCAGCAAATGGAACAACCAGAATAAGAAAATCAGAGTCAAAGCATCTGAGTGTGATGCAGGATGCCAGATAATCACATTTTTAAAGTGGTTTTCTACTCCCCCCACTTTCCTATTTGAGTGGGGCCAACACTGAAAACAGAATCTGGGTTTAGGGTAAATGGTATGGGATCACAGCCTTCTTTTTACATCGATATGTGCACTCAGGTTAAAGTTCTGACAAAACCCCTGTCTTGTAAATTTGGATATCCCGTGATTGAGAGCTATTACATTAAGACACGAAATGGTTTGTATAGTCTCTTTCAAGGTAGTTCCTTTGCTCTGGGAAGCCCTGATGGTATTTGTTCCTGGTTATCTCTGTTTAGCACACTTGGGCAGAACCATAAATTGGGGAATGCGTAAATACCAATACTGAACTATTTCTCTTGGGGGAAAAAATGAGACCAGGTTTCTTTGTATGAATCAAGCCCTCCCTTAGATGGCTTACTGGGAGTAAGATGACAGGTGATGTTTAAATAGCTATTCACAAGAAAATTATCTACAGGAACCATGTCTCAATGGAATTTTCCCCCCTAGCAGCTGGAAAATATGACAGATGCTCCACTCTGTTTACCAAGGACAGCTCAGCTCCAAAGTAACACAGAGTTTATTGCTACTGTAATGTTCCAGTTGTGACTGCACGTCATGTTCTAACAGCTCCGGAATGAAAAAAAAAAAAACTAAGTGCAAATTCTACTGGAGCAGGCAGAAAGAGGAAGGAGTAATGGGCCTGAGCCATCCCTTGGGGGAACCTGATTTAACAGTATGTGGAGTTGACAAATGATGTGGGAAAAGGAAGAAAACCTCCCAATAGCTAACAATTTTACTATTAGAGATCCATTCCTTTGATTTATGAATCTCTCTCTTATTAAAATGCAAATAGGAACAAGAACACTTTAACTTTTAGTGTGTGTGTGTGTGTGTGTGTGTGTGTGTGTGTGTGTGTTGGGGGGTTAGGGGGGAGAGTGTAGGTCATTTACCTCATTGTGAAAGAGTTGATCAGATCTTCCTTTGAAAGCAGGTTTGGATGATAGAAAACTTCAGAGAACATAAGAATTCTAAGTATGCAAGAGAGGAGACAATACTAATGGTAAAGCAATGTAAAGAAAGTAACAGAGGCATCCAAAGAAAAATTTCATTGACTTCCCCATTCTTCAGGAGCACAGAAGGAAGGTATCTCTATTTCAAAGTTTGGGAGCAGTAATGACAGCATGGTGGAAACAAGCTGACAGCTGGCTTGGGAATTAAAGACAGGTGTTGAGGCAATGTGCAGTAATAAACTGAAGGAAGGGTAATGATTTACATTTCTATTATGCTTTAAGGTTTATAAAATACTTTCCATCATGAAGCAGGTGTATTGCTCTCCCAATTTTATGAGCAAGGACGCTGGGACCAAGGGAGGAGAAATTATTTTCCATGAACAAAAAGTTAGGGTACGTTAGAATCAGGTTTCAAACCTATATCCACTGAATACAAATCCAGTGTTCTTTCTCTTCTAGGATAAACAATAGTTTTGTCACTGGCAAAAATACAGATCAAAAAATTGCTAGCTCTACCCTGCCGTCCCTCCACCTCCAGCCTTACTAAGTGAAGTTCTCAAGGTGATTTATATGGACCCAGGAAGCAACCAAAGGCATGATAGCAATTGAAAGGAATGTTTGTACCTTTTCTCAATGCATAGACTGAATTCAAAATGGCAATTGAAGTAGAAGAAAAAAACGGTTCTAAAAGAAAGCCCTAGCACCAAACATTTCTTTGGCTGATTGGCTGTGGGTCTGAATCATGAAACAGTTAAAATCACAACAAGAGCTAGAATTGAGAATCCTCTCTTCTATAAGGACAAGATTGAAAGATAGTTGCTGTCATATAACAGTAGCATAGACCTAGCAGAGATAATTGTCATCATCAGAGATACCAAGAGATGATAATGTAGTGGAGAGAACAGACTAGAGAAGATTTCAGAGGGGTGCAGCAAATGATAGCCCAATGATATTATAAGAGCACCACATGACATCATCAAAGAAAGGGTCCAATGGAAACAACACTCTAGGAGAATTACTTTCTCTGTCTACATGTGTTCCCTAACTGTATGTCTTCTTACTCAAAGTACACATATATCTTCTCCTTGTGTAAGTCTCTATATATGTACCATTCCCATATGTATTTCCTTAGGTGTAGTAATCTATGGAAAACTATACCCTTGTGTATGTGGGCAGGGAGGGGTGGGTGGGAATTCTCCTTATTCATAGGGACATATAGATGGGATTGTGGGTAGCAATGGGCTTAGAGTCAAGATGATCTGAGTTTTAATCCTCTCTCTAAACACTTACTGCTTGTATGTCCCTAGGCAAGTTGCTTAATCTTTCTTAGCCTTAGTTTCTTCATCTATAAAATGGGAGCTGTAATAGCAACTACTTCATAGTATTAATCTTTTTTGAGTTTTTTTGTTTATTTTTAGTTTTCAACATTCATTTCCACAAGATTTTGAGTTACAAATTTTCTCCCTGTCTTTCCTCTACCCCCCACACCAAAATAGCAAACCTACTGAATACCCCTTTCCGCAATCTGCTCTCTCTTATATCCTCCCCCATCGCCCCTCTAACTTTCTAGTGGAGCAAGATGGATTTCTATACCCTCATGCCGGTATATCTTATTTCCCAGTTGCATGTAAAAAACAATTTTTTTAACATTTGTTTTTAAAACTTTGATTTCCAGATTCTTTCCCTTCTTCTCTCCTCACCTGCCTCCACTGAGAAGACAAGCAGTTCAGTATAGGTTGCATGTATGTAATTACGCAAAACATTTCCATAGTAGTTATATTATGAAAGACTAACTATATTTCCCTCCATCCTATCCTGTCCCCCACTTATTCTATTTTCTACTTTGACCTTGTCCCTTTTCACAAGTGTTTGCTTCTAATTAGCCTCTTTTCCAATCTGCCCTCCCTTCTATCATTCCCTCTCTTATCCCCTTCCCCCCTACTTTCCTGTAGGGTAAGAGACCAAATTGAGTGTGTATGTTATTCCCTCCTTAACTCAAATTCAATGAGAGTACAGTTGACCCACTGCCTTTCACCTTCCTGCTCTTCCTCTCCATTATAACAGTTTTATCTTGCCTCTTTTACATGAGGTAATTTACCCTATTCTATCTCTCCCTATCTCCTTCTTTCATTATATTCCTCTCCCACCTCTTAATTTCACCTTTTAAATATCATCCTTTCCTATTCAACTGATCCTGTGCCCTCTGTCTATGTATACATGTTCACATATATACACATGCTCACATATGTATTTATACACACATATGCCCTCCTATATAAACATATATATGGATATATGCATATATGTATATGTACATATATATTCCCTTCAAATATCCTCATACTGAGAAAAGTCTCGTGACTTACAATGATCATTTTTCCATGTAGGAATGTAAATAGTTCAACTTTAATAAGTTCCTTATGGTTTCTTTTTCCTATTTACCTTCTCATGCTTCTCTTGCTTCTTGTATTTGAAAGTCAATTTTTTTCTTTAGCTCTGGTTTTTTTCATTAAGAATGCTTGAAAGTCCTCTATTTCGTTGAATGACTATATTTTCCCCTGAAACATTATATTCAGTTTTGCTGGGTAGGTGATTCTTGGTTTTAATCCTAGCTCCTTTGATCTCTGGAATATCATATTCCAAGTCTTTTGAT
>CM053595.1:122877076-122953881 GCA_028646575.1 Pseudocheirus occidentalis
TCTCCTGCTTATAAGCACTGGCCTTCTCCCAAGTCAACAGGGAAGTTCACACCTTTTCAACAATGGACAGAGTTCTATACTTAGCCTTAAGTAGCTGATCTACTTAGCCCTAAGTCTCCTATCCACTTAGCCCTAAATATCAAACAAATTGATTACCATTACACCAATACAGCTTTCCCTTCCTTGTTTCCAGTAAATACTCAGTGAATTTTATCTGGAGAGGCTTATACAAACTGATGCTTAGTGAGAAGAGCAGAACCAGTTTTTGTACACAGTCACAGACACATCGTTGTATGTGTGACAACCAGCTTTGATAAACTGGACTCTTCTCAGCAACGCACAGGTATAAGACAACTCTGCAAGTCTCAGGATGGAAGGAGATGTCTACATTCACAGAAAGATCTAGAAAGGAGTTTAAATGAAGACTGAAGAAATCTACACGCTATCATTCTTTTCCATGTTTGGTTTTGTTTCTTCTTTCCCATTGTTCACTCCATTGGTTACAACCCTTCTATACAACCAGACTATTGTACAATGTGAAAGCATTTGTAGATCCTATACTTGATTGCATGCTGACATGGGGGAGAGCAGGGAGGGGAGAAAATATGAAACTCAAGGGATTGTGGAACTAAATATTGTAAACAAGTAAATAAACAAATCAATTTAAAAAAGACTCAGTGATTGATCAGAGACCAAAGACCGGTGTGTATACCTGAATCATTCTGGTAGTAGTCCATTACCTATAAACTACCCGGTAACAATGGAAATATTTTGAATTTGTAAAGCACTTACCATTTTTTCTATTTGTTATCTCATTTTTTCCTCACAATACCCCAGAGGTTGGTATTATTCTCATTTTATAGATGGGGATACTGAGGCCCAGAGAAAGCAAATAGGTCACCCATGACCAACAATGAGTTAGTTGCATGTCTTGGTCTACAACCCAAGTCTCCCAACTCCTAGCCAAGTAAACTACATACTAGACCACACTAACATAGACAGCCTTCATTTTGCTTTAGGAGACAGAACTTGTCCCCATTCTGATTTGTTTACCCATAGGAAGAGTAAAGAGTCATCTAAAGGGTGTGATTTTAGGAGACCCTAAAATTCACCTTGCTATTCTGAAACTCTTCTAAACCTAGTCAGAAATTCTTCTAATAGAGGACAAAACTTTTTATTCTGAAATGAAAGATGAGGCTAACATCAAAACTTTTCTAGAAAAAGAGTAGTCATTATACAATAGTCAATGACCAGTGACTTTATTCAAAGTCAAGGCAATGTAACTGATGTCAGATCTTTATTGAGAAGTCTGTATGAGTTGGGGAGCAAGGAACAATAGAGAAATAGGCAACTATTAAGGGAGTGAGGAGGAGAAAATATGATGGAAGAAAGTGGGGAAAAGGTAAAAAACCAAATTCTAACTACTCTTCAAGACCCAAGCCCCACTTTATGCAGTCATCTTTGACTAATAAAATCTACACTGATCTCATAGGCCCACAAGGTCATAGAAATAGAGTTGAGATGGAACTTAGTAATCACCTCAGTTTTCTCTTTTTATTGAGGAGGAGATGATATACTGAGCGAGTTGAACTGGCTTAGCCAAAGTCATCCATTTAGGAAGAGCTAGGCATAGGTTACCAAAATGGGTGATACTGCCCCCTGGGGGGGTGCTGAAATGATCTGGGGTAGAGTAGTAGTCTTGGGTCCCTCTGGGCGGCATTGAATAAAAATAAGGGGACAGTGGAAGCATAAGGAAAGAAGAGAAGAAAATTTTGAAAAACCATTCATACATGTTTTATCTGTTGTGTAACAGAGTTAAAGTCATAGTGATTATATTATTTTTCAAATAAATACAAAAAATTCAAGTTATAATAGATTAGTGGTCAAGTCTGCTAACGGGTCTTAACAAGCAAGTGCTGGTAAGCAAGCATGTGACACATTGTTGGGAAGTTCAGCATGTATCAGCAGGAATATGTGTGTATTATGACTTGTTTACAATATGATACTATATGACTATATGACACAACATTGCATCATCAAAATTTCAATGCAGGAAGAAACTCACAAATTTATAATAAATTATTAAATTTCAGATCTGTCATTTAAAATATTTTATATTTTTTGAAATGACACAAATTTTAAAAACCATTAAAGAGTTAAAGAAAGTAGATTTCTGGGGTGGGGAGAGGCCTGAGTAATTTTTTTGAAGAGGGGTTGTAAGTCTAATTGGGGTTGTACACCAAATAAGTTTGGGAAACTCTGATCTAGAACTTTGTTTTCTTTGCAAAGCATAATGACTTTTGCACTGGAAATGACAGAACAAAATAACGTGGAATTGATATTGCAAGAAGTAAGATGAGAGTAGAGTATAATCAGTTATTCTTGGTGAATTCAAGTCACCTAGTCTAGTTGAACTATATCCTCAGGTCCCCCAAACTGGCAGACAGAATTGCCAAGCCACTCACTGTCACAGTAATATTTCAAAGAAAATTGAAAACAAGAAGTACCACAAGATTAGAGAAAGGCAAATGTCTTGATTTTCAAAAAAGGAAAGATGTTAAAGTCTGAAAACTACTGGTTAATAATCTTGACCTCAATTCCTGGGAAAATTATAGAAGAGAGTACTGAAGAGATGTTTGGTGAACATCTAGAAAGGAAAATTATGATCATAAAAAGCCAGCATGGCTTCATCGGGAACAGATCGTTCTAGACTAACTTTGTCTTTTTGACAGGATTACTAAACTATTAGATGATGAGAGTACTATGGATATAGTTTACCTGGGTTTTAGCAAAGATTTTGATAGATTCTTTTATATGATCCTAGTAGAGAAATGTTTTTTTTAAGTGAATTAGGTTGTTAAATTAAAATGGATATTACCAGTTAGATAGTTAGATTGATGAACTCAAAGAGTAGTTGTTACTGGTTTAATGTCAATTTGGTAGGAGGCCTCCAGTGGAAAATCCCAGGAATCTATGCTTGTCCCTGTGATGTTTAACATTTTAAAAAATGACTTCAGTAAATGTTTGCTCATCATATTTTCAAATGGCACAAATCTGGAAGGAGTAGTTAACATAATGAATGATAAAGTTAATATTCAAAAGATCTTGACAGTTTGACCATTGAGCTGAATATAAAAAGATGAATTTGATAGGGACAGATGTAAAGTCTTGAATTTAGGTACAAAAACAAACTCCACAAGTATATTTTGGAGGAGGAATGTGGAGATAGTTATTCCATTAGCCCAACAATTATCTCAGACTTTCAGTAGAATGCAAGCTCTATGAGTTGTCAACAGGCATTTGTTTAGCACCTACTGTGGTTGTTAGGCATTGTGCTAATTGATACAAAAAAGACAAAAATGACAATAATGCTTGTACTCAAATAGCTCAAAGTCTAATTGGATAGGACAACTTAAAATAAGTGTGTATAAATGATATAGAAAGAATAAATTGGAGATAATCTCAGAAGGAAGCCATTAGTATTAAGGGGAATTATGAAAGGCTTTTTTAGAGAAGGTGGGATTTTAGGTAGGACTTGAAGGAAGTCACAAGATGGACATGAGGAAGAAGAGAATTCCAGGTATGAAAGATGGACAGTGAAAATGTCCAAGGTGAAGAGATGGAGAGTCTTAATGTGAGCATTAGCAAGGCAGACAGTGCCACAGGATCAAAGAATCCTTGGGAGTGAGTAAGGTGTGAAGTGACTAGAAAGGTTAAGTTCCAGACAGAGGTTCTTATATTTGATCCCAGTGGCAATCGAGAACCACTGGAGTTGACTGAATGGGGGAAGGGGTAATAAGATCAAACTTACATTTTAGGAATATCACTTGTTGGAGGGTGTGGCACACAAATAAGCTAATGTAATTTTAGGCTGTATAAGCAAGGCATTGCTTCCAGGAATATAAAAGTGACATCCCAAAGTACTATGCCTTCAGCAGGCCTCATCCAGGGCATTCTCTTCTAGACATCACAGTTCAGCAAGAACATCAATAATGTGGTGACTGTTCAGGAAAAAGCAACCAGGATAGTGAAGTGACTTGAATCCATGACATATGGGGAACAGCTGAAGGAACTAGGAATATTTAATTTGGAGAAGAGAAAGCTGGGGGGGAGGAGCCATCACCATATTCAAGTATTTGGATGACTATTATGTGGAAGAAGGATTTAACACATTGTCTTTAATCCCAAAAGGAAAAACTGGGAGCAATAGGAGGAAGTTGCAGAAGTAGACTGAAGCTTGATGAGAGGAAAAATCTGAAAAAACAGAGCTGTCCAAAGGTGGAATGAAGGATCTAGTATTGGCCTATTTTCCCTCCTTTGTTATCGTTCAGTCATTTTAGCTGTGTCCAACCTTTGGTGACCCCTTTTGGGGTTTTCTTGGCAAAGACACTGGAGTGCTTTGCCATTTCTTTCTCCAGTTCAATTTACAGATGAGGAAACTGAGGCAAGGAGGGTTAAGTGACTTGCCCACTGTTGCACAGCTAATAAGTATGTGAGGCCGGTTTTGAACTCACGAAAAGGAGATGTCCTGACTCCAGCGTGGCACTCTACCCACTGTGCCACCTAGCGGCCCATTTCTCTCCTTGGAGGTCTTCAAACAGAAGTGGTATAATCACTTATTAGGTATTTTATAGTAGGGATCCCTTTTGTGTATCATTAGCTACCAAGGCCCCTTCCAACTCTCAAGCTTCATGATTCTGTAAGAATTTAAAGTACGTTTAGACCAACACCATCTTTTTAAGAGGAAGAACTTGAGACCTAAAGACATTAAGAAATTTGGTCAGGATTATATAGAGAGTGAAGCATGGAGTTGGATTTTGAACCCAGATCCTCTGACCCCACATCCAGGGCTCTTTACTCTTTATCATTCTCCCTGACCTCTGAACTCATAAGAGAAGGGAACAATCACTAAGTACTTTACAAATATTGTCTCATTTGACCCTAGAAACAACTCTGTGTGATGGGTGATATTATTTATCTCCATTTGAATTTAAGGTAATGGAGACATATAGAGAAATGACTTGCTCAGGTCATAGCATCTGAGGCTGGATCTGAATACAGATCAACTTGAATCTAGGCTGGCACCACCCAGATATCTCATAATTCTCGGTGAAATGGTGAGGAGAGTTCTGAGTATCCTAGTGAGGTATCTGGTAGCATGGTTAACTTTCACATTTTTTGTGTGTTGCATGGGATGCATTTGGGTTTGTCTCTTCACGTAGATCTGCCCACTCCTTGAGCTTTGCCAGTAGGAGCTTTGTCAGTAGGAGGGGCTCAGTACCTGCTGCTGCTGCCTATCCAGCTAATACTCCTGGATACAGGTCTCATAGGGACCTGTGCTACATTTCCCCCAATTAGTTGATAGACTATTTTTGCAACAACTGATGCAATTATAGCAGTAGAAGCAAAGGGCCAGAGCCCAGCACATCACACTGAGTCACCTAGTGAGTCACTGGGATCCTGGGGTACTATCAATTGTTTTGTTTTTCTGCTCTCTGTTCCTCTAAGTCAGTGGTTCTCAACTTGTGTGTTATGTTCAATTTGTAACAATGAAAACACATTCTGCATATCAGGTGTTTACATTAAAATTCATAACAGTAGCAAAATTACAGTTATGAAGTAGCAACGAAAATAATTTTATGGTTGGGGGGTCACCATGACGTGAGGAACTGTATTAAAGGGTCGTGGCATTAGGAAGGCTAAGAACCACTGTTCTGAGTTTCTTTTTTATTTATTTTTTTTAAATTACCAGCTTCCTTTCATCTTCTCTGGATCTGACCATTGGCCAGACTGGAAGTGAGTAGAGAAAGTGAGATGGAATCCAGTCTGAAGGTGGCTGAAATGTTTTCCTTTGGAGAACTTTGGATTTAGAGCTTGGCTCTAAGGTTTAAAAAAAAATCACCTGTGAAATGTGTCACTAATTCAATCAGAGTCATTAATTCAACCAGGGTCATTAATTCAACCAGAATTTAGTAGCTAGCTACTGTGTGCCAAGCACTGTATTGGGAGATTGTGCAGAGGAAATAATAATTCCTGTTGAAAAAAATCTGGGGGATATAGTGACATGTAGACTGAATAGTAATTATGTTGGAGAAGGCAGGCAAAAAAGCTTGAGCAAACTTAGGCTTCATTGGGACCTGGACTCTTGCACTTTTGGCTTCAGAGGTCACACACATCATCTCTTTCTCCCAGAAGCTGGCACTGCCCAGTAGCTCTTCTTCTCTTTTTAGAAGATTAGTACTCATAACTCCCCAACTTGGAATTCTTGGTGAGGTCAGGCCAAGGCTGGTGCTGCCATGCAAGTTTCCTTCTTCCCTCCAAGAGGCTATAATTCAGGAAGTATCACTGTCTAGCCCATGGTTCCCCCTTTCTAAGGGCACATAGTTGAATAGATGTGGGTGTCTGCCTATGGGCAACTATTAGCAACTCCTGGCCATAAATTCCTTCTACCTCTCAGTTCTCCAGGATTCAGGTTTATCTTTCAAAAGGGGATGGAAAAAAGGAAAAAGCCCCAATTCTTTGGTTGAAGATCAGCACAGAAGGGTGACTCCTCTTATCCTCCAATAGTCACAATCAACAAATTCAACCACCAGTACCAAGACCCATTCTCTATGAGCTGTCAAGGGTCACATTTGCATCCTTCACAGGAAGATAAAATCTAAAGTCCCAAATATAAGTTCAACACACTGTAGTTTGAACAAGTTAAATAGGGAACTTCCATAATATATCTCCTGCCCTCCTATAGAAGCTCTTCATAGAGTAAAAATATTTAATAAAAGTTGTTGAATTTAACTTGTAGCCTTCATGGCATCTAGCATGGGCTAGCATTAGGCAGATATTATGTGCCAAGCATTGTGTTGGGAGATTGTGCATAAACATAGTAGGTCCACAAAAATGTTGAGGGTGGTGATGAAGAGTAACTGTAGTGTACTTATAATAGCATTGAATTTAGAATCAGAAGCCTAGCCTCATGCTTTAGCCTCTAACTCTGACCTATCCTGGTACCCTCATCTTCTGACTGGTGAACATTCACCATATTTAGACAGATCCCAGTCCTACTCCATGATCCAAGGTTGTGTTCCAGCTTCTACTTTGGATCTGATACTCCAAGCTCTTGTCTCAGGGCCCTGGGCCACTTTGTGCTATGCTACCACAAGAGTTATCTTCCATCCCCATGCTCCATTTGCTTTCCTTCCCTAGCTGTGAAAAAGACATCAAAATCACCAGTAACAACATTATTTTCCTTCCTTTATTAGAATGTGAACTTCTTGAAGGTAGGAATCAATTTGTTTGCTTGTTGTCTTAGCACAATGCCTGAACCCTTGTGTGAAGTAGTGCCACAGAACAAATAAATAGAAAATGTAAAATTAATCATTTTTGTTTATTCTATATTTTGTCAACAAAATATGAGGCTACATCCTCAGTTAAGGAAGTTGGGAGAGGTATGGGAGTCTAAGGAACAGAAGAGAAAGTTTAGAATAACCTAGGTAAGTAGTAGAATAGAAACTCAATTTTGAAAAATAAAAATGTCTTACTTTGGTGAGGGTGCAGTTGAGATTAGATGACATAAATTTGTAATAGACACCGTTTGCTTGATTGTTTGATTTTTTCAGCTTTGTTCAGCAGCACCTACCTAAGTCAGAAGACAGTTAGGTAGTGCAGGGGATAGAGGGCCAGGCCTGAAGTCAGGAGGACTCATCTTCCTGAGTTCAAATCAGCTCGCAGACAAGTATTAGCTGTAAAACCCTGGGCGAGTCACTTAACTCTGTTTGCCTCAGTTTCCTTATCCATAAAATGAGATGGAGAAGGAGATGGCAAACCACTCAGGTATATCTGCAGAGAAAACCCTAAATGGGATCACAGAAAGTTGGACCAATTGAAATAATAAACCCAAGTCAGAGCAGAGGAGGCAGCTGGTTGGAATAAACCAGGTTAAGGGTTTCTCCAGCTGGGAATAGTAATAATATTGGGGGTTCCAGTCCCCCATTTTACAGAGGAGGAAACTGACCTGAGAGAGGTTAAGTGATAGGCCCAAAGTAATACAGGTGGTAGGTAGGAAGACCGGATTTTTAATTCAGGTCCTCTGACTCCAAATCTGATATTCTTAGTAGCGTATCACCTTGAGCTCTGATCTGACTGCTGACTTATAATTTTTCCTTCCTTCCTTCCTTCCTTCCTTCCTTCCTTCCTTCCTTCCTTCCTTCCTTCCTTCCGTCCTGTTTTTCAATATTTATCAAAAATCTGCTAGGTCCAAAATACCATGCTTGGCAATGGGGACATAAAGATAAAAAGCAAAGCACTACCTGCCCTCAAGGAGTTTGTCTAGTAGGTCATACTACTATATGATATGGATTCAAATAAGTATAGTACATGGTTTACTAAATTCTGGAACTGGAATTAACTTTGAAAGATTATCTGCTCCAGTCCTCTACCTTTAGGTCTATGAATATCTAATTGGTTCCCAATAAATGGCCCTAAACATGCCTTTTTAACTATGAAAACTCTGACTTCACCTCTGGGATGTAGAGGTACTTTGCTTGAGGAGCCATATGAACCATGGAATACAGATGGATTTCAGCCCTCGTTCTAGATGAAGGAGGGAAAGGAGCCTTTAAGGGTTGGTAGGAAATAAACAGCTTTGATAACTTGGTGCTGTAGTTTCAGCTACTTTGATATTTTCTACTAAGAATGTTTCCTAGAATAGCAATTCTTGGTGCTAGGGATGCAGTGGGATGGTTCATATTAAATACTAGAGAGCACAAAAGGTAGGAATGAAGATTGGGGACTGCACTAAGGCTCTGATATTTTTCTATAGCCTCTAGGTGGTAACTTGTCTTTGTGCCATTACCTATAACGAATTTCATTTTCCAAAGACAATGGAAAGAGGTAATGAAAGGTTTGGTACTTCCCATCTCAATGACACATCCCAAGATCTAGCCATTAAAGCTGCTGTGTGAAGAAATGAGACTGAATCAACCACAGTCAGAATCATCCTAATTTTTGCCCTGTTCTATCTGTAGCTGCCCTTTCAAATGAGAATAATCATCAGTGAAGAACCTCAAGGGGGAGTATGTGAAAAATACCAATTAAATCCTCTTAGTTGAATGACCCTTTCTCTGGCACAATGTAATGGAAGAATGGTAGAGAGGTCAGAGATGCTGACGTAGTCACATTTAAGCCATCATGAGGCATACAGAAAGAAAATGTAAAGTTAATTAAATATATCCATTCAAGAAACATCTTTTAAGTACCTACTATGTACAGAGAATTGTACTGGGCAGTAGAGAAGACCCCAAATTTACATGAGACATGGTCCCTACTTTTGTGAAGTTTATTATTAAATGAAGGAAAGGACATGAACACAAGTGATTTAAAAAATGAAGGTTCCTAATTTTCCGTCTTCTGAAGAGTTGCCATCACTTGATATTTATAAAACTTTTGTTTCACATGGATATGCTAGCTATTTACAAATATCTTCATTCCCATCACTCCTAAATTCTGCACCTTTCAGTCTAAAGGAATTCATTCTTTTCTTTCTCCCAAATTTAATTCAACAAGCATTTATTAAGCACCTACTGTGTGCGAAGGAATTTTTTTGGCACTTGAAGGAACATTTGAAGAAAATGAAAAATGGCAGAGTTCCTCCTATCAAAGATCTTACAATTTTTCAGGGGGTAGGGGCTATAAGAAAGATACAATTAAAGTGGAATTTCTACAAGGTGGAATGTGGAAGGGACAAAAGAGAGATTTGGATAAATTGATATTGAAAATGTGTGGAGGGAGAGGTCATTTCCAACTGGAAGAAACAGGAATGATTTCATGAAGTAGGTGATACCTGATTTGGGCCTAAAGAGATTAGGGTACTTGGTCTGAGTAAATAATGGTTGAATTTTGAACCCAGATCATGTCATGAATTTTTTATTATATTTTAAATAAATTAATAAATAAGTAACCATTTTTTTGGAGGGCAATTGGCATTAAGTGACTTGCCCAAAGTCACATGGCTAGTAAGTGTGTCAAGTAACTGAGTCTAGATTTGAACTCAGGTCCTCCTGATTCCAGGGCTGGTACTCTATTCACTATGCCACCTAGCCTCCCCAATAAGTAACCATTTTATAATTAACAATTTTAAAGTTATTAAAATTATTACAATAATGAAAAGAGAAACAGCTCTAAAAGATACCAGAACTTTGATGAGTGACCAGTCTTGGTTTCAGAGAATCGGTGAAGTGGTCTTACCATCTCTCAGAAGAAAGATGATAAGCTTTAGGTGCTTATGGAGACATACATTATCAAACATAGCTAATGTGTTGGTTTGTTGTACAACAAATATACTTTGTCATAAGAGAAAGTTTCTTTTAGAGAAAGGTATCATTATGTAGTGGCAAATATTTTTAATAGCATCAATGAAATACTTTTCTAAAAAGGCAAGAAAATCACTGGATCACTACAACTTCACTCTGTTGTCTCACCCCCTTCTGAAGTTACAGTTTGCTCAAACTGAGCTAGATTCTTCCCAGGAAAAAAGGTTGGAACATTCAATTAAAAGGATTGACTGTCTGGTTAATGATCAAGTACAATTGATTATATCTTTTGTCTAATTGCAATCTTTTACATGACTAACCAATAATAACATTACCTTAAATTTGTGTAGACTTTGCACTTTAGAAAGTACCTTCACATACATTAATTTATTTTGCAGTCAAAACAACCCTGTATGTTAGATATAGTAAGTGTTATTTCCATTCTAAATAGGGGAAAATTGATCATGCTCAGGATGATTAAGGAACTTGCACAATATTCCTGGAATCTTCTAATGCCTAGTTAGTGTTATTTATGTGACTCATGGAATCTCTAAATCAGATTGACCTTAAAGAATTCTCTCCTATTCTTTGTCCATGACATTAAGACTAAAGAGGGAGGAGGGAGATTTTATTTTGATAAATTTGGTTAAATAATCTTGACATGCACCTTGTTTATTTGTATCTTTAAACATTTCACAGTGGAGTGGATAGTTGGGACTTCGTACTTTGAGCAAATATATTCAGGAAGGAATAATCAAAACCTAATTTCAAGTTACCGATAAGCATTTATTATGTGACAGATATTGTGCTAAGTGCTGGGGACATAAATATAAGCAGAAAGATGTGTAATTAGATAGATAGTCTCTGTCCTCAAGGAGCTTACTTTCTAATGGGGGTAGACATTACATAAAAGGGAGCCAAAAGAGGCACAGAGAGATGGAAGTATCCCTATGTAGAAATTATAGAGGAAGTCTAGAGGAGTTAAGATCACAACCTAGAGAGGAATGAAGACATTTGTTATTTCAAATATAAATAACAAACAAAAATTAAAACCAAATGAACAAAAATGCCTAGTGAGGTCAATGCCTTATTCTTCCATTCATTCATTTATTCAGCAAATATTTACTGAGATTAGACGGGTCTATATTAAGTATGAGAGGAAATGATCAGTAGGGACAAAAAAAAGGAGTAGAAAACAGAATCTCAGCAAGAGTTTAGACTCTAAGGTCCAGAAAGTCTTAATTGGAAGGAGATAGTATGTAAGCACCATATTTCTAATTTTACCCCTAAAGAAAGTCTACCACAATGTGGATTGAACCACTAGCAGGCTGCTTCCCATAGCAGGCTGAGTCATTAAAGAGTGACGCTCCGGGTTGGTTACCATAACTGACTGGCACCATTACAGGTTTCTCAAGTCTTGGCCATCTGCAACAACAATGACCTTTTTGAGTCTTCTCCAGAGCTTTAAATAGCCAGGGTAATGAAAAGAAAGAGAGAGTAACCCTAGAAATATTGCTGGGCTATGTTTAGATATTTTGGTAACGACTCAGCAAGAAATGGAAGGAAATCTTGGAAGGTCATGAAATTTCCACCCTTCTCCTTTCCCCTCTCCATCTCTGCTGTTTTGGTTAGATGTTGGGAGTTGATGCACTAGAACTAATGCCAAGCCCTGAAGACTGATTACCGTTAATGTGTTTTTCTAATTTTATCCTGAGTTTTTAGTAAAGTGTTCTTTTTACAATATGATGTCATATAATTGATAGAAAAATTGCTTGTTTTTTTTCAGGAGGCAATTCAGAGTGGGAAAACAGTGGCAACCATGTGTGCATATGTGTGTGTATGTATGTGTGTGTGTAGCAGGGCATTTGGGTAGAAACAAAACTAGATTTTAAGAGGTTGAAAGGTCCTGGGAATGCTTCATAGAGAATTATGAAAGAGGTGTTGCTTCAGGGCAGATGATGAGGTCTATTTTGGATATGTCAAGTTTGAGATTCAATCAAATACCAAAATTCATTGTGTTAGACTTTATGAAAGCAATAAGGAAATATTCCTTGTCTTCATGAAATTCACATTTTATTTTATATTCAAGTGGGAGAATAAAAAAAAAGAACCTAGAAATAATCCTTCAAGAAATTCTCAAGGAAAACTGCCATGATACTCTAGAACCTGAGGGCAAAATAGAAAGTGGTAGAATTCGTTCATCACCTCTTGAAAAAGATTCTAAAAAGAAAACTCCTTGGAATGTTATAGCCAAATTCCAGAGTTCCCAGGTCAAGGAGTCTAGCAAACAGCTGACACTGTTGGTCAGGAGTTAAAATGTAAGATGAGGGCTGAATTTGTAGATCTGGGAATAATATATGTAGTAATGGGAGCAGAGGAGATCCCCGAGGGAAAGTGTGCATAATAACAATAATGACAACAGTAATACTAACAATCAACATTTAGGTACTTGTTTAAGGCCTGCAAAACATTTTATAAATATCACATTTGATCTTTACAAAAACCCTGCAAGGTAGGAATTGTTCTCATTTTATCTATGAGTAAACTGAGCCTCAGAGCAGTTAAGTGATTTGCCCAGGGTCACACAGCTAGTAAATGTCGGGGTGTGGATTTTAACTTGGGTCTTGCCAACTCTAGGTCTAGCACTATATCCAGTGAAATTCCTGGTTCAATCCATGATAGAACCATGGACAGCATCCATGCCTAGGGAACGAGAGAGGGATGATGATCCAAAAAGTTTTACTGAGAAGAAATGTTCAGATAAAGAGAAAAATTCAGAGCAATGAGCTGGAAGCCTTGTGGGGTAGTATTGCAGAAAGAAAGATGGAAATGGATGTGTTGTTCATTCATTTTCAGTCCTTTCAGGTAGGATAAGGCCCTTGTGGTTTTCTTGGCAAAGATACTGCAGTAGTTTGTCATTTTGTTCTCCAGTTAATTTTACAGATGAGGAAACTGAGGCAAACAGGGGTAAGTGACTTGCCCAGGATCTTACAGCTAGTAAGGGTCTGAGGCTAAATTTGAACTCAGGAAGATGAGTCTTCCCAGCACTCCACTGCACCACCTAGCTGCCAAAGGACCTGAGTTTAAATCCTGTTTCACTATCCTCATGATTTTGGGCAGATTACTTAATCTTTGTGTGTGTCTCAGTTTCCTCATTTGTAAAGTGAGAGGGTTGGGCTGGGTAACCCCTAAGATTCCTTCCAGTTCTAAATCTATGATCCCATTACATGAGCTATAATCAATAGAGGCAAAATTTTTTACTCTTAAGGAAAGAATATTTAGGACAAGAGAGATCATGTCAAAAAACTCGAGAGAGATTGAGGAGGATGAAGGCTGATAACACAATAGAAAGCAATACATTTAACAGGTAAGAGGTCATAGGTGATCTGTAAGAAAGCGGTTTTCAGTAGAGTTGTGGGATTAGGAACCAGAGTTCCATTTGCTAAGAAGCAATGAGAAAATAAAGGCAGCAAATGGAGATGACTTTAATGGAGAAAGGGAGGAAAGATATAAGATGGTCATTTACTTAAAAAAATCTAAATATAGCCAATGTCACATGAAATGAGCTTTTCCATTACATGGTAGAACAAGAGGATTATACATAAAACTATGTATTTCTATTGCACTCAACTAGCTCTTCTCATTAAATGTATAAATAAATCTATTAAGCTATAAATAGGTTGTAATTTTCCCTAGTAGAAAGAGTTCCCTCACTGAGAAAATCTTATCTCCTTGAAAACTGACATCTGCTTTGCTCCTGCAGCCTAAGGATGGTGGGACCTTTATGTCTGAGTTGCAGTGGAAACCTTCTAAATCTGTTGTCTCTCCCAATAAAACATGAGCTCAGAGCAGTGAGTGTTTTATTTCTCTATTTGTAGTCCCAGTGTTTGTATACTGTTAACCCTTAGTAAATGTTTTATTCATTTATTCGTTGACCCTTTTCCTGGTCAACTCTAAACCAGTGCCACCTACACTCTACCTTCCACTTTGGCTCCCACCTACCAAACTCGGATTCCTATTCTTTTCAATTTCCTGCTCCCTTCTATGTGTTGTCTTCCCTACTAAATAGAATGTAAGTTCTATGAAGGCAGGGAGTGTCTTGCTTGCCAATATTTGTGTCCCCAAATGCTTAGCAAATGTCTGACATATAAAAGACTTAGTTAAAAAAATCATTCATTCACTCATTCAGTCCATTTATCCATCCATCCGTTCATGCTTTGCCATGTCACCTTTTGTTTAGAGCAATGCCACCTGAGTGACTGATGGTAGGATAAGGCCCTTGTATTGGTCTCTGTGAGATTGGAGGTTATGTTGATTGGAGGGAGAAACAAAATAATTTTCAGGGAAAAGAGGAAGTTGGTCTTGATTGTAAGTCATTTTGATTTCATGATAAAGTCAAGCCAGGTTAGCTTTTTTTTAGTGCTTGTTCTGAATGATGATCTCATACTGCTTGGTTTAATTTTAGTGTTTGTATCCCCAGTACCTAACACAGTGATTGGCACAATGCTTGGTGTTTATTAGATGATTATTGATTTGCTGGTTTATTGATTCCAAGACTAAGAGAACAATTCTTTTTCTCCAACACAGCAACAAGTGAGAAGAGTCTGTCTGTGCTTCCATCTAGTGGTGATGTTCCAGAACTGCGGATGGAAATTTGCCTTCTCTGCAGCCTTAGAGGCCTATCTATGTATGCCAGGGAGTGGGCATAGCTCCCTTTTGCCAATTGATTAAACTGTTCACTCTTCTATATGTGATCACTGGACCAGAAATCCAGCTCTGGATTTATAGAGGTTGAGTCCAGTCTTGGGGGAGGGAGACAGAAGAGATTACTTACAAAAATTTTTCTGGTTCCTGTTCTCCCGTAGTAACATCTCTTCTGGCAATGTCTTCATATTGCTCATGCCTAGAACTCTACAAAAAGGTAAAAAGATCCTCAGTTCCTATACAAGCACTTGCCTTAACAATCAGGAAAGACTATTTCACCCCTCAAAAAACAAAAAGCACCAAGTTTTCAACCTGTAACTGTCCTCTCTTTAGTGAGTGCACCTCCTCTACGGATTGATACAGTTCTCCAGACTGAGAATACTGCCTTTTGGCAGAGCATCCCCAACAAATGGGAGTCCCACCAGAGTACCTGTTTAGCCCAGATGTTGGTAGAGAGATTCAATAATTATGGTTCAATCCCATGTTGTTCCTCCGTTCATGAATTACATGGCTCCTACATTTCTCTCCAAGGAATTGGATTCGGAAAATTGGTGTTATCCAGGAATTCTTCCTCTTCTCTCTAGGAGCCTAGGTCTGAGTATTCATTACATTTTAAGAACTCTTCCTCCTCCAGGGCTTAGCCCAGTACATCTTCCAGGGAATATTTCTTTTCCACCAAAAACTGGGCGGATGCCGCTCCGCTGCTAGTATCTCTGGTGATGAGAGAAATTTCCTGGGTGCTTGTAATCAAGGAGGTTAGAATCAGCAGACATTCCCTTATGGACCCATTCCTATGCCTAGGAGGCAGCTAGGTGGCACAGTGAATAAAGCCCTGGCCTGGTGTTAGAAAAAACTTCGTTCAAATTCAGCTTCATACATTTATGGCCTATGTGACCCTGAGCAAGTCACTTAACCCTGTCTGCCTCAGTTTCATTGCCTGTAAAATGGGAATAATAGTCACACCTACCTTCCAGAGTTGTTGTAAGGATCAAAGCCCTTGGTCTGGTTCCTGCCACATAGTAGGTATTTAATAAATATTTATTTTCTTCCATGTCCTTTCAATGTGTAGCCTCTCTTACCTGTTTCTCTCAGCTCTTGCCTTTGTCTTTATTTGTATCCCCAAATGCTTAGCAAATGTCTGATATATGTCAGCTTCCTTTTAAAAGACTGTATCCAAAAATCTACATGTCTCCATCAATCATCTCAAAACAGCACGACTCATTTCCTCCTACAGATTTCTGGATATGATTTTTAAGAGGTGTCGTTTTATATCAGAATTTTAAAATGTCAACAATTTACTTATTTTATTTATTTATTCATATATTTAAATTTTTATTATCTTTCTCTCCCAATGATCCCTTCTTGTCCAAAAAAAACCCACAAGCAAAACAAAACAAAAAATCCTTAGAGATCTAGGCTAGAATATTGGGAGGAATCTAATAAGATCAAATTCTATAAGGATGAATGTGGTCATACACCTGACTTAAAAAACCCCCAAAACTTCATGAATACAAGGTGAGGGAAGAATGGTTAGACAGCATTGTTTGAAAAAAAAGGTTTAATTGAGTGAAAAAGTCATTTTAACCATTATGAATATCTAAATTAACTATAAAGGACACGTGAAGAAAGAACTAATCCAGGAAAGAATAATAGAAGTTGTATAGAATAATTTTATATCTATATATTTGTTTTTAATGATAGCCATCTCTAGGGTGGGGGAGGGAAGAAAAATAAATTTATGTAATAACTTTATTATATATTTAAAAGGAATAGCAAATTGTACATAATAAATTTGTAATTTTATGTGCAATCATATTTTTTATTATGCTATGTTATGATGATGCTTGTTTTATTAGCAAATTAAGCATGAAATAAATAAATGTGGTGGAGAAAGAAAAAAAGGTTTTGTTGTTCATTAAATTAAATCATTCTCATTTTTGGGATGTGAGTTTTCATATTTCAATGTCTTGTTCATTTGAAGTTTGTGATATATGTTGTAAATTGCTCTTCTAAATCTCTTACATGTCAAAATCCTTTCGGTTTTCCTAACAGTTTGTGCCAAGTATATATGATGTCATATAAAAAAGAAAAAAAACTGCTAGTAAACTGGAAAATCAATATGAGTCAACTATAAGATATGATAGTAAAAAAAAAGCCAATGTAATCATGGGCTACTTGGAGAGGCATGGCTTCCAGGAAAAAAGAAGTTTCTTACATTTTGTCCTGAAGAGACCATTTCTATAGGAAATGTTTTATGTTCTGGGTGCCACAATTTATGAGGGCCATCAATAAACTGGAGTGCATTTAGAGAAGGGCGGCTGGGATGGTGGAGAACCTTGAGGCCATGCTATAAAGACATTGGTGAAAGGAAAAAAGAATATGTGGCTTGGAGAAGACTCAAGAGGGACACAATCACTGTATTCAATTATTTGAATTGTCACAATGTAGAAAGGGAATTAATTGTACTTATTATATGACCTTGAAGTTCAGAACCAGGAGCACTGGGCCCAGGTCGAAAAGAAGCAAATTTAGGCTTGATGTGAGGAAAACTTTCCTAACAGTTGGGATGTTCACAGGTATAAAGAGCTGCTTTGGGATGGAGGGGTTCCCCCTGACCACACTGGAAGCCATCCAATAGTACAGACTATCTGACCACTAGTCGGGTATATAATAGTGGGGATTCCTTTGGATATAAGTTGGACTAGATGGCCACTGAGGGCTCTTCCCATTCTCAAATTCTATTATTTTGATTCTGTGTAATTCTGATACCACTTAGAAAACAACCATCAGCTAGGGCAGTGAAGTGGTGCAGTGGATAGATCGATCATCTGGTCTGGAGTCAGGGAGATCCGAGTTCAAATGTGACCTCAGATACTTACTAGTTGTGTGACCCTAGGTAAATCATTTAACCCTGTTTGCCTCAGATTTCTCATTTATAATATGAGCTGGAGAAAGAAATGGCAAACCATTTTAGTATCTTTGCCAAGAAAAGGTTAAATGGGGATATGAAGAACTGTACAAAACTGGACAATATTAGCTATAAACCTTACACCTAGGGGAACCTCCTCTCATTTTCTGGGGCTCAAGGGTCCTTGACCCTATTCTGAATGATAAACTACATGATCAGAGAATGTCTAGTGTCTGCTGCTCTTCCTCTGTTCTGTGACACATTTGGCTCTCTGACACAGCCTGTGGTGGTGAGGTGTGCCTGATCATTTATTGTAGTAAACTGGCCCATTTCCATAGAGCATTTTTGGCAAACATTGCTATGAATGTAACATCACACAATCTGAGAAAGAAACCTCAGAGTGCCTGGTAGAAATCACCACTACAATGTTCCTGACAACTGGATGTCTAGCTTCTGGACTGTATCAGAAGACTTCCAATACCGGGAGAATGCCCTGCTCCCCAAGGCATCTCATTCTTTGTTTGGACAGCTCCAATTATTAGAAAGTTTATCTTCGTATGGGACCAAAATCTGCTTCTAGGGCCAAGTAAAGCAAACTGAATCCCTCTTCCATGTAATAGCCTTTCAAAAACGTAAAGCCATCAAGAATGTTTCTTCCTACCATCAAGTCTTCTCTTTTCCATCTTGAATATCCTTTAATTGGTTGTCATATACCAAATATATATATATATATATATATATATATATATATATATATATATATATATATAAATGTATACACACACAGGCACATATATATTCCCCTTTCTGTCCTTGACTTCTCTTTCTCTTTTGGATGCTGTTCAGATTGTTACTGTTCCTCCTGAAGTGTGACTTCCAAAAGTGAACACCATACTCTATCTATGAGTGAACAAGGACAGAGGAAAGCAAGAATATTACCTTTTAAAATTTTTATACATGATTCTTCTATCAATGTAGTCCAAGATCATAATATGTTTTGGGTGCTGGGGGTTAGACTGCTCATTGAGCTGGTAGTGAAATAAAACCAGAGGTCTTTTCCAAACTATTTTCTAGTCACATCTTTATCTCATGTCATGTAGTTAGGAATTCTAGTGCCAGATTTTATATTTTTCCACATTAAATTTCATATTTAGTAGATTCAACTCTTTGTTCCAACCTGATGAGGTCATTTTGGATCCCATTTATGTCAGACATTCACTATTTTACTTTGTTGCAGTGGTAAACTATTCTATCTGAAAACTAGACTTACTAGTGTTGAGCAGAGAAATAATCTTATTCTGAAATTCTATATCCTAATACCTATGCCTCTAATTTATATAGGTTTTAAGATTTGCAAAGCACTTTACACGTTATATCTTTTGATCCTAATAATAGCCCCGTTAAGGTAAGTGTGATGTTATCTTTAGGTTAACGTGCTACATTATCTTCAGGTTAGTTGTTATAAGTGCTATGGTATCTTCAGGTTAAGGTTAAATGACTTGTCCAGTGTCATATAACTAGTAAATATCTAAGGCAGGTCTTCATGTCTACAAATTCAGCACTAAGTTCAGTGACATTAAGCATATCACTCCACTTCCCTACTCTTTGCCATGTATATATTAAGGTGCATCTGTTGCTACGAAGATTGACTTCTTCATATTCCAGTATTTGCTAATTCAATGTTGCCAGATTTAGATAAATTTAACCTCCGAGCATATCCTCATTACATATACTTCCTTTCTATCATGTGAGCAAAAGTTCTCTCATTCTGCCAAAGTTTGCAAACAATGCTGAAGTGGGAAGTAGATCCAGTCCTGCTCTCAGTTCTGCCACTAAATCAGTGTGAAGTCAGACAACTTGCTTCTCTTCTCTGCTCATCATTTTTCATCATCTGACTAATGAGTGAGCTGGACTCTATAAGCTTTGGGGTCTTTTGTGTTCTAAAATACTATGAAACTGAGGGAATTCATGATCATAGATTGAGAGGTGGAAGGGATTGTAGAGGTCATCCAGTCTAACTCATTCATTTTACAGATGAGGTAACTGGCACTAAAAGTTTATAAGACTTACATTTTTAGTAAATGACAAGAGGCAGAATTTGAACCCAGATGCTTTGACTCTATATACAGTGTTCTTCCCACTATCATTCGAGAATATGTTTTCAAGTGTGCAGATCATAGGATAATTGATTTTGAAGTAGAAGGGACATCTAGTCCAACTACCCCCCCCAATTAATTGACTTACTCTGAATCACATAGAAGTAGGATTTGAATCCAGTTCCTCAAACTCTAAATGTAGTGAGTGTTTATTCCCCTGTACCATATATATCTCAGGCATGTGTTTTCTTCTTCCTCTTTTTTTTGTTTTTTTTTGCAGATCCAACTTAAGTGAACCAACTTAAGTCCTTCCTCACAGTAATAAAATTAAAATGGGAGGAAAGAAGAGATGCTTCAGGTTAATGTCATCTATCAGATGTCTTTTTTTTTGAGGCAAGTATTTTGGATTAAGTGACTTGCCAAGGGTCACACAGCTAGTAAGTGTCTGAGGCTGGATTTGAATTCAGGTCCTCCTGACTCCAGAGCCAGTGCTCTATTCACCATGCCTCCCAGATGCCCCCCCCCACTTTTGGTCTTTTAAATATATCTCATTTATATCTCCTTTTCTCCACGTATATAGGCACCATCTTGGTACAGGTCTCCTGTACCTCACACTTGGACTATTGTAATAGCCTTCTAGTTGATATCACTGTCTCATGTCTCTCCCCTTTTCAACTTACTTGCCAAAGTGGTTTTCCCAAGTCATAGGTATAACCATGTCAATTCCTAATCAATAAATTTCAGTGGCTCTCTATTACTTCCAAGATCATCTATAAAGTCCTCTATTTGGCATTTAAAGCTCTTCATGGCCCCTTCCCCTTTCCAGTATTATTACACTGTGACCCCCTCCCTGAAGGCTATGATCCAGCTGCACTAGCCTACTTGCTGCTCCTGGCACAGAATTATCCCTCTCCCACCTCCCACCTCTTTTCCCTGGCTGTGTCTCATGCTTGGGGCTCTCTCATTCCTTGTCTTTGACTGCTGCCTTGCCTGACTTCCTTCAAAAGTCAGCTCAATTCTTACCTTCCATAGGAAGCATTTTCTGTTCTTCCCCACTGCCTTCCCTCTGAGAACACCCTCCACTTACACTGTGTATTTCTTGTATGTACATAGTTATTTATATTTTGTCTACCCTATAAGAATGTGAGCTCCTTGAGGGCAAGGGCCATTTAAAAAAAATTTCCAATACTTGATACAGTGACTGATATTTCATCTTAAATAAATATGTTTTGATAACTAGCCTTGGGCAAGTGACCTTGGGCAAGTCATTTAGCCCCAATTGCCCCGCCCTACAAAAAGCAAAAAAAAAAATTAAAAACAATTATAATAAAAGAACAAATACATGTTGATAGACTGTCAGAATTCATTTTCTAGATTCAGATCAAGATCAGGACCCGATGGTGGTAGTGAGGGGGGGGATGTCATCTTTTGTGTCTGTGTTCTTCCAGTGGTTTGTATGCCGTATTACTCATAAACCCTATAGAGTTATCTGAGAGGTGAATGTGACTGTGTTTCTTTCTTTTTTCATTTATGGACTAAAACAAGCATTCCAATAACATGGTATAATAAAAAAAAGACGAGTGCACATGAAACTGAATTATGCACAACTTGCTATTCTTTTTTAATATACAACAGTTATCATGTAATTTCCCTCCCCCTTTTTTCCCCTCTCCCCACTCTCTACCCTAGAGATGGCTATCATTAGACAGAAATATGTATACATGTAAAATCATTCTATATGTACTTCTATTTATTGATTCTATTATTTTTTCTTTTTTAACCTTTCTTTTCTTTTGCTTTCATTTTTTTTCTTTTTGCTTTTTGCAGGGCAATTGGGGTTAAGTGACTTGCCCAAAGTCACACGGCTAGTAAATGTGTCAAGTGTCTGAGGTTGGATTTGAACTCAGGTCCTCTTGACTCCAGGGCTGGTGCTCTATTGACTGTGCCACTTAAGTCACCCCTAACTTTTCTGTTACTTTCTATTACTTGAGTTCCAGAACCCCAGTAGGATGTAGAAGAATTAGGTTCTACCTCATTGTGAGGAGTAACCATATCCATGACATTAGGATCCTTCAAGTAAGAAATGATCCATGTCATTACCTTTTTGTCCCCTACATCCAGCCTACTGCCTGGAACATAGAACTTTTTAAATGAATGTCATCATGGACTTGGAGCTAGAAAGGAACACAGAGGTCCTCTGGTCCAACCCCCTTGTTTTATAGATGAGGATTGAATTTATCACAGTGTCTGGCACATAGTAGGTGCTTAATAAATATTGATTGGATTGGATAAGAGGCCCAGAAAGGGTTAGTGACTTGCTTCAAGTCACAAGAGTTAGTATGTGGCAGGACTGGAACCTAAACTGGGAGCCTGACTCCAAACCCAGCCTTCTTCCCACTGCTCTAAGCTGCCTGCCATCCCATCTTAGTTCATTCTTATCTCATGCATACCATGGAGAAATGAATATAATTTATTTAGGAGGCAGGCATTAAGCTGTATCACTGCTGCCATACAAGAAAATGGCCACATAAGAAATTTAAACTTCAGGAAGGAGAAAAACCAAGCTCTACCCTTGAACCCATCTTCATCCACCCCTTCCCCTCCTGTCCCATTTCCATAAAGCTTTTTTCTTCAACTCCCTTTTTCCCAAACCAAACAAATACCACAAATCTTCTGAGATTTAATTTTTGTACTTTATTCATCGTACCACAATGGACAGCACATTACCACACAAAGACATTTTGACCTCCATTGCCTTTAATACTTTTCAAGTAAGCAGCCTTGACCCTTGGTTCATGGTCCCCATCCAGGAACTGAGAGGGCATAAAAATCAGTCAGCATGCTGTCTGGCTGCCGTGGAGAAAGAACGGAGAGCTATAGAGTCTGGTGAAACCAGTCTCTGGATCACAAGTTCATTGTAGTGGGTCAGTGAACGCCATTACTTTATAAAGAGAAGCCATGGACGCAATTCTTCACACACTGTTGTTTTCTGCTTCATCATTTACCACAAGCATCCACTTTCTCTAAAGAGTAATCTTTTAAAGTTGTGCTTATTTTTAAAATAAAATGAACTTTCATACATCTGACTGTCAGGCAATTAGGTTAACCAAGACAGTTGAGTTAGCCCTCCAGGGTAAATATTACAAATTCACATTTCCTCAACTTATTTATTTGTGCATTAAAGCATCCACTCATTTTTATTTTATTTTATTTTATTTTTGTCTCTCAATCTTGTACAAATGGTCAAGTGGAAATACAATGTCCTGAACTCTGCAAAGCTCCTGGTTTTGGCTTTCTGTCATTCTGATGGTTTTGTTTCAGGTTCAAAAGTTTATCATGAACTTGGAGTCAACATCCCTCTTTCTTACTCCCTCTCCCTATCCCAGGCCCATCAGTCTAATTCCAAAGGATTGTTTCTCTTCCAAGAATTCAGGTCAGGACATCAAAGAGTGAAAAGCCAGTCAGCAGCTAGGGCTACTGAACAGAAATGTCCCTTTAGGACAAAGCCTTCTCTTCTAGGAGTTTCAGGTTCCCCCCCCCTTTTTTTTCTGGTTGTTGTTGTTCTCACAGGTATCAAAGCTCAGCATTTTAATGACTGCCTGAGAAAATCCCAGCCCCAAACTTGAGGATTTCTTCTCTATCAAACCTCATAGATAAGACTTACATGATCAAATGTACAGGGCTCCTGAGGAATGGCAGGCTGAACTCTAGAAATGGGTCAATAGATCTAACCTCCTTGTCACCCACCTTCATATTAGGTTTAGGTTATACTGATACAACACTACCTTTAAAGCTGGAAGGAGATAGCTTGTCTGTTTCTCCACGTACATACATACATTCATACATACATACATACACACATACACACATACACACACACATACACACAGAGAGAGCCATACACAGCTCCAAAACCAGTACTACCAGGAAGGGGAGTGGCTGACTTTTGTCTATAGGAACTTCATTCAATTATGCTGCCTGGTCCTAATCCAGCAGGAAGTACTTGTGCTGGGAGTAGGAGCACATTTGCCTTTGATCCCAAAGGCCTCACATCCCGGTGACTCAATGGACCTCAGGCAAGCAAAACATCATTCAGAGGACCCAGGAAAACAAAAAGGACCTACAATGGCACCTGGCATTTCAGCTGGGTTGCCTGTAAGGTCAGAAGTGCTCGTTGCCATTTAACCAAGTTTAGAGCTAATAAAGTTTATACAAAGACCTTGTTAAAAAACAAAACAAAACAAAACCTAGTCAATTCTGAATTCATAGAAATATAGGACTTTGCTATGGAGGGTGAGGAAATCTTTAAATATTAAAAATACAGTACATATACATATATACAATTTCACCTAGGACAAGGTAAGTGCACACAAACTTTTTTAGGAAGTTGAAGCTCCTGATTTCATACCAGCACACACCATGAGTGTCATATCTGAGCATCTAGTTTAATCACTTTCTATACACTAGTTGTCAGGCCTAAAAGCTGCAGCATCATAAATATTTACTTAAATTGTGTTCCATTTTATCTGTGTGAATGGCCCCCTTTTCAAAGGCTCCTCCCCTATGGCCCTAGTCAAGTAAACACTATAGACTTTAAATGGTGAAGGAAAGCCCCAGTGAGTGCTTGAGTGGGGATGATGTGGTTTCGGAGCAGTTCTCCTACAATACAATGGTCCACAAAAAAAGCATACACAAAGGAAAACCATTTTTCATCATACTATAGTTTGACTGCTTTTACACCTTCTTTGTCTGAACATGTACGTGTAAAATCAAAGGGCAGGCAATCTATGAAGACAACTGAGGCCACGATGGACGTTACTTGATTCAATGGACTGCTTTTGAAAAGGGTCTATTTGTAGATAGAAAAATTTCCTTTGTCACACTTAGGATTGAAGTCGTGTTGGGTGATATCTTCACAAATAAAAACAAATTGTGCTTATGTGTGCAAATTTGAGAGAGAGACTAATATAGAGACACAGAGAGAGAGAGAGAGAGAGAGAGAGAGAGAGAGAGAGAGAGAGAGGAGAAGGGTTTGGCTCTATCTTCTTACTAGACTGTTCATCAGTAGTTTTCTCCAAGAAGGAATAATAATTGTATACATTCACCAACAAGATTCAATAAAAAATACAGCACAATTTAAAAAAAAAGTCTACATATCAGGGAACCTATGAGGAAACTACCAAACTAATTTCCGGTCCCTCCCTCCAAAAAAATACTCCAACAACAAATTCCAAAATTCACACATGCTCTCAAACAAACTCAGTCATTTGATATTTTTTTAAAAAATCTAATCTAAAATTGCATAGATCCTTATTTTGTGTCTCTATTAAAAAAAAAGGTTTCAATGAATTCAAGTGGATCATTAGATGTCTTCCAAGACCACCTGTTTCAATTAAAGTATACTGAAATAAAAACCACAGTTGAGGAACCAAAGTAGCTTAAGAAAGGGTACAGGATCAGAGGCTTTGGCAGTGACCAAACATAAGAAGACCAAGGTCGGGTCTGACATTCCTTGGGCTGACCTGGCTGAGCCTTAAGCTCCCAAGGTCAAATGGGAGTCCATCTAGGATACACACTGAACAGCAACTCTGAAGTTGTGCATGGTAACGGTGGTGATGGATACAGACCAGCCCCTCCTGCCTTCCTGTGAAGTCCAGATGGTTGTTTCCTTCCTGTCTCCTCCCTGTCTCCTGTATCTAGTCTCTTCTTCCTGCTACCACCTTTTCTTATGAGGAGGTCAGAGTTAGAACAGAGGAACTTCATGCTTTTTTCCTATGTCCAAGCCTGGCCTCATGTTTCTCTTCTTTCTCCCTTCACGCTCACATGTGACCAGAAGAAGTTTACTTCACTGAGGAAATCAAAGCTTAACCCATCAGTTTTTCTCAATAACAAGAAGTCTTTCAATTACCCTCAAACACAAGACTTCAACATGTGCTTTTGAAAAGGGTAAAGATGGATTGGACACATCAGAACAGTTTATCAGTTCTGTTAAGAACAAATAAGTGCTTTGTTAGCCGTTCTGAGATAAACTCAAGTGATTGGGTACAGATGTAAGTGGTGAAATTAAATGGGGATTTCTGCAATACACTGGGACATGGGGCTGATGTGGACAGACACGGTGTGACATTTATACACTGTTCTGGGTTTGTAGGACAGAACCACGCTCTTGGAGGTCAGTGGTGTTTTCAGAAGCACTTGAACTGCTGGGAGGAGATGCTGCTGGGGAGTCTGGGGAGCCTCTTGGTGGCCTATAAAGCAAACAGGCTGAGCCAAAGAAAATCATCCCAAACACCTATGGAAAAAAGAGGTTTATTTGATTTTTTACTGATATATCAAGTGATTAAATGCTTAATGGGTTTCCCAAAAGATATAGGATACTAGAAGCACAAGCTCAGAATTTACAATGACAACTTTCATTTTCTCTTAAAGTAATAATCCCTTTTTCAAGCATCCTCGATTTAAATTTCAGTAGGCATAACCTCCTTGACCCTGTCAGAATGCCCAAGCAACCTTTTAGTGTGGTGTTCTATCATAAGTCATTCTGGGAGCAGGGCTAGAGAATACAGCATGGGGGTAGTCCCATGATGGGAAATTTCTATTTCTGGTGTTGAATACATGATCAGTGATGGTGATGACAATCTGCCAATCATTTACTCCTCAGTATTCAAGCAACTCTGTAAGACTATAAATTGTACAGTGGGTGCCAACCTGCACTGGCAGAAGTAGTTTCCCGTGAATTCCCTACACCAATAAAATCATATTATCTCTCTTCCATATCTGAATGAAATTGAATGATCAATGAGTTCAAATTTTAAGCATGAATAAACTCATTCAACAAATGTTTAAGCTGCATGTAAAAGAGTCTTATCAGTTGTGAAAAGTACAGTTGTTAGTTGAGAAGCAAGAAAGAGCTCCAGGCTTAGAATTAGGAAGACCCAGGTTTAAATCTGACCTCAGACACATACTAGCTGTGTGTCCCTGGGCAAGTCACTTAATATCTGTTTGCTTTGGTTTCCTCATCTATAAAGTGGGGATAATAACAGCACCTACCTCCCAGAGTTATCGTGAGGACCAAATAAAACAATATTTGTAAAATGTTTTGTAGAGTGTCTGGCACATAGTAGGCATAATGTAAATGCTAGCTATTATTATTCAGAAGCACTGTTAGTGGGTATACTTCAACTTGTTAATGAGCATTAAAACAAACCTGTGAACGGAAGGTTTCTAAAAATAAAACAAAACTCCAATGGATATTCAAATATTTGCTTAGACTTTGGATAATTTGGACTTGTTATATTTGCTTTAGATGTGTCATAGTGGATAGTGCTGGCCTCAAAGCCAGGAAGACCCATCCATATGAGCTGTGTGGGTAAGCATACCTCGGCTAATGAAATTGCACATCCAATGCCTATCCTATAGAGGGCAAAATAGCGTAATTTCTTTTTAAGCATTAAGCTAAGAGGCTGTGTTCTTACATCTTGACTTCTTCTGACCATTTGTAATAGTGTTGGAAGGCTTCAGGTTAATGTAAAAGTCATTGTTCTTCACATACAATATGGCATGATGCACAGCTACCCTACCCATTGACAACCAACAGGGGCCTTGGCAGCTAGTTCTTGGCATGTTGTACAATTCTGCAATTTTACACTTAAAAGTTCACTCCTATTTAACACTACCAGGTTAGGCTAGATTAGGTGTTCCTAACCTTGAGACTGTGAATTTATTTTTAAAGATATTTTAATTGCTATATTTTAGTATAATTGATTTTCTTTGTAAGTCCCAGGAGTCCAATGGAGCCAGCTCATACCAGCCCCAGGAACCAATTGTGAATTTTCAGCATGAGCATTTGCACTTCAGAAATGAGCAAATGCTACAAAAATCAGGACTTAGTTTATTGTTTTCTTTAGTGTCTAGACTTAATAAAGGAGTGCAAACATATATGCAGATTAAGTTCAAAAGGATGTGGTGGGTAAATTTTTCTTATAGATAGCTAGTTGTTAAATATTTGCCAGCACAGCTCTATTTGTGACCCTCTGTATTTTTATTTTTATTATTATTATTATTTAAAAATGTTATCCTGAGAACAGGTCTATGGGTTTTACCCATCTGCAAAAGAGGTCTATGACATGCAAAAAAAGACCAAGATATTTTCTGAGGTTCCTTCCAGTTTTCAATGTGATCCTAAAATATGGTAATATACAAGTCTAATTATATGTTAAATAAGCTCAGTAATAAAAGAAAGACAAAATTATATCATTGATCAAGTCTGAAAATTAAATGTTTTCTTATTTGTAAATAAGGATATTATAACCTAAGTTAAGGACCCCTGTACTAGGTTGATTCTATGCCAATTGACTTCATGACAAACCTTTCCAGAGACAAGAATGAAATCTAAGGTGTTGCTATTTTAAATTATAGTTAAACCTCTTCTTTCTTTCCCAATAAGAAAAATACGAATGGCATTTATCATGGAATCATAGACTTAGATCTGGAAGCTAATCAAATCTACTTTATTCAAATGAGAAAGTGGGGCCTGACAGAGATTCAGTGGTTTTCCCACTGTCACATGGTTACTAAGCATCGGAGAGAAATCAAGTCTTCTTGACTCTAAGCCCAGTATTCTATCCACCATGCACCCTAGCTATCTCTAGAACATTCTGAGTAAATGGGCCGTTCGCTACCCTTCTAATCCTGCCATATGGGATTATAGAACTGGATGGGACCTCAGAGGCCATGGCACTCAACCTCCTAATAATACAGATGAGAAAACTGAGAACCAGGGAAGTTAAACAATATATATATGATATATATGATATATATGTGTGTATATATATGCACCTAACATCACACAGCTAAGTGTCAGGGGTAGGTTTCTTTCTGAACCCAGGTCTCATAACTCCAAAGTCAGTATTTTTTTTCCATTTTTCTTGAGTTATACCAGTTATTGAATAAGTCAACATGTAAGGAATTAGAATCCATATTTTTCTAATGCTATAATTAGAGAGGGTCATGATGAAGACTACTTTGGAATTTAAGAACTAAGGATACCTGGCTGATTATCAAATATCCTTCCTTCCTTCCTTCCTTCCTTCCTTCCTTCCTTCCTTCCTTCCTTCCTCCCTCCCTCTCTCCCTTTCTTTCTTTCTTTCTTTCTTTCTTTCTTTCTTTCTTTCTTTCTTTCTTTCTTTCTTTCTTTCTTTCTTTCTCTTTCTTTCTTTCTTTCCTTTTCCAAGGGAAGGCAGGGCAATTGGGGTTAAGTGACTTGCCCAAGGTCCCACAGCTAGTTTTTTAATGTTAAATGTCTGATGCCAGATTTGAACTCAGGTCCTTCTGACTCCAGGGCTGGTGCTCTATTCACTGCACCACCTAGACATCCCTTACTTTTTTTTTTTTGCTTTTTGGAGGGCAATTGGGGTTAAGTGACTTGCCCAAAGTCACATGGCTAGTTTTTGTGTCAAGTGTATGAGGTCAGATTAGAACTCAGGTCCTCCTGACTCCAGGGCTGGTGCTCTATTCACTGCGCCACCTAGCTGCCCCTACTTCTCATTTTCTTGTTGCCTTAAGATCACTGAAGGAAAATGATTGTGAATAGTGACAGCTGAAGTCCCTATGTGAACTAAAAGGGGATATGCTTTTGTCTAGGTTCTTTTCCCTGGGAAGAGGATAGTGAGGTAGAGAAGAGGGCCTGGCAGCACCAATGAGAACACAGACTCTACTGGTCGAAGGCTCTAGTTCAAGTATAAGAACATACACGATCTGCTGATTTTTGGCAAACCCTACTTTAAGTAAAGTGAAAAAAATATTTTTCAAACTCAAACAGACTCTTGAAATGTTCCCTGCAGGGCTTCTAATTTCAACTAACATGACGTGAACTAAGGAAATAAGATATAGTCCTAACTCACCTTGTAAACAATTCCAGCAATGAGGGTATAGTGGCTCATGGCAGAGTTCTGATAAATGTAGCAGGATCCCTGATCCCCACATTGGTCCTGCCAGAGTAAGCAAGCTTTATCAATCACCCAGCCAAAGGCAATTGGGCCTGGAATTCCACCTATAAGGAAAGAAATAGCATTTTGTATTAGCAGAACTCTTGTAAGATGGGTCTTGATTATTAATCTTGTGCGTCAGTCAGCAAATATGTATTAAACACTTTCTATGATCCAGGCACTGTTCTAAGCAGTAGAGATACAAAAGAAGGCTAAGAAAAAAAGACCCTGCCCTCAAGGAGCTCACATTTTAATGGGAGAGACAAGTAATTCACTAGGTATATACAAGATACACAGAGTAGATAAGAGAAAAACTCAGGGCAAGGCACAAGTAACTGAGAGGACCAAGGAAGGCTTCTTGTAGAAGGCGAAATATGAGATGAATCTTGAAGGAAGCCAGGGAAATTAAGAGGGGAAGGGGGAGAGAAATCCTGACATAAAGGGCAGACAAGGCAAAGGCACAGAGGTGGGAGATGGATTACTCTGTCACAGAAATTGCAAGAAGGTGAGTGTAGTTTCATTATAGAGGGTGCAGAGGAATGCAAAGTTCAATAAGACTGGAAAAGGAGGAAGGGGCAGTGATGGAAAAGGGTTTAAATACCAAAGAGAGTATTAAAAATAAATTGATTCTGGAGGTGATAAAGGGTTCAATATGTAGAAGGCTGACATGGTCAGATCTGTGCTTTAGGAAAATCAGTTCAGAAATTGAGTGCTAAGTATCTATTGAGGTGGGAAGAGTCTTGAGGTTTGAAGGCAATTGATGTCGGCAAGAGGTGAGAAGAGCCTGGACTTTGTGAGTGAGTGAGTAGAGAGAAGGGACATATATGAAGGATGCTATGAAGGTAGAAATGACGAGATTTGGCAATGCATTGGATATGTGGGATGAGAGAGAGGAGTAAGAACAAAACCAAGGTTGCTAGCCTTGACTGATTGGAAAGACGGTGCTGCCCTTGATAGTAATAGGGAAATCTGGAAGAGGCAAAGATTTTGAGAAAAAGACGTTTTGGTGTATGATCCAATGTCTTCATGATATGTTGCATTAAAATCCATGAAATAGGTTTTTGGAAAAAGTTAAATTTGTCATTTAGAGTTAGTCAAATCACATTCTTGAATTGTACATAGGGGTATTTTACTACCCCTGATGTCATGAGCAGAAGAAAGCACGCGGGGCTCCCACGCGGCATCTCCTGTAACACACTATACTGTACCTAGAGTGCGTACTACAATCCATTGAATTCCTAGTGCAAAGGATCTCTGCCGGTCAGAGACACACCTAAAAGGCAAAGTGTCAGAGTTAAAAGGGTATGCAAAAATGAAATTCTGTAAATGCTACAGCCCCAATTAGACCATGCCTATTTCAGAACACATCTCAGCAGTGGCAGGTACACTGTATTAACATCTCTTTTGGGGGGTTTGGGGTTTTATCCCATGAGCATAGTATGAATAGCACTCTTAGGGCAATTTGACTCATTCAGTGGTAGTACGGTCCAATGATAAAGACACTGGATTTCTAGTCAGTAGGCCTGGATTGGAATCATGGCCCTGCTACTTTACAGTTTCTATGTCATTTCCTTTCTTGGGATTCAAATTCCTCATTTATAAAATGAGGGATCTGGATTGGGTGATCTCTGAAGTCCCTTCCAGCTTTAAATCTATGATGCTATAATCACTGAATGTAATACAAATTTGACCCCATTAGAGAAAATTATTAAAAAATTAAGGGCAGAATCCCAGCTATTGGTTTGCCGGGCTCATGATGTTCCAGGGCTTAACTTGCTGAAAGCAAAGCTTTAGTACAGATCATAAACCCCACCCGGTTTCTTACCGTAGAGTTGCAGTTAAAGCAGGAATGCTGCTTAGGAATGTAAAGAAAATTACAACGAATACGAAAACCAGAAGAAGGGACTTTCTCTGACAAGATGAAGTGCATTTCCCTGCTGTAGCATTACCCAAACGAGAAGGGAAATGCTGAGGAATACAGCTACAGTCACGGTAAACCTGGGAAGCCCAACAACATCAGACGAATTACCAATTACCCAATGGAAGGAATGGATCACGTTAAAGTTTCTCATAGAAGTAAGCCAGTGGAGACGGTGTCACCTACCGTCTTGCCCCCTCCTGGAAGTGTGGACACTGTGGAGCACCCGGCATGGCAGGGAGAGTAGTACATCACATTGTCCGTGCCACACACCGGATTGTAGATCTCCCTTAGACACCCACATTTCTCATTGCAGGAAGCCAACAGCTGTAGACTGCCTTCTGGCAACATGCTAGAGAAAACAGGAGATCCAATTCAGCAAACATTTATTAAGTATTTATTATGTGACTGGCACATAAAAAGTACATATTCTCTATCCTCAAGGAATTTATAGCCAGCTGATGGTAGGGAGGAGTATATAACATGCAGAGTCACAACTAAGACTTCTGGCACTTGGAGCTGATTTGATTGGGGGTCAGAAGAGACCTAGACCTCAAAGCAGCTTCTGGAGAGACTGGCATCACTGCTGTTGCCACTGATCCCAAGAATCTCACATGGCACAGGTCTCCAGGCCTGGCATCACATTGCAAGCAGTCTATCTGAGGAAGATACAGCTGTGCTAGCATGGTGAGTGCTGGGGGGAAGGCAGGAAGACAGGAAGTCCCTAGGAGAGGTATATAAGAGTAAAAGCATCATTGGGGGCAGCTGGTCTAGGAAAAAAGGAAGAAGATCACACTGGGTAATGTAAAGCTGCAGAAGAAGCACAAAGCATGAAAACTAACTGTATGATGCCTGATTGTTAGCATCCTGGGATAAAGCACTGGTTGTCATGTGCTAATTACAGCTTTGACCTCATTTGCACAGAGAAATACTACTTTATATCAGTAGGTAGAGTTTGATGGGAGCAAAAGAGAGATTCAGTCAAAATGTATTTAGAAAATACAAAGAAAGAAAGAATACTTTCACATGGTTGGGAGAAATAATAGAAGGAAGACAGTGCCTGAGCTGAACCTTGAAAAAGAAAGGGCTTCTTCAAAGGAGATTGAGGGATGGATGCGACCCAAGCATGTGGGATGGTCTGCATGAGGTAAGAGCCAGGAGATGGCATAGTAAGTTCAAAGAGCAGCTAGTAGCTAGTTTGATTGGGACATGGAGAGTATAATGGAGACAGACTTTGAAAAATAAGCTTGGGAAGGCAGGTTAGTGCCAAATCATGGGGATGTTGGGGTGGTGTAGGTTGGGTGGGCGGGCTAAATACATGACTAAGGAATTTAAAAAGCCACTGAGAAGACTGGTGGAAAATATGGGGGGGAACCCTAAAATTTCTCTTAAAAGACAGGTATGCTTTAAATTATCCCAAGTAAAAAAAATGTGACCAATTAATCTGCTGTTTCTCCTGCAGTGTCCCATCATCTATAATTTTAGAGGAATGGAGATAGGAACCAAATCTCCCAGAATTTAAGTGGCTTGCCCATTGTCATACAGTGCCAGAGGTGGGCATTGAATTCAGATGTTCCTTCTCCCAGGTGTAGAACTCTAGTCATTAGACCACTTGTCTTTCTACCCAAGAAGGGAAGTAACTTGCTGAGGTTCACAAAAATAGTAAGTGGCAGAGGCAGGGGTCAATCTTGGGCCTTTGTCTCTAAATTCAGTGATCTGTCCACTATAATTGGTTGTCTTCTGAGCCAACAGTGTGTTACAAGTACCTATACCACGTGGTAATCCATTTTCCATTTTATGGAAGCATTAAAGATCTATTAAAGACTGGCTAGACATTCTAACTCCACCTGAAGTCCTGTCTCTGTTTCACACTCAGAGGTCTCCTGAAATGCACCAGCCTAGGAACCAATTTTGTTTCTCACAGATGTTTCCTCCAATCACTGTGTGTCATTCCAACCAAGACATGAACTCTCGACTCTTACCTCCCATTATACTTGACAGTCACACCAGCCACAGGCATGTTTGGACAGTGCATGAAAAACATGCAGATGGCTAACAGGCTTATCAAAGTGCAAAAAAGGCAGAACTTGATAATCCCTGAGCAGCGGAGCTTAAATTTGTTCACGAAGAATCCACCAAGGAATGTACCTCCTCCCCCTGCTGGCACCACCAGATAACCTACAAGAAAGATAATTTTCATTGATATGCCTTTAAAGTTCAAGAAGGAGACTACCAAGGGTTGCCTTTGAGTTCTTTCTTCTTCACTAGATTAGGTAAGCTTCAGGGTCAAATGAGATAATGTATGTAGAGAGCTCTGAAAAACTTGAAGTAAGTACTTTGTAAATCAGTTATCCAAATGCCTGCTCTGAGCCAGATACTATGACAAAAGTTAAAAAGAATTTCAGCCCTTTGGATTTCAGAAAAACCTAGAAAGATTTAAATGAACTGATTCAAAGTGAAATGAGTAGAACCAAGAGAACATTGTACACAGTACTGGCAACACTGTATGATAAAGAATTGTGAATGCCTCTTCTCAGCAATACAACAACTCCAAAGGACTCATGATGGAAAATGCTATCCACATCCATAGAAAGTCTGATGGAGTCTGAATGAAGATCAGACATACTATTTTAATTTTATTTTTTTGTGCTCACTTTCTTTTGGTCTGGTTCTTCTTCCACAACATGACTAATATGGAAATATATATTTACATGATAGCACATACATAACATATCAAAATGTGGAACTCATAAAAAATAATATTAAAATTCTTTATATATAACTGGAGAAAAAATGAAATAATATAAATAAAATTTTAAAAACAAAATAAAAATAAAAAGAGGATTCTTGCCCTCAAGAAGTTTATGTTCTAATTCAGGTGGCAAAATATGAATAATTGTTATTATAATTCAAGAAGTAGAACATTGCTGGAGCTGAGGACACATTTCTATACCAACAGACAGTTAGAAAATATAACTCAGCTGAAGTGAGGTGGTAAGTCTGTTCTATTCTGAGGGTTTCATTTACAAAGGAGCAAAAGCTCATAGATTTAAAAGTGGAAGCTATTTTAGAAATAGAAATGTTTAAGTTTCTTGAGGGCAAGCACCATTTCCTATTTGCTTTTGTAACCCCAGTACATAGTAGCATAGCCTGGCACAGAGTAAAATCTTCATAAATGTTTGTTGATTGCTTGGGCAGAATGTAGGATTCTAGAAGGAATAAGGTACTTTGCTCATTTGAATTTGTTAATCTGAATTTGATCCAAGAAAGGTGATTGCAGGACACAAGAAAAATATGAGTACTAGGAAAAGGACCCTACATTTCTGTCCGTTGCCTTGAAATGTAACCTTTTATTTGATACTCTGTGGGATAAGATCTTCTATACACTAAGGTCCCACATCAGAGTTGAAAACAGCTCAAACTTCACAGGTATGGTGTGTGTGTGTGTGTGTGTGTGTGTACATACACATGGAAGCATGGTGCCACATAGGGAGTGGTGACTTTCCGCCACGTGGAATAATCATATTCACTGTTTAATATTGATTTTAATATTTAATATTGATGCAGATAATAATAACAATAATAATACCTAATATGTCACTTCAAGATTTGAAAAGTGCTTTATATAAATCATTAGGTTTTCATAACACTCCTGTAAAGTATATACTATCTATTATCATCCCAATTTTATGCGATGAGGAAACTGAGGCTGAGATTTGCCCCAAGTCAGAGAGCTAAGAGTCTGAGGAAGGATTTGAACACAAATCTTTCTAATACTAAGTTCAGAATTATACCAATTTTCCAACTAGATGCCAATAAACAAGTGTCCTAGGCAGGATTCACACACAGCTTTTGGGGAGGGGCTTTTTTGGAGGGGGAAGGTAGGGGAATTGGAGTTAAGTGACTTGCCCAACGTCACATGGCTAGTTTTTTGTGTTACGTATCTGAGGTCATATTTGAACTCAGGTCCTCCTGACTCCAGGGCCGGTGCTCTATTCACTGCACTACCTAATCGCCCCTTGAATACAGGTCTTTCTAATATCAAGTCCAGTATTCTACCAATTGTGTCCACTAACTGCCAATCAAATATGGGCCCTGGAGATGAAAGGAAAACACCATGTGCTTGGTGGAGAAGGAAGTTTCACAATGCTTTAGAGAAAGGATGCCTGCTGCCCCAAGACATACCAAGTAATGTTGTATTTTGAAAATTATCAGTTTCTGGTTACTTTGTGTCTATTCTGGCTATACTGACATACATTTAAACATTTGGAAATTGAAACAAAGTTGCTGCTATTTAACTTTGAGAACCTGATTGCTTGGGAGAACCTCTTTGCTATTAAGATTGGGTCCACTCAGAGCAGCTAGGTGGTGCAGTGAATATGGAACACCAACCCTGGAGTCAGAGGATCTGAGTTCAAATCTAGTCCCAGACACTTGACAGTTACTAGCTGTATGGCCTTGGGCAAGTCATCTAACCCCAATTGTATCACCTTTCCCCCTCCAAAAAAAAAAGGTTGGATCCAATGTTATTTTCTTGAGGTTTTTCTTTCACAACATGGCTATTATGGATAGGTTTTCATGACTACACATATAACAACCGATATGGAGTTGCTTGCCTTCTCAACGAAGGGGAGTGGGGAGGGGAAAAGGGAGAAATTTTAGAACTCAATGTTTTAAAAAGAAATGTTAAAAAAAGTTTTTACATGTGACTAGGGAAAAATTAAATACTAAATAACTATATAAAAAAGATTGGGCCCACTCTCTCATTTTGAGGATTCTTAATGCCAAAAAAAAAAAAAAAAAGGAAAAATTTCTGTGTCACCACAGCAACGTTGGCAGCTAGATGGTACAGTAAACAGAGTGCTGGGCCTGGAGTCAGGAAGACTCCTTTTCCTGAGTTCAAATCTGGCCTCAGACACTTCTTAGATGTGTGACCCTGAACAAGTCACTTAACCCTGTTTGCCTCAGTTTCCTCATTTATAAAACGAGCTGGAGAAGGAAATGGCAAACCACTTGAGTATCTCTGCCAAGAAAACCCCAAATGAGGTCATGAAGAGTTGGACATGACTGAAAATGAGTAAATAGAAACATTAGGACAAGCAACATGAAAACTTGGGTACCGACCACCTAAATGAGGGCTAGGATACTTCACATCTGATGAGGGGCAGGGGAAAAGAGTTGAAGAACTAGCAAAAGGTCAGCATTTGTGTACTAGGGAGATTGGTTAAGTGTGACTTTTAATCTCAAATCTCCCCAGAACCTTTTAATTCCTACTGGTTAGTGACTACACTCAACACTGAGCCAATCAGAAGAGTCACCGTGCACTATGAAAAGAGCTTCCCAAACACTCCTAAAGGCTTATTAGACATCTGGCTGAATTATTCAAAGGCTCTTTCTGCAAAGAGATCCCAAGGAAAACTCACACATTCTATTTCTTACCAAATAAGGTAGCAGCTTCAGAAGCACTTAAACTGAACTGTGATTCAAGGAACTTGGGTCCAAAAGTTGACATGCCAGCAATGAGGGTGGCCTCCGTTGCCCCAGCTAAGCAGAGCAGGATGAATGTAGGGTTCCGCAGCAGCAGCCAGACTGATCTGGAGAGCAGGAGGTCAGAGTGGACCAGAAATGAAAAATGCAAATCAGAATCAAATTGCTAGTTCTGAGAGTTTTTTTTTCTTGAAAAATCTTTCTTGGGTAAAATCATAAGTGACTAAAATTATATAATAAAGTGATTGTATCATAGATTTCAGCTGAAGTCAGGAAGCATTTAATAGGTGCCAGAATGTTCCAGACTCCACTATATTAGGCATTGGTGATACAAAGACGAAAATCATAGTCCCAGGCTTTAAGGAGTCTAATTTACTGAAACATCATCTTATGGATAATAAAATTCAAAATAAATACAAATTAAATACAGAATCATTTTGTGAGCTGAGGCTCTTGGAAGAAGGTAGGGATTCTAAAAGGAGAGGATAGCATTCCAGGCATGAAGAAGAGCGGGTGCAAAGACAGAAAGGGGAGGCAGAATGTCATACAGGACAGCAATATATATAAGTTAATTTGATTAGAACAGGTAGTACTTAAGGAGGAATAATTTATACTCAATCTGGAAATCCAACTCATAGTTGGACAATGAAAGGCTTTAAATGGCTAAGAGAGGAATCTTAATTTTATCTGAGAGTCAGTAGGGACCAGCTGAGATTTCTTGAAAGAGAGTGATGTGATTGGACCTCAGCTTTAGGAATACTAAATTGGCAATTGTGTGGAAGATGGATTGGGGGGTGGGGGGGGGAAGGGAGAATCACAGAGTATTAGAGCCAGAAGGCACTTAGACATCTTTCTAATCCATCTCCTCTCTTTTTAAAATTTATTTATTTATTTATTTTTTGGGTATAGACAGAGGTCCAGAAAGAATTTTTTTGCTCAGTGTTGCACAGCAAAGAAGGGTAGGTTCCAGGTTCCAATCTAAGTCTTCTGATCCCCTAGTCCAATGCTCTTTCCAATGCCTCAACTAGGTTTTGGACCCCTGAGATGCTCTACTTTAAGAACAGAGGGAAAGGTTCATAAAGAAGCTTTGTTTCCGTATTTTCTCCTTTGAGATTTTTGATCCACAGCTTTTCACCTGAACTCAAGGGAGTCTCCTAGAAAGAAACAGAAACACCCTCCTTTGCTTATGATTAGGTAACAGGATCTAGTACATTTATTCCAGGAAAGTCAAAATATTGGCAGGAACATAACATGACTCTGTGAGCAAGAAGGTCAGCTTCTTCCAAGGTTTGCTTTTAATTCCTGATTCAGTGTCTGGCTCAGCCATGCTACACTAACCTATTGCAAAGACAGTGATTTGCATTGTCCTGATGTTTTTTGTCATTTTGAGGAGAGAATCAGAGGAAAAATAATTCATTATTTCCCCACTCAAGACTCAGCAGCACAGCTAGGGTTTCCTCTCAAGTCTGTTAATTCCCAGGCCAGCCATTATAGTTTCTATCAGTCGATTCCACATATACAGACAGTAAGAGGGAGCAGAATTAATAACCTTTGGTTTCACAGGCTTGAAAACTGAGGAACTAATTTCTCTTCTGCTGACAAAAGAGAGAACAAAGGAAGAGGCACACAAGGCAGGAAGACAAGGACATCTGCTGGTCCTCTGGCTTATCTGGGGGTAGTGGGCAGTGAGTTTAGACCCCAGGGAGCATTTGCAAGGTCTGAAGGCAGAAGACCCTGAAGAAGAGTTTCTGGGTCACAGAAGGAGAAAAAAAGGTCACATTCCCAAGGCACTCTGTCACAGAGATGACTAGAAAGGGAGTTTGTGAAAGCTCACTGACTCGGAAGGAAAGGCGGGCATTTAGCTGGTGGGTCAACAGGCCCTGGCTCCCAACAGAGCCCCCTTTGAGTAATGCCCCGGCACTCATCTTGGCTGACACTGGCAGGGGGTATGCTTGTAAAGCTGAAAAATGCATTGAGGAGGAGGATGTTTTCTCATAATAAGGTAGATCAGGGAACCCTGGGGGGAATAGCCTTCCACATAGAGTTCTTCTCAGAGACATACCACAAGTCAACATGAAAAGCCATTCTCCTTTATTCATTGGAAGCAGTTCCCCCTCTAACCTTAGCAAAGGGAACTCTGCTTATCCCTTCTGCTACAGACTCAACACGTTTCGTTAGATTTTCAAGGGACTGGTTGCTGGAGTGGAGGGAAATTGAATGGAGTCATGGCACATGCAAAGGTGTAAGACAGGCAAGCTAAGCTTTAATGGGGCTCCACCTTACTGAGGGAATAAATACATATTTTTAAACCAGACTATGATTTCATCCCTGCAGGGAAATTCTGGGGAAGACTCTCGCTACAAATGCAAATCAGTGCCAGTCCTTCAACTTGTAGTGTTAGAGACTATTCTTTATGACATGATGTCTTTCAAAGAATTTATATCAAACTTAAATTATAGGAAGCTGAGTGGTTTAAGGGATAGAGTGTTAGCCTTTGATTCAGGAAGCCGAGAGTTCAAATCCTATCTCAGACATTTACTAATTGTGTTACCCTAGGCAAATTACTTGACTTCTCTCAGCCTCAGTTTCCTCATCTGTAAGATGGGGTCAATAATTACACCTATTCTACAAGGGTTGTTGAAAAACAAGGTAACTTACCTAAATGTGCAAACCTTAAAAGACTAGGTTAATGCTAGCTATTTTTATTATTTTGTTACTTTTTTGTGGGGGAAGGGGTTTCTCAGGGCCACAACTAGGCAGAGTGACCACAACTTTGACCCAGGCTGAAATTTAGATGGTGACAGCTGTTGAACTCCAGACAGCTTAGAAACAACTGAGGTTAGGACCAAATAAGAAAGAATAATGAAAAAAGGAAGCTATCACATGGTCACCTCCCTCCATAGATGCATCCTCCATAGATACTGAGATCATCCAAGGCCTAGCCCTTGCTGATGCTTTCTCAGAAATAGCCTTGTGATAGCCAAATTCACCACTGCACGACTCCCCCCTCCTCCTCCCCACCAACTAAATTAGACCAACTGTCAAAATGGCTAGTTATAGCTATGGTAAGGGAAGAGTTCCTATAAATTACAGAAATAGAAGTCCCCCCTACCCACCTGCAGTGATGGTGATTTCTCCTTCTTTAAATTTCTTATGGAATTTTGATTGTTTCTCTCCTTTGGATGCATCACAATCTTTGTATCATAGGTACTTAATGTGTTTTTCCTTTTACCTTCCCTCATCTACTACTTATTATGGTATAACCTCCTTGAGAAGAGGGCCTGTTTTATATCATTGGATGTATCTCACACTTGGCATGGCACCTTGCTTCACCAATGATGGATGCTAAAGCCACCACAATTTGACATAACTTGACACAAAGGCAAAAAAGGAAAAGGTTTTCAAGTCATAAAGTCTAATTAAGGGATAGTGTAATGTTCAGTATAATGATCAGAGTACCAGCCAAGAGTCAGGATGACCTGGGGGAAGTACTGCCTCTGACATAAATCTGTTGTGTAACACTAGGCAAAGTGCTTAACCTCTTTGTATCCCAGAACAGCACTCTAAGATAAAGAACAGTTGCTATAGTGAAATTCATCACTAGGGGGTTCCCTGCACAGATAAAGTTACAGCAAAATTAAAGAAGCTCATTCTAGACAAGGCTCTATAACTTCTCTTCTGTATCAAGTGACAGGGTGCTATTTTCTGTATGTACAATGACATTTTTTAAAATGATATCATTCAATGATATAGGTGGTTTCAGAGATTGAGCCATATTGGTTGAAGAAGAGAAAGAAACTGTGTAAGCCTGAGAAGCTGGGGGGCAGGGGAGCAAACTAAAATGCCATCACAGAAAGTATGCTCAGAGGAAGCAATTAGAGAACTGAATAAGAGTAACCCCACCAAATAACTAAAGCATAGACCCAAAAAGTAAGCAAAAGCAAAAATGCCCTTATTGGATAGCTACATAGGAAAATTGCTGTATAACACTATATTCCCCACCCCCAAACTCTACTGAAAAAGGTAGGTGGAAATCACCCAGAAATTCTTCAATTGCTTACAATCATATAATATTAGCACTGGAAGAGGCTTTCTAGACAAAAGCAGTGCAACTGCATGACTACATAGATGAAAAACTAAAAATAATAATGTTCTAAAATGAACTTAAGTCACTAAGCCCAGATGAAGGAATGACACTCTCAGGTACCAAAAAGACTGGTGAAGATTTTTCAAAGATTGTGGAGGTTGGGAGAAGTGTCTCAGGCCTTAGAAACAGCAAGTATCCTTATTATCTAAGAATGGAAGAGAACAGAGTACCAACTATAGGTCAATGAATGAGCTTGACTGTGATGACTGGCAGAAATTCTAGAGTGTGTTAATGGGATGATTTGTGAACATCTAGAAAGGGGAAATTGTTCATGAAGAGCCAGAAAGGTTTCATAAGGACAAGTCATGCCAGATCAACTTCATTTCCTTTTTGGCACTTTAACTATACTGGTCAATCAGGGCATTAATGCTAAAGGCATAAATTTTCCTACATTTCAGCAAAGAGCTTGAAAAATTTTTTCATGGTATTTGACAGACACTGGCTAGATAAGAGCATAGTTAAGTGGCTTTAGAACTATTTCAATGAATGTACCCAAAGAGTAGAAATTAATGTTAATGTTGATGGAGCAGTGCCCAATTAATCTGGTTAACATTGTATCAGTACTTTAGACAAAGTCATAGAAAGTATGTCAAATTGGCAAATGAAATGTAGTTAGTATGGCAAGCTAACATGTTGAGTAGCAAATAGGGTACAAAAAGATGAACCAGACTATCATGAAGAGATTAATTGAAGATGGAGAAACATAAGGAGAGAAACATAAAAGTCTTCTCCTTTGGTCAAAAACACCAACTTCATGAGGATAAGATGGGTGAGATAGGGCTAGATAAAAGTTGGTATGAAAACAGATTTGCTGGTTCCAGGGAATTATAAATTCGATCAGTCAAAAGTATGGCATAGCAGCCAAAAAAAGTTAATGCAATCTTGGGCTACAATGAGAGACATTTCAGATATAGAACCCAGGAAGTGAGAGTTGCATTGTGCTATATACCCTGGCTACACCATACCTGAAATACTGTGTTTAGTTCAGGTACCACATTAAAAAAAAATTTGTTGAGGTACTATAGACAATATCATCTGAAGATCCAGGCAAACTGGCCTTGTTCCTCACATTCCACATTGCCTGGTTCCCTTCTGGCTGTCTGGAAGGCAGGTATCCTTCTCCCTTCCTCTTAGAGTCCAGGCTTAGTTAAGTTTCCTTCTTATAGGAAACATTTCTTAATTCCTGGAGTTGTTAATGCTCTCTATATCCTAAAATAATCTTAGGTCAAATTAATTATAACAAAAATTACAATTCTGCCTAAGCTATTTTACTTATTTAGTGCCATACTAATAAACTACCAAAATTATCTTATAGAGCTAGAAAAAAATAACAAAAATAACAAAATTGGAAGGACAAAAGGTGTCTGGATTGTAGTAGATGCTTAATACTTTTTTCTACTCCCTTATTGTTATCTTCTTTCCTTTAGAAATCATCTTATCCAAACTTTTCATTTTAGAGAAAAAGACACCAAAGCCTAGAGATGTGTCTTGCCCAAGGCCACTCAGCTATTAAGTGGTGGATCCAGGTATGCAATTCAGACATTTGGACTCCAAGCCAAATAATTCTTTCCATTATAGCACACCCAATCTGGAGGCTTTAATTCCTTTCTGTGCCCCTGGGTTTTATATCCAGGAGTTCCTGTGCACTAATATTTCTAGGTCTAACGAATTCACGTTCCAAAGGAATGGAATAATTGTGTGCATACCAGAGCTCTCTGCTTGTATTTGTAGTTTCACTTAGGAATATATGAATAAAGTAATTACTCATTTGGTGCTCGAAAAAAAAATCCCAAGTCCTGGGTCATAGAATAATATATTCATTCTCATGTCCTCAGATGAAAAAAGCAATTTTTCATGAGAAAGAAGAATTCTGAGTGCTTTGTGAAATTACAATTTTCTAAAGCCATACAATCATGGCCTTTCAAATGACAGTGAAGTAAATGAATCTGGGATCTGAATTTACGGGAGAAAGTGTTTTATGAATCAGGCCAGAATAGGCGGTACATACTATTGACTTTCATAACACAAATGAGAGTTCAAGTACACATGATAAGTATGAATGGTTACACTATAGATCAACTTCATGTATTTACCAGAATTAGCACCTGCACCCTCAGAGGAGGTTTATGGATAAACATGGATTCAGAAGAAGGCAGGGGAAGGTTGTGCTACACACCCAGACTGACAAAATTCTGGATCCAAAAGTGCTAATGCATAATTCATAAAGCACTTCACTCACAATAAACAAGGAGTGTGTGGTAGCTAGGGAACAAGGTACATAGAGTGCTGGGTTCTGAGTCAGGAAAATCTTAGTTCAGATCCCCTTCATTTATAGGCCATATGATCCTGAGAAATTCACCAAGCTTCTCTGTGCCTCAGTTTACTCATCTGGAAAAGTAGATGCTTCCCAGGGTGCTTGTGAGACTCAAATGTGATTATGTATATGTGTTTTATATATATATATGAAATCATATGTATATTCCTTTTTATTGGTTATTATATATCTATTATATATGTACATATATACATATATGTACATTATATGTGTACGTATATAATGGATATATATGATATATGGATAAATAGATATGAATATAGATAAATATATAATGAATATGTAACAATGAAAAGTATTATATATATATATGTGTATGTATATATACATATAATCCATTTTATTGGTAAGGAAATTGAAGCCCAGACAGATAAGGTGACATATGTCGAGGATAAAAAAAAAATAGACTAGAAAGATGGGTTGGACTTAAAAAGATCAGAACTCTAGTATTAGAGCTGAAATTTCAACCTGGGTCTCTTATTTTCAAATCTAGGGTTTTGTCCATCATACAATGCTGCTTTTTCAACTTATTGTCTCAAATGAGCCATTTGAAATGTCTTGACCTGATACTTATGTGCAAAAATCTCTTTAGCTACCAAATGAGTACCTTATCTCTGAAGTAATCTATCATCTCCACCCACCACCCCCACAAAAAAGCACTACCACAACAAATAATTGCATTCAATTATCCTTCTGAACATTATTTGTAAAACTTACTCATCATTCACCACTGAAATAAGAGTCCTAAGAACTTAGCCCTCTACCGGTGGCATTCATGGAATAGCATCTTCTCACTTCATGATCTAAATTAGGTCTTCAAGGTAGTGAGCATCACAGACTTTTAGAGCAAGGAGAAGTTTTGAGCTTGTCTATTTGTATCCTTTCCCTCTTTTATAAAGGAACAAACTAAGGCCAAGAGAAGGTGAAAGAACTTGTCCAAGGTCACAAAGCTTTTCTATAGCAAGACTAAAACTAGAATTGAGGTGCCCTCTATTCTAAGCCAATGCTTTTAATTGCTGGAAACAATTTGAGATCATTTTGCTGCTCCCTATACACATTAAAATGAGCTAACCTAGTTTTCCAGTTTATTTTTGAAATCTAGGATGTTTCCATTCTAGTTAACCACCTGATAGCTCCCTCAATGGGGGTAGGGAGTGGGGAAGTATCTTCCTTCAGTATCAGGAAATGACTTTAATGATCTGTAATTTTGTGAGTGTGTGTATTTCCTCCTCTGGTGCAGATTACAACTCCTGTATAATCTTAGTAGAGAGATAGTCTTTGAAAGTTGTTGTGGAAGAAAAAAATTCATTCCAGTCATTCACTGGGTTTGATTTCAAAGCCCTTCCAACTTGGTAGGACCTATAGCATCCAAGCTTGTGTTCTGAAAACACAACCTTCAAGGCTTACCTCAGCACCACAAGAAAGCATCAGAGTAAGACTTCGAGGGAAAAGGATTGGTAGCTAGTAAAAGTTTCATCTGGAGCTATTAGTAAGGAAGGGTGATCAGAGCTTTGCTCAAGGGCATAAAAATGTAATGGATGTGTATAGTACTCCTTCAGCATGCAAAAACAACTGAGCACCTAGTTAGTAGTAAAAGTTAGAAAAGAAAGATACCAGAGCACGCTTCCCCTCCCCTTCCCCTTCTAGTATCCTCTTGGTATACTAAGATCTCTGTCTCTTCCCTCTCCTCCCTCCTCCAGTGAGGTAGTGTACAAGTTTCCCCTTCATATTTCAAGGTCTAAAGTCCCTTCTCATTTACTCCTCCCAACTGAAGAAGTTTTGTGATTGAAGGGTATATTTGAAATGCTTGTGCCAGGCATGTTTTGTGGAACTCTACCCAGGCAGCCAAAAGTATTAGTTATGGTTCTGTATTCCTCAATAGGTTAATAGCTTGTTCTCTGGTCAAAAGAATACCATCTACTTTCTATTCCAGCCTAATAACAAAGCTCAGCTAATAGTTCCCAAGGCCATGGCCATCTGGTAACAGAAAGCTCTTCGAATAAAACGGGCACAGTTGGGCTACAAGAGTTCAGGCAATGGGTTTGGAAAACTACTTTTCTTTCCACTTGGCTTTACCTAAACACTCATGGAAGGAAATAATAGGAATAGCAAGAGATAAGGAGAACGTTTGAGTTAGCATTGAAAGTTTCCTTGGTTTTTATTATTATCTGCATTTGCTCAACTATAATTATCATATTTAATTACTCTAGAGGATGAATTATTATCCTGAGAAATGGCATTTTTCTTCTGGAATTAATTTTATTGACAGCAGCTGGTTCAATGAAATACACATTTAACCTTTAATGAAGCAAATAATTTAGCCCCAAACCAACTTAATAGGAAGACCTGATAAAATTCTGTGGTTTTCTCTCTATCAAATACCCTACAAGTAGTCAACCAGTCTCTGTATTCAGCTTTTGGACACCTAAACACCTCCAAATCCATCTGTTAATCTTTATATGGCAGGATTCTCTTATCTTGGCTGTTCATCATCTGGCTGTTTTTCACCCCCCCTCCACCTTTTGCATACTCCTCTGCTTGTCAACATCCTTCCTATAGTGTGACCCCAAGGAACTGAACAAGGCTCTTCTGCGGCTGTCCGATCAGGGCCAAGCATACAAAAGAGATAGTCACTTCCCTCATTTTGGAAATTTTGTATCTATTAATGCAATCTATGACAGCTTTGGCTTTTTGGCTATATGTCTCATTTCTGGTTCATATTTAGCTTGCACTTTACTAAAACTTCTAGATTCCTGTGCTGTGCCTCTGTGGTTCCCCTTCCCCAACCCCACCTGCCTGCCCCAGGAAGCTTAGTCAAGCTTCCCTTTATCTTATATTTCTGTTTTGTTGGTCAGTTTTTCAATCACGTCTGACTCTTCATGACCTCATCTGGGATTTTCTAAGCTAGGCAAACATACTGAAGTGATTTGCTATTTTCTTCTCCAGCTCATTTTACAAAGGAGGAGACTTAAGCAAACAGGGTGAAGTAACTTTCCCAGAGTCACACAGGTAGTAAGCATCTGAGATCAGATTAAACTCATGAAGATGAATATTCCTGATTCCAAGCTCAGTACTCTATCCTGGCATTACCTACCTGCATTATGTGTCCCTATACTTTTGTGGTTTATAATTTTAAAATTCAAATGTAGGACCTTCTACGAGTCCTGTTAAATCTCATCCTGAGGCAGAGGCCAAGTTAAGGTTTTGTTTTGTGGTGCTTAATAGAACAATGCCACTAATATGACTACTCCTTAGAAGGAAAAATAGTGTTCTTGATATTCTGAAGTTATTTGCAAAGGTAAAAACAAAAACATGAGATTGGAAAAAAAACATTTTAAAAAATTCAATCCTAACAAGAATTTAATGATATAAAGCTCTTATATGGCTCATTTTTTCCCCTACTTCTTTTCTGCCTCTTGTCCCAGTCACAAACAGAACCAAGAAGAAATGGCATAGGGAGACAATGAGTGCCTTTGCAGAAATACATCACTTTGTACCTCTCACTTATTTTTCTCCTCCCTGTCTAATAGTGAAAACAGGACAGTAGCCCTAACAACATCCTCCAGCCCCCTGCAGTGGTTGTAATCCATTCCCACAGTGAACAGCGCCTTACCTAGCCCTAATGTGGCCAATTAGATTTACTAATGGATTCAGAAAAAAAATGCTTCTCAGAGTTGCCGGATTCTTTGAAACTGAATTCTTCCTCCAAAGTGTCTGAAAGGAGGTCAGGGCACCAGCTGTGGTCCACTGGAAAAATGGGTTTTCCCATTCTGAACTAAACTGTTATTGTGTGAGTGACCAGGGACAATATATTAAGTAACTGAAGGAAAACGGCACAGATTCAAATCAAACCAAAAGTTGGGGGGAGGGAAAGATGAAATCACTATGACATGAAACAAAGAAATGAATATTTGGAAACAAAAGAACAAAACAAAACAAGAAATGCACTTTGTGTCCAACAGATGGGGAGGCAAATGAGAAAGAAATGGGACACAGAGAACATTTTCTTGCTATACTCCCTTAAATACCCCATGAGATAATGGTATGAGCCTGACACCACCCTGCTGTGCATGGGACATAGCCAGTACAGAATTCAGTTTGCTGGAATCACTTGAAACTCATAAGCCTCAGAAATTTTCTTTGAGGGTCAATTTGCATCTTCCTGGTGCTGGCAAGTCCTGCTGGCATTCCCTGCTTCCGACTTAGAGGAAGCTAATTTGGTACCTAATTTCCCCTGATTCCATTTATGTGAGTGAGATCTGATTTGTGAAGATAAAGGACCAGTGTGAGGTGGGGTGGGGGGGGGCTGCCAGATGCCAAGCATATGGGGAGACTATTAGCAGTGATAACATTAGGGCTGCTAAGCAGGGCAAGATGCATTTAACTAGCAGCTGGTGCCCAGACTGACTACAACAAAGGTAAGCTGCCCAGGCAGGACCACAGACCTTTCTTTAAGGGCAAAACACATGTTAAGGCAGCGATTCATAAAAGAGGAGTCTAGCCCTAAAGATTTTGTATATGTTGTTCTACTTCCAAGCCTGAGAATCAGGAGAAAAAGACATCTGTGACATCCAGGCTTTAAGAAAGGGTTTAAAAATTGATAATTTCTTCACAATATAACTTAAAAAACCACATTTAACCTGTCGTTAATATATCTCTATGATTTAAAAATAAGCCCTTTTGCAGGAAGAGAATTTGGGGAAACATACTGAAAATGTCTATCCCTGAGGGGTGAGAAGAGTCAGCACAGGAAAGGCAGTTTAAGAGAAGTTTGTTACAAATAAGTGTCACCAGCCCCAGTGTTTTCAAAAAGAAGCTGATGAGACAGGTCCTTACAGAGGCAGATCTTTGACTGTTTTCCCAAAGTCTGGATCAGATGCTGTCTTATGGCTCCCATCCTTTAGCTGATGAGTTTCAGACACCCTCATTACCACATATCGCTGAGATCCTGGAAGAAGATGAAAGGAAAATTTAAAGGCAAAAGGCAGTAATGGGAAAGTATCCTGTAAGTCAGTTTATTGAGAATACCCATAATGTTCAGTCAGGCAAGCTGCATTTCTAAGACCTTCATTTAAAAATCCCACCTGAACACCCCCAACCTCCCTACTCCCTTGCTGTGAGCATCAGGCTTATGGTTATAGGATGGCTAAGATCAGGTAACTTGAAGCACAAGATCCTGCCAATATTTGTCAGTTTAGATTTTTCACACATCTCATTGTGAGATAAGGAACACAGGACAGTGGAAATCAAGTTCGGATGAGACTTTTGCAAGTTCTAACTCTGCCTCAGTTCATCATCTTTGAGGGCCTACTCAGACTCTGCAAAGACAGTAGAGCTTTGAGAAATTGATTTTAGAGGCAAAATTACCAGAAAACATGGAATTTTTGGAGGAGGGTGTGTGGGGGAGGAAGAAATTATTCCCACATATGTCCAACAGCCACGAGGGAGCCTGTCTGATGGATGAGAATAGGAGATGGGCAGCTTAGAGATGAGGGCATGCAAGAAAGCAAAATTATTTAACCAGACACTAATTCCAAAGACACAGCCATATCCCCTTTCTTATTTGTTTGTACTCATAAATCAGTATATGGAAAGAACAGGGAGGTCAGGTTTGCTAGCATGTAAAATGGAGGCTAGCCACAAGTAACAAAGGTTCAGGTTTCCCCACCCATACACAATTAGTAGCTGTTTGTCTGAAGTATTCAACTCTGGTGGTTCAGCTCAGTCTCCTTCACACACTTGACTAATCCAGAACAATCATGTTAGAAATGAGGCTTGAAAGACTTTCAGAGACCAATTGTTCCAATAGCAAAGACTAAGGTAAGATGGAAGGTGTGGGCTGCTTCTTCCTACACAGAGTTCTCATTCCTGCCCCAAGATACCTCATGACAGGAGAAGGACTGGGAAAAGGAAGCGCCTACCTGGCAACTGACGAGGGTAGCCAAGGATGGGGATGGAAATGAGGAAAGCAGATGCTCCAGCCCCCAAGAACCCGATCCACCAGGCCCCAACCCACAAAGGGTTTTCTGTAGTTAGTTCAGTCCTGAGAAAGGGGGGAAAGAAAAGAAAGTGATGTCTCAAATCATGGTTTATCATAAATCCATAAATGTGCCCCTTCTTCACATACTTTTCTAATAGGATTTGATTATTCTAAGCAAGTATGGAGTACTGATAAATACATTCTTTATTCTGATGTAAAACGTAAGAGCTGCTCTCATTCCCATGATACCTGTGGATCTTAGACTAACACTGGGAAGGTGCCCTAGAAATCATATAGTACAACCCTGTGTTTTTTACTAATAAAGAAACTGATGTTTGGAGAGGTTGAATGACTTCTCTAAGGTCACATTGGTAGAAAGTGATTGAGGTAGGATATGAACCCAGGTCCACTGACTCCAAATTCACTGCTCTTCCTGGGGAATCCCACTCCTTCTTTGTTATAGTACAGTTTGTAAAGCCCTTTTCACAACCCTGTGAGGTAGGATGTATAAGTATCATCACTCCCATTTTATAAATGAGGGAATATTGATTGGATTGATGTAGTAGGTGGACTAGGTAAGTAGATAAATAGACAGGTAGGTAGACAGAGGCAGAAAGCATCAATTAAGTGCTTGCTATGTTTCAGCGTGGTGTTAAGTGGTGGGAATATGGATACAAGCAAGCAAGATAGTCCCTGCCCTCAAGAAGCTTTTATTGTTTGGTGTTTTTTTTTTAACTCAACATATTTAATGTTTTTCCTTCCTTTTACACTCTTATAAATTACAAAGTAGATTCACTTCACAAAATAAAACCATTTCCAGATAGTTTTTTTTATCAAGAATTACAATTTTTGTATCAAGAATTACACATGTTGGGGGTGGCTAGGTGTTTCAGTGAATAGAGTGTTGGCCCTGAAGTCAGGAGGACCTGAGTTCAAATGTGACCTCAAACACTTGACACGCTTACTAGCCGTGTGACTCTAGGCAAGTCACTTAACCCCAATTGCCCTCAAAAAAGCAAAAAAAAAAAAGAATTATACATGTTATAACAAATCTGGGCAGTCATGGGGAAGTGCGAGAGTGGAAATGCTGCCCTCAAACACTCACCCACATCCACACCCATACCCACACCCATACCCACACATACACTGTTCAATTGTACTGTCTAGGCCCATAGCCCTTGGGACTCCTCCCTCTTTTAGAGGACTCAAGAATGCACTCTTCCCCCTCCTCCTCCTCCTCCTCTTCTGCCTCTCTCTGCTTTACTTTGCACACAATGGAATATCAATAGTCAAATTTGCTTTTCAGAGAACAGTGAGAGATTAAAATCACATGATTCAGCTAATCAAGGGAAAAGAAAAAACAAAACCCTAAACCAATAGCAATCTGGGAGGGCGGTGATTTGAGTATATTTGTAAGATTTTGTCTGGGTGGGAATCTAGGTGCAAAGAGGCATATTAAAAAAACAGATGAAGAACATAAAGAAAACAAAACCTGTCATAGGATAAGATTAAATAATCAACTACAGATCAGCAAGAAGCTTCTCCGCATAAAGGAGATCTGGAAAAGAGGGAGGTATGTGCAGTGGCATGGCAGGGAGCAATCCAGGCTTTGCCCAAAGTCACACAGCTATTAGGGGATCTAAGAGCTGGGTTTCAAACTCAGGGCTCCAAGGCCTTCACTCTTTCCGCCACACCATGTGGCCTTTCAAGCAAGTCTAATGATGGATTTGGGGACCGTGCTTTCCAGCTAATGTGCCTAGTTCTAAGGATTAGCGCTAAGAACTACAGTAAGCTGATCTCTCTCCAAAATAATCATAATGGGGCCCACGGATACCAGGTTTCCTATTTTGAGGTCTAGCATCAGCAGGCGTTCCATGGACGAGCAAGTGCAGTGTATTCCATTCCCCAGCCATTAAAACTAAAACAGTTCAAATGAGATGAACAGATTGCATATCTGGGGCCTCATAAAATTTTCTAAGTGGGAGCACAGAGGTTCAACTAGAACCAGCTGGAAGCTTGCAGCAAAAGGATCTTTACAAGTTTAGGTGTAACTTACATGCAAAGATAATTTTGCAAATATAAATAAGAAGAAAATGATTTGGGGGAATTTTAGTCTGATTGGCAATTCATCTCCACTGTGGAAACCACTCATAATATTAAAATTAGAGTTGGGAGGAACTTTCGAGGTCATCTTGTCTAACTCCTTCATTTTACAGATGAAGAAACTGAGGCCCAGAGAAGTTAAATGGCTTGCCCCCGATTTGTTGTTGTTGTTGTTCAGTCATTTCAGTCACATCCGATTCTTTGTGATCCTATTTGGCATTTTCTTGCCAGAGGTGCTGATGTGGTTTGTCATTTACTTCAGCTCATTTTACTGATGAGTAAACTGAGGTAAACAAGGTTAAGTGACTTGTCCAGAGTCACACAGCTAGTAAATATTTGAGACAGATTTGAACTCAGGTCTTCCTGACTCTGAATTAGACACTGTATATACTTGACCATATTGCCTCTATTTCTAGGTTCTGAATGGTAAGAACCCTATAAGTCTGAGTTTGGTAAGAACCCTAGGAAACTCTGAGTCACCGGATAAGATAACAGGAGAGCTCTGGGTCTGTTACAGAAGAAGAAAATGAGAAGAATGACTTATGGCCTAGGGAGTCAAATTTTTAGAGCTAGGAAAGACATTAGGAATCACTTACTAATGACCCCTTCAAATATCCTAGGCTGCTGACACATACCCAATCTTCTGGAATCCCCTAAAAGAAATGTGGAGCAAAGGAGCAGACTAGAAAGCTTGTGGTGAAGAAAAGATATAGACCTTTGTGGGCAAGATGAGGGTTTAGCTTTTGCAGAACTTTTAAGGGCATCTACAAGGTTTCTAGACCAGGAACATCACTGTAATGCCTCCTATTTTAATGTTTCCAGAGGAATGTGAAAAGACTAAAGGAGAAATGAAGTTCCAGTTGCAGCAAGGGTTTTGTGAGGCATCCACCACACATTTTTGGTGCATATGATAATAGCAAAACTTGATACACCTATTCTTCAATATGTAGCGAGATATTGGAATTTGTAACAGCTGTAAGCTTTAGAAGGAACAAGGACAAGGAAGTCCATCTGTGGAAAGATTTCAAGGTGTGGAAATGCCTGAAATGAGGCTCATAAATATAAAATAAGTCCAACTAGACAGCTTGGAAAAGGAAGACTAGTAAATATGATGAGGGAAAATGCTAGTAGCTCACTGGAAAGGAATGGATTTTGGTAATTGCAAATAACAAGTAACAACAAAATCAATCTAAGGAAAATTTCAATCATTATGAGAAAGGCTTCCTTCCCCCTCCCCACTTTTGGGGTCCTACAGTATGAAGGGCTCCTGCTGTGGAAATTCAGTTAATTCTTGATGACTGACTGATGCTGTTGTATAATTGCCTATAATCAATGGTCTTAAAAGAGTGGCTTAGGAAACTTCGATGTTAAGTGATTGCCTTTGATCACATAACTAGTAGGTGTCAAAGGCAGGATTTGGATCCAGGTTTTCCTGATCCTAAAATTGATACCCAACTGCCATGCCATGCTGCTTCTCATGTTTCCTTTTCTTTTTTTTCTTCTGGTTAGGATTTCCATAGTTCCACTCTTCCCCTCCACCTACCTCTCCAAACAGATAAAAAATAAGCCAACTAGTCAACAAGAGGAGAATGTAAAAGAAAACAAAATTTGAATTTCAAGTAAAAATGGAATGTCAATTGCCTACTAAAAATGGTTTTATCAGCAGAATCTCTTTCCAAAGAACTCTTAGATTATGTCCAGTACCACTATTAGGAGAGCATTTAAACTCTCTGGTTCCCATTCATGATGTCCTACCACAAGTTTTTCTTCCCTGTGAGCAATGGAAAGCAACTGTGAATCTTAGCCATTACCTATTTTGTTATTTGAAAAAAAGAAAGAATATAATTCATGGAACTTCTTGAAAACAATATGTGCATTGTTGGCATTTTTTTTTAAAGCTTTACCATCAATTGGGGGAATGGCTGAACAAGTTGTGCTCTATGAATGTAATGGAACTCTATTGTGTAATAAGAAATGATGAGCAGATAAACTTCAGAAAAATCTGGGAAGACGAATATGAACTGATGCTGAGTGAAATGAACAGAACATTGTGAACAGTAACACTGACAACTGTGCAACAATCAACCATGAATGACCCAGCTCTTCTCAGCAATACAGTGATCTGAGACAGTTCCAAAGGACTCATGAATGAAAATGTTATCCACATCTAGAGAAAGAACTAAGAACTCTGAATGCAGATTGAAGCATACAATTTTCATTTTTTTCATTTTCCCCCTTTTTTTCCTTTTGTTCTGTTTCTTCTTTCACAGTACAACTAATATGGAAATATGTTTTACATGATTGCACACATGTAATGTACATCAAATTGCTTACCATTTTGGGGGGGATAGGGAAAAATTTTCAAACTCAGATTTTAAAAAAATGAATGTTAAAATTGTCTTTACATGTAATTGGAAAAAATAAAAGCTTTATAATTTCAGAGAAAGTATGACTAGACTGTAGTTTGTCTGGGAAAAAAGGGGTAGGAGTATTAGTATACTGTAAGCTCAATATAAGTCTACAGTGTTTTTTTAAGTCAAAATGATAGCTAATATTTATAAATACTACATCACTTTTCCTCACATCAGCTCTGAGAAATAGGTGCTATAATCATCTCCATTTTGCTGATGAGAAAACTGGGACAGACAAAAGTCAATTGATTTGTCCAAGGTGACACACCCTAGAAAGTAAGGCACGATTTGAACCTGAGTCTACTTGATTCCAGGTTCAGCACTTCTATCATATCATCTTCAACTGCACGAAAATCAATCAATCAAGCATTTATCAATTGCCTACTGTATGCCAGGCACTGAGCAAGATCTTGAGACAGGAAGTGACAAAAAAAACAAAAAACAAAAAAAGGAAACAAAAAAAAGAAAGAAATCATCCCTGATCTCAGGAAGCTTATATTATATTGAGAGAAAAATTCAGATAAAAGGGTAGATAGAATAAATACAAAATAAATGCAAGGTATTTAAACTAGAAAGTAGGTGGTGGAGAGAAGTTATCAGCAGCTGGGGGACATCAGGAAAGGTTTCCTGCAGAAGATGGTGCTTCAACTTCACCTTGAAGGTAGTGAGACATTCTGTGAAGCAGAGGTCAGGATGGTGTGCATTTCATGCAGGGAGTATGGCCAATACAAAGGCATAGAGAGAGGAGATAAGAGCACTGAGAGTGTGTGAAAGTTTAGGAAGGGCTTTAAAAGCCAAAATGTGAAGCTTATACTTTATCCAAAGGCCAGTAGGTGCCAATAGAACTTATAGAGTACAAGACTGACATGGTTAGAGATGTGCTTAAGAAAAAGAAGTTTTGGCAGCTGTGTTAAGGCTGGATTGATTTGGGGGAAGACTTGCAGCAGGGAAACCAATTAGGAGGTCATAGCTAGAGTCTAGGCAAGAAGAGAGGAGAGCCTGAAATAAGGTGGTGGCTGCATGTGTAGAGAAAAGAAAATGTGCAAGAATAGAAAGTATTTAGAAGTACTGTGGAGTCAGAAGATATTAGAAGGTCATGGAACTAGAACCGATTAATTTGGCAACTGATTGGATATATAGGATGAAAGAGAGTGAGGAGTCAAGGTTTAATGCTGAGGTTATGAATCTGGGAGACTAGGCGGTGCCATTGACAGAAATAGGCAAGTTTGGAAGGAAGGAAACTTGTGGGAAAAGATGTAAACAGTTTGGGACTGCAAGTGGAAAGAGACTAGGACTAGGGAGATGATAGGAAATGGCAAACCAGTCCCAAATCTTTGCCAAGACAATCCTAAATAGGGTCGCTAAGAGTCAGACCAACAGAAACAACCGAACAGCAACAGTCCCACTCTATTCTATCCTGGTCAGACCACATTGGAGAGTGTGTTTAGTTCTAGCTGTCAACTTTCAGAAAGAATATTGATAAATTAGAAATCATCCCCCAAAGAGCAACCAGAATAATGCAAGATTAATAAGATCATGTCAGATGAGGATGTTCTGAAAGAAATGAAGATTCTTAGGATTGAAGAAGAGTAGATTGAAGAGTCCTCCTCAAGTATTAAAACGGTTGTCACATCACAGGGGGCATAGATCTTTCCAGCTTGTCCCCACAGGACAGAAATAAAAGCACTGAGTTGAAGCTACAAAGGGACATAATATAAGGGATCTTCCTACCCACCGTATCTGTCCAAAAGGAGAATGAGTTTGGTAGGAAGTGGGTTCGGGAGGTCACATAACAACTAGATCTGGTCATATATCAGTTATATTACAAGGTACACACTAGCTCAGGTATAGATTTGACTTGGAAGTGTGCTGAAATAAGTACAGACTGGCTCTTGGGACTGATTGATTGTTCAGTTTTCAGGATGAGCATTTATACCTTGGAAACTGGCAAATGCTACAAAGCAGGGCTTGATTTATTATTCTGTTAATTGTTTACACTCAAGGTGATAGAGAAAATGGTAATAATGGAGATTAAACTTTCAAGTGTGTTACAGGCACAATTTTTGGACAGCCAATTATTAAACATTTACCAGGACACCACAGGCTGGTCTACATAGTCTATGAGGTCCCTTAGATCTGCAGATACTTTCTCTAGAACAGTGGTTCTCAACCTTCCTAATGCCACGACCCTTTAATACTCATATGTGGGTGTATCTGCATGTGGGTGGGCCCGCCTAGAGATGGAGAGAGGAGCAGTGTTTTGGTTCCTAAGACCATCAGAAATATATGTTTTCAGATGATCTTTCAATCCTGTGACCCTTGTGAAACAGGATTTCAGGTTGAGAACCACTGCTCTAGAGCCTTCTAGCTGCTTTGTGGAGCACTGCAGGATATAACTGATATGATCCACTGATCTGACTGCAGTAGATGCTTTCAGAATCCAGATCATCTTAAATGACCCTTATAGTCTGTCCCCTCTCAGCACGCCCCTAGCAAGTGTGTACAAGGCATGATGAGAGCCCTTTTCTTATTCACACAGAGAATCATAGCTCTAAAGCTGAAAGGGACCTTAGAATGGGACCAACCTCCTGATTTTATAAAGTCAGCTGGGGGCACAGAGCATAGAGTGTTGGACTTGGGGTTAGTAAGACCTGAATTCAAATCCTGCTTCAGATGTTCAAAACTCTGTGACCCTGGGCAAATCAATTTACTTTTCTCAGACTCAGTGTCTTCATTTGCAAAACAGACATCATAGTAGGACCTGCCACACAAATTATGAGGATAAAATGAGAATATATACATATGTATATATATAAACATATATACATACTCATGTCTGCAAATTTTCAAGTTCTATATAAATGCTTGCTATTTTATATTATTATATTATCAATATGCTAATTATTAAATTAAAAAGATAAACAATATTAATAACAATATTAAGCATTTATATAAAGGGAAGGGTAGTTATAGCACTTAAGAGAATATTATGAATACTAATCATTACTATGATTAATTTTGCCCAAGGTCACAAGGATATTAACTGGCAGGGCACCAATTAAAACCCAAATCTTAGTTCTTTCCCTTTGTGTGAGGGGGCTAAGTAGAGAGGAATGGAGGGGTCTATCTCATGTGCAAAATGTATCCCTTCATCCCTAGACATAGAACAGCCTTGGGACTCAAGCAGGAGTAGGGCGAGATGACCTCTGAAGTCCCTTCAAGCTCTGTGTCCTAGGATTCCAAGGTTCCTGTGGGGTGTGTGATCAGTTACTACATATACTCTCCTATAAAACTATGATTAGGGATGGAAACCACATTCAGCAAAGGATATGCAAATAAATCTGATGTCACATGGAAAAAATCACCATGGTTTTTTCCATTAGAATCAGTCATGGCATTGTGGACAAAGATTTGGCCTTGGAATCAAGGAGCACCTTGGTTCAAATCCTCCTTTTGACACATACTGTCTGTGTAACTCAGGAAAAGCCACCTAATCTCAGAAGTGTCCTCAATCAATTTCTAAAACTATAAATTACCAAGAAGACACCAATGTAAATTGGCTGAGGGAGTTTCCCCACTCTCAGGTCTTTACACTCAGTTCTTTACCCTTTTGGGGGGCACAATCCCCCCCAAAGGTTCCTTCCATGTAATTAAGAATCAAATGTGTCTTTGAGCCCAAACAGAACAAACCAATTTATGTCTACTTACGGTCTGCCTATGTCAGTGTAAATGCTCAGCAGTGCTCCTCCAATCAGGTAACCCGCTGCAGGGCCAAGAATTGCAGCTGTATAGAAGATTGCTGTTAACAAAACAGATCAGTTAAATTGAGGGACTGCATATTTTCATTAAAAGGATTACCCAGATTGCACTGGATAGCCCTGCTTTGTTACCACAATTTAACCCCAGAAATTTTTTCCCACAAAGGCTCTGGATACCACAGTTTTGACAAGTCTGAGATATAGTCTCTTTCTTACTTTGGGACTAGGAAGGCTTTGGGAGGGGAGTGAGGTGGGGGAGGAGCAGACATACATGATGTAGTAGAAAGGGCATTGAATAGGGAAGGAGGAGACCTGGGTTCGAGTCTTGGCTCTGCTGATCAGGATCATAGATTTTTAGATGAGGAAGGGATCTCAGATCATCCACTTAAGGGAATTAGGTGGCTCAGGGGATAGTGTACTGGATCTAGAGTCAGGAAGATATGAGTTCAAATATGACCTCAGATACTTGCTAGCTACATGACTGTGAACATGACTGCTTGCCTAGGTTTCCTTATCTATTAAATGGGCATAAAAATAGCACCTCCCTCCCAGGGTTATTTGGAGGATCAAATGAGGTGATATTTGTAAAGTGCCTAGCACAGATGTTTCCTTCCTTCTTTCCTCCCTTCCTGCATTTTTTGAATGACAAAAGGTGTTTCTAGAGTTAGTCACTGCCTTCACAGAAAGTCTTTGAACAAAGGCTGGATGACAGTTTGTTGGGTATGATGTAGAGGAGATTCTAATTTGGATACAGGCTAGGCCAGATAGTCTCTGAGACTTCAGGAAAGCTCTTTATGATATGTGGATATACTTTCCAAAAACATTTTCTTGGTTATAGGCTATAATACAAAGAGATCAATTTTGAACTTCATGTGGGATATCCTTTCCATGAAAATGTTGTCTTGGTAAGTATTTTGGGGGAGAGTTGCATAGTGTGATTCAGGATTTGGAATTTGATGATCTAAGTTCAAATCTTTGCTCTCTGTACTCTTTGTGTAACCCTGGACAAGTCATGTACTTTCTCTGAGCTTCGGTTTCTTCAACTCAAAAATGAGGGCAGGTGTATTAGATTGCCTCTATGGTGTCTTCCATCTCTAAAACTATGATCCTCTGAATGCAAAGCTGGGTCATATATATCTCAATATTTCCCTTACCTGTATAGATCCAGGAATAGTTTCATGAGGAATAATGATGAAATAGCCTTAAGCATTAACTCCTAGATGATAGATAGATAGACATATCCACCAACTAAGTAGGGTCATTAAATCACAAGAGACCAATTGAAGTCCTTTTGGTCAATGATGGGGGGGGAGGGCAAAGTTCAGCATTAACACTTGTCTCTGGTCTAATGAATTAACCTTGCAACTTTTTCTGAATGAGATTATGAATTCTCTACTGACTCACCACTGAAATAAATTTATCTAAATTACTCAGCTGAGCATTGTAACTAGAAATTTAACACAAATGCTAGACTGGAATTCTTCTGTGTCTGGCATATCAATGACTCAATTCATCTGAAGCTGGATTCAGCTGTGTTTGAAAAACTCATAATCCCAATAATAACATGCCCATTTTACTCTTTGAAAAAAAAAGAAGTTTTGAAATTCTCTCAATATTAATAGTGTCATGCTCTACTTTCTATATAAAGATGAAATTACAAATTTACTTGTAACATGTGCTCTGTGTTCTTTCACTAATGGTAATGACTTTGTTCTATGTTTAATTTTAGTGACCATGATATGCTTTCTTCAGATTATATGCTTATGGGGATCTAGAAAGGCAAGGGTGAGAACTGTATAGATGACTTATTTTGTGGGCACACTTCATGCATTTCCTTATATACTAATTCAGAAAAACCTTTGCCCTTTAGGCATATTACTTATAAAAGCAGTTTCTACAATTCTCACCTATGAATAGAGATAGAGAAAAATCTCTCATCCTCGCACACACACACACACAACATGCTGGTAAATGTTGAACAACTAACTCTCTGTAAAAAAAAAAAGGTATGTATGCCACATTTTAAAAGTTTAATTTGCATTATTAACATTTTATCCATCACTTTCTTAAGTCTAGGCAACCAACAAAACAATAAATCAAACCCTGATTAAAAGGTTTTTGCCAATTTCTGGGACATAAATTGATGCACACATTAATAACTGCCTCTCAAAAAACATTACAAGCTCACTCCCGCAGTCATGTATATGTACATACGTGTCTATGAATATGCCTGCCATGCTGTCTCTCATGCATGTTACACATACATACAATCTTATACATAGATTAGAAGCAAATGAGACAATGAATAGAGAGCCAATCTCAGAGTCAGGATAACCTGGGTTCAAGCCCTTCCTTTAATATTTACATACAAGTTGCATGGCCTTAGGCAAATCACTTAATTTCTCAGTGCCCCAGAAAACTTCCTAAAACTGACCTGCATTGGTAGAGGGAGTTTCCTTGATGGAAGTTCCTTACATCCATGAACTCACAAGTCAGTGCAAATACATATAGTTTTGATTTGTTTGGGTAGAGAGAGTATCATACTAGAAGTTCCCTACATTAATTAAATCAGAGGTCTGGAAATAAATGTTCTGGGGAAATCCCAATGTAAAAACTCTCTATACCAATTTAGTTCAATAATTTATCTTGAACATATGATGTTAGAGAGCTGCTTGGGGCAACAAGAGCATAAAAAGTGACTTGCCCATGGTCTCTCAGCTAGTATGTGACTTAGGGCTTCTTTTTTTTTTGGTACGTTTCTTCCTTTTTTGTGTGGGGATGGGGGTAGAGGCAGGGCAATTGGGGTTAAGTGACTTGTGCAAGGTCTCACAGCTAGTTTTTTGTGTTAAGTGTCTGAGGCCAGATTTGAGCACAGGTCCTCCCAAATCCAGGGCCAGCACTCTATTCACTGTGCCACCTAGCCACCCTTCAGAGCTTCTTGACTGCCACACTAGTGGTTCTTAACCTGAACCTCCAGTGGACTTTCAGGGAGTTCATGTAGAGATTTCAGAGAATCCATGAACTTGAATAAGAAAGTAATTACATCTTTATCTTCACTCACCTCTAACCAACATTGAGCATTTCCTTAAATTATTTAAAAACATTATTCTGAGAACAGGTCTAAAGTTTTAACCAGACTATACCAGGGATCCCAGATACAGAAAGGTTAAAAACCTTTGCACTTTGCAATTTAGATTTCCTATCCACATGCAAACCTTAAAAAGGATACAACCCTGTTTCAGGATGACTATATTTTTTCTATTATATAGGAAACTTGCATAATGAATCTTTTTTTTAAAAATTTCAATCTTACTCATCCCCCTCAACACACATACACACACACAGAAACCTTAAAAAATTTTAAACCCAATATGTCTCTTGCCTATCTCTTTTTTCATTGGTCAATTCTCTTGCTATTATAATGAACTTGATACTTAATTGAATCAAAATGATGACTTGTTAGGAGGCCTTGTCTCTGGAAAGCACAACATTTTGCTAGTTCAACACACGCACACACACTTTCATAGAATCCCATTTGGGGATAGTGCATTTTCCATTCTAATATTCACCATTAAATACACACCATGTATATTTAATAACAAAAAGAAAGATTTTCATCAATAGGCAATTACACTTACCAATATAGACTGGAGAGTAGTTTGACTTGACATTTTCATCAAGATAGGTCACTCCCAGAGTGTACAGAGGTGTCGCACCAATTCCATGAAGGAATTGCCCAAGCATGAAGATAAACCTGTAGTTGGAGAGGCTTGAGGTACTTTCTGTACAGGATATAGTTTGATTTGAGCCACATTTTCCAAACTCTTCTGAGAAGTTCACTTCATAATGACCAGTGGTAAACTGAGGCAAAGCAAAGACAAGGGAGCCAAGCCCCATTATCAATACCCCCCACCCAAGCCACCTAGGTTTGTGTCCAGTGCCTCCAAAGTAGCTGACAAAGGTCAGACAGACACAAGCTGCTATGTCATACGAACTGGCAATAAGCCCACTCTGATAACTGTGGAGATCATAACGACGTTCTATGGAGGTGATGACGGTATTGATGAAACCGTTCACTGTCATTCCCTGCAGAAAGGAGGCCATGCAGAGGAAAAAGAGTATTCCTTTGGGTGTATTAAAAAACTGTAAACAATCTGGGGTGAAAGCCCCCCAGCCACAGGCAATATTTTCTCCCTCTGCAGACACATATTTGACTTCTTCACTACAGGGACTGGATTTGCCAGATGCAGCACTGCAGAGGGGCTGCATGCAGGAGTCTAAAGGACTGTTAGCATTTGAAAGTACAGTGCCATTGCTCAAAGGTGTGTGACATAGCTCTTTGGTGCCCGGAGAGTCGATGTCAAATCCATTCTCAAGTGGAATGGGTACACTGGAAAAGACAAATGACTGGGTTGAAATTAAGGTGTTTTCTCCCCTCGGATTTTGTGGCATTTCCATCAACAAGGGGATCCAGCCTTCAGTGCTCACAACAGTCTGCAAATGATCTGATTTCCAGTGTTTCAAGTAAAAAAAAAAGGTGATGATAATAGGAATGGTTAAGCGTTAAGCCTCTGATCTGTGTACTTCTGAACGTGCTTCATCCTGTAATAAGAATATTAAATTAGTGAATTCCAAACTTATCTTTGTGTAGATCTGTATTTCAGTCATTCCCCATCCTGATCTCCAACTGATGGCTATGTCTGCTAAAGTGCTACAATTGGTGGCCAAACCATTAGGCCAACTGATGAGTCCCACTTGGCCTTGAAGTTGAATGACTCCTGTTGTTTCTAAGTACATTTTTGGGTAGAAACAAGAGGAGAGATGGAGAAAGGAAACAATGGAAAGAAATTTTTCAAATTTCGATGGTGTTGGAACAGAACATGGGATACTTCAGTTTATTGTCAGTTGTCCGAGAGGACAATTCATATATCCTGAATCACAGAAAATGGGGAAAGTAGGCAAAGTGCCTTGTTGATTTTTCACTATCAATCAGTTTGAAAACACCAAATATTCTGGGGCACAAAATGTGCTGCCGCTAAGGACATAGAACTAATTTCCCTAATGAAAAGGCTGAACTTCAGCAAGATGGGTTTAGTTCAGTGAAAAGATCTCTCTATGTAGCCTCCTCCTCCTGGAAATGAACTGGGGTCTTTAAAACATTTCCATTTGTATAAACAACAAATAGTGTTTGGCTAGAACCTTTTGGGACCTCTTCCATCCTGCAGTAAAGTCCCTTTCTGAGGACTCATCATGATGAAAGATGATGATGATTCTGGGATCTGAAGGGTAATAAGCTCTAGCAAGTCCTACCAAACTAGAAGGTCTTCAGGCACAGGCCCAGCGACAGACCATGCATATACATTATCCAAGGGCCAACTAGCAAGTTGAAGAGAAACTGGCTACAGTCAGCTAATCAATTGATAAGCATTTATTGAGCATCTACTGTGGGCCAAGCAGTGTGCTAGGTCTGGGAATACAGTTAAAAAAAATGAAACTCTCTAGCATCAAGGAATCTACATCCTATTGAAGAGACAGCATGTACGTGTATGTCTATTGAAATGTACACAAAATAAATAAAAGATCAGTTTGTCACAGGTTGATGAGCCAGGGGTAGGTCAGAGATGGTGAGACAACAATAGCCAGAGGTCTCAGGTAGTACTTGACCTTCAGATAGAGTTAGGGATTCAGAACAAAGGTGAGAAAGGAGTGCATTGGAGGCACAGGGTGCAAAGTGGGGTTGCAGTGCATGGGGAGATCTTGCAAAAAAGGAAAGGAGATGAGAGATGGAATGCTTCTTGTGAAGAACAGTAAGAATGCCAGATTAGCTTACAATAAGCCAATTCTGCTTAACCTCTTTAAAACCTATCTCCTTAGGTATAAAGATCTCAACAGATGAAAGGATTTCCCTTATGCATGAAAATCACAGATCTCTGAAATATCAAAGCATCTAAGAGATCACAGAACCCAAGATCACAGAAGTAGAAAGTTTGGAATTGATTTTCCTACATGTGGTCAGCTTTGCCGAATTATGTCAATCAGCCAGATTGCCAGATCAGCTCATTCTAACTCAGAAATTTACTAACAGGCCCCAAATCATTCACTCACTAATGAAAGTGACTTATCTGTGCTAAGGAAATCACTTTGCAGAAGCAGAATTGGCCTCAATGTGTGAAGAATTTCCACACTGTTTAAAGGATCCAAACAACTTCTTCTAAAAGCAACTTCATGAATAAATTCAAGACTGGGGAGAGTCTAAAATACTCCACCTTCCTGAAAATTTTTCCACAGCCCCACCTCTACTTACCAATTCCCCTTTTTACCCCACCCTTGTGACTTCAGCTTTCATGAGACAATTGCTACACTCTTATGCTTATTTTTTCCACTCAAAAAACAAAGATACCAAATGGAGAAAGCTTTGTCTTAGGATGACGCACAGAATTAAAAAGCTGTGTAAGAGAGGCAGATTCCTTCCTGCCTTATGTATATTTAACACTGGGAAAATTCAATAACTATCAAGGGTATGTTTTGGTACACTGCCTCTTTCATTCATGTGTATCACATATGAACACACACATGTGCACACATGCATGCACACATGTATGTGCGCACACATGCACACATATATACATGCATAAGTATATAGAGAGACACACACAACATACACATATGCATCTACACTCACATATACTCATGCATGTATAAAAATAAACATATGAGTAGCTAATCTGTCGATGGTATAGGGAATTTCTACACTGGAAGGTCCCTGCATTAAAGAAATTCATTTTGGACTCCCCATCCCTTTAAATGCATATGTACATGTGTGTCCGTGAGTGCATGTGTGTGTTGTCTGATCTTCAAGACAGATTTGGCTGTAGGTGATACAACTTAAAACAATAATGTTTCACGATGTGTGATGTCATGGAAAGAACAGTCTACTAGAAGGTAAAAAACAAGTTCAAATCCCAGCTCTTTTACTTAATGGCCTTATGACCCAGGGCAAGTCACAACCTTTCAGAATTTCAGTTACCTCATCCTTAAAATAGGGGAAAATACTTAATACCACTTACCTCACAGGGTTGTGTTGAATGAAGGTCCATTGTAACCTTAAACATACTTTACTAAATATGGATTGCTTTGTGACCTTAAAGTGCTATTAAATATTATTATTAATGATAATTATATAGAATGAATGATCAGGTAATTCTCTCATAATAAGATTAAAGCACATGGAGCTCAGTCATCTAGTCCAACTAGCTCTTTTTATAAAGAATTGGAGGTCTAGAGAGATGAACTAACTTATTCAAAGCCACTCAAGAATAAGTAGCAGAATTGGGATTTTGACCTTCTGACCAAGTCCTCTTTCTACTTTATCACAGAGAAATACTTTGTCCACTTATGTCTGGAGACACACAATAAAAGCATTTTAAAAAAGCAATTGCTATTTAAGCAATTATTAAAGGCATAAAATACTAAGTGGCAATTCTCTTCTGAAAACTTCTAAACAATATAGAGGTCAAATAAATGAACAAATGTGTACATATACTGTGTGCAGAGTATTGTGCTAGGTGAGTAGGGAGATGGAAAGTTTAGATAAGATGAGGTCCTTGCCCTCATACAGTTTCTAGTCTAGTGGTTACTTATGGCCAGCAACCCAAAGGGTCTTCCCCTCCTGGTTTGATTGATTGATTGATTGATTGATTGATTGATTTTTTAATTAAAGGGGCCATCCCTTGACTCACTCCTTAAAGAGGGCTATTCACTGAATGGGAGTTACCTCACTCAAAGTGAGAACCTGAAAAGACCTTAGTTTAAAAGGGTCAGGGTGTCCCATGGCATCCTGGGTCATCTCCAGTTGTCCTGATGAATATCTGGCCACTGGACCCAGATGGTTCTGGAAGAGAAAGTGAAGTTTGTGACCTTGCACAGTCCTCCCTCCCTCAAATCAAAGTCAACTGCAAGTCAGGTCATCATTCCCTGATGCCATGGTCCTCTTCAAGAAGGAAGGACATACAGAAGTCTACTGGGGCAGATAAAACCCAAACATTCAGATAGAGTCAGAAGGCTTGGTTTTGTGTTCTGGCTCTGTGGCTGAATCTTTTTATGACCCCAATGAAACTCCCCCTCCTCTCCCTCATTTTCTTCACCCTTAAAATGAGTGAGTTTGTTTTTTTTGTTGTTGTTTTTTTGCTTTTTGGAGGGAGAAGCTAGGGCAGTTGAGGTTAAGTGACTTGTCCAAAGTCACATGGCTAATAAGTGTTAAGTTTCTGAGGCTGGATTTGAATTTGGGTCCTCCTGACTCCAGGGACAGTGCTCTTATTCACTGCGACACCCAGTGGCCCTGAAATGAGTGTTTTGAGCTAGATAATCTCTGAGGAAATTTTTGGCTAAATTCCCTCATTTTTATATGCAATATGATATTTTAAGCAAATTAGAAAACTGTAAAAAAAATGAAACTTGAGGAAAGTCATCATATTTGCTTTCAGGGCAACAGGAGACAATGTATATCATATGCTTATTGGTTAAACATTTCAAGACTGGTTGAGTCCTTCCTGAATTCTTTAATGTGGCTTCTCAATTCTGAGAATGTATTTCCTCTCATTCCTTTATCCTCAAATGCCTTCTTTCTCATCATGTCATTCCCCAGCTAAATAAACTCCAGTGGCTCCTCTTAACCTCTGTGATCAAATGCAAACTCTTCTTCCAATTTAGTTTCCTAGGCTTACCAGAGTCTACCCACACTAACCTTCTCGCTGTTCTTCCTGTATTATCATCACACCTCCCACTTCTGTAGTTTGCTCAGGCCAAGGCTATTGCACAGACCTGCAATGCTCTCCCTCCTCTATTCCATGCCTTAGAATCTCAGAGTTCCTTCAAAACCAGGCTTAAATGGAGCCTCTTATAAGAGTTCCCTTCCCACAGTCACTATTGTCTCCCCCACAAAATCCTCTTCTATTTTTAAAATATATTTGTACAGACATGTTATTTCCCCTGGAAGTTTCTATCTTCTTAGGGGCTTATATAGCATCCACCTTTGCCTTTGGATTCCCGGGACCAAGTACAGTGCTTGGCCCATAGTACCTGCTTAAAAAATGCTTGTTGATTGATTTAGAAACCTAAGTATATATGGACATTGACATTTAAAAAAAATAATCAGTTAATTATTAGAACATCTTTATTATAATACCTATTCTGGATGGTCTGTTCAACTCAAACACACATTTAATGACCATTATAGACACTTAAGTAGGTGCCGGGTATACAAAGATAAAAAAAACTCCCCCCAAACCAGTCTTTGCTTTCATGAAACTTATGTTCTATAGGGGACTGAGACAAGCACGAGGAAAAAAATATTTTTGGCTGATATGACAACTAAGGACAAACAGAATCACATATCTTTCAAATTTTAAGTGACCTCAGTGGTCATCTAATTGAAGCTGTAATCAGTTCAATCTTCCCTACAAAGTGGCCAAATGTGGTCAGCAACCTTTCCTTAATGAGGAAGCTCTTGCAATGAGTAAGAGACTATTATGCCCCCAAACAGCCCATTCCACCGGGAAAGAGCAAATTGTTCAGAAGTTTTTCCTCACGTCTTCAACAACTTTCTCCTTGTTTCTCCCAGCTCTACCTACTGGTGCCAAACAGAACACAACTAATCCTTTTTCTACCTATCAGGCCTTCAGAGATTTGAAGAGCATTGTCCTGTCCCTCCAAGTCTCCTCTTCTGGCTAAGAATTCATTTCTTTCAAACCAGTCTCCATGCAAACATGAATATCCAGCCTTATCACCATCCCAATTGCTCTCCTCTGAACACTTTACAGTTTAGCAGGGTTGTTCCTAAAATATGCTGGCCATAATAACAATGATAATTCCAATTTATAAAGCACTTTAAGGCTGTCAAAGTGTTTTACATGATATATATTTAATTAGCTCAGCTGATCCTCAGAACAACTATTCAAGGTAGAGGTTATTATGCCCATTTTATAGATGGGGTGATTGAAGCTCAGAGCAGTCAAGTGACTTTCCTAGGGTCACACAGCTAGTGAGTATGAGTCAGAATCAGAACCAATGTCTTTCCTACCTCTGAATTCAGTTATCTGTAATGTAATACTACCTTCTTCAAATATAAAGTGTAGACACCGTCAGAACAAGATTGAGAACAGTGGGACTAGCATCTCCTTTCTCACTATCCTAAATGAAGCCCAAAAGCCCATTAGTCTTTCCCTAAGTTACGTTGCAGTCATCCAGCTGGTTAGTGTTTCATTCATAAGAAGCTTGTGAGTTGGATCCAGCCATTCAGTTAGCTTCCTATCCATCTAATTTTTCCTATGACCTGGTCTATATCACCTATTCTTTTACACAGGAATAGAATGAAATTTGTCAAATGATTTGCAAAAAGTAAAAAAAAAATAATAAGTCAGCCAAATATAATTACAGTTTTCCCCTGATCTCTGAGTTTAATAACCCCATCAAAGAAGGAAACAAAATTAGCCTGGCATGTTCCTGTTCTTGATGACTGGATTTTTGTCCTCACTGCTTCCTTTTCTAGATATTCACTATCCCCTTGATAATACATTCTAGATTTTTTCTAGGAATCAAAGTTCAGCTCACTGGCCTATAGTTTCCCAATTCTACCCTCTTTCCTTTTTTGAAGATAGGAAAACACTTTCCTTTTATTTTTTAGTTTTGTGGGCACCTCTTGTGCTCTCCATAATGTTTCTTTTAGAAAAACATTTTATTGATATCTTTTATTTTCACTTCATCATTATTTCTAAATATATTTCTCCCTCTTCCTTATCTGATGAGCTTTCCCTTGTAGAAAGAAAGAAAGAAAGAAAGAAAGAAAGAAAGAAAGAAAGAAAGAAAAAGGGCAGCTAGGTGGCACAGTTCATAGAGCAACAGCCCTGAAGTCAGGAAGACCTGAGTTCAAATCCAACTTCAGACACTTGACATTTAACTAGTTGTGTGACCCTGGGCAAGTCACTTAACTCAAATTGCCTAGCTTTCCCCTCTCCAAAAGAGAGAGGGAGAGAGAGACAGAGAGAGACAGAGACAGAGAGAGAGAGAGAGAGAGAGAGAGAGAAAGAGAGAGAGAGAGGGAGAGAGAGAGGGAGGGGGGAGAGAAAGGAGGGGGAAAATTAGCAAAACCCACTAAAACATCAACTAAACCTAAAATACGAGCAATATTTTATACCCATAGTCACCCATTCACTGAAAAGAAGAGAGTGAGGCAAATTTTCTAATCTCTTTTCTAAGGCCAAATTTTTTGCTCATTATAGTTACACAGTACTTGTTACAGTCATTTTTCTCTACATTTAGCACTGTGTCTGGCACACAGTAGGTGCTAAACAGGCTTGACAGTGTGTGATTGACAGCCTTTCAGAGATGCTGAGTTGTGGGTGGCTCAGCAAATAGATTATGGCCTTAGAGAGTTAAGGTAGGAAGGAACAAAACACTTTGAACAAGCTTCTTGGTGAGTATTAATGGAACACTTGGAGGAAAAAAAAGTACATTTATACTTAGAGCTAGTTTATCTTGTGATATTTTACTTTCCAACTTGTAAAATCTCTATAACCAAACTAAGAACTAGCATGCTAAGCAAGGTGGATGAGACCTTCAGCAACCATATGGTTTAAGAGAAAGGAGTATCATTATTTCTTCACAGTGTGAATATATATGGCAGCCCTAATTTTAGCCTTTTGGGAAATTTGGCAGAGCAGCTTCTCCTCTGATAATGTTTGAGGTTCAAAAACAGCTTCAAGTCCTTATAAGAAGTTTTCCCTTTTGGAGTGATTAAATTTCAGAGCTTCAGAGCTATTCTCAGGTAGTCAGTAAAACCCCTTCATTCTAACTAATTAGGTTGATTGGGTGAGACCATTTCCCAGAGACAGCTGGAGGATAGACAGGTGGGTCCAATTTAATGGCAGTCCTTGGCAAAGAATTCTCATTGGGCCTTTGAGTCACCTATTTCTTCATCTGCTATCTGCTCCTTTACCTGCATATGCTAGCTGGCCTGGAGCCTACAGAAACTGTATAGGCTACAGCAGCTGACTACAGACTAATGAACAGAATGTAGGGAGGAGCAGAGAGGAAACTGTCTTATCACTTATTAAAGGGAATTTTTTTTTTAGCATCATGCTTATTAAAGGGAATTTTTTAGTACTCTGGTTTTACACAATTTTTTATCAATAGATAGGCTTAGCATTCTAAACATGCAGAATCACGTATAAGCCAACACATTTATTTCTCTGTTCCGCCTTCCCCCTCTCCCCTGCCCCAACCTTGAGCCATAGAATCTAAAGCCAGCCCAGTCAATTAGATTTTGAAAGACAAATCTCCCAAATTATCTTTGTTTTCAGAGTATCACAGAGATAGGGTTGTCAGTAGGTTCTAAATTTAGTGGGGGGAGGTGAACCCCACTTCACCTTACTATTCTGATGGGAGATAGGATTTGTGCTGCACCCCTAGAAGGAAAAGACCATGAAAAGCCTCTGAACTCAGACCTCTGGCATTTGCCTGAGGCACCCAGCCCTTCCCAGGCAATAATCCTTATAACGTTCTTTCATAGTTGCCCTCATAGTCTACACCTGGCTCCATTGAAGGCTACTTGCCTCTCCTTAATAGTATCCACATCTTTCCACAGTCTTTCTGTATAAAAGTGTCTATCTTGCTCCCATTAAATTGTTCAGATTCTTACAAACCTGCTCACTTCTACTGATAACACAGTAAACCTTGTCGTTGACTGAAAGAAGTGGTTTGAGTGGTTTAATTTTTTCACGGAAGGCCCAGACCCTTTGCCCTGTCATCTGAGGGTTCTTAGCACCCCTAGCCTATAACAATTCCACTTCATGGAACTTATTCCACTTATGGAGGAAGCCTTTTCCTCCCTCTTAAGAAATGGTCAAATGGGATAATCAATCAATAAGCATTTATTAAGTCCCTACTATATGTTAGGCAGTGAGGATAAAAACACAATGAATGAAATAATTTCTACCATCAAGAACTTTATGTACTGTAAGGGAAACATCATATATGCCTAAGAATACATGTGGAATAAGTATAAATAGAATAAGTTTAATACAAGTTAGTAGTAATTTCAGTATAGTAGTTTAACATAAGAAAAGGCACCACTAGCAGTTGGGAGAGATCAGGACAGACTTCATGTTGGGAGTGTTTAAGTGGCCGCTTGAAGGATGAGAGGGTGTCTATGAAGTACAGGTGAGAAGACAGTGCATTCTAGGTTTCAGAGATGGCCAGTACAAAAGCATAGAGATGCCTTTGGGAGTGAGGAACAGAAAGAAAGCCCATTTGTCTGAATTATAGAGTGCAGGGTCAGGAAAGCACCAAGCATTCTTAGGTGCTTCCTGTGTACTACAAATACAAGTGGAAAAAAAAAGAAAGATGGTCCCCAGCCTCAAGATTACCTTCCAATGGAGTAAGGTAATACTTAAAAGGAAGCTGAAAAGGGAGGCTGGATTTTGAAGGGCTTTAAAAAGTTCATAAAGTGCTTTGTGAACTTTAAAACAAGTAAATGTGACCTATTATTATAATTATTATTCCTTACATGGAGAAATCTCAGCTTCCTTTCATTATTTCCAGTTCTGCTTTCTGGGACCAAGCTGAGCAGAATCTCTTGTGCCCATGGTTGCCTTTCAGGTATGTGAAGGTAGTTATCTTCCCACCCCTCAGTCCATAATCCTCCCTCTACTGTGCTGAAGAGCCTCATTTTTTTCCCTTAACAATCCGTCTTAAGGAATGATTTTCAATCCAGTCATCATCTCAACTGCCCTCCTCCGGGTGTGCTCTAGATCAGCAGTTCTCAACCCATGGGTCGCAACCCCTTTGGAATTCAAATGGGGTTGCCTAAGACCAGCAGAAAACACATATTTCTGATGGACTTAGGAACCAAGACACTGCTCCTTTATCTGTCTCCAGGTGGGTCCACCCACATGCAGATATGCCCACATACGAGTATTAAAAGTTTGCGGCATTAGGAAGATTGAGAACCATTGCTCTAGATTGTCTAAGTCTTTTTGTGGACATGGTGCCTAGAACTAAAGGCAATATTCTAGATGGGGTCTGATTAGGCTGGAGTACAATGGGCCTGCCATGTCCTTCATTCTAAATACTAAATCTCTACTAAATATGGCCCACTATTGCATTACCTTCTTTTGTCAGCCTTGTCACACTGTTGACTCACATTGCAGTAATGGTCCACTAAATCCCCCAAATATTTTCCACATGAAATTTTCTAGCCATGCATCTCTCATGTTATACTTGTGCTGTTGATTAAAAAGTAAAACAAAACAAAATAACAACCCAAGTATAGGACTTTAATTTAGCCCAACTAAATTGTTAAAAATAAAAATTTTATGCATTTTATTTTTAATCACTTACATCTCTCAACACATCCCTCTACACTTTCCCTTTCAGAAAACCATCCCTTAAAACAAATAACAGAGAGAAAACAAACAATTCATCAAAATTAGCCAATATGTTGGAAAAAGCATGACATTGTATATAGTATTGCACACCCATAGTTTGCCATACCTGCAAAGAAGGTGAAGGAAGTTCCTTCTCCTATCTCTTCATTGGATCTATTCTTGGTTAACCCTATTAAATTTTATCTTCCTTCACAAAACTTTTTGTTCCAATGCCTCATTATGGAATGGGGTGCGGGGGGCAGGGGAAATCCAGTGGAGCACAAGCTGCAATAAATTCTACCAAATCAAGCAAAGCTGTTAGTAACCTATTCCTGCTATCTAAGGATAAACTTAGTTCAATCGGAAAGACTCAGTAACCACAGGGTAAGAGTTGCTGTTACAAAAACAAAACATAAAACCAAAAAACTAAGACTAAAAGCCCACAAAAGACCACCTCCTAAATGATATAGGGGATGTGATCTGTGTGATCCTTAAAAGAATCACCCCTCTCTCCTCACTCTTCTATTCCTTGCTTGGAAAAGGTTCTTCAATCAATTGTCAATAGCTTCATTTACCAGCCAAGTCACTTTTCAGACCAAAACCAAACCTTTGCTGGCCACCATTTATATTAGACTATAAGCAGTCTCAAGGGCAGAAACTATCTTGCTCTTGTATTTTTATCCATAGCATGTAACAAAGCCCTTGGCACATAGTAAGGCCTTAATAAAGGCTTTTCATTCATTCAAGCAAATTTCAACTTATTAGACCAGGTACAGAGTATATTATCTAAAGGGTCAATTTTCCTGCCCAGTTTTTAAAATCACTTGCAGGTTTGACATACATCTGTACCTTCATTTAATCATAACTTGGAGCCCTGTACTGCAAGCAGCCTATATTTTAACCAAGTGCCCCATCTAATGCCTTACATATCAAATCAAATATATGATGAAAATTGCTTGTCAAATCAAATATATAATGAAACATCAGAAAATATTTTTTTGAGAAAAGGTCTAATTTTTACATTTTGTGCTATTAGTAATAACGGCTTTTTTTGGATGGGAGGGGGTATAAGAATCCTAAAGTGAGCACTAAGTTTATATAATTAGTTTTTGCATCAAATAAATTACATCATGCAAGTTCTAAAATTGTAATGAAAGAAAGCTGAAGCCTGTTCCACACTATGAAGTTGGGTCTCTACGCAGGAATAATTTGGATAAAGAGCTCAGAGATAAGATGCTATTATTAGGCATAACCCTCCCATTGGAACATAAGCTCCTTTAGAGTTGGGATTGTTTCATTATTTGCATTTGTCATGGCCAGTGCCTAATACACTAATAATAACACTAATGATGGTGCCTGGCACACAAAAAAGCACATGGTAAATGTTTGGTTGGTTGGTAACACTACTTAATATGCTGTCTGGAGAGTCAGACTAGGCCCAGACCCTTTTTCTGCTAAGTATTAGCTAGCTGTGTGAACTTGGGCAAATCATTTAACCTTCCTTAAACAAAGTTTTTTCATCTATACATTGATGGAGTTAGACTAGATGGCATCTGAATGCCCTTCTAGCTCTAAGTCCATGCCCCTATTTATGCTTTGTAGTGGTCAACATCATCTAAACACCACATGTGAAGATTATATGTTGTCTTTCTAAGGGTCCTTTCTTTAAAAATAAAAGTACTTATGGGAATATAAAGCCCCTTGAAAGTTAAAGATCATTCTACTTAAATGACTAGGAATTAGGAATTTTTGCTTCAATTATGTATAGATTCACTACATGTATGACTACACATGTAAGCTCTACTGAAGATTTGAAGTTATTAGGTAAGCATTGGCCTTTAAGAAATAAGCTAGAGGTGGGGTGGCTAGGTGGCACAGTGAATAGAGCACCAACCCTGGAGTCAGGAGGAACTGAGTTCAAATCCGGCCTCAGACACTTAACACACACACACAAAAAACCTAGCCATGTGACCTTGGGCAAGTCACTTAACACCAACTGCCCTCCAAAAAAAAATAAGAAATAAGCTAGAGGGTTTTTTAGAGTTTTTTTAACTTGAAAATAATGTCATTCTAATAAGAGCATTTATTTAGCACTTAGAAAGACATATTTAATATGGGAAGACTTTTGTAGATGATCATACAATCAAAAACTACCAGCTATATGGTAGTAATGGAGTCAGTACAGTTTTGTGTTTTGAATTCCATTCGATGTTACTTGATTCATGTACCTTCCGAATATTTGCCAAACCATTGCAGCATGACATCAATTACACAAATGCTAGCTTTGAAAAATCAAAGAGCTATCAATTTGACATTGTTTTGAGTGGACAGATTACTTCTAAAGCAGGGCCAATTAGAATTAACCGTCACTCTTCAGGAAAAACTTGCTTCTATGATACCTTCTAAAGTAATTTATTGTTTTTGATTGGCATGAAATGAGATCACATACCATATAGCATATAATTATTGAAAAACAAAACAGCCAAACACACAAAACAAGAACCTTTTAGGGATTTATTTCAGCTCAATTTAAAGAAAAGCTTCAAACTCAGAACTCTCCAGAAGTAGAATAGACTGCCCACCAGTCATTGGGTTCCTGGTCATTGGAAGTTTTCAAGAACAGGTTGAATAACTACTTTTCAGGAAGCTTGTAAAGAGGGTTTGTGCCCATTGCAGGTTGAACTAGACAACCTCTGAAAACCCCTTTCAGCTCTGAGATTCTGTGAATTTACAATATCAAGGGATTTATAGTACAGACTATTGTCTTATTGTGTTGAAAAAGCAAGATTCTCTCTTTCTGTGTATTTTCAATTTGATTCAAACTCTCAAATGCCTATTTCATGCAAGGTGCTACAAAGGTGTTTACAAAGATAAGCTAAAGGAGCTTACCATCTGGTAGAGAAATGAGACAGCTATGCAAATTAGTATAGACTATTGTGTAAGTTAATCTTTTATCTGTTATAGAATAAACATCCCTATTTGATGGTACTTTTAGGACCTATGAGGTTGACATGTCAGACAGAAAACATGACAAACATGCAAACAATGTAAAAAGCATTAATTAGCTAGAGTTTGTAGCTCCATCATCATAGAATCAGAAGCCACCACTTTGGTCACCAGAGTATTGCTTCATGTAGAAGACCCTGGAATGTTTCAAACACAATAGGAGAATTCTCTGGGTTTTTAAAATAGTACGCCTCCTACTTTGTATCCAGATGTTAAAGTAGATTTTTTCCCCTGAATATTTAGATACATTTTGGTCTACATTATACTGCAACAACATATCAAGACATAATTTTTAAAGATATATTTTAAGTTACAAATTAACAGAGCACAGACTGTTATATGGAAGACAGCGGGGGAAAAAGGATCTAATCTCAATCTTTCATTTTACAGAGATATATTCACTTCCCTTAAGCAAGAACCTGGGAAAATCAAAGCCAGAACTCAGAACTTCTGCATCTTTGCCCAATGCATTTGCTAGTTCCTTATGTCACTTCTTTAAAAAGCTGTAAAATTTAGTGACTTCAGAAGGTAGTAAGAAAATAGCAATAAATCTGGTTACATCATCATCATCATCATCATCATCATCATCATCATCACGCATTTATAAAGCACCTGAAGGCTTGCAAAGTACCTCACATAAATGATCTCATTACATACAGAAAGAGGAGTCTAATGACTGTAATGCAAAATTTATTTCCCAGGACAGGATAGGTTTGTAATTAATACTGACATTACATGTAAATAAACAATTCACATTTTTAAAATTGTATCTTTTTATTCTAAATTTCACAAACACTGCCCCTCTCCCAAAATTCCACATACAAAGCAGAATAGAGAAGAGCAGTATATGGAAGACCACAAGTCTCTTAAATATAGCTGCTCTTAAAAAATTTATATAATGAATATGGCAGGCTATTTTCAAAGCTCTTCAATGTTTCCTTCCAAAATTTCTTTTGTTCTATGTCTTAAAAAACTGCTTTGCTGACTCTTTTTGGGGGGTGAGGGGCAATACTATTACTAGGTGCCCTCTTCAAGATAATTTTTTGGGGGAAACAGTAGCAGCTGCTAGGAGAGAAGTATCAGGAGAGGTTTCATGAGCTGAGTTTTGAAGGAAAAATAAGAATTCTAAGAGGCAGAGGTGCGAGTGTACACCGCAGGAATGGTACAAAGACAGAGAAAAGGGGGCTGGAGTGTCTTGTGTGAGGAACAACAAGAAGGCCCATTTGGGCAGAGCCAAGATGG
>CM053595.1:122954381-122987630 GCA_028646575.1 Pseudocheirus occidentalis
GGGAGGAATTGCAAGAATATAGTATTTAAAGATATACAATCAAATGCAACTGGAAAATAATACATTCAGGGATGGGGGCAGGGAGCCCTGCTAGAAAGCTAGAGGGGTGTTGGAGGAGGGCATAAAAGGGAACAGATTGTGGGAGGGGCCTTACAGTGGGATCAATGTTCTAGGCTGGGGGGTAGGGGCAAAAAGGGGAGAAAATCTGTTACTCAAAACCTTATGGAAATGAATGATGTAACCAAGAAAATAAATTAAAATTTAAAAAAAAAAAGCCCATTTGGCTGAACTTAAGTAATTTGGTCAAAGGTATCTCCAAATCCAGGTGTGCTTCACCACACCACATAAATACAGTCCAGCAAAATCCACAATACTCAGATATGGACACTTCATATAGGACCAGGAAATAATAGATATCTTTTTCTTGATCTTTTACCCCTTAATTTTCCTAAAACTGAGGGTCTATAAGGCCAAAATATAACTTTATATAACTTAAAATATAAAAACAAAACTTATAATATATATTATAATTTATTATATATAATGTGTTATATAAATATAATATAAAATAAAAACATAAAATAAACTATAACTTTAACTGTAGTGCTTCTCATATCAGTTCAGTCATCAGTTATCCCATACATGGTAATTTGATTAAATGAGATGAGTCATTGCCTTTCTAATCATAACTGGTATGTGATGATGTTTGGATTAGCTGGGAGTTTATCCATAAGTCTGTTAGCTGTAGGGCAAGGTGTCTTTCACTTCTAGGTCACAGGGCCAAATTCAGGCAAGTTGGTATAGACTGGAACATGGCACACAGCAAGATTTGCCCCCCTCAGTTGGAGCTGATCACAGAATCACAGCATAACAGTTGGAAAGGACTTCAGGAGCTATTCTAATATAAGAATTTCTTGTTGATTGATTGGGACATTGGGAAGATTATGAGACCATGACTGGCATTTGTCACTTGGAATATATCAGATGACCACTTTTTAGTCTTTATAGCATCAACTCTTATAATGTGCAGAATCCATTCTTTAGCATCCCTGCTGGAACGACTCTGGGGAGGGAAAATTCACTACTTCACCTGAATCAGTCTATTCTACTACTGGGCAGTTCTAATCATTAGTAATTTTTTTCTTTTATTGTTGTTTTCTTTGTGAAGGAACAGAAACCTGCCTTTCTGTGATTTCAACCTATTAGTTTTTCCTCTGGGAGCCAACAAAACAAGTCAAACCCTCTTCCACACGTGGCCCTTCATATCCTTCAGGACATCTATCATGTCCCCTAAGACTTTTCTTCTGCAGGCTAACAACTTAGTTGCTTCCTCAATTTCTTGTATGGCAAGTCCCATTATGTTCTCTCTTGGCCTCCTTTGGACCCACTTCAACTTGTCAATATCCTTTTTGAAATCCAGTGCCAGTAATAAGCAAATTGCTTCAGATATATTATGTGACTAGGATAGAATGCAGTCAAAATATAATTTCCCTCCTTCTGGGAACTAAGTTTCAATCATTATAGCCCAATATCACATTGGCTTCTGTGGCTGACATGTCGCATCATTGACTCATGTCGAACTTGCCTTAATGTACCACATACTTCCTCCTCCCTCTACCCCAGCCCCTTGGCTTTTTCCACAGGAAATGTTATATAGCCATAGCTTCTCCAATTTGTATTTGGGCAGTTGACTTTTCAAATTCAAATGCAGGACTTCACATTGATCCTTTTAAATTTAATTTACATTCTAACAGTAATCTTTCCTTATCAAATGTTCTATATCCTTAGATACTCTCACAAGAGAAACTGAGGAGATACTAGAGAGCACAGTGGAGTCAGAAGTCATTCCTTATCTACACATTTTTTAAAAAATCACTTTTAAAATTTAATTTAGCCACATGGCAGTTTCTTTCCAGATCTGTTTTTAAGCAAGTTGATGCCTACAAACTCTAATCCAAGCACAGAATCCATTTTCTGATCATTTTGGCTTTATCTGCTTGTTATTCCTGAGCACAAGGCTATTCTCTCCTTAGGAGATGAGTAAATGTTCTATAATTGCTATGAAAAGAGAGAATGCTTGTATAGGCTATATCCTGTTTCAGGAAACACCTTATAAGAGTTGATGCTTTAAAGACTGAGAAGCAATCATCTCATTTATTCCAGATGACTAATATCAGTCAGGGGTAGCTAAGTGGCACAGTGTACCACAGTGTACCACAGAGTACCTAAAGTCAGAAGAGAGTACCTAAAGTTGAGTTCATACCCAACCTCACATACTTACCAGTTGTGTTACCGTAGGTAAGTCACTTATCCCTGTTTGCCTCAGTTTCTCACATGTAAAATGAGCTGGAGAGGGAAATGGCAAATGACTCTAATATCTCTGCCAAGAAAACCCCAAATGGGGTCATGAAAAGTCAGAGATGACTGAAAAATGACTAAACAATAATACGAGTCACGGTCTCATAGCCTTCTCAATGTCCCAATCAATGATTCAACAAGCGTTTATAAAATAAATAGACTTAAAAGCATTCCTTTCCCACATTGCTATGAAAGGTTTATTTAGGAAAACTCTCATTGTCCTACCTCATCTCTGTCAGTGATGAAAGCTAGGTGACTGAGACCAGCTAAACACTAATCTTTCTGGCATTTTATTCCTCAGTCAAGTAGGTCTATTAAAAGCACTTATGATAAATACTAGGTTAATACTCATAGAATCTCAAACTGTCAGACCTTAGAAATCTGTTATGTCTGAATCCCTCATTTTGAAGCTGAGGAAGCTAAGATCCAAAAGGGTGGGGGGAGGATTTACTACTGCATCAAGTAAGGACAATAGTACCACACTTTCATTTATTCTGCATGCCTAAAAATGAAAGTGAGGTTAGATATTTTATTTTAAACAGCTACAATAAATTGACCAGTCTTCTCATGCTAAGATTAGATAAGAGCCATTTTCCTCTTATGTATGAATTGGACTAGCTGGCTACTGAGATCCCTCCCTCAAGGTTAGGACTCTGATAATCTGTTGTCACAGTCTTAGACTCTACCATGGCAGGCATACTGAACTGTGTCTTCTCTGGTGATTCTGAAGCAACTTGTCACGAGATAAAGTCACAAACAGTGGGAGCCCCCTCCACTGGAATCTTTAGCTTTGCTAGATCATTTGGATTCCGTGGAGAAAGGGAAATTGGTCACATATCAGATGCATGTTGAAATATGTCAAAAGCAATATGCCTCAATGGCATAACTTTATTCAGGGTTGCACTTCTTCCTACAGGGATTGGCACATAGGAAATCCTTAATATTTTTTAAAATTTCTTAACACATTAACTTTTGGCATCTAAAAGAGAAAGAGCCTTTTGCGTTCAAGGGGGACACACTTTGCTCCCCCAGATAGAGCCTGGGTTCAGGGTACTTTGTGTACCCAGAAAGAGACATTTAGGGGGCTAATATAGAGATGGAAAATGTGCCTCATTTGTACAATCTATTGGGTAGTACCATGGGTTACCCATAATAGTAAGTTATTCAGTTTGCATAGGTCACCTGATCCCATCTAAAGCTATGGTACTCTTTGATAAGGAAAAAAACTGGAGTCCCCAGAAGTTACATCCACATGAGAGAATGGCACCTGATATAATGTGAACAAAAAACCCCTTCATATTCCCCTGACCACTGTCTTGTGCTAAATAATAGAAAAAAATCAAGTCATTCTGAGAGAAAAAGAAAAGAACAAATTATTAGCTTTCATTTACAAGAACTCTGCTTTACTTTTATTAGAATTTTTCTCATCTTCCCTCTTCCTCTACAAGTAGATGAGTTTACTCATACAATTACAAAATATGTAAAGACAGAAACTATTTTAACTGTTAAATGACAAGAAGTGACCCAGTTATCTAGGGGGTCATAGGTTTAACTTGAATTTTCTTGCATTTTTCCCATTCTCATTCTTGAGAATTTTTTTAAGCCATGTCAATTATCTGGGATAATAGATAAAAGAAGATGCTTTCATTGACCCAGTCCCTTCCTGCCTCCCATCTCAATTAATCAAAATCCACTGATTCATTCAATTTTTGTTAAATATCTACTGTGTCAGGCTCTAAGTATACAAAGACAAAAATGAAATAGTCCCTGCCTTCAAGAAGTTTACATTCTACCAAAGAGAAACAATACATATACAGAAAATAGATACAAAATATATACAAAGTAATGTGGTAGGGGAGGCACTGGCAAATGTAATGATCCAGATGTTTACTTTAGCAGGTGGCATTTTAGCTGTTTGAATAAAGCTAGGGATTCTAAGGGACAGAGGTGAGGAAGGAGTGTCCTCTAGGCATGGGAGACAGCCTATACAAAGGCACTAAGATGTAATATTGGAGACAAGGAACAATGAATAAGACAATTTGACTTGAATACAGAATGTGAAAAAGGAAAGGATTTGTAATAAGCCTAGAAAGGTTAGTGGAGTCAGATAGCAAAAGGGTTTAAGTCTAAAGAGAGGTCAGCTTTATATTTTGTTCTAGCGGCAAGAGAAGACTATTGAAATTTCATGAGCAGGGAAATGATACGATAGTCCTTCCACTTTAGGAATGTCTGTTTGGTCATAGATATAGATAGATATACACATATATACATATGTGTATAGACACAATACATATACATACATACACACACATACATTTTTTCAACACAATTGCTTTCTCTTATAGTCCTGTGTATTTTATTTTGTGAATTTAACATTATTTTGAGAAGGGGTCCATAGGCTTCACCATACTTGCAAAAGGGTCCATACACAAAAGTTTAAGAATCCCTGGACTAGAAACATAAAAGCAAATAAAGAGTCTATTATAATCATTCAGGTGAGTTGGATTTTGGAAAAGGATGAATGGCAATGGGGACAGTGGGTTAAGGGACTCACAATTAAAGGACAACGTAAAGTTGGACTGATTAACTAGAAGGTCAGAATGTTGAAGGAAATGAAGTCAGAGCAGGGGTTATAGCCAGGAAAAGAAGGGAGGCTGTAGTGACTGGATATCATAGGTGAGGTCAAAAATAGGTTTAAGAGGGTTAAAATATATAGGGTAAGAAGGAAGAATAGGAGACTTTAGAAAAGATAGGGTAACTTAAGAGTTATGGTCAGTGAAGGGGAACTCTTATAAGTGATGATAAAATTGAAGACATTGTCATGCCTGTGAATAGTAGTGGTACAATGAAGGTGTAGAGCATCGAAGTTGAGGAAACTGATAAATTGGTAGGCAAGGGTATTTGAGGGGTCATAAATGTGTAATTGAAGTTCTCAGTTATAAGACTGAGGTTACAAAGTACAGAACAACAGAATCAGGTACTGGAAGCCTTGAGAACAGAGAAAGAATGCCCTGGCAGCTGGTAGATAATAATCACCAAGATCTAGATAAGATGCTATATTATCAGGATGGAATATACCTCAAAGAAGGTGAGGTTGCTGAATAAAGGTGGGAAGAGAAACTATGAAAGAAGCACAGATTAGCAAGAAACATGCCTGCTTCTCCTCCTGGCCCAAAGTGTGTGTGTGTGGTGGGGGGAGTGGGGATGAATGAATCTCCATCTATAGTTAGAAAGGGTGGCCACAGATTCCATGTCTTCTGGGAAGGTCCAGATTTCTGTGACAGCAAGGAGATGAGAGGAACATGAGAGGAATGAGTCTTATGTAAAGAATGTGTTGTTACCAATGGAATGAGTGCTCTATAAGGTTCAATGGAAGGGAGTTGATTAGGGCCACAGCAGGAATGGGACTGACATTGATGGGTATGAGAGAATAGGGAGTGCTACCCATGGAAAGGAGCTTCTATCCAGGCAGCCTGCAATGGATTCTGAATCAAACCATAGGACAATGGAATGCTATGACCTTTTAAATTATTCATTTAAGTATCACATCTCTGAACAAGGCTGAGGGGAGGAAGGAGGTGACTGGGTAGCAATGCAGATAGGGAGTCTTCAGGATACTCAAAGGCAGAGATCAGGCAACAGCTAGGTCTTGAAGATCCAGTTCATGTATCATAATAGACCTTTGGGCAAGTTCATTAAGCTCTCTGGCCTTCAGTTTCCTCATCTCTAAAATGAAGATGGATTAGATGATATCTAAGGTTCCTTCCAGCTCAACCTATGACCCTCCTTGAGACTTTTCTTGACCTTTCCATTCAGAAGTGACTTTCTATCCTTAGACCTCATGCAACACTTTGATTGTAACTTCAAACACTTCTGTTACGTTCTGCATTATGGCTATCAGGGTATCTGTCTTGTCCTCCCACTTAAACCACAAGGGCAGGAAGGACAGGATCTTGATTATCTTTCTATTTCTCCCAGCACAGTGCTCTGCATACAGTAGATACTTTATATCTCTTTATTTTCTCTTTCATTCTCTAACTTAAAGTCCTATTAGAAAATGTTATTTTGAGAGACTGTGACTAGTAAAGCATAAGCCACAGGTCAGGACTTGAATTGTTTTTAGGACAGAACCACAACAATTTTTTTTCAGACTTATCACACTGTGCCTGCTATTAGAGTTTATTTTTGTCTTTGTCTTTATTTCCTCTATGAGATGGTTAGCCCCCTGCTATACCTTACCCATTGCGTAGCCTCAACATGGACCCAGCAAATATTAGGCATTTAACTCTGATAGTCTTCAGTATTTCAAAGAGACCTCATGATGCAAACACAGGGCTCTCCACAACTTAGTAGACAATTTCATGAGCTACTGGGGCCAACGCTATTCATCACCTGCGAGCCACCCTTCTAGTAATGAGCCTCTCTTAGTTTGGCGGGGCTGGTTCTTGGGCAGAAAGCACACTCTCCACTTGGTCCATGTTTGAAGTCTTCTTAGGTTGGGAGGGTCAGCCAGAGCCTGAACAAACTTCAAGATCCCAAGGACACTCCTACACTATGATGAAGCACTGAAGTAAGACCTTGGTTAGAAGGTCATCCAATAAAATCTTTCTTTGATGTGATCATATTTTATAAGCTGTAGGAGGTTTTTCCCAAGCCGGAAAATATTTTATTTATTCATCCAGTGTCAAGGACCAGTAAATTCATTCTCTCTCTATCTCTGTCTGTCTGTCTCTGTCTGTCTGTTTCTCTCTTTCTCTCCAGAAGCAGGGATACAGAGAGAAAGAGACACATACAGAGAGGGCCAGAGACAGAGAGAAAGATAGAGATGGAGAGGTAGAGACAGAGAGAGAGAGAAGCAGAGACAGAGAGAGACAGAGACAGATATAGTGGACTGTGAAGCTGCCTACTGAGGCACAGAGAGGTTGTGATACAAAACAGACAGTATCTCAAGAACTGAAAGTGGGTTTGGAGGTCTTACCCATATTTGAACAAGAATCCTTCTTCAGAATACTGGACAAGTGGTCATTCATTCTTTGGCCTGAAGATTATGAGAGAGATACCTCCCAAAGCAGTCCATTCCTCTTTTGGACAACTCTAATTGTTAGGATGGTTTCTGCCTCCCCACCCCTTACACTGAAACCTTTCTAGTTTGGTAGTGCCAACCAGAGCCTACAGAGATGCAATACAGATTTTATATATAAGTTAGGGTATATAAGGTATATATAGTTTTATATAGGTATATATTATATATATGTATATATAAAACTATATATACCTATATAAGAGTTAACTTTGCAATGTGTCCACTTAGTATGTACCCAGGATTATCTCAAAATAATATTTTAATCCTTCAGATGCCCAGGTCATTTGTCTTCATTCCCATTTGGCTGCTAGCTGGGACAGCCTACCCATGACTAAGGGTAGTCACATGGGCATCACAATGAATAAAGGCCATGACAAGATTAGATAACTGGAATATAAAAATATTAAAATTTTTAATCTCTTGAAAATATTCTTTGTTTCTCAGGAAGGATTATGAAATAGACTCTGTAATAAAACTATCTATAGTCATATGAAAAATTCTCTAAATCATTATTGATTAGAGAAATGCAAATCAAAATGACTCTGAGGTATCAGATCACACCCATAAGATTGGCTAACATGACAAAACAGGAAAATGATAAATGTTGGAGAAGATGTGGGAAAATTGAAACACTAATGCACTGTTGGTGGAGTTGTAAACTGATCCAACCATTTTGGAAAGGTATTTGGAACTACACCCAAAGGGCTATAAAATTGTGCATACCCTTTGACCCAGCAATATCACTTCTAGGGCTGTATCACAAAGAGATCATAAAAAAAGGAATGGTACCCATATGTACAAATCCATCAATTAGGGAATATCTGAACAAGTTGTAATATATGAATGCAATGGAATACTATTGTACTATAAGAAATGATGAGCAGGTGGTCTTCAGAAAAACATGGAAAGACTTTTGTGAACTGATGCTATGTGAAATGAACAGAACCAGAACATTGTACACAGTAACAATCACGTTGTGTGATGACTGACTGATAGACTTAGCTCTTCTCAGCAATGCAAGGACCTAAGACAATTCCAAAAGAATCATGATGGAAAATGCCATCCACATCCAGTGAAAGATCTTTGGAGTCTAAATGCAGATGGAAGCATGCTATTTGCTCTACTTTTCTTTTATTATTTTGTTTTGTTTTCTTCTTTCTCATGGTTCCTCCCATTAGTTCTAATTCTTCTTTACATCATGACAATATGAAAATATGTTTAATATGAATGTATATGTAGAACCTGTATCAGATTGTACACTTCTTGGGGAACAGGGAGAAGAGACTAGGGGAGAAAATTTAAAACTCAAAATCTTATGAAGTGAATATTGAAAACTAAAAATAATTATATTAAAACAAACAGACACATAAATAAATAAGTAGATAAATAAATAAAACAGACTGTAGATCAAGGGTTCTTAGCCTTGTGTGTGTGTGTGTGTGTCATGGACTCCTTTTGTTCCTAGGGAACCTTTCCTGAAGTGTCTTAAAGCACATAAAATAAAATAGATGGGATTACAAAGAACACCAAATATATTGAAATAAAAATGTGTTTTTTTCTCCATCTAAGTTTACAGATCCTCTGCAATCTATCCACAGACCCCTCAAGAGTATGTACACTCCAGATTAAGAATCCTTGTCTGGTAGTTTTCCAGTTTAGGGCATAATACACATGTACTTTAAGATTTCTGTCTTCGTAGAGTTAACTTTGCAATGTGTCCACTTAGTATGTACCCAGGATTATCTCAAAATAATATTTTAATCCTTCAGATGCCCAGGTCATTTGTCTTCATTCCCATTTGGCTGCCATCTGGGACAGCCTACCCATGACTAAGGCAAACTGTTTTCTCCTAGGCAAAAGGCAATTCCCCAGGGGAGAAACAGAGCCAAGAGCTGACCACCAGCAGTCCAAAGGCAATTTTTAGCAAAGTCGGGAGGAGAGATCCTCATTAATTATAATCTACTCAGAAAGTGGAAAGTATTTAACAATGGTTAGTGTCATGTCTCCTATTTTTCATCAAAATGTTTGGTCTATAAAACCCAATGGTCTTGCTTTGTTCACCTGCCTTTTGGGCCCAATTGCACCAGCACATGTTTAAGACAAGCAGGCTTGCTCGTGCTCGTTCGCTCCCCATAGCCTCTAGTTTCCTGGCACTCTCTTGGGTTTTGTCCCTTTAGAATCTTCTTTCACAATGAAGTCACTCTGATACACTTCTCTTTTTTCTCCTCATGCTGCCATCAAATGCCCTAATCTAGGTTGTCTCTAGAGAAGGCAGGCAAGTAATGGGGCTCCCAATTTGCATATATAATCATCGTGTGTAAGAGAGCATTTCTATACACAGGCTGAGTTAGTTTTCTATGGAGTGAGAATAATGCAAGTTTTGCTTGGATGCTAATAATAAAGGATTGATTATATCAGGGAAAAAGATGAAGAGATGTTGAGCAAAACTAAATAATTTGTTTTTTGGACAAGAAGTCATATTTTGCTTGATAATCCACTTTGAGGAGGCGGCTTCCCAGAATTCTGTAGTCTAAAAAGGGGAATCCATGCTGACACTTTTCTGAACTAGTAGGGGAAAGCTTGAATCACTCCCAGTTTCTATACTGTGATACTGATACAGACTTGCATTTGGTCAGTGAGCTATTTGAAGCTGATAGGGCAAGCCAGCATGACCCATTGTTGCCTTTCCTATTTTTTTGACTCATGACATTTGACTCATACATAAAATTCTGTATGTTTGGACATATATATACTTACTAGCTTTGTGGGTCTGAAGACATCCTTTAACCTCTTTTTACCTCAGTTTCCTTAAACGTAAAATGTAGGAGTTGTAGTCAACTGTCTCTAGGTCTCTTCCAGATCTAAATGAACTATGATTCTACTTTTTAAAAATTTCCCATCACATTGGGAAGTAGGTATTAGAGCCAAGAACTCTTCCTCAAATATTTCACAATAGCTCTAAATAATGATATAATCATTAATATTACTAGCTGACATTTATGAAATGTTTTAAGACTGACAAAACATTTTACAAACATTATTCTCATTCGATTCTCATAATAACCCCATGAAGCATATGGCTCTAAATATTATGAGGCAATTGAGGTACATAAAGATTAAGTGACTTGTCCAAGGTCACATAGCTATCAGACAGAAGGACCAAGACTGAAAGCCTGGTCTTCTGATTCTACTTGCTCATTCCACTGTTTGCCTCAGCCAACAATAACAATGAGACTTGGCAAAAAAAAAAAGGTTGTAAATCATTTTTGGTTGTAGGATTTTTTTCCCTGATGGAATGGATAGGACTGCTAGAATTAACTCCATTTTATTTTACCTTTTAGCATTTCAAAGGAAAGAGAAAGATTACTGTTTCTGTCTTTTCTTCAAAGAGAATAAACAGAGTCATCCAGAAAACAAAAAAGCAATATGGAAGAATATAATTAATTAAGGAAAGAAGAAAAAGGACAAAAAGAAAACTAAGGGGTAGCTCCAGTCTGTTGGTCTGCGTAGACTGCTTTGTGCAGTACACATGAGAACATGAGGTCACAGGTGCTTTTCTTTATCCTGGAGAAGGGCAAGCCTCTGAACCTAACAAGGAGGAAGTGGGGGTGGGTCTGGGCTAGGCCTACTCTTTCATTTAACCATAGAAGGGGACTCCAGAGTGCTTGCAGTGGTGGCTGCAGTGGCAAATAACTGACAGACGAGGTTCAGGGAAAGGTGGCCTGACCCAGAGTGTGGGGGTGAGTGTTCAAGCAGCTGTATGAGTGAGAGCATGCAGAAGAAAAAGTTGGAGAAAGATAACAACAAGGCGTATGTGGGGGAACCTCAAGCACCATATGCTTTCCTATCATTATCCATCTGTTCCCAGACCAAAGTCTAGGAAAAACAGAGAGGGCACTTGTTAGGCATTCAGTGATGTGCCTCAGCTCCCTTAGGGCCTTGCCTTTGGAATCTAGCCAAACAGTGGCAATGTGAAATACTAGAGATCATGCTCAATGAGGATGCTGACATGAGCCATTTGGCAAACTTTCCCATTGTGGTAACTTTAAGTCTTCTGTCCTATGTGCCAAGGTCTCTGAATTTAAATGGAGCTGCCACCATTTTCCAAGAAGCAGGAGAATGATAAAACAACTATATTTGAGAATGTTGTTTATTTTTAAAATTTATTTTAAAATATTAAAATATTATTTTAAAATTCTCAACTGGCAATCCAGTTGAGAATTACCTCTGCATAATTTCTAAAACAGAACAAACTCAAGAGACTAAATCAGGGTCATCCTTGAAATTCCTTGTTTTTCCAAAACTTAGCTCAAGCTCCTCCTTATACATTAAACCCTTCCAGATTCCCCCCTCCTCCCTCACTTCATCATTTAGTACCATCCTTTAACCCCCTAACTTGTAGTTATACATACAGGAAGAAGCTAGATGAAGCCGGACTTAGAACATTAGGCCTAGAGTCAGGAAGACCTGAATTCAAATCCAGCCCCTAATACTTACTGTGTGACCTGAGGTAAATCACTTAATCTCCATCTTGGTTTCAACTGTAAAACAAGGTGAATAAGAGGACCTACCTCCCAAGATTATAAAGTGCTTAGCATAGTATCTTGCATGTAATAGGTGCTTAATGGGTGCTTCTTCCCCTGTATACGTCTAATGCTATTTCCACCAAAAGAATGAAAGCTCTTTGGGGCTCTGTCTCTCTAGAACAATGTTTGGACCATGGGTTCAGTCGTGTCTGATTCTTCAAGACCCTATTTAGGGTTTTCTTAGCAAAGATACTGGAAGTGATTCGCCATTGCCTTCATCAGTTCTTTTTTATAACTGAAGAATGAAGCAAACAGGATAAGTGACTTGCTTAGGGTCACACAGCTAGCAAGTGTCTGAAGCTGGATTTGAACTCACAGAGATGAGTCTTCCTGACTTCAGGCCTGGGGCTCAGTCCACTGTACCACCTAGCTATCCAAAGTTGAACATAGTCGACACTTGATAAACATTGACCTAATCCCTCTCTGGTTCTTCAAGTCTAAGAGATCATGAACAAGGACAAATGGTGAATCAAAATGCCAGGAAGCAAATGCTGTGATGGTATAAGGCAGAGACTTGAGAAAGAAGGCTTATTCGTCATAGAACAAAGGGTGGTCCAGAGATTCCTAAGGCCCTTTCAGGGGGTCAAGAAAACTATTTTCATAATAATCTTGAGATATTTTAACTTCTAATTTGGTAAAGATCAATAGATATAGTCTACATAAACAAAAGTTCTCAGGGGAGAGGCCTCAATATTCAAGAGTCAAAAGGGACCCTGAGACCAAAAGTCTTGAGAACTTTCTGCTCTGAAGTTCTATGCTTCTGCAGATACTGATAGGTAACTGTCTCCTGAGTATTATCTGGGTCGATTCAGAATTTGGTGATCTACATTTATTGTTTTGTTTTTGTTTTTTGCTTTTTAGAGGGTGAAAGGTAGGGCAATTGGGGTTATGACTTGCCCAAGGTCACATGACTAGTTTAGTGTTAAGTGTCTGAGGCCAGATTTGAATTCAGGTCCTCCTGACTCCAGGGCTGGTGCTCTATTCACTGTACCACCTAGCCACCCCTGTGATCTACATCTATTGTTGGATGGGCCTCATGTATCAAAGCATCAGTATCTCTGCTCAAAAGTTTCCACCTCATTGGAAAATATGGTTTGGTCATCATTACACAGGTGTGTAGTCCATTTGCTGGGTAGTCTGGCCAGTAAATGCTGCTGCTTTGTGGCCCCCAGGGTGAAATGAGTTTTAGAAAGAGCCGTGCAGCTAGGTGGCACAACAGGTGTACTGGACCTGATGTCAGGAGCACCTGAGTTCAAATCTGGTCTTAGACACTTGCTGGCTGTGTGACCCTGTGCAAAGTCACTTAATCCTGATTGCCTAAAAAAATAACAACAACAACATATAAAGTAGGTAAGAGATAAAGCATTTCTGAGTTTAGAGGGGAGTCAAGTGAAATAGGAATCTGAAAAGACAATACCAAAGTATGACTGCAATTACTCCTTTCATATCTCATTCTAGAAACTTAAATCTAAGTTCCTCAATACAACTCAACTTCCATTTTTATCCCCTCCTCAACCAGGATTGTATAGCTGAGATAGAAAGACTAAAATTTCTTTCAGATGCAACCGATTATCAGTCTACTCTATATAGGGAAGTAGATGGTACAGTGGAGGCAGGAAGAGCTGAGTTCAAATTTTGCCTTAGACATTTACTGGTTGTGTCATTCTAGGCAAGTCACTTAACTTCTGCTTGTCTGTTTTCTCATCAGTAAAATGGGGATGAAAATAACATTCTCTCCCAGGGTTGCTGTGAGGAGAAAATGAGATACTAAGAAAAGTGATTGACACACATGAAGTCTTGAGTAATTGTATCTAATAACCTTTGACAATTGATTCTAGCTGCAGATTCTATGCTAGTAACATTGTAAAAGGAATTATTTTTCATATCGAGTTGGAAGAGTAATTATCTTATCCAAAGAAATCCTGAAGCAATCAACCCACCCGAAATCTGGTCATCTGTAGAAGAAACTTTGCAGTGACTGACATTTCTCCACAGTTTAATGTGAATGCAGAGAACTAGAAGGTAAAATGGTCCTGACCTCTTTTTTTGAAAAGCTTAAGGAATCCTCAATTCTTGTTCTCCAAACTAAATATTGACAAGAAGCATTAAAAAAATTAGTTTGGAATAATATATCCCAGAGTAGAAACGAACACAAATAGATTTGGTCATATTTTCCTAAATAACAAAGGTTTCTGAAACTGATAAAACCAACCAATTCGCGGTCTTTTCTCGTAGAAACTCTTAATGAGAGGAGGCATTGGCCAAGTCTATAACTCATACAAGTGCCACCCATGTTCTAACTATCAGCTCTGAGGTTTCTCTAGAGATGGAGGACTAAAGAGGGGTATAACATATGCCCACTATCCCTGAAATCAAACATCTGCTAGAATTTGAATATGCTCCCAGGCCCAGAGTTTTATCTGCTCTGATCTCCCACATTCAGCAAGAATGACAATGCCTGCCCAGCAGCTGTTGAAAGATAGATTTACTCCTCAATCCTAAAGTCTGTCAAGCATCTCACTTATCCTAAAACAATAGCATGCTTCTCATTTTTGATATTTTTTCCATTTCCCCTCCTTCAGAGAACAATATGTCCTTTTCCATGCTTGAGAATTTTCAGATCACATGGATCCAGATGGAATATTTTGGGGACCTCCCCATCCTGCTACTTGGCACAAGCACACAGGATAGGGCAAACAAGAAAGGAAGACAACGATGTGATTTGCATGGCTTTCACACCCCCTCATTTTTCCTACCCCATCCACGTGAAATGCCCCACAAAAAATGGCTCCTTTTTTTCACTTTCCTACCAATAGGTCTTTAACAACAATAAAAGATTATCTTCAAAACGACCTTTATGTGCAAGTAGAGGCTTGTTACAGAAGCCCTTTCAATATTTGGCAATTTAATTTGGGAGAAGAGAGTTGAACTCTTTTAGTGTATCAAGAATCACAGAATCTCAGGACTGGGAGAGAACCAAAAGCCCCAGAATCTAACCCACAGTTGAACAGGAACCTTCTGTGTGATATCTCAGTGCTCATTCAGTCTGTTTTGCTCAAAAAGACAGTGAACCTGCTGAAGTCTATACCTGTATTTGGGAGGAGCAACAGCAGCTAGGTGGTTCAATAGATAGAACATCAAGTCTGGAGTCAGAAAGACCTGAATTCAAATTCAGCCTCATTTGCTAGCTGTGTGACCCTGGGCAAGTCACTTAACCCTGTTTACTTCAGTTTCCTCATCTATAAAATGAGCCAGAGAAGGAAGTGGTAAAGCACTCCAGTATCTTTGCCAAGAAAACTCCTAACCGGGTCATGAAGAGTCAAACATGACTGAACAGCAACAACAACAACACGTGGACTATTTCCTCCTCATTGGTCTCCCTGTCTTCAGTCTCTTCCCTTTCCAACACATTCACCACATGGCAGTGATTTTCTTAAAATCAGGTCAGTTCAGGTCACTCCCATACTTAATACACTCTAGTGGCTCCCTATTAACTCTAGGAGAAAATATAATTCCTCTTGCATTTAAAGCCCTTCTCAGACTAGCTACAATCCCTTTTCCCCCCCAGCACTTAGTGCAGCACCAGGCACATAGTAGGCACTTAACAAATGTCTATTGACTGATTGACTTTTCCAGTCTTATTGGACATTATTCTCCTTCAGTCACACGTGATGAAGTCAAACTGGTTTTCTTGCCATCCTTCACATACAGTGTTGCATCTCCTAGCTTTGTGCCGTTGTCTTATTGACTGTCCCCCGTGCCTGAAATGGTGGTAGAAGTAATAGTGCTAGTAATAGTTAACTTCTAGATGCTTCTTTAAAATTTGTAAAACACTTGAAAAGCACAAGGTGTCCCAATAGTTTTAGTGTACTTTTAAAGTTTTAATAGCTTAAAGCTGCACTACAACTTTTGGGACACCCTTTATGTACACATTCAATTCTCTCAACACTGAGGTTAGCACTATTACTATCCTCTTTTCACAGATATGGAAACTGAGCCTGGGACAGTTACATGTGACTTGCCTAGAATCACTCAACTAGTAATTTTCTGAGTCAGGATTCAAACTCAGGTCTTCCTGATTTCAAGTCCAGGGCTGTATCTACTGTACCACCTAATTGCCCTGCAATTCCTCACCTCAATTCTTAGAATCCTTTATTCCCATCAAGGCTCAGCTCAAGTGTCCGCTTCTACATTCTTCTTTCTTGATTTTCCCCAGCTGCCAGTACCTCCCCAAATTATCTAGTGACCATGATTATGTATGTGTACATATGTGAGTGTATACTTATGCAAGAACTTAATATGTGCTTGTTAATTGATTGACCTAGAACTCTGATTCATTACAGCTTCGGATCCCTTGCTTTTAGTTCTAGACTCTAGTGCCAAGCACCATTTCCTATTCAAATAAAAAAAGTAACTGCTCTCTTCAAAATTGTCTTTGAAAAGTTTTTTAATTTTATATGTCTGCTGATAACTCCTAGAGAAGGTTGTTTATTATAGGTGTTTCTACTTCCGTCTTATTCTCAATTCTTTGCAGAATGGCTTCTGACCTCGTCCTTCAGTTGAAACTGCTCTCCAGAATTACTAATAATAATCTCTTACATGTGAAAGCTAATGTCCTTTTCTCCTCCTTCATGACTTTTCAGCAGTCTTTGGCACTTTCAAACACTATTTTCCTTGATGCCTTCTTCTCTCCAAGTTTTTCATGACATCACCCTCTCTTGGCTCTCCTGCTACCTATCTGACTTCTCTGTTTTCTTTGCTAGGTCTTTATCTATAATCATGCTCACTGACAGTGGGAGTTCCCCAGGGTTCTTTCTCTCCTAGATCCTCTTTTTTTCTCTCTGTCCTATGTGATTCTTGGTGATCTCATTAACTCTCATGGATTCAATTATTATTTTTATGAAGATGATTCCCAAATCTTTTTGTCCATCCCTAACTTCTCTCCCTCTGCTGTCTTGAAGATCCAATTGCCTAACATCTTAAATTGAATGGCCCACATATTAAACTCAAATTAATATCCAAATACCCAAAATGGAACTCATTGTCTTTCCCCACCAAACCTTACTCTCTTTCCCAACTTTCCTATTATGACCAAGTATACCACTATCCTCCTAGTTATCCATGTTCACAACCTAGGTGTCATACTAAATTTCTCACTATTTCTCAGACCCCTTCCCCCATATCCAATCTGTTGCCAAGTCCTGTTGATTTTGCCTTCAAAATATTTCTCAGATAGGCCTCCTTTTCTCTGACACTGCAAGTAGTATGTTATAGACCCTTATCACTTAAAGTCTGATCTATTGCAACTGCCTTTTGATTGGTCTCCCAATTTCAAGTCTCTCTTTCCTCTAATCTATCCTCTGTGAAGCTATTAAATTCATTTATTAAAACACAGGTCTGATCACATCACTTTCCTTTTAAATAAAATCCAGTGGCTCCCTATGGTTTCCAAGATCAAATATAAAATCTGTTTTATTTTCAAAGCCCTCTATAACCTCCATAACCTGGCCCCTTTCTCCTTTCTAGTATTTCTACACCTTATTCTCTTCCATATGCTTTGGAATTCAGTGTCCCTGACCTTCTTGCTGTTCCTTTCTCATGATACTTCATCTCCTGACTCCAGTAATTTGACTGGCCATCCCCCATTCCTGGAATTTTCTACCTCCTTATCAGTTGTTTTCAGTTATATCTGACTCTTCATGAACCCATTTGGAGCTTTCTTGGCAAAGATACTGGAGTGGTTTTGCCATTTCCTTCTCCAGCTCATTTTACAGATGAGGAAATTGAGGCAAACCGGGTCAAGTTACTTGCCCAGGGTCACACAATTAGTATGTGTTAGAGGTCAGATTTGGACTCAAGATGATGAGTCTTCCTTACTCCAGGAACAGCCCTCTTATCCACTGAGCCACCTTACTGTACTTCTCTTCATCTCTGCTTTTTGGTTCCCCTGGTCTCCATCAAGTCTCAGCTGAAGTCCTACTTTCTGCAAGGATTTCTTAATTCTAGTGCTTTCCCTCTGATATTATCCTTAGCTTATCTTTTGCAGTTGGTGACATGTTGTCTTTCCCATTAGACCACTATTTTGTTTTTGTTTTGGGTGGGGTTTTTTTTTTTGGCTTTCTTTGTAGTTATATTGCTTAGCATAGTGTCTAGCAAACACTAGGTAATTAATAAATCCAACTAACTGATTGACACTTTTAAAAAAATGCTTAACCAAAAATAATTACCATCTATTGAGAAGTGCAGATATTTTCTTTTTAGTGAGCTATAGTGCTCCATACCTTTCAAATCTATTTTCACAGTAACAAAGAAGGAAACCCTAAAGCTACTGTTATTTTTTCTGATAGAATCCTGGCCTTAAAGCATTTTGTAACCAAGATAATCTGATGAATATCAATGGATCTGGATTATTGGGGGATCTGCTGGAAACTGACCATTTTAGAATGGCCATATAGCCATTGCAGGCACTCCAAGAGCCCTTTCCAAGGGCGCATCTAGCCATTTTTGCACTGGAGACAATAGCTCAGAAACAGTACTTCCCTCCCCATGTCTGCATATGCCCTATTCTTTTTGTCACTAGGACTTTCCAGTCTGTCTACTTCATCTGGACTTTTGTCTATGAGGTTAGGGTGTGGGCAAACAAAAGGCTTCTGGACTGGGAAGTTGGACTTCATCCCGAGCTGGCTGCTTTACTCTCATAAAATTGCCAAACTCAACATAAATTATACTAGACCAACAATATGAGCAATACCAGAAAGAGGAAGCCCTTTCAGGACAGCATTTATCAGTCTTGCCTGTCAGGTAGGTGCTTAGGTCCCTTTCTTAGACATCATTGATACCAATTAGCATCCAAGCCCTCTAGATGATGGTCACTATCTTCCCTTAGTTGGCTAGAGAAGAAGGTTATCTACATTCTTCTTCTGTCTTAACCCTGTTCTTCCAATAGACTTGGAAACTTGGGACTGCTTGATCCATCACTGAACAGAAAATAAAATGGGCATCGCATGGTCAATTAATTAATTAGACACAGAGAAATGAATCATTGGAGGTTTTTTTTTTTAAACAGCATGACCTTACAACAGCATCTTTGTTTATAAGAATTCTTCACATGTATTTCAAAAAGAAAGTAAAATACAAAATAGATCTGTGGTTTTGGTCATATAGAACTCCCATTGTGGAAAGTCTCTCTACTGAAGAACAATTAGAACCCATTATAACTTAATACACATCTTTTGCTTGTTTGTTTGTTTTGGAGAGGAGAAGGCAAGGTAATTGAGGTTAAGTGACTTGCCCAAGATCATACAGCTAGTTAAAGTGTTAAGTGTCTGAGTCAAGATTTGAACTCAGGCCCTCCTGACTTCAGGGCCACTGTGCCACCTAGCTGTCCCCTTAATACATATCTTAAGGAGTTCCTTAAGGAACAAAGTTCAAGTGACTAGCCTAAGGTCATACAACTAATATCAGGGGCAAGATGTGAATCCAGGTCTTATTAACTAAAATGAGTACACTATCCAACTGAACCACCTTTCCATTATTATTTTGCCTAAATATCCTATATTTAGGTATGCACTGTGGCATAGTAGTTATGCGTTGTGATTCAGGAAGACCTGGTTTTAAGCCTTGCTTCTTTCACATACAGAGTGATCCTGGGCAAATCATTTATTTAACTTCTCAGTGTACCCAGACAACTCTCTGTAAATTATAGTGCCTGTGTTGACTTGCACTGGTAGAAGGAACTCCCTCATCTCACCTTACCTCATTTTTGGTATAGCAACAGCAACCTATACCAATGAAATCACTAGTCTTACTCCCCACCCCCATAAAAAAATCCTAACAAAAAGTTTTCTATATCCTATTACTGTGCAAAAAAAAATGATCTTTACAATCTTTCTTGTTCTTATTTAATTGGGTATCTTTATTTTGGGGATACAGTAATATAAGAAATAGTTTATTTAATAAAAAACGACTAATGAATTATATTAGTTGTAATATATTTGGACAATGGATTTTTGTTTCTTTTCATCTTAATCTATCCCAATTTTAGTTATAACAAGTTTATCTGCATATTCTCACTAGTGGACATTTGTAACAGCTGGGTAATAACCCCTTTGGAAAAAAAAAGTCAGATCCTACATGTGGGAAAGCTACTCGCTGTGAATACCAGGACATTAAGCTCTCTGGGAAGGGTATTATTCCATTCAAGCTTGAGTATGGTGGGGGTAGAAGGACATTTAATAGTCCAAAGAGTAATTTATTGAGCTGTACCCTAGTGGCCTGAAAGAGACAATGCTGTTTCCAAACATGCTTCCTGGAGCAATTTGGACATTGAAAAAATCAGGTACAATGACTGTGGAAAAATACTGCTATTCTTAGCTTTTTTTCAGATGGAATGCTCACATCTGCTCATTAATTCAGATGTTTCATAGGCAAATAAAATTATTAATCATCTACCTACCTATATGAAAGCCTGTGAAAAAATATCACTCCTAATGAGAGGATCAAGGAATGCATGCTTAGATCCAGATTTTGACAGAGGGAATTAAAGTACTTCTGGAAATAATCATCATTTAGAAATCTGAGGTACCTGCTCAAAATGTTTGAACTTAATAGTCCAGCCTTTCCAAGACCCTCAAACACATTAAGTATTTATTAATAATATACACAGTGTAGGGGAATATGTGGATGTCTTCATTATCATATTCTTCTGTATGTTGCTATAGGGCCCCCCCCCCACCTTTCCCCACACATACATAATGCATTTGTTCTTTGAACTCTTCATTAACATCTACTCTAACCCTGGCTTAAGTTCTTGGATATCTTAATTGCTTGCAATGGAAAAGCAAACAATTTTACTTTGCACCCCAGGATTCAAGGAGAATCTGATTTCTCCCTATGCAACTTGAAAGAAATCCTCCTCATCTCATAGTAGAGAAATCAATCATCAAGTCTTCATTAAGTGAGTACTATATGCCAGACACAGTGAGTGCTAAAGGAAAACATGGCTCTGGGCTTTGGGGACCATGGGAATTCCACAATCTATGGTTATATTCTTGAAGGAAAACAATGTTTTTGTTTTGTTTTGTTTCTTAAAATACCATGTATAAATAGATGAATAACCAGGTTATAACTTAACTTTGAATCTGATTAGTTAAATGACACATTTTGATATGGGAACAATTCTAAAATAGCAGTTCCAAGCATTTTCATCTTCTCCCCACTACACAGCCATAAAAATGTCAGGGGGAGAGTGCAGTCTCTTTAAATAACACAATCCTGTAGCTGTTTTTAGAGACAGATAAAATAGGTTCCAATTCCAATCAAACCAGTAAAGAGGGCCCAGTCACTTGATTTTGACTCCTGGCCATTTAACTACCGGTTAAGGGTAAAATAAGGACACCAAATTAAGTATTAGCAAATGCATCCTATGGGTCATCAAAGTATAGTATGTAGTTTATGGGACTGAAAGTTGGAAGTGATCTCAGAAATACTTTTTGTACACAAGCCTACGGTTTTCAGTAGATTCACATGGGATCTTAATGCTGGAAAAAACTTCAAAGTCCATCTAGCTCACTCATTTTACAGATCCCCAGGAAATTGAGGCTCCAAAGGTAAAGTGACTTATCCAAGGTCACAAAGAAATTACCACCTGGGATAAAATTTGAATTGAGGGCTTCTGACTCAGGAACTATCCCCTTTCCACCAAGTTGCCTCACTCAATCTAGTGCAACAGCCTCATTTGACAAAAGTAGGCACCAGGGCTCTGAGAAATGAAGAGACTTGTCCAAGGTTACACAGGTAGTATGTAGCAAAGCCAGAATTTTAGTCTTAGACTTTTGATTCCAGGTTACCTGGTAGGTCATTCACCAAAACAAGTCAGGGCCTCTTGAGTGTAGAGGCATTGTGCCAGAGCAAGGACAGACAGAAAGTTTAGAAAATCACCCTCACAGTGACGTGATTAAAGTCCTGCACAGAGAGCCAAGTATTGTAGATTTTAGTTAAGCGGGCTGGGTATGTATTGCTCAGAACCTTTCCGACAATTAGGAAAACGCAAAGGCCACCTTCAACCCGTTAAAATGAAAGCCCTTAGGGCCCGGGAAACAGAGTGGGGGGGGGGGGGGGACTGGGCTGGGCATCCAGCTGGGCAGGAAGGTCTTTATGCCTAGCTTGCGTGAGGAGGTGTAGTCTCTCTGCCTCCTCCCTCTGTTCTCTGACCGGCGAGGGAGTGACTCATAGGGTCTTTCCTTAAGGAGAGGAGATTTACAGTGTAAAATGATTGGACAATGAGATGGAAACCAATAATGAAACTTTTTTCTCTTTCCTTTGGTAAATGTTGATTTCCTGACTGAATCAGCAGCAGCAGCCACCCAACCTCTGCTGGCAGGTGGATGACCGAGAGTAACCTCTGCGTAGCCCCAGTCAACGGCAGTCACCCTCCCGCCTCCTTAGCACAAAAGACAGCCGCTCAGCTCAGCCTGAAGCTCTGCAACCAGTTTTGGGGAGCAAGAAATGGCCCTGGTCCGTGAACCCAGCCCTCTCCGTCCTCGCCAAGATCCAGGGAGGGAGCAGACCCGTGGAACCAGAGCTACAATCAGGTTCGTGGTTTTTATAGCAACCCACTTCAGAAAGGGCGGGGGATAAGAGAGCGAAAAATCTTATGGTTGCAGCTCCGCCACAGCACACCCTGGGGCCTCTCAATTAGCTGATGCCCCCCACCCGATCCCTGTTCAGATACATGAGAAATCTCTTGTACCAGAAACCTCAGCTGTCCCCAAGGAAAGACGAGATTCTTCTTTCCTTCTTCTTCCCTGTCTCCAGCTCCCACGCAAGAGACTGTCAGAAAGACTCCAGCCTTAGCAGCAAACCAATATCCTCTAGCTTTTCCCATCATTGGAAAGCTTAAAGCCTTAGACATCGCTAATGTTTTTTGAGCTCAGCCTCATCTTCTACCGCTGCTTCTCCCACGTTGCTCATTTCCAAGTCCACTTCCAATCCCCAACCAAACCCACCTTTGGGAATGGGCAGTAAACTCAGGTCAGTTTCCAGCAATCCTTCTACCTCCTCATTCCCCCCTCTCCGCATTCGCCCCCTTTCCCCCTCCCCCCTTATTTCCCCAAAGACAGAAGGATGGAGAGAATCAAAAGAAAGCCTCCAGACTTGAAGCATATGAGGGAAAATAAGGAACAGTGCATTTCACACTTTTTCATGGACTGTGGTGAGAAAATGTTATGGAAAGAGTTGGGTATTTCCCCTAAAAGTCCCTAGAGTTGACACACCCTTCCCCTGAACCAGAAAGATTTGCACATCTCCCAGTCTCCATTTCACGTGGCACTCCAACCCCTGGCATAAACGCAGTCCCTGTATCTCTCCTTCCCTCACAATTAGGGCTGTTTTGTCCTTGGGATAATCTCGAATTGGCGGTCGTGTCCCCCTTTCTCAATCTCCGTTCTATTTCAGGTGGTTACCTGCTCAGTTGCATTGTAGGAGAGTAACTAGATTAGCCCCCAATTAATCTGAAGGACGCTGCCCCTGGGCGTGGTCCTCCCCATCAAGATCCTCAGAGTCCTCCCCACTTACCGCATCCGTCGCCTGTGTCTTCAGCCACCGGCTGCAGGCTGCTACTACACGTTCTGACCGCCTCCCCCTTTGCCCACTTTGACTTCATTCATCCTCTCTCATCGAAACTCCGCCCCTATTTTCGAGTGGCTGGAGCGGCCTCCAATCAGACGAGGGTACAGATCTATGGCCTTACTGACAGTGGCCAATTGCAGCGCTGATTCAGGATCCTCCGTTTCTCTCTCCCCTCAGATTCCCCTACCCCCCAGCTGGCAGCAGTTTGAGCACCAGAAATTGACAATTGTGAAGAGGGTTTGTAGAAGGGAGGTTGGAGGATATGGGTGAAGGAGTCTGTGGGAGAGAATAGGTCTTCGAGGAGGCAGGGAATGAAGGTGGGGAGGAGAAAAGGAAAACATTAATTTTTTTGATAGTCAGAACTGGCTGAGTGTAGATCGAAGTAAAGGGGGGAGGGGGGACAAGGTTCCAAGGAGAACGGGGAGATGCATTCTGGATGTTGAAATAGCTTCATAAAATTGAGCTGGAAGGAGTGTTAAAGATCATTCTAGGTTAACCTTCTCATTTTACTGATGAGGAAACAAGGGCTTGACCGGTTATCATCCAGTAAGTGGAATGACAGAAGTAGGATAGTTACCAGATGAATATTTGTTTTTAGGGGGGAAAATGAAGTGAGAGGGGGGAGAAAAACTGGGTGTGGAGGAAATGAAATTAAACAACTATTTCCTGCTCTAACCTGAAAATAACTGCCACAGGGTATCAACCATATTGAAGGTTGAACTCTTCCCGGTTTTTCACTTGGTTATTGAAGGGTCAGGGAGGGTCACAGAAGAGAGAGAGGGGAAAAGGTATTACCAGAATAATAAGGAAATGGAGCAAATTGGAAGGAATGGCAGTATAAGGGAAGGAAGGTGGATTCGGGGACTATACCCTGGTGCCAAGATCCCTAGAGCTCTGCTAAAAGGTTCTCCCAGTGGGAATGAACTGTTTTATTGTAATTGCAGGAACCCTTGCCAAATTAAAAGCCCACCACATCTATGTCAAGATCATACACTCCTTTCATGAATATTTGTTTAAGTCGGTAAACTCCAAAAAAATTTTAGAAGAAAATTTCAACTCATTTTGGCATTTTATGGCCCTTCATGATCTGCCTCCAGCCTACCTTTCCACTCTTACTTTATACAACTTTTTTTATCCCACATCCTAGGTTCTAGTCAAATTTCTCTGTTAGCTGCTTCCTGATATAGTCTTTTCCTCTCCCCTATTCCTTTCCCTTCAATAGGCTGTTCTCTATACTTGGAAGTTTCTTAGCCTTTCAAAAATCTGTCTTTTTTCAAGGTCCTGCTCAGAAAGCACTTTCTATTTTCAATTTCTACTCATTCTTGAAAGTGGTCTTCCCCTCTTCTAAGTTTTCCCAGAGCAGCTTGTCTAAGTTTCACCTTTACCCCATCACATTATATTGTACTTAATTATGTATTATCTCTCAAATTAAATTGCTGATTCCTTAATTCAGGGACTACGTTGCTTTCATTTCTGTGTATCTAGTACTTAACGCCATGCCTTGTATATAATTATTTAAGGATTATCTATCTTTTACTCCAAAAAAGGACAGACTCTATCATGAAGTACAATAGCCTATCCAAGGAGGCAGAGCAATTGATTTCAATGCAATTTACAATAGACATTTATAAAATGCCCACTTTGGACAAGACACCATGCTGAGTAATGAAAATATGAAGACAAAAATGAAACTATTGCATCCTCTAGTAGCTTACATTCAAACCTTGGCAGAAGGGATGGACCATGTACACATGTCAGTAAATATGAAGTAGACACAAAGTAATTTCAAGAAGGAATGAATAGTAATAACTGGAGGAGGAACAGAAAAGGACTTATGACCTGTGAGTTGAAGGATGCAAAGGACTCTAAGAGATAAGGGAAAAGTCACTACATTGAAGACATGGGGAGCTATTTCACCCAAGATACAGAGGTGAGAGGTGGAAGGTCATCTCTAGGCATTCACTAGCAGATTGGTCAAAGTCAGTAGGCGTAGGCAGGTATTAGAAGGTTGAAATGTCTTTTTTTTTTGTAGGAGCCCATCCTTCTTCAACCTAACTCTTATTCTGATGCCTTCTCTAGTCATAGTATGCATGTATAATTGTATATGGGCTTCTTCATATGATTTTTATTTGGCATCTTCAGATGTGATTTTGACTATTTTGCTACATAGTAACATTATTTTGGAGAATGAAATCCCTTCCTTAGGCAACAAGAAGACATTTCTAGTTGGTAACATGTCTCTATCAAAAACAGTTATAAATCACTGAAATCTAGTAAGACAGTTCAGGAAAAGAAATGAGAAAACAATGAGAAAAGAGTATGGTTATTGATGGGGAAGAGGAGAGAGTATATATTCTGATGTTGGGGTTCCATGGCAGAGAAAAAGAAGTGAGATCCAGGAAAACAAATCATGGGGAACCGGGACTCTAAGCACTGTATGATGAATGAAAAGTCTGAGAGACATACATTCTGGGTAATTGACAATCATTTTATTAATTTCAGCTAACAATTAATAAAAATCAGTCATTTGGCTTTCTCTCATAGACCAAAGATTTATCATGAAGGCTGCTCACCCTTATAGACCCTTGGAAGAGTGAGTGTTCCCAACAGGGATAAATCAGTTCTGATTGGTTAACAGTTAATGAGAGACAGTCATCTTCTAATGAAGGATTGCGAGATGTGACTTTGATTTATGTCACTCTTATTCTCAAGGCAGACCACTCAACCTCAAGCAATCTATACAAAAGGATCTATCCTCCACTCAGTCGATGAACCTTGAAAGATGGTAGAGTAAGAATTCCACCTAGATAAAATGGTCTAGGTGGGGTAGATTTGGGGGCAAGGTCATATATATCCTTGAGAATCTGGGCTTTGAGTGAGGAAATAGAAAGGAAAAACCTAAATCCTAATTTAAGAATTGGTTATTGATATAAGAGAGAAACAATCATTTCTCTCAACTGGGATCCATCTAAGTGGTTTTCCCAAAAGCAATTAGTTCCCTCAAAGGAACCAAGGAAATGGTTCAGATAGAGGAAAAACATAGGATTATAGATATAGAAGGTACCTTAAAGATAATCTAGTTATCATTTTACAGATGAGGAAACTGATACCAAAAACAATTGCACTCAGGCCTGCTCATACTCATCCACTGTTCATTGATGCCACTTCCTTGTCAGATGTGTGTTTCAAAGGTCAGGGAATAAAAGATATTGCAAAGCTCTTGGCATCCAAGTTAATTCATAGCATAGCTCATTGGTCTTGGTAAAAGCAAAACTGTGCCCAAGGCCCACAGTAACTCCACAATCCCTGTAGAATATGCCTCTCTGTGGTTGCTTTACAAAGAACCCAAGCATCACCTGTGTTATCTGAACCAAGGGTGGGGAATCCAATTTTCAGTTAAAGGGTCAAACTTGAGGATCTCAAGGGCCACATGGTGAGGCAGCAGGTTCCCTACCCATGAGTTCTGAGCAATCACTTTAATTCACTGATTTCCTTTAGTGATTGAGACCTTGTCCAGAGAATTACCAAATAACTTTAAAAACATTATATAAGAATTAAATGGGGAACTCCTAAGTAAATGTTTCAGTCATTCCAGTCATTTAATTTAAATTAAAATTTACCCAAACTCAGCCCTCAGCTTTATTCTTTGGAACACAACACTGTGCAAAACGTATTCTCTCTATGCCGTGCTTTTTGCAGGCCTTCAGATCTCCCCTGAAGCACCAGGTGGGAGGTAAGCTCCGTCATTTCAGTACATTGTGTAATGCCATGGCGTATGCTAAAAGAGAACTCTTCCACAGTGGCAAGAAAATCATCTGAGGCAATACAGAAATGCAGGTCAGAGGGAACATAGCACCACAAATGTGGTCGACCAGCACCCAGAAGCATTATGGAACAATGACAGTTTGTTTGCACTGTATTCTAAACCAGTACTTGTGAGAGAAAAATAACAAAGGAGGTGATGGAAGACCAAGTTCAATTTGCCCCCTAGTATAGCCACGAAGGGAAATCTTTCCATGTTCAGGCATTGACATGGGACTTGCTACCTACCAGTAGTTTAACAACTTAAGGACAATTTCATTTTTTCCTCTGTTGTCGCATTTGTAGGAGCCTTGAGGAAAGAAGCAAGACTGTGTTTAGTAGTCTTTTCTCTCAGTAGACTGCATGGATTTTATTTATTTGGGGAATTTTTATCTTCTTTTACAGCTAGGAAAAGAAATGCTAAGAAACTTTCTCACAGTCATAGAACAAGCTAAGATCAAAGTCAGGAATGAGATCAAATTCTTTCAAATCCCAATCTGGTGGCCTGCCTACAAAAAGATGAGTGACAGTACTTCTGGGGACTTAAGACAAAAAAACAAATTTCACAGGAGGGCATCCAGCCTTCCTGCCTCCAGGGTCTCTTCTCTGGCATGTCCACTTGCCACAAGGACCCAGGTGTTCTACCTTCTTATCTGGGCTTCAGTCATTTCCCTCTGAACACCTCTGCATTTCACTCTGAATCTCATCCTCCAGACTTAGAGGGACAAGTTCTCTGTGAATGCTTCACCCTGGGTAGAATGGGTGACTTTGAGAGATAGTGAATTCCTCATCACTGGAAGTTTATATATATATATATATATATACATACATATTTATAATATATTTATAAATAATGTATTTATAAAAGTTTATATATATATATGCCACCTAGCTGTCCCAAGTTAATATATTTTTTTTAACATTATCTTTCTTTTCTTTTTTTTTTAAAGGGAGAAGGTGATATGCCTTTCCTCTTCCCTACCCTACTCCTGGGCAGTTGAGGAGTTGAGGACCATTTTGCCCAGTTCACATCCCTTCCTGGACTGGTAACAACCACCTCAGCATTCACAGGGTCAAAAAGCCATACTCATGAAGAGTGTCTCTGAGGAAGTGATCTAGTATCCGGGACTCTATCTACATTGGGGGTGTAAGTGCTGAATGTTTTCTATGGGGTTGTGATAGCCCTTTATGTGTTGGGTGAAGGGATGATTGCTCCAGTGCCCTCCAGTGCTGGGACTGGATCTCTCCACAGGTACAGGCTTCTCAGTTAAGATTCACTATTGGGAATGTTCTCAAAGTATCTTTGGCTGTAGGTTGTCATCTACTTATAATCAGAGTCTGAGAAACTTCAGACATAGTCACCATTGTTATAAAACCCAGAGGGCTTCTTAGCCCCCACAGACTCCTGTCCCTGAATGACATAGATAGTCTGAGGTGTTCATTGTATACCCTAGAACTGGCAGTGCTCATATGCTGGTTTCAGTGATTGGGTGGGGAAAGGCAATCAGCTGGATCTGAGAAGACAAATGCAAGCAAAGGCATGAGGAAGATGACCAGTCGAGTAGGAGGTGAGAGACAGAGAGAAAATAGAAGAGGCAGGAGAAAGACAGGATGAGGCAGGAAAGGGAGGAGAGGGAAGAAGAAAGACAGAGACTGGGGAGGAGAATCACAGAGGAGGAAGTATGTAGGTGATAAAAGAAGGAAGGGAGGATAGGAAAGAGAAAGACAGGGAAAGAGGTCAGAGAGACAGCTGAGGGCAGAAAAAAAGCCTAGAGGCTTTTGGATGACTATTGGATCACACTTTTCAGGGCTATCTTAAGAGGAATAGCCTACTCAAGCAGTCAACATAGACTACATGTCCTATGAGGTTCTTTCCAACTCTGAGATTCTACCTTTCTATGAAAATAAAGCATAATAATATAAATTTATTTCAGATATTGATTCCCTTTACAAGCTTTCTTTAAAATAATGCAGATTATGTACTAAGGTGATGCTTCATGGATATTACTGACATAGTGGAACTCTGCAAAATATCAATAGCATCCATATACTAGAAATGCCTTTGCTGACAAACATACCTGGAGAAAAACAAAAGCCGTTCTTGTTTTCAGTGTGTGGTCATTTCAGACTCTACAGGGGACAAGGATTAAATCTCATTCTAGCTGTTATGTAATTGAAGGGGATAGGGACGAGACACTGAGGTCATTGATATAGGGAACTTCCACATGAGGAAACTCCCTCTACTTAATACAAATGTACACATTCTATGCACCCTGTAGTCTTAGAGAGTTACCCAGAGCACCAAGAGGCTAAATGACCTGCCCCAGGTCACACAGCCAGTATGTTAGAGGTGGGACTTGAAGTCAGGTCTTTCTTGAAACCAGAAAAGAAAGTTCTCACTACCAAAGTCCTTGGCACTGTCAAATGGTCCCATATCAGAAAATCTGAATAGTGTTTTTATTAATGTAAATGAAGTTAAAGAAAAAGTATTGCCATCTACTTTGCTACTTTAACATAAGAACCTTTGTACTTTTCCTTCTTATGTGTAACAGTAACAAGCAGTTATCTACCTCTACTAGAACATGACCTCCTTTGCTTCTCTATCTGTATACTCACTGCTTATTACAATGCTTTGCATACAGTAAGTGCATGATAAATACTTTTTTCACAATTCATTTCTAGTTTTGCAGCTAGTTCTCTATTCACAATGCCATATTGCTCTTTGCATGGAGAGCAAATGACAGCATGAAACAAAGTGGAATTTGGACTGGATACAGGGTAAAGGTAGAAGGCATTTAAGAGTAAGGTTGTAAATGCAATAAAAAAGTGAAAGTCAACGTACTTATAGATGGGTAAACATTGCCAGGTGGTCAAATAAGGGAAATGTCAGCAGAGAATTAGTCCTTATGAATGATTGGTTCAGTCAGGAATCATTCAGACCTCTCAATCGACAAACCTAGCAGCTATCAGATGTATAAGAAATTAAGGCCTAGTATTCTAGAACTGACTCAGACTGGCTCCCAACAGCCAGTTGTTAAATCTTCAATGTATTTACATCTTGGGAATCGTCAAATGCTACAGATTGGGCTTAATTTATTGCTTTTTTGATTGTCCAGACTCAATAAAATAATGGAGAAAATGTTAATAATATAAACATAAAAGTATGTCCAGTTCAGTATACATCCCCCCTACCCTATTATCTTGTTGTTAATCATTTACCAACTACGCTTAAGTGAGTTGGTATTAGCTAGCAAAAATTCAGGGGAAGACAAATAATATTTTCTTCCCATAATGCAGCATTTCCATTGTTAAGGCAATTATTTTATCACTAAGTGCTTTAACTGATATTTAAGAGCCTCTGTTGGATCCAATATACTTTTCCAACCTTATCTCATTTGTCACCTCTGTGCAGAGGTCTCTCTGCACCAATCCTAACTGGTCCAACTTTTGATCTAGCCCTAATCCCTAATCTGAGTTCCAATCATGTATCACAATTGCCTACTGGACATTTCAAACGGGATTCCTTATAGGCATCTCAAACTCAACATGTCTAAAATAGAACTCATTATCTGTCCCTCCAAATCCACACCTTTCCTTAGTTCTCCTTTTACTTTTGAGACTACCAGCATTCTTCCAGTGACTGTGGTTCTCAACCTCAGTCTCATCCTTCACTCTGCACTCTGACTCAATCCACATTTCCAATTCTTTTTGGAGTCTTGTCATTTCTGACTCCACAAAATTTCTCTCATATGTCCTCCACTCTCCACTCACCCATCTTCTACCTTCACTCAGGCCCTAATCACCTCCTACTTGGACTATTACAACACCCTCCTATTTGGTCTTTCTGTCTTTTTTTTTTGGAGGGGGAAGGCAGGGCAGTTGAGGTTAAGTGACTTGTCCAAAGTCACATGGCTTTGTGACTATCACTATCAAGTGTTAAAGTGTCTGAGTCTAGATTTGAACTCAAGTCCTCCTGACTCCAGGGCCGGTGCCCTATTCACTGCACCCTCTAGACTCCCCAAGTCTTTCTGTCTTAAATCTCTACCCATTCCAATAACATTCCATACAGCCTTCAAATGCCAAAGTAATTTTCCTAAAGTGTAAGCCAGCCATATATGATAGAATGGCTAAAATGCTGAAAATGGACTCAGGAAGACATAGGTTGGAATTCCACCTGAGGTATTTGTTAGCTTTGAACCCAAGCAAGTCGTTTAACATCTCTGAGCCTACATTTCCTCATCTGTTTGTTAGAGTGAGATCTAGACTCAATGACCTCTCAAGTCCCCTTTACCTTTAAATTTATAATCCCATGATCCGCACTCAACAGATACTTCTGTATCTCTATTACTTCTAGGAACAAGTCAAGATAACAAGCATTTATTAAGGGCTGATTATATGCCAGACATTGTCCACTTTGGATCAACAAGAAACTTCTCTGTTTGACATTTTAAACTCTTTAATGACCTGCTTCCTTCCTACCTTTCCAGTCTTTTTACCCTTTCTTCCATGTATTCTTCAGTCTGGTCCAAACATATTCTCTTTCTTGCTGGTCCTAAGACATGACATGTTCCTAAGACACTCTATCTTCTGATTCCATGCATTTGCATTGGCTGTCCTTTATGCTTAGATGCACCCCCTCCTCACCTTTGCCTCCTGGAATACCTGGTTTCCTTCAAAATTTATCTCAAGTCCCACTTTTTCTGCAAAGCTTTTTCTGATTTCCTCTCACTACTAGTGTCCTCCCTCTCAAAACTACTTCATATTCCTTATGTAAAGTCTTTACAACACACATATACATGTATATATACCTATTTATCACACATGCACATATATACACACATGTGCATATAGATTTGTGTATGGTGTGTATATATGCCTGCACACACATATATGTTGGTCTCCCTTCATATGTATGTATATGTATATGTGTGTGTAGATACATGTACACACATATATTTATATGTAAGAATATAAAGTCCTCAAAGGCAAGGACTTTTTCATTTTTGTCTTTATCTCTAGTCCTTAGTACCATGCCTGGCATATAGTTGCTCTTAATAAATGTTTGTTGATTGATTACTATTACTCCCTTTTACAAACTCTGTGCTTTAGCCAAACTAGACTACTCTGTCCCATAAACGTTCATGCCTTTATTCCATTGTCAGACAAACAGCCTGACAGAAAGGGTAGATAAATGAGTTTTGAGTCAGAAATACCTTGATTTGAATCCTTCCTGTTAAATCTACTAGCTGTATGAACATGGGCAGACTAATTAACTTCTCCAAATTCCAATTTTCTTGTATGTAAAATGGGGATAATAATCTCTCTAATACCCATCTCACAAACTTGAGGTGAGACTCCAGTGAAAAAGTATATGTAACAGGTACTGCAAAAGTTAAATTCCTATACAAATATTAGTAATTTTACTAGCTAATATATCTATATTGCTCTTCCTCCCTACTTTCTTTGCCTATTGAATTCTTACCTGTTTTTAAAAGTTTAGCTTAAATGTCACCTTCTCCACAAATCCTTGTGTTCTTCCCCTAAGCCCCATTGTTAACATTCTTTCCCCTAAATGTTGCAAAATCATGTTCTTGCACTTCTTCAATGTGATTATCATGTGACATTATGTATTATACTATCTGAATTTGTGTCTTTTTTTTCTCCCATTAGGCTATCAGCTTTGTGAGGACAGGTACTAGGTCTTATCTAATAAATAACAAGGATAAGACAAGAACAGTTTATGTACATATATCTGAATCTCTCTCTCTCTCTCTCTCTCTCTCTCTCTCTCTC
>CM053595.1:123007511-123026759 GCA_028646575.1 Pseudocheirus occidentalis
TTTTTTTGTAACAGTTTAATAGTATCTTGGTTTCTCATAAAGTCATTAGCTTCTACTTGCTCCACTCTAATTCTGAAGGACTCAGCTCTTCCTGGACTGCCCTGAGGCCTGGCTGCAGTTTTGGTTGTGGGCTGGGCTGGCCTCAGCTCCCAGTCTGCCATGGTGAGCCCCTCTTGTCGAGCTGCCTTCAGCAAAAGATGTGTTTTCTGTATTTTTGCGAGTTTGAGAGTCCTAGGATTAGTTTAGGGTCATATTTTATGGGTATTTTGGGTGGCTGGGTGGGAGCTGCAGATCCTTGCTGCTTCTACACCTCCATATTGGCTCCCTCATCTATTGTTTCTGTCCCTCTAACATAAATGTCTATAATGTGTTCATTTGAGGCGATTCTTTATTTTCCAGCCTTATATTAATGTCCTTGTTTTCTATTATTTAACCAATCTAGTTTCATTTCCTGTGTATACTCTGCCCTTCCCTATCATTCTTCCTTCTCTACAGAACCTTTAAAGCCCAATGCAGATACCACCTCCTACAAGAAGCCTTTTCTCTTCCCTATTCAGCAATGAGCTTTACCCTCTTAGATATCACAGAACACTTTACTTGTACCTCCCACTTCTGCATTACTTCATACTATAGTTTTTTAGGTATGTATCATACATAATTTTTTATTAATGGCAGATTCTATGAAGGTGGGAAGCATCTCTCATCTAAACTTTAAATTTCTCCCAGTACCTAGTACAGCATTATCTGGGAAAGATGAAGAAAGACTCATGAATAGAGGCAGAAAGACCAGTTCCCATAAGACCTACTCCAGGAAAGCCTAAAAAATTGCATCAGACCTAATGATTAAAAAGTAATTAAACTGATGATTACACCAAGTGATCTTTTCCATCCTAGAAATGCACAAAACATAAACAAGAAGTCCATGGGCAATGGAAAAGAGGACCCACTAGCAAAGTCATCTTCAGTATAGACAAAAAAAATGGTGGCCTCCCTATATATCACAGACTGATGAGAGACTGGGAACTCTGCAAGCCTCTATATCCAGAGTCAGTCAGTAAAGAGAGTTTCTACAGAAGGGAATTTTGGAATAACTGGGATTGGCAACCATTAGTGAGATGTTTCTGTGCTTCTATCAGTGTATAGACTGGGGCATGCCAGGCTTTTGGGTTCTGCTGTCCCTACTACTCTGTCTTGAGATACCACAGAGGCCTCTGAAGATTCAGTACTCTGATCCTCAAAGATCCAGGTGAGGCTGACCCTTGGAGGTAGAGGTTACTGTAGGAACCCAGATGACGTATGTCAATATCAAGCAGAAAATTGCCCTGATGTTTTAGAATCAGAGGGCAAAATAGAACTTGAAAGAATTCACCAATCACCTCTTCAAAAAGATCCCCAAAAGAAAACTCCTAGAAATGTTATTGCCAGGTTCCAGAATACCCAGTTAAAGGAGAAAATATTACAGGCTTCCAAGAGAAAACCATTTGAATACTGTGGAAGTACTATCCAGCCACCCCTACTCAAAAGTGCAGCAGAGGGCTGAGACTAGTCTTGACATAAAGCCTCAGTTCAACAACCAAAGCAGGGGAGACAGGTGTGCAGAAGAAACTTTGTCTATACTGATTACTCTCATGAATTAGGATAGATGCAGAGATGTCCAAAATTGAACCTAAAAGAAACTAACAACTCCCTAACAACTACAAGCAGAAATGCAGAGGAAAAATGTATTTCCAGCAAGGACTATCATAGTGCCTAGAAAATATGAACTAAGAGACAAAAAATGGATGGGCAGGATATCAAATCTCTGGAGAAAAGAATTGAGATGATAAGAAATACTTTATAACAAAAAGTGGCAAACATTCCCCAAGTAATAGATTCTTAAAATCAAAATAGATGAAACAGAATAGATAACTTTATCAGAAGTAAGAAATATTAGAACAAAAGCAAAAGACTGGGAAAAAGTAGATGAAAAGGTAAGGTATCTACTATCAGAAACAAATGACCTGGAAAGATGATGAGAGAAGAATTCTGATGTATATAAAAACAATACATATGCAATTGTTGGTTATGGTTTATTTTGCAATTTAGCACCCAAAGTATAACTTGGTTGCTATGATCAAGGCTTTGTACAATGGCACCAAAATTTAGAGGGAATAACAGCACAATTCTCCCCCTTGTAGCCATGTCCCTGACCCCTGATTTTCTCTGCCCTATGCCCATCACCTCCAAGCAGTGGTCGGTTCTATAGCAGCATAGGTACTCTAACCTCCTGCCTTTCCCTCACGCCAGATATAACATTTCTTTGTTATTGTTCTTTTTAGTATCACTAACATCTTTCTCCCCTCCTCTAGCAATTCCCCTCTCTCCTGCTAACTGGAACTTTGTCCATTTTCTTTCTTGGATGGGATTCTTGAACGCAGAAGAGAAACAACTCTGCCCACTTGACTAGAAGTAATGCATGAATCTTAGTCGTCTCTCAAGACCACACTCACAGGAATTTTCTGGTTGGTTTTTCTTCATTTATCACATAAACTTCCATCTCAAGACAGTCCCAAGTTTGTGGGATTATGGGCAGACATAAAAAATGCTGAGCCAATCAACGTAAATGTAACTTCAAATTACAAACTTACTGGTAAGAATGCTCCAAAAGTTGTTTAGTGTTTTTCTCCTGCTTTAAGACTGTCATTATTCTGGACTGTGATGTTACATCTATAACAAATTGCTCTCTAGTGACATTATGGTCATGAAATATAACTTTTTTTTACTACCTGTCAGGAAGATTTTTTCCTACTGCTATTAAATAAATGTATGCATATTTGTTTTTATAGTATATGTGGATAGACACTGTATATTATGGGCTGTGTAGTGTGGGGAACCATCAGATTCCCTATGCACTTTGCTGAAGGGATAATGCTTGAGGGAAAAATATGACTCCTTCTATGGTCCATATGTACTTCCAACTCTGATATCCTGTGAGTCTTATTAAATGAGTGGAAGACACTAACAAAATTATCTATCAACATCACCTACACAATGTTAACTCATCAGGGATCTGTGTTTTCTGTGTTACGCATATGGGAACTCCCTCTTCCAGCCATGTCATAATCCACCTATAAATTAGTAGATAGTCCTAGAAAGTTATCTGAGGTACTGACAGATTAAATGACTTGCTTAGGACTGAAGTGGAAGAAAGTGTTACAAGAGAGACTTGAACCCAGGTCTCCATAGATCTCAGTCCAATACTCTCACCACTATGCCATACTTAATATGTTGGAGAAAGGGGCAAGAACTTGCATGGGAAAAATTATTACATCTTTAGTTTTATCAACCTTTAACCGAAATTTCCCTCGGTTATGACTTTTTTTAAAAATTAGTCTAAGGAGTCATTCACAGGTTTCCTCATACTACCAAAGGGAAATAAGACCTCTTGGGTCAACTGAGTGTGTTAATACTACAAGGAGAGGCTGAGGTGGTAGATCACTCAAGTTTAGTAGTTCTAAGCTAAAGTTGAGCTAAAGCTGATTGAGTGTACACACAAAGTATATCTTCAATATCGTGAGTTCCCATGGGTAGAGCAGAGGGATTAGGGGAACCAGGCTGGCTGCCCAAAGAGGAGTAAAGTGGCCCAGGTTGAAATGAAGAAGGTCAAAACCTCTGGCATAATCAATGGTGTGTGTGTGTGTGTGTGTGTGTGTGTGTGTGTGTGTGTGTGTGTGTGCACGCGGTGTGTGTTTAGGTCTGTGAGTGACCATCCATGGCCTGTCCAGTCTCAAAAGGGGAAAAAATAAACAATAAATTAATTAATTCTAGCTCTTACATAAATAAATTCTAGATGATTTCTAACCTCTAGCAGTCTGTTTTATGTTTTATAACCCTGACTCTGAGTTATAAGGTTCCTCACAACTCTAATATTCTCCTTTATTAGAATGCAAACTCTTCAAGTTGGAAAATTTTCATTTTTTCTTTGCATTCTCATTAGGTACCCCGATGACTAGAACAGAGTAAACGCTTAATGTATACCCCTTTATGTCTTATATTCCAAGCATCTTTCCAGTTCTGACAGCCTCTGTTCTATGTTCTGAAGTCAATTTTGATTCTAACATTTTGTGATCTAAGTTCAGTCAATTATTTCTTTGTCTTGTTTACATGATTCCAAACTGGTTTGATTGATTTAGGGCATGGATTGAAATTTCCTCCACCCCCATCTCCAAGGAAAGATGCTTCCCATTCCTTTGTGACAAGGATGAATTCTTGATAAGGCTTAGCCTCTGATACTCTAAATCTGTAGACTTTCCTAATTTTGCCTTGGTCCTAAGCTCTAAAAGTGTGTTGGACACACAGGTGGCCAAAACAAGGGGCTGATAGTTATGGAGCCTCAGAGCTGTGCTATCAGTGACACTAAGCCTCAAATCACTCAAATTCCATTCATTCAAGAGCTTATCTTTGTAGCTTCTGAGTGTTAGGGGGAACCAGAGCAGATGGTATTCATTATGTGGGGAGAATAGGCACCTATAGTAGTTTGACCTCTCAGTGCCAGGACTAGCATTACAATCAGAGTCACTTCTCACTCTCTGAGTGTCCCACAGCCGCCTCCTTCCCTTCCCTTTGAGAATGGAGAAGTCACAATGAGGAAGGAAAATACATGTCCAAATGTTGTTCATCACATCTTAGAGAAATATTTTTGTCTATATAGATTTCCAGTCACAGGGAAGTATTAAGGAAGAACTCTAGAAATGACCTTTCAAGCTACATTTCCTTGAATACTTATACACATGGAGCTCATTAGCTTTTAAGAAATTCTTTTCCATAACTGGGCAGTTGTATCTATCACAAAAGTTTCCTTTGGATGAGGAAATACAGTAGAGGGCAAGTTAGCTTCATAGTCATAGACTCATAGAATTTGAAAGTTGGAAGGGGTCCCATTGGTCATCTAGTCTAAATTATACATTAAAGGAAGCCCCAGTAAAACATATCTAATACATGGTCATCAATGATTTTACTGGAGACATCTAAAGAGAAACAACCCAACGAATTCTAGGCAGCTCATTCTCCTTTGAGAAAACTCTAATTGTAAGGAAGTTGTTCCTGAAATTGAACGTAATTTTGCTTCTTTGCAACTTCAATCCATTGTTCCTAGTTCTGCCCTCTAGGGTTAAGCAGAATAAACTTTGTATTTTCGCCACATGACAACCCGTTAATACTTGAAGTGACTCCCTTTTGCTTTCTCTTCTCCAGGCTAAATATTCCCAGTTTCTTCAACCTAACATCCCATCATCTCCCCCCTTTCTTCCCTCCTTTCTCCTCTCCCCCCCCTTTATTCATACCCAATCTATTGTCAAATTCTATTGATTCGACCTCCTTATTTTTCCTCTTTATAGGAATCATTGCTTTTTGGGTCTTCAGAATTTCATTCTTAAAAAATTTTCCATCCCTCCTGGAATGACTCCTGCCTATAGAATTTTAGTCTATAGGATTTTACTTATCCATTTTCTTAACTATTTCAATTTTGTTTTCCCACCATCTAATGTTCATGTTAGGTTATGCCTGGCTTTGCCCTTCTCATTCATAAACCCTAGAAGATAATTGACACTTCCCCCCAAAGTTTCCATAATTTCCACCCCAGCAAACAGTTTTTATGGTCATAACATTAAGAATAAAAATTTCCCATTGTTGGTTCCTTTGCCTTTTGAAGGATGAAATTATCATTAAAGATCATAAGTCAATCAGGCAACAAGCATTTGTTAAACTTTTACTATGTGCCATGCCCTGTGCTAAGGGCTAGTCAAGAAGTTTCCAATTGCTCTCCTTTCAGTAGACAGAGAGCTCCAGCAGACGCTTGGGTAATTGAAGTTTCTCATCTTCATTACATCATGCCTCTGTGTCAGGCTCATGATGCATCCCATTCATTCCCATCTCTTTTCTTTTCTCTTTTTTGTAGGTGGTCTGTAGTGTGCTTTAATGATAAAAATCATGTGCTTCTGACCCTCCATTGATTTTTTTCCAAATGTTTTCTGCCATTTTTCACACTTTTGGTTCCTGGATTTTCTTTCATGAGTTTACCTTCTTAATATTCAGCACTTAATATACAATATTCTTCCTTTTGCCTATTCTGTTTCTTTTGAATAAGGTATACCTATGCAGAGCCACGATCTAGTCATGAGTTTAATCCTACTGAGTCTGAGCTGTACTGATGAGATCAATTTGCCTCCTTGCATTAGGATTTCTAGTTCTTTTGGTTTATTGCCTAAACTTTTGGCACTTGTCTGCAAACATTTGAAGCCATGGGGTTTACTATTTGCTCCTTTCTTTGATTTTCTTGCCCATGACTAGATTTTCCAAGTAATATTATTTTTCCTTCTGTAGAGCTACAACTTATGGTCTCTAACTTGGAGGGGGGCGGAATATGTATAGGCAGTCTTCTCCCTTTCTCATCATTTTTGGTTTATAGTCCTTTACGTTAAGACACCTGGCAAATACAGTCTTAGTAGCTTTCATTGATATATTCCATTTCCGGCCAATACTCTATCATCCCTATATTTTAAGCCATGGTTCAGAAATCCAAATCCCATTTTTTGACACCACCTTTTTAAACAACTGTTCAATTCCCAGATTAATTTTTTGCTTCTATGTATCTTGCCTTCAGTGGGCAACTGTATAATAAATATAACCTGTCCCCCTGTGGACTTCAGTTTCTTAAGCAAAATTTCATAATTGTTGGCAATGCTTTTTAGATTCCTCTGACAATATCATTTGTGCCCACATGAATCTCCCTAAGTACTTGTTATCTGTTTTCATAAGTCTTAGGAGGCTCTCTATTATGTCTTTGATAGAAACCCTGGGAAGATAAGAGAACTCTAGTGTTGTTATCAGACCAAGAAATAGCTGCCTTAGTAATACCAAGTAGGGATCATCAGGTACTACTACTTTCCCCCTCTTCCTCTGACCCTTGCTGAACAATCCATCACTTGATAGTTCTTTGACTCTGCTCTATCATTATTTGGAGAACAAGTAGCTTCTCTCTTCTCAGATTGTCCAACTCCTTCATCTCCAGAGATTCAAATCTGTTTTAAAGCTCTAATTAATACAGCTGTCCTTTTCCTTTCCTTACTCTTCTGTACTCTGCTTGCTCTTCTCCAATGTCCTGATAAGGGTCAACTCTCCTGTCCTCGGCCTTAGATTTCTTCTTTTCCCCTTTGAAACGTTGATTCTGTTGCATAGGATTCTGTTGTGTATTCTGTGTAGGATTATTTTGTTCTCTTTAACCACCTGGAATATGAAGAGGCATTCTTTGTGTTTCTTTTTCTTCTCTAGGAAAGGAAATGGCCTACACTGGGAACAATGATGTTGTTGGTGATAGTCATTGCAGTAATGACAGTAATAATAAAGAGCATTTGTATAGCATTTTAAGATTTGCAAAGAGCTTTAGAAATATTATCTCATATTTTATTTAGATAATGGTTTCCCAGCTGTGGCAGAAATACAAATATCATGTACTCAGCATACTCATATATATTCATATATTCACATATGAGTATGTGTATGTATATACATATTTATGTACACACACACACTTATACACAATATACTCATGAATTCAGCAAGTCACTGTACAATTTCTCCTAATTTACGAAATGACTGAAATTCTTAACCTTGATGATTTGAACTACTTGTAGTTACTTATACCTCAACCAGTTAACACTTTTTATAACCATTTATCACTTCTTAAATAACTTGACCACTAAACATACTTTTCTTGGTCTGAATACTCAAATCCCCTTCAGTCTTTCAGTGACTTCCTATTTTTCACTAATTTACCCAATCTATCAATCCACTTTATTATTATTATTTTGCTTTTTGGAGGAGGGAAGGCAGGGCATGTAAGGTTAAGTGACTTGCCAAAGGTCACATGGCTAGTAAATGTTAAGTGTCTGAGGTCAGATTTGAACTCAGGTCCTTCTGACTCCAAGGCTGGTGTTTTGTTCACTGTGCCACCTAGCTGTCCTTATTAATTCATTTTTACTTTCTAATTGTCAATTTATCTTTTCATAATTAACTTGCCCTTTCTTTCTAATTAACTTTTGAAACTTCTTGAGTCTAACTCTTTAGGTCCTACTCTGTAGTCTTCTTTGAATCTCTTAAAAATTTCATATCTTTCCTAATTATCTTTTTAAAAATAGTATTTGTTTTTGTATTTTTTTTTAAAAATTGAATTCCAAATTCTTTCTCTCCCCTCACCCATTGAGGTGAACATTATAATATCAGTTTTACCTATGAAATCATGCAAAATATATTGCTATATTAACCATGTTGCAAAAAAAGAAAAACACAATAAAAAGCAAGAAATACAAAGAAAATGAAAAAAGTATGCTTCAAACTGCACTCAGGATTTATTAGTTCTCTCTTTGGAGAGGCATAGCATTTCTAATCATGGAACTTCCTTGGATCATTGTATTGATCAGAGTAGCTAAGTCTTCCATAGTTGATGATTGTTACATTGCTGTTGTTATCATATACAATGTACTACTGGTTCACTTCACTTTGAATTAGTTCATATATGTCTTCCCAGGTTTTTCTGAAATCATCCTGCTTGTCGTTTCTTATGGCACAATGGTATTCCATCACAATCATGTGCCACAATTTGTTCAGCCGTTCCCTAGTTGAAGGGCATCTTTTTGATTTCTGATTCTTTGTCACCACAAAATGAGCTGCTATATATTGGAAAAAAGGAAGAGTCCCTTTCTTTTTTCTTTGATCTCTTTGGGATACAAACTTAGTGGTGGTATTGATGAGTTAAAGCTTGATCACAGTATTACAGCCCTTTGGACATAGTTCCAAATTGTTTTACCAAAATGCTTGGATCAGTTCACAACTCCACCAATAGTGCATTAGTGCACCCATTTCTCTATATCCCCTCCAGCATTTATCATTTTTCTTTTCTGTCATGCTAACCACTCTGATATATATGAAGTGGTACCTCAGAATTGTTTTAATTTGCATTTCTCTAATCAATAGTGATTTAGAACATTTTTATGTGAATATTTATAGCTTTGACTTATTCTGAAAATGTTTATATTCTTTGTTCATTTATGAATGGAGAATGGCTCATTTAATTTTTTAAAAATAAATTTGGCTCAGTTTCTCATATATTTGAGAAATGAGGCCTTTATCAGAGCAATCTGCTGTAATTCTCTCACGCCTTCCCCTCCCCCTGGTGTTTACTGTTTTCCTTCTAAGTCTGGCTACATTAGGTTTGTTTGTGCAAAACCTTTTCAATTTCATGTAATCAAAATTATCTATTTTACTTCTTATGATCCTTTCTATATCTTGTTCAGACATAAATTCCCTCCTTATCCACAGATCTGACAGGTATACACTATTCTCCTAATCTACTTATGATATTACTCTTTATGTCTAAATCTTTTACCCATTTTGACCTTATTTTGGTCTATGGTGTGAGATACTGGTCTATGCCTTGTTTCTGCCAAACTGCTTTGCAATTTTCCTGACTTTTTTTGTTAAATAAATAGGGAGTTCTTGCCCCAAAGAATTAGATTTTGGGGGTTATCAAGCATTTGAAAACAATGGTCATTTATTGCTATGTATTGTGTACCTAATCTATTCCACTGATCCATCACTCTATTTCTTAGCCACTACCAGATTGTTTTGATGATTACCACTTAATAACATACTTTGAAATCTGATATTACTAGGCCACCTTTCTTTTTTAAATCAATTCCCTTGATATTCTTTTTCCCCGATATATTTTTATTTTATTAAATATTTCTCAATTATATGTCAATTATTTTAACATTTAAAAAAGGTTTGCATTCTGAATTTTCTCTATCTCTACCCTTCCCCCATCATGAAAAGGCAAGCAATTTGATATAGATTATACTCATAAAATCATTTAAAATATATTTCCATATTAACCATATTATAAAAGTGCATGATCTTTGTGATGTATTGCTGTAATTTTCTTGCTAGAATTTTATTTTAAAATTTGTATCAACGTTCATTAGGGAAGTTGGACTATAGTTTTCTTTCTCTGTGTACTCTCTGGTTTAGGTATCCATATTTGTGTCAAAACCATTCATGCTATAAAAGAAATTTGGTAGCACTCTTCTTTAACTGTTTTTTCAAATAATTGACATAGTAGGGGCAGCTATGTGGCACAGTGAATAGAACAGGAGGACTTGAGTTCAGATTTGGCCTCAGACACTTGACACACTTACTAGCTGTATGACCTTAGACAAGTTGCTTAACCCCAATTGCCTTGCCTTCCTCTCCAAAAAATTATCAGCATAGTTTTGGGCTTAATTGTCCTTTAATTGTTTGATAGAATTTTCTTTTAAATCCATATGGTCTTGGGGATTATTTTCCTAGAGAGTTCATTTATGACTTGTTCAATTGCTTTTTCTAAGATAGAATTTTTTAAACATTCTAGTTTCTCTTTTGTTAATCTGGGGAACTTGTGCTTTTGTAAAGATTTATTTATTTCATTTAGTTTTGTTGGCATATAATTGGGAAAAATCACTCTTAATAATTACTTAAATACTATCTTCTTTAATGGTCTATTCACTCTTCATTTTTTTGATACCAGTAATTTGGTTTTCTTTCTTTTTTGAATCAAATTAAAGAATGACTAATTTATTTAATTGTATCTTTTTTCTTCATAAAACCAACTCCTAGTTTTATTTATTAGTTCATTTTTTACTTTCAACTTTATTCATCTCTCCTTTGATTTTCAGGATTTCCAATTTGATGTTTAATTGTTCTTATTCTAGGTTGTTGTGTGATATAAAATTTTCTGAAATATTGCTTTGGCTGCATCCCACAAATTTTGATATATTGTCTCATTGTTGTCATTCTCTTTAATGAAATTAATTATTGATTGTTTCTATGATTTGTTCTTTGACCCATTCATTTTTTAGGTTTAGATAATTTTGTTTCTAATTTTAATCTATGCTTCTATGACTTTATTGCATGTAATTTTTATCACAGTATGTTCTGAAAGTGTGTTTTTAATATTTCTGCTTCTCTGCACTTGTTTGCAAGGTTTTTATGCCCTAATATGTGGCCAATTTTAGCAAAGGTGTCACGTACAACTGAGAAAAAAGTATACTTTATTCTATTCCCATTCGATTTTTGCCAGAGTTTTATCACATCTAACTTTTCTAAAATTCTATTCATCTCCTTAACTTTGTTCTTATTTATTTTATTGTTAGATTTCTCTAGTTTTGAAAAGGGAAAGTTGAGGTACCCCACTAGTTTAGTTTTACTACTGATTTCCTTCTGTAACTCTTTAACTTTTCCTTTAAGAATTTTGATTCTATGCTGTTTTGTGTATATATGTTTTATATTGATATTATTGCATTGTCTATGGTAACTTTTAGCAAGATGTATTTTTCCTGCTCATCTCTTTTAATTAGGTCTGTTTAGCTTTTGCTTTGTCCGAGATCAAGATTGATACCCCTATCTCTTTTTTTACTTCAGGTGAAGCATAGATTCTGCTTCAGTCCCTCATTTTAATTCACATTTAAAAATGTTTTTAGGCCAACCCTCTCTTCCCAGACCCCAGCTGTTAGTGCCTTTTTATCCAAGGCTACTTTGTCTCCTAGGTGTGAGTCTTGTATATATCTAGTTATGTATATGTCATTGCCTCCATTAAATGTAAGCTTCTTGAGGGAAGGGATCATTTTGATTTTGTCTTATTTATTGCACGTAGCATGACACTTTGCAGTTAATGTTTGCTAATTTGGTTGTTTGTTTGACAGGCAGTTTGGGAGTTCATTCTTTAAACTTTTCTTCAAAATCTCCATGCAGCCTAAAATGGCTCTAAATGGGCAAAATTAGCACATTTTCTCATGTTCTTCCTGATTCAATGCTTTATGAAGATATCAGAGTTTGTCTGGAACTTAACCTCTAGAAGGAACATGAGAAACACCAAAAATATCAGTTTAAATGAATGAAGGATAGACTGACTACAGGAAAGAAATAAAGGAGTCATTTATAATAAGGTCCAAAAGGTAGTTTAGTCCCAGATTTTAAAAAGCTTTTAAAAATCAAACAGCAGAATTTGCTTGATCCTTGAGGCAATAGAAAGACCTTGATGTTTAATGAGCAGGGGAGTAACCTGGTCAGACCAGAATTTCAGTAAAAATCTCTTTCTGCATGAAATGGATCACAGAGGGGAGAGACGTGATTCAAAGAAACCAGTTAAGAGGGAGTTTGAACATTTTTCAACAGAGAGCAAATACAGAAGACTAGATGTTTGGGACTCTGAGGTTACCATTGTTTCACCTTTTGGGTTTTTTTTTTCTGGTTTGTGCCTCCTCCAATTATTCCAAGATCAGGGATACTTGGAATTTACAGACTCCCAAGACATCTGTGGATAGATTTCTAGAAGTTCATGTGCTTGGAACTTTTAATATTTTCATAACTGTGTTTCAAAAGTTGAAAAAGAATTTTGAGTGTCATTGAAGACATTACATGTTGAGAAACTTGGCACCAAAATACAAGCTCACCCAACACATTAAATAATTACAGTTATTTTTATGTAATAAAATCCTGTGGTGCTACATTATTCTTATTTGATTCCCAAGATTGGTTTGTATGTTAATAAAATTATAATAAATTCTTTAAAATTGCACTGTATTTTAACACAATTCTTTTGCTTTCTAATCTTATATATTTTCTCTTATGCATTTAAAAACTGTAAAAGAACCCATGACACAAAAAAGATTAAGAACTCTTGCTTTAGATAGAGGTCTTCTGGCATCAGAGTCTTAGATCTTCTCCAGGAGGTCCAATTGTGATTCAGAGAGAGTTCACTTGTTTTTCAGTTGTGTCTGACTCTTTGTGACCAGTTTAGGGTTTTCTTGGCAGAAGTACTGAAGAGATTTGCCCTTTCCTTCTCCAGTTCGTTTTACAGATGTGAAAACTGAGGCAAACAGGGTTAAGTGACTTGTCCAGAGTCACAAGGCTAGTAAATGTCTAAAGCCAGATTTCAACTCAGGAAACTGATGTTCCTGACTCCAGACCTGACACTCTATCCACTGTGCCACCTAGGCATAAGAGTCTGTGTGGCTAATCTGAAGGGACCCTAGAGTCTAGTTCTGGGGTTTAGGTGATGACCTATTGTTTTTTCATACACCACCTTCTATGTGAAGTCTTTCCCAACTCTTCCAGATCCTAGTATCTTCTTTTCCCTTTTACCCACTATCTTATAAATATTTAAATGTGCACATGTTTCTTTCATGGTAGAATATAAGTTCCTTGAAGGCAGGGACTGTTTCATTTTTGTTTCTGTATTCCCAGTGCTTAGTGTAGTTCCTGGCACATAGTAGATGCTTACAAAATATTGATTGATTGATTGACTGACTTTTGTAATCAGAGATGTATGGAATAGCAAAATTGAAGTGACTGAAAAATAGCATGTTGCAGGGCTCTCTCTTCTTGGTTTCAAATGCTTCATCAGCCACAATTTCATGACCTTCTAAGCCACAGCTGATTGCATCTAGGGGAAAGAATGGAACATCAGAAAGAAACTTCACCAGCCTTGAAATGCATGCTGGCTACTTTTATCCTCCAGCCCCACAAAATTCATTCCCTGGGTAGGAGATTTATGAATTAATTCACCTGAGTTAGGAAACTCAGAAGCCAAAGGTTATACTTGGCCAGCTTTGCCCCTACCCCCAAACGAATGGGCCATGATATACTCAGTGGAGAAGAAAGGTAGGCATGGTGGGAGTTCTTAACCCCACTTTGCAGATTTGGAAATATTTGCTAACTATTCCAGATGAATAGAAATCTTTCCTGTGTTTAAAGACCTTCAGAGAATGAAATCCTGTAACCTCCCTCTGTAGCTCATTCTCAGTGTCTAGTAACCTTCCCTGTCAGGAAACCAGGCCCAATTCAATTAATTCAGTACAATTAACATTTATTGAGATGCTCATAGCATTCATGATGCTGAACTAGGCAGCAAACTTCTAACCTGAATTCTCATTCCACTGCCCCATTAGCCGGGAGAAAATTAGATCAATTCACCTCTCATTACTTTGGTCACAACAGGTTGACTCCTTTCAGAGACAATCTGTAGTGTCAAGAAGTCTTAGTCTAGGCCACTATCTCCTTCCTTTCTCCAGCCCCCATGGCCAAGTGCCAGCAGACCTGAGACATATCTAGGGGACAGAGGGCAAAGTAAGGTGCCACTGGAGTAGAAAGCTGAGTATCTGGAGAAGACTACTGGATAGAAAGGTTAGAACCAAATCACCACCCATAAATCCTCTAATATGCCAGTTACCAATAAAAACAACTGGCTCAGCACTTCTGAGGTCTTCACTGAACTAAACTAAGGTTCCATCTGCAGCTTCTTCCTGGGCCTCTAGTCTGGGATTTTGTTAAGATATGTTGTTTTTTGTCATCACAGTGGTAGGGAAAATGGAGCTATCATAGCGTAATGGGATGTGATAGAACTCAACATTCATGCATTGTGAAGAGTACTCATTGCAGAGAATGCAATTTTGCAATTATAGCTATTTAGCTTTCAAATAAAAAATTAAAAAACCACAACTTTTCTATAACTGACATAGCACAACAATCTCTTAACTGCTAGATCCAGTGGACATTTCTCAATCATAATCATCATTGTCTCTGCAGTGTCTCTCACTAGATGCTCTTCCTGAAATGGATACTTTCTTTTGAATTAACCTCCATAATACTACTTCCTGCCATCTATCTGACTTCTCTTTCCCAGTTGCTTTTGCTGGATCTCTCACCCAGTAAATATGGGTGTCTTCCAAATCTTTGTCTTGGGCCACTTCTTTTCTCTCAATATCTTATCTCCCTTAGATTCAGTTATCTTCTCTATGCATATAACTCTCAGATCTATAGATCTAGTATTAATCTCTCTCCTGAAGTCCTGTAGGTCTGACTGAATGGCACCTGAAGTCCTTCTCAACATGGACAACTTGTGATTCTATAATTCTGTGATTTCCAACCTTGTTTCATATCATTCTCCTTCATGCAGTTTGTGTTCAAGGCAAATTGGAGTACTTGTTCCTGAGCATTAAAATATTCTATTCCATTTAGTTCTCAATCACAGTATCACATAACATTGTTTAACTCTATCTTGGTTCTGAGTCTTGAATATGGTAAAATTCTTGAGATTATTGAATCTCTCTTGTTCTCCTTACCCTCATCATACTGAATTAAAAACTGATCACACAATAGATCTCAGTAAAGACTTGTTGGTTCATATTCAGGATAGTCCTTGAAAACAAAGTTATTTTTCTCTGTGACTTAGATAAAAGCATTCATGTTGAGTGACAGAGTTGGGAGTCCTCAGAAGATCTCAATAGGCTATAATGATAAGTCTAATCAAATAGGATGAAATTTAATATTAATAAACATAAACTCGTACACATGGATAAGTCAACCACACAAGTAAAGGATGAAGACATGCAGCTAGACATATTTAATCTAAAAAAAGTGTCATACTGTGTCAACATTGGGGCATAGCACAATGCCTACTATATAATATGTGTTTAATAAATGTTTATTGACTGATTGATTGACTGATATGGAAACAAAAAAAGAATATGCCATTTTAGAGATGCAAGTTGAATTAAGAGAGGCAGAACGTCCAGAAGAGGGGAAGTGATTTACCCATTCTACTCTGTCCTTTTCAGATATTCTGGGGGCCACACCACATATTTAGGAAGAATACTGGAAAACTAGAGAAGTTTTAGAGCAGAATGACAAAGAGCTAAAAGGATTGGTTGAAATAATTAGGGATGGTGAGTCTGTAGAAAAGGAGGCTTGGGGGCCAGGAGTTGATATCAGTCACCAAGTATTGGAAATATTGCATTATGGAAGGCAATTAATGTCTTATTCTGCTTGGCTTAAAATGATAGAAATAAGAGCAATGTACAGAAGCTATAGAGACACTATTCTGGGCCCATGTAAAGAAACAATTCCTTAAAATTATAGCTATCCAATAATGGAATGTTATCCCTTAGGAAGCAAAAAGTTTACTGATATGGGAGGTTTTCAGACTTAGGGTGAATGACTATTAACAGTTTGTAGAGGAAATTTCTTTTTGGGAACAAGTCAGACTAAAACACTGGGGGGTTGCGGGAGTGGGGCTAGGAGTAATGATCCAGTGGAAATATCACTGCCTCTCAACTCAGACACCCAGGGTTCAAATCCCATCTCTGGCACCTAATTCCTGGATGACTTTTGGACAAATCACCTAGCCCCTTGTGTCTCATTTTCCTCATTTGTAAAATAAGGAAGTTGACCTAAGAAGATGCTGAGGTCTGTTCCAATTCTAGATTCATGATCCTATGATCTCTTAGGTGCAGGTGTGTGATGGCAAGCATTAACAATCAGCTTTCCTTTCCCTTCCACCCTAAATGTATACACAGCACACTTTTCAGTCTAATTTGCTTTATTAATTTTTTCTATAATTTTCTAAAGTGTAGACAATTAATCAAACAATAAATCAAGCCCTGATTTCAAGTATTTGTTGATTTCCAACGTGTAAATGCCCACACTGAAAATTTAACGATCAGCTCTTGCCAACCACTTTGAGCTGGTTCCAGCACACTCCTGCTTATGTCCCTTCAGAGATTCTATGAAATGACTAAAAGTCACAGCCTAGAAATTAGGGCATCACAATGATGATGATAAAAAATGTGATAACAGTGACGGAAGGGGAGTTAAGTGGCTTAATGGATAGAGTAGAGGAAGAAAAAATGATGATGATGGAAAAATGTTCTAAATCACTATTGATTAGAGAGATGCAAATCAAAACAACTCTGAGGTACCACATCACACCTATCAGATTGGTCAACACAACAAAACAGAAAATGATAGATGTTGGAGAAGATGTGGGAAAGTTAGAACACCAATTCGTTGTTGGTGGAGTTGTGAGCTGATCTGACCATTCTGGAGAGCAATTTGGAACTATGCCCAAAGGGCTATAAAAATGTGCATACCCTTTCACCCAGCATTCACTTCTAGGGCTATAACCCAAAGAGATCATAAAAATGGAAAAGGGGCACACATGTACAAAATTATTTTTAAATTTATTTTTAGTTTTCAACATTCACTTCCACAAGATTTTGAGCTACAATTTTTTCTCTACCCTCTTTCTCCTACCACTACCCCAAAATAGCAAGCCTACTTAATACGCCTTCCCCAAATCTGTTCTCTCTTATGTCCTTCCCCTTCACGCCCTCTATGTTTACATGAACATACAAATGTCCATACACACATATATATTTAAATACATATACATCCTCCTATACATACATATATGTATGTATACATATATATGTGCATCTGTGTGTGTGTATACACACACATACACCTACCCCCCACATATATGTGTGTGTGTGTGTGTATATATATATATATATATATATAGTACACATACACACATATATTCCCTTCAGCTATCCTCATGCTGAGAAAAGTCTTATGAATTATAATTATCATTTTTCTATGTAGGAATGTCAATAGTTCAGCTTCTCATAGAGTTTACCTTCTCATGCCTCTCTTACTTCCTGTATTTGATTGCTGTTCTTACTTTGCTTCCTTTTCCTGCTCATGTTGCCAGTGAATTACTTGTCTTTTGAGCTCTGTGGAACTCTGCTTCCAGTGGGGAAAGCTCTGTCCCAAATTGCTGGGGTTTTTGCAGCTGCCAGAGCTGATAGGAGGTTGGTAAAACCCCCACTAGCTCTGGTTCACTGAAAATGCATCCCAGGACTACCACCCAAGACCATGATCCAGATCCAGGCCACTCAACACAAGAGAACTTGGCCTCTGAACAATCGCTTGGTCCCCCTGCAGTCTGCAGGCCAGGAGCTCTGAAGCAGCCAGGTGGAAGCTGTTGCAGGGCCACTGATGCTTCTGCCACTTCCTTGCCCTGGAGGCAATTTGGCTAGACTGATTTTCTACCCCAAATTTAGCTAAGTCCCACTGACCTTTCACTTAGTCCTTATTTCTTCTGGCCTGATAAATCTGGAAACTGCCAGAGCTGCTGCTGATCTGCTATCCTGAAGGCTCCAGCTGCACCTTGTCCTGCTTGTCCTACTCGCCACAGAACCAAGCTGTGGTTTAGGGCTGGGCTGGTTTCAGCTCCCAGCGCTGTGATGAACAACCCCCCTCTCTTCCATGCTGCCATCAGAGGGAGGTATATTTTTGTGAGTTTTGAAGTCATAAAATTTGTTTAGAGTCATATTTTATGGGTATTTGAGGTGGCCATGTGAGAGCTTCTTCCAGGCATTTTCCTGCTTCTATGCCGCCATCCCAAGAAGTCCCCTACTTCTTATATTTGAAAGTCAAATTTTCTGATCAGTTCCAATTAGGATTTTTCATCAAGAATGCTTGAAAGTCCTCTATTTCATTGAATGATCATATTTTTCCTGTAGCATTATACTCAGTTTTGCTGGGTAGGTGATTCTTGGTTTTAGTCCTAGCTCCTTTGACCTCCAGCATATCATATTCCAAGCCCTTTGATCCTTAATGTAGAGGCTGCTAGGTCTTCTGTTATCCTGATTGTGTTTCCACAATACTAAAATTGTTTCTTCCTGACTGCTTGCCGTATTTTCTCCTTGATGTGGGAGCTCTGAAATCCGGCTATAAATTCTAGATTCTTTCGGTTCCTCCCTCGTCACCCACCCCTACTGGAAAGACAAGCAATTCAATACAGGCTGTACATGTGTAATTATACAGGACATCTCCACAGTGGACATATTGTGAGAGACTGATTATATGTCCCTCCTTCCTATCCCACACAACGTTGTTCTATTTTCTACCTTGTCCTTGTCCCTTTACTGAAGTGTGTACTTCCAGCAACCCTCCCCCAACCCTGCCCTCCTCTCCGTCATCCCACCTTTCATCCCCATCCCCCCTACTCTCCTGTGTGGCAAGATACCAAGTTTAGAATTTATGTCATTCCTTCCCTAATCCAAATTTAATGAGAGTAAAGTTGACGCTTTCCCTTTTGCATTTCTGTTCTTCCCCTCCATTGTAACAGTTATCCCTTGCCTCTTCTATATGGGATGATTAACCCCATTCTGTCTCTCCCTGTCTCCTCTCATTCTAATCTTCTCCCAGTCTCCTCTCATTCTAATCCTCTCCCACCTCAGAATTTCACATTTTAAAGTATCATCTGTTCCTATTCAATTCATCCTGTGCCCTCTATGAACACATATACACACATACTCACATATATATTCATAT
>CM053595.1:123027259-123044659 GCA_028646575.1 Pseudocheirus occidentalis
TAGCAACAGATGTGCTTTCTGTCTTGTGGAGAGTTTTGGAGCGTGAAAATCTGTTTAGCGTCCCATTTTATCAGTTTTTTAGCATGTTTGTGTGGGAGCTGTGGTGCTTTGCTGCTTCTACGCCGCCATCTTGGCTCCGCCCCCCACACTGACCTTTTACTTTGTCTTTGGCATTTATGGATTGAAAAGTCTGGAAACAACTACAGCTGCTGGTGATTTACTCTCATGAAGGCTGCTCTAGCCACTGCTGGTCAAGGCCACCCTTTGGCTAAAACCTTGGCTCAGCTGGGATTGTACTTTCTTTCCAGTGCTCTGTGATGGACCCTTACTGCCAGCCTTCTGGGCTTCCTTCAGCAGGAGATTTGTTTCTCTCTGTCACTTTGTGGGTTCTGTAGTGCTAAAGTTTATTTAGAGTCATTTTTTACATGTATTGGAGGTGGTGGAAGCCAGAGCCTCGCAGAAGTCTTGTTTCTGCTCCACCATGTTGGCTCCACCCATGTATAAAATTATTTATAGCAACTCTTTTTGTGATGGCCAAGAACTAGAAATTGTGGTGATATGTTTCATTTGGGGAATGGCTCAACAAGTTGTGGTTTATGAACGTAATGGAATACTGTTGCACTATAAGAAATGATTAGCAGGTGGACTTCAGAAAAAAACCTGGAAAGACTTTTATGAACTGATGCTGAGTGAAGTGAGCAGAACCAGGAAAACATTGTGCACAGTAACAGTTACGGTGTGAGATGACTGACTTTGATAGACTTAGCCCCTCTCAGCAATGCAACGTCCTAAAACAAATGCAAAGGACTAATGATGGAAAATGCCATCTACATGCAGAGAGAGATCTTTGGAGACTGAACGCAGAGTGAAACAGACTATTTTCTTTTTTGCTTTTGTTTTTGTTTCTCATGGTTCTTCCCATTCATCCTAACTCTTCTATAGAACATGAGTAATGTGAAAATAATAGGAATGTAAGTGTAGAGCCTATATCAAATTGCATGCCATCTTGGGGAAGGGAAAGGAGAGGAAGGTGGTGGGATTTAAAACTCATGGAAGTGAATGCTGAAAACTAAAAATAAATAAGCTTATAAAAAGGAAATGATAATAATGAGGACAATCACAAAACTTTCCTACTAACTACCCCTTCTTTCCATCAGGACATCCAGGCATAGCCTGACAATATGACGCTCAGTTATTTCAGGAGAAAAGATCTGAGAAAATCTAATCTATTCTTTGAAATTATTTCCAAGAGTAATATAATGATGATGATGAGGATGATGATGATGATAACAATAGTTAACATTCATATAGTACTTTTTATGTTCCAGGCATTTTGCTAAGCATTTTATAATTATTATCTCCTTTGATCCTTGCAACAACCCTGGGAGGTAGCTGTTATTATTGTCCCCATTTTACAGAAGAGGAAATTGAGGTAAACTGGGGTTAAATGACTTGTCCAGGATCACACAACTAGTATGTGTCTGAGGTCATATTTAAATTCAAGTCTTTCTGACTCCTGTACCCTATTCACTGTGCCATCTAGCTGCATGGAAGCTTAATTAATAAACAAAATGAGGATTCTTGCTCTTCTGTCTTTGTGGAATTAGGAAATAATATCCATAGGATTACTTGACCACAATACCCTCCTCCCTTCTTTTCTTGGTCAAATTTAAATGTCAGTGGTTTTCCAGAGAGGGAAGTGTCACTAATGCTTGGGAATAAAGAAAATAATCATCGATCTGCTATCCTTCCAACCCTATATGCTTGTGGAAGGGGAGACTATGTCCAGAGGTCAATAGTTTGCACTTGACAAAGCCTATAAATACATGTTTACATAATTGGCATTGAAGAATTCTGTAAATACTGCATCCACCTAATGGACCACAAAAGCTTCCAGAGGAGCCCTCATGACCTGTCTTCTCATGGGAATGGGGGATGAGGTGGGGATGAGATGGAGATCTTCTTGGCTTCTCTCTCTCTTAATTCTGTGGTGAAGCAAAGGAAGTGACCAGAAAGAAAACTGGAATTACCCAAAGAAAGAGCCTCCTATGTTGTGTTCACCAGAGCTCCCTCACTCAGACAATCAAAATACCAGGCTGGGCAGCAGTCAATACTCAACTAATGCTTGTTGACAGATTGAATGATTTGAGAATAGAAACGGTTTGGTACTCACACCTCTTTGACCTCAAGGCCATCTCAGTAAAATAAGTGTGCATGGGCAAAAGTGGACCACAATGATTGTAATGATAACCCACAAATATATAGATCTTTAAGGTCAGCAACGAACTTGACCCAAATCATCTCTTTTTATTATCAGAACAGCTATACTAGGTAAGGATCATTGGACCATGGAAGTTTAAGGCAGTGGTCCTTAAATACCATGTAGTGTTTAAAGCAGATAGGTGACACAGTGAATACAGCTTAGACTTGGAGTTAGGTAGAGCTGACTCTGGAATCCTCTCAGACACTTAGGTCATTTGTGTGACTCTGGACAAGTTGATTAGCTTCTCTCTGCCTCAATTTCTTCATCTGAAAGATAAGGATAATAACAGCACCTGCCTTGAAAGGATATATCAAGCAAGATAGCATAAGTAAGGCACTTTGCAAACCTTAAGCTGCATAAACGCTAACTGTAGTTATCACTGTTGTTCAGTCCTTTTAGTCACATCTAACTCTTTGTGACCCCATTTGGGGTTTTCTCAGCAAAGATACTAGAGTGGTTTGTCAGTTCCTACTCCAGCTCATTTTACAGATGAGGAAACTGAGGTAAACAGGGTTAAATGACTTGCCCAAGGTCATACAGCTAATAAATGTCTGAGATTGGATTTGAACTCAGGTTTTCCTGACTCTAGACCCATCATTCTCTCCACTGTGCCATCTAGCTGGTCTAGTAAAAACTGCAGTTATAGCCAGGAACTATATGAACACAATTACGAAACACTTTTCACAAAAATGAAGTCAGATCTAATTGGAAAAACAACAGTTGTTCGTGGCTGGGTGAAGCTAATATAATAAAAATGGGAATTATACCTAAATTAAATTACATATTTAGTGCCATACCAATCAAACTATCAAAAATTACTTCGTAGAGCTAGAAAAAATAGTAACAAAATTCATTTGGAAGAACAAAAGGTCCAGAATATCAAGGGAATTAATGAAAAGAAATGCTAGGGAAGGTGGCTTAGCCATACCAAATTTTAATCTGTATTATAAAGCAGCAGTCATCAAAACTACTTGGTACTGGCTGAGGAATAGAATAGTGGATCAATGGAATAGATTGGGTATACAAGACTCAGCAATCAATGACCATAGTAATCTATTGTTTGATAAACCCAAAGATCCCAGTTTTGGGGATAAGAACTCACTATTTGACAAAAACTGCCAGGAAAACTGGAATATAGTATGGCAGAAACTGAGCGCAGGGCAATATCTAACACTGTATGCCAAAATCAAGTCTAAATAGGTGCACAATTTAGGTATAAAGGCTGATAGTGTAAGCAATCTGGGAGAGCAAGGAATAGTTTACCTGTCAGATGTATGGAGAAGGGAAGATTTTATGACCAAACAAGAGTTAGAGAGCATTATATAATGCAAAATGGAGAATTTTGATTACATTAAATTGAAAAGTTGCTGTACAAGTAAAGCCAATGTGACCAAGATTAAGAGGGAAATGGAAAATTGGGAAAGAAATTTTACAACCAGTGTCTCTGATAAAAGCCTCATTTCTAAAATATACAGAGAATTGAGTCAAATGTATAAGAATACAAGCCATTCCCCAAATGATAAATGGTCGAAAGATATGAATAGGCAATTTTCAGAGGAAGAAAATGAATAAATCTATAAGCATTTGAAAAAATGCTCTAAATCACTATTGATTAGAGAAATGCAAATCAAAACAACTCTGAGGTACCACATCTCACCAGTCAGATTGGCTAAGATGACAAAACAGGAAAATGACAAATGCTGGAGAGGATGCGGAAAAACTGGAACACTAATGCATTGTTGGTGAAGTTGTGAACTGATTCAAACATTCTGGAGATCAATCTGGAACTATGCCCAAAGGGCTATAAATAAGTCCATACCCTTTGACCCAGCAATACCACTTTTAGGGTTGTATCCTAAAGAGATTATAGAAGTGGGAAAAGGATCCATATGTACAAAAATATTTATAGCAGCTCTTTTTGCTGTGGCAAAGAACTGGAAATCAAGGGGATACCCATCAATTGGGGAATGGCTGAACAAGTTGTGGTATATTAAAATAATGGAATATTACTATGCTATAAGAAATGAGGCACAGAAGAACTTCGTAATAACCTGGAGAGACTTAAATAAACTCATGTTTAGTGAGAAGAGCAGAACCAAGAGAAATTTGTACACAATCACAGACATGACATATGTATGATGACTAACTTTGATAGACTTGACTCCTCTAAGCAACATAAGGTTATAAGACAACTCCAAAAGACTCATGATGGAAAGAGAAATCCACATTCAGAGAAAGAGCTACAGAGTTTGAATGCTGATTGAAGCAAACTACTTACTCTCTTTTTCTTGTTTTGTTTTGTTTCCTCTTTCCCATTGTTCATGTCATTGGTTATAATTCTTCTAATGTTTAATGTGAAAGTATTAGTAGATTCTATGTTTGACTGCATGCCACTATGGCGGGGGTAGGAGAGAAAGGGGGAGAAAAGTTGAAACTGAAGGGATTGTGGAACTGAATCTTATAAACTAAAAGTAAATTAATTAATTAATTTTAGAAAAAGAAAAAAATTGCAGTTATTACTATCACTCAGTTTTAGAGATAAGGAAACTGAGGCTCAGAAAGCTATCATACCTTTCAATGAATTAAACTTGTACTTAGAAGGGGGGAAAAGGTTAGGTGACTTATCCAGGACACAAAATTCCCCAAAGCCCACTGAGGAAGACACAACAAGGAGAATCAGATCGTATTCATTTTCACCTTCAGGGAAAGATGGCCAGTTTTGGGTCATCTCTAAGCTGAACCCAAACTCCACTTGAGTAAAAGATAATTTATAGTGGACTGCAAGACAGTATCATGCAAGGAGCTTCTAACTGAGTGGAGGGCCAATAGCTTCTGAAATGTCCCTTTCCTCATGAAACCCTCCCTGCTTATTCAGAGAAGATTTTAGGGCTTCCCCTTTCAGTGACCAATTAAAGTAAACCCCAGTGACCACTGACTTTATCCCCTCTCTCTCAACCTTTACAAGATATTTACCCTTGGGCCATTTGCCTCCAGGAAAATCCTCTTCCAATGCTTCATCATCACCTGGAAATGACCTTGGGTTCTTTCTTTCTTTCTTTCTTTTTCCTTTTTGGAGGGAGGAAGGCAAGGCAATTGGGGTTAAGTGACTTGCCCAAGGTTACACAGTGAGTAAGTATGTCAAGTGTTTGAGGTTAAATCTGAACTCAGGTCCTCCTGATTCCAGTGCCAGTGCTCTTTCACTATGCTACCTAGCTGCCCCTTCACCTTGGGTTCTTAAATGCTGTTCTGGAAAAGGTCAAATTTGAGCAAGTCTGACCAAGCTGGAGAGTTTCCCAGTACCTTCCAGGTGATGGACTTTGTCTATGATGTGAGGAGCAAGTCTGGTTAAGTGTGGGGATGTTCTCCACTAGAAGGTGGTCACCAGGTCATAAGATATAGAAGCAGTGATGTGCTGGCAAATATTTAGCAACTGGCTGGGGTGGCAGTGGCAGAATATGCCTGGCACACTTTTTCTGTTTGTTTTTTGGAAGCAATTGGGGTTAAGTGATTTGTCCAGGGTCACACAGCTAATAAGTGTGTCAGGCCATATTTAAATTAAACCACCTGGTTTCAGGGTGGGTGCTCTATCCACTGCACCACCTAGCTACCCCTCATACTTTTAAGTTGAATCTTCATTATTAACATTTTCTCCATCATTTTCTTAAGCCTAGGTAATCAACAAAATAATAAATTATGCCCTGATTTGTGGTTTTTCCTGATTTCTGAGGTGTAAATGTTCAGCATAGCACTGTATGAGAGTGAGAGAAGACAAAGGTCAAAAGTCAGTGTGACATAGTGGATAGGAACCCAGACAGAGTCAGGAAGACTGGTTCACATCCCGACTCTGCTAGCTCTGTGACTCTGGGCAAGCCACTGAACCTTTTTATGTCTCATTAAGGCTAAAAATTGCAAATCAGTGTCCATCAGCATTCATAGAAGCTGTTTCCTTACTGGTAGTTCTCTATACTAACAAAATCCCATTTCTACTCCAAATAAACAAAAACCCATAATTCCAGAGTGTGGCCCAAAGTATCCCCAAGGACAAAGCAACATGTGGTTGAAGTAATATTGAATTGAAGTCATAAAAACTAAACCAAAATATATCTGTATCTGTATATAGACACATATACATGTGTGTATATAAAGTATGTGTGTATATGTAACACTGTGAAATATATGATACATATGTGTGCGTATACATAAAATATATACATGTATTTCAGCCATTTCCAGTCATATACTGTTCTCTGTGGCCCCTTTTGATATTTTCTTGACAAAGATACTAGAGTGGTTTGCCAATTCCTTATGTAGTTCATTTTACAGATGTGGAAACTGAGGCAAACAAGGTTAAGTGACTTGTCCCAGGTGACACAACTAGTAAGTGTCTGAAGTCAGATTTGAACTCAGGAAGAGGAGTCTTCCTAGCTCCAGGCTCGTCACTATGAATCTAACTGGGACACACACATAAACATATACACACACACATACACACATGTGTGGATATATATACACACACAAACATGTGGTTTTATATATATGTATATATATACACATGAACATGTACTCAAATACATATACATAGATTATATACATACATATACATAGATGTACACACACACAATAGGTACACATATATACATACAACATGCACACAATTCGTAAACACAGGTGTAAACATATATGTGTACATGCACACACATATGTGCATACATATTGTGTACACACAGACATATTTCTGCTAAGGCATGGAGGGAGAGGGTGCTGCATCCGTTAGTCTTGGCAGCAATGAAATCCTGAGTCTTTGAAGTCGCTTCTCTATTAATGCCTTGGCTTAACTTGATTTTGAGTAGAAATTCTTTAAGGGTAAAGATCAATGACAAAAACAGTTATAGAGCAGATTAAGATTTTTTGTTTTATGCTTAGAAATAATTTGTAAATCAAAGAAGAAAAGTTGGAGTCTGGCTGCTTTTAACCATTTCAGATTGAAATTAACTTTATGTAGCTTTAAGGTCTCATGAATTTTATATGCATAATCTCATTTGATAGTCATAACAACTTTCAAGTAAATAATACATGTATTATTTGAATTTTAGAAACAAGGAAACTGAGGATCTGAGAGCTAAAGCAAATTGCTCGGGAGGCAACATGATGTAGTGGAATGATCACTGGCCCCCAAGAAGTGAGTCTTAACCTATGATCCATAGATATTCCTGTAAACCCCGCCCCCCCCCCAAAAGGGTCCATGGTCAGATCTTATGAATTTGAATGGGAAAAATTATATCTTCATTTTCACTAAGCTCCAAATGAAAGTTAACATTTCCTTTAATAATTTAAAAACATAATTCTGGTAAGGTGTCCTTTTTCCTTCATTTCCCTCCCTTCCCCAAAATCTCTGATTTTATTGTGATTTTACTGGTAGAGGGAAATCCCGACCAAGGAAATTCCCTCCACTAAAGTAGAGAGGAAACCCTTAGGGCATTGCCCAAGGCCCTTTCTGAGAGGTTCAATGAGTTGCTTAGTGTCATGAAGTGAGTCAGAGATGGGACTTGACTTGAGGTCTTCCTGATCCTGAGACTGGATCTCTATTCACTATGTCACACTGAGTCTCTTTGAGGATGTTGACATTTACTTATTTTGACTGCTGTACCCAAACTCTTCCTTTTTCCTCCATTTCTGTTGAAAGGTACTGGTGTCCTCCCCCTCACAGAGGTTTACAAACTCCGTTTTTCATTGTGCCCCCTACCCAACCCCACCATATCCATTCAATTGCCAAGTCGTTGTTTTTGGAGGTGACTTGCCCAGGGTCACACAGCTAGTAAGTGTCTGAGGCTGAATTTAAACTCAGATCCTACTCATTCCAGGGCAGATGCTCTATCCACTGCACCATTTCACTGATGCAACTGCCAAGTGTTGTTTGCTTTTGCCGCTTTTCTCTACTCATCCTATAATCATTCTTATTTAGGTCACCAACATCTCTCCCTGGACCAGTAGAATAACTGACTTATCAGTCTCCCTGCCTCCTGTCTCTCTCATCTCCAATCCATCCTTAGCACAACTGCAAAAGCAATGTTCCTAAAGCACAGGTACAGCCATGCCACTTTCCTGTTCAAATAGCAAACCTCCCATGGCTCCCTTTTGCCTCCAGGATGAAATACAAAATCCTTCATAATCTGTCCCAGCATACTTTCCCAGGCTTATTTCATATTACTGCCCTTTGCAATCCTACACTCCATCCAGACTGTCCTACCTTCCAATCCTTGTATGCTATCCCCTTACATTCCCCACCTTCTGCTCTTGCATAGGCTGGACCCCAAGTCTGGAAGGCTCCTTTTCCTTTTTTTCTCTCCTCAGAATCCCCAGCTTCCTGTGACGCTTATCTCATGTGTCACCTCCCCTCTGATATGAGACCTGACCGCTCCTCAGCTGTTAATACCCCTCAGTTTCTTTTATATTTGTATATTTTGCTTCCCTGATAGAATGTTAGCTTCCCAAAGAACCACGGTACTTAGAATGGTGCTTGGTACATATTAGTGATTAACAAACACTTGTCAACTAAGACTGATTAATTGCCCTCTGGACACAGTTCCCCCACAACAAAACAAGCACCCCAGATCTTTGCTATAAGTCACTGTTGTTGTTCAGCCATTTCAGTCATGTCTGAATCTCTGTGACCCTGTCTGAGGTTTTCTTGGTAAAGATATTGGAGTGGTTTGCCATTGCCTTCTCCGCCTCTTTTTGCAGATGAAGATTTAGCTCTGGAAGAGTGTTTAGAGGTCATCTGGTGCAAGTGCCTCATTTTGGAGATGAGGAAACTTAAGTGACTTGCCCCAGGTCACATAACTAAGGGGAAGGAAAGCTGGAATTCGAATCCAGGCCTTTCTTTTGACTGCAGATCCAGGGTCCATTCTACTTTACTACACTGTTTGGGATAAATCTTAATTGTTTTCTGGAGTTCTCCTAAGATCAGAGAAGAAGGAAGGAGGTAACAATGATTTAAACAGTATCCACTATGTGCCAGGCACTGTTCGAAACAATTTACAGACAGCTCATTTGATCCCCACAACAGCCCTGTGAGACAGGCCGCTTCATTTGACAGCTGAAGAAATTAAGGCAAAAAGAAGTTAAGTGACTCCTGTGGGTCACGTAGCTAGGAAGTGTCTGAGGCTGGATTTGAACTCAGTTTTTCTTGATTTCAAGTCCAAACTTTTCCTACTGCACCACTAGTTGTCTCAGGAAATTATTCAGTGTGTTAGAATAATAACAGCTACCATTTACACAGACAGGCACTGTGCTGAGAACTTTACAATTACTATGTCACTTGATGCCTGTAACAGCCCTGACAGGTAGGTGCTGTTATTATCCCTGTTTTACAGATGAGGAAACTGAGGCAAGAGATGTTAAATGACTTGCCCAGGGTCACACAGCTAGGAAGTGTCTGAGGTCACATTTGAACCTATGGTCTTTTTGACTCCAAGTCCAAGCTCAGGAAATGACCGAGTATCTCAGAAGGACCTTGCTAAGACCCTGTCTCATCTACAGCCTAGTTCTCATATTCTGAAGCCCAAAGTTGGAGTTAGAGCTTGGTTTAGATTCTAACAAGGAGTCAGGGGTGCCTGGGGCTGAGATCCCTCTCTCATCCTTGTTCTACAGTCACTTTACCTTTGCCTTCCTTCTCACCCTTACCCGCTTAGGGATCATCAATAATGATTGCTCATTGAGAAGCCACCAGGCCCTGGGGAAGCTATGGCTCATTTCACTATTACCAGTCAGTGCAGTACCAGGAAATCAGAGCTATCAGACTACAGCCTCAACTTTCACATGTCCGGTCGGGACTTGGCGTATTTCTGTAAAACACACGTATTCCGTGCATCTGAGGCTGTAGGAAAATATTGAAATAAATGAGAAATAGCACATTCCTTCAGGGAGATTCCTTTTCAGAAATGGTGTCCAGGAGGCCATAGCGCCTCTACAACACTCAGGATGGGGCTCTTCCTTTGCAATATATTTTCCTTAGCATCTGCTCTGCTGCTTAATAACTCTTATAAAGGGAAGTTCTCTCTCGTGTCTAACCCCAGTCTCTCCTGGGCAGCTAAGAGGCACAGTGAATAGAGCATGAACCTGGAGTCAGGAAGACTAACTTCTTGAGTTCAAATCTGACCTCAGACACTTACTAGCTGTGTGACCCTGGACAAGTCACTTAACACTGTTTGCCTCAGTTCCTCATGTGGAAAATGAGCTGGAGAAGAAAATGGCAACTGTAAATGATTTTATACATATAGGTCCTTTTCTTCCTTGACTTTTTTCATATGTATCACACATTAAAATAATCTACTCTCCCTCCCCACAATAAAAGCCTCCCTTGTAATGAATATATTTACTCAAACAAAACAAATCCACACATTGGTCCCATTGCTTACTTTATTCTGCATGAATTCATATCTTTCTGTGCTTCCCTGCATTCTTCATACTCATCATTTATTATGGTCTGGTAATAGATTGTGGTCCTGTCATTTGGGAAGCCAAGCTAAGTGCAGAGAGATTCATCATGAAAAGACTGGACACCAGAGAGAGCAATATGGCATATTGGAAAGTATGAGGCTTCTTCTGGCCTTCTTCACTTTTACCCAGCAGCCTTCTTACTTTGGAAGATGCCTCCCCCATGTGAACTTCTCACCTTGGAAGATGCTTCTGCCCCTGTGGCCCCCTCATACAATTGAGTTCCTCTCCTGACCTTCCCTTTGAGAAAATGCCAAGCCAGTCATACTCATTGCAACCCCATCCCAATGCTTTTCAGATCCCTTTTTGCATTGTCTTGTCCCATTAGAATGTAAGCTCCTTGAAGGTAGGGAGCATTTTTAAAAAATTCCCAGCATTTGGCATGGTGTAGGCACATAGTAATTGCTTAAGAAATGCTTTGTTGATCTATATATTTATATAATTTTGAATTCCAGTTCTGAGTTTTGTTACCTTGATCAAATCATTTAACCTCACAGAGCCCTAATTTCCTCCCCTGTAAAAGGTGGGTTATAATACTGGGGCTACTTCCATTACAAGATTGATGCAAGGAAAGAACCTGTGGACCCTCAAGTGCTATAGAAATGTGAAGTGGCTCATTGTTACCATGCAATGAAGTTTGTGAATTGTAGGGAGAGACCATCATTACATTTTCCCCTCTTCCTTAGCAGGAAGCTGCCTGCTAAGGCATGGAAGGGTTGTGATTTACAATGGTAGTGTCAGTGACCTTGATGAGATTACGGATGTTTAGAAGCATTATGAAGTATAAGTGATATTTTCACTTTTCTCCTGTTTTTGTTACCTTTTCAATTGGCTTTTACCAGCTTTTTCTATGGGGATGGAAGGTTTGTTTTTTTTTAAACCACTGAAGGAGTAGGTTCTCCTCCAATGAACTCCTCAGGTTCATGCCAGCTTTAAAATTCTAAGACCCCTTCCTCTGGTCCCTCACCTTTGCCTGTGAGTCAATAGACCTTTTTCAGATGGAAACCAACCAAATGGTCCCTTATTTCTCTTTGCTTTATTTTGCTTGGTTAACTTCTGAAGTAAATCTGCTCTTTAAATGTAAAGGAAGTTCTAGAAAGGGTCAACTTCTATAGGTTTTCACCCTCCCAGGAGTTCCTCTATAATTCCTAACTCTCAGGTGAAGGCCAAACCAGCACCTTCACTATCCTCTGAAGTAGCACTGAGAGTGGCTTTAATTATGAGTGAGAATGGTAAAAGCTGATTTTAAAAAATGGCCAAATGACCCCATGGCCATTTCAGGATTTTACTAAATGCTCTGTTGCCATTAAGAGAGGGTTATTAAACAACTTGATTGATGAAAATTCCTGTTTAGTACAATCTCATTCTTCATGTTTGTGGTGATGCCATAATTAGTTTAAAAACAAAACAAAACAAAACAAAAAAAAAAAACAATGCCTGAGAAATCTGTTCACACAGTCACTTCATTCTCTGAGTACTTCCCTGTGGTTTTTTAATTTTTTTTGGAATCACTCTGGTGCAACCTCAAGACTCTTTAGTTATTCATTCGTTACAACAAAAATTTTCAGATGTCTACTACATCTCCAGCACTACAATAAGTATGGGAAATGGCAGGGTTACAAAGAGAAAAATAGCACTGTCCTTGCCCTCAAGGAGCTTATATTCTATTTGGAGGAGAGGTTGGGAGCAGACCATCTAACATTCAAGGCAAGTTTCTGTACATTTACTTTTTCTAACACAAAACAAGGCAGGATGGTGTAATGGGGAGATCCTTTGGACAGAAGTTAGGAATCTTGAATACTAATCCTGCCTCTACTACATATTAAAGTGAATTTGGAGAACCTCTTCCCCTCTCTAGGTTTCAAATTCCTCAAAAGGAAAATGGAAGGTTGAACTAGATGACTCATGATTCCTTCCAGTTCTGATGTCCTGTTAATCAATGGTCTTATAGGTTCTGAATAGAGGAAACAGAATGTTTCTCTTCCTCTTCTCCTGTCCTATCCCTAACCCAATTTAGAGAAGGAGGGAATAGAAAGGAGAGAGAAAGAAGGGTGGAAGGAGAGGAGATGAAGTTATGAGAAGGCATATTAGAAACACTTTCCACCTGCTTTAAAGTGAAAGAACGCAAAAATTCTCTGACAAAGACAGTATTGATGTTCAGCCTCCAACTCTTCTCTGTATCTTTGGTTACCACCTCTCCTTCCACCAGAATAGTGAATTTCCCTTGGAAAGACCTTCTTTATTATCTACCTGTGGCTTATTCATTCTGAGTTATCTGTGGCACATGTTTGATCTCAGGTTGGTCTCTCCCTACAATTCAAGGTTCTCTAAAACCTGGTCTCTTTCTAGGTTTATCTCATAGCACTCCCCTCTATTATTTGATGCTCCTGACAAACTGAACTGTTTTTGTCCTCTGAACAAGCACTCTGTTTTTCTGACTGTGTTCTGTTCATTACATTTTCCCCTCTGCCTGGAATGCCCATCTTTCCCCCTTTGCCTGTTGAATCTCTATCAATTCTTTAAACAAAATAGCAAAGTTGGGTTTATGTGTTTTGTTTTCATGTCACAGTCATTTCTGAATACAAACCCCCCTTTATTTCTTTTCCTTTATGCCAACCCACTGAGTCTTCCCTTGTTACAAAGAAAAATGGTGAAATAAAATCAAGCAACACAGCAGCCAGCTCTCCTGTCATATACAAATATCCAAAGCTACAGTAGCCCAAGTCTTCAAAGGAAGAAGGAAAGTGCATTTCTCTTCTCAGGATCAAGATCAGTCATTGCAGTTATACAGTGTTTGACTTCCTTTAATTTTCAAAACAATTTGAGTTATATAAATATATATATATATATAAATACATGTGTGTGTGTGTATATATATGTGTGTGTATGTATATATGAATGTACACACATAAATGTATATATATCCCTTCTTTTCCTAGTCTTGATTTTGTTCATGTGAAAATGTTTAGAATTTCTACTTTTCTTGAAATGGTCTGTTTTCTTTTTTATGATAAACTTTATCATTTATTAAAACTTCATCCCTTGAAAAGTTCTTGGCCAAACAAGAGCAGAGAAAATGGACAATTTTGATTTTATAAAAATCAATGCAGTTATAAAGGAAGTATTTAACTGAGAAAAAATCTTTGCATCAAATCTCTCTAATAAAGATCTGATCTCTAAGACATATAGGGCATTGATTCAAATACAGCTAGGTCCCAATTAATGTGAATAATGAGCTCCCTGAAAAGGTCACATGATTTGAATTTTCACTACATACTTCCACTGTATTATAATCAATTACCAAATTTTATACAATTATAACTTCAAATAATGTGAATTTGAATACATGTGACCACTTTAGAGACTATATTACTTGCACTAATCGGTACCTGACTGTATTTTATAAGGACACAAGCCATTTCCCCAATAGATGAATGGTCAAAGAATTTTATACACACATATACCCTCCATATATATATATATATGTATATATGCATATATACATAAATATTATATGAACTGTCATAAAGTAAACTGAGCAGAAGATGAGACAATTTATACAATGAGTTAAATAAGGATTGCATAATTTGATAAGAAAATAATTGTGAAAAACTTAAGGACTATTACAAATGCAATGACCAATCACAACTCTAGAACACTGATGATGATCATACCTCCCATCTCTTGGCAGATGGACCAGAAGTGCAGAATGAGACATATGAATTTGCATTGCTTAATATACTAATTTTCTTTACCAAAGGAGAACTTTTACATTTTGGTGGGAGGAGGGTTACAGAGGAAAAACAAGGGTAGCAGTTATAGTGCTGCTGAACAAAAGAAGAAAAAGAAAAGGGCATCAACAAATCATTTGACCATATCAGGAAGGGGACAGGGGAAAGAGGAATGGAGGGTTTAGAATTTAGAACTCAAAACTTCAAAAATATTTAAAAATTGTTTTAAAATGTAATTGGGAGAAAATAAAAATTACACATTTTAAAAGATAATATGTAGAAGGAATCATGATGTCATTTACAATTCTATTTTTCTACTCTTTGTATAAGGAAATATTAGTCTTCACAGTAACAATAAAAGAAAAAATCCTTAATAGCTATGAAAGATATCTCTTTACATTTTCTTCTTTTTTCTTTTTTAATAATGTGGTTTTTTAATATTTAGTTGCATACACATTTGGGAGTAATTTTGGTGTGTGGTGTAATATGCTGCTCTACTTTCTGCCCAACTTCTTTCTAGTTTTGCTAGCAGATCTATTCTAATAGGGTGTCCTCTCCTAAACAGTTAATGTTCTTGTGTTTATTAAACACTGAGTTCAGTTGTTTCTGATCCTAGCTTTTGATCTGATCCTATCATTCTTCAAGGCTTATAACCCCTGTCACACATGTCATCTAATAGCATGTATTATACTTCTCTGTGTTGGTATCATCATATTGAAAGCTCTTTGAGGATAGGAACCATGTCTTATTTGAATTTTGAATTTTCCTATGCACAGTATAAGGTTTTGTATAAATACAGCTATAAAAATATTTCTTCTCGTCTCTGCCAGTAACCTAACATGCTCCTTGAGAAAAGAGATTACTTAATTTTTTAAATTTGGAGTTCCACTGCCTGGAATGATGCCTTGTACATAGTAGGTCCTTAAACTGTTGGTCAGATTGAATCTAGATCTCCTCTTACTCCTACTTAGCATCTTTTGGGTGTTAACTTGGGCAAAGGAAAATCAGGATGTTGAACCTGAAAAAAAAACCCAAAACCAGTCCCATAATTATTCATGTTACTGTTTCCTTATTAAAAATATTTCTAGATCCACTACTCTAGCTTTCAATAGCAGGAAATCCTTCCTCCCACTCCTGTTAACTGATTACTTAGAGAATTAAAATAAGACCCTTTTTTGGGGCAACATTGAAAATATCTTAGAAGAGTAGCTTCAAACTCAGATAGAAACAGGGATCACTAAACCATACATGAGGATCTCTGTAGACTGCACATTAACTTATTAAACTACATATGGATATTATTAATGTTCTATTATAATTTTATTTCTTTTGTTAAATATTTCCTTTTGAATCTTTTGAATCTGGTTCTCTCCTAGGAGTATTGTGGGCAGTGTGTTTGGCATCTCTTCCTTAGACTATCCACTTGCCCTGAGAACTAAAAAAATTAAGTGAAAGAAAAGCTGTGACTATGAGGTTTGCTTATTTTTTAAAAATACATTTAAAGTAGAAATGATTTGATGTTTACCCATGTCTGTGTTTCTTATCCATTCCTCTGAATTGTGGAGAATGAATTGAGAGCTGTCTATATGCTGAACTAAATGTGATCATCAGATCTGGACATCAAGAGAATGAATAGAAGGTGGATGTGTGCTGACTGGTGTGATCCCAATTATGCAACTTAGCCCTGTGAAACACATTAGGGGGAAAGATCATTAGCCTAATGAGCAGCACAGATTTGGGGCTTGGTAAGCAAGTAAATGCATCTTTTCATTATGCATGGGACTCGGCAAATTTATTATTTTTGGTCACCAAGGTGACCTGGTGTCTTCATTTACCAGATCACTCAGCAAACTCAGAAAGTAACAACTGACTCTCATTTTCTCAGCCCCAGAATTCCCAAAGGCAAAGCAGAGAAAGGGATCTGTTTGGCACCTAGTCCCTGTTCATCGTGAACTTAGCCTAATGAGAATGAGATGGGAGGAGCAGGATCGAAGTTGGCACCAAGAGTCAGAGAAGTGGTGGATAGGAAACCCCCTTAGTGGGACACACTTGGCTCACAGCCTGTTGGCTCCCAATGATAAAAAATCAATAGTCTTTCAACATCCTTCTCCTACTCCCTGATAGCATTTCCAGCAGTTGGGGGAGGGGCAAATGGGGACCTTTCACAGGACAGGTCTCCCAGAATCGACACACTTTTCTGTCGATATCTCCCGGCTGTCTCTCACTGACCATACATAGTAGGGGCCTGGTGAAGGCCTGGGACAGCCCAGGCCTGTAAGCCTAGATGCCTCTTTATTTGGCCTGTCTATAAATAGCAATGGGAAGAGTAGGGGAGAGCAAGGGGGGTGGGGGGTGGGGAAGGGCTCTGCAGGACTAGTAGTCAATGAGCTGAGAGAAGCGATTGAACTCCCAGCACTCCCTGTTCGGCTGTCCGCAGCTGACAGTCTATTTTTTCCCATGGTTGACTAAATATGGTCAGGGAGGGAATGGCATGAGAAGGAGCCACTTGGCTGGGACTGCATGTTTCAGATGCTTAGCTGGGTATATAAGCACTAGAAAGGTGAACTTGGTTTCTGATCAGAGGTTCCCCCTAAACCCCCCAACCTTCCCTCTTCCTACCAGGAAGCATTCCCCTCCCCCCTCCCCCCCCCCATTTGTGTGTGAGCATGCGGGCAGGCGATACTCTTTTGTTTCAACCTGACCTCTACCTCATGGTGACCCTCTCTTGGTGGTGGTGGTAGGGGAGGACGGGGTAGGGGGGAAAGGAGGAGAGGGTGAGGGGAGACTTCTGCAGACACAGCCCTTATACATCAAGGTGTGCGGTAATCCCAGCACGCAAGGTTGCTTCTCCTTAACTCCTGCTTTCCGCTCCTCCTGTCTGTTCTCTTTTCTCCCTCCTGCTCTCTCTCT
>CM053595.1:123053596-123064766 GCA_028646575.1 Pseudocheirus occidentalis
AGGAATGGTTGAACAAACAGATACTCCATAACTGAGATTCAACCCACAATCCTTTTTTCGGTTTGGTAGACTCTATCAGAGACTCTACTCTGCAAAAACAATCATTGAGAACCTGGGGAAGGAGAAAGAGAAACAGACAGAGAAAGAGAGAGAGACAGAGAGAGAGAGACAGAGAGAGAGAGAGAGACAGAGAGAGAGAGAGACAGAGAGACAGAGAGACAGAGATGACTGACCATAACCTTGATAGGTGTCACTGCTTGCAGGAGGGCTACGTTACCCAGTAACAGAAAAGGACAAAGAAGCAAGGCTCAGGGACAGCAGCAGCTGATAGCATTGTTGAAGTACTTACTATGTGCCAGGCAAAGTGCTAAGCACTAGGGATGCAAAGAAAGACAAAAACATGGTCCTTGTCCTCAAGGAGCTCACGTTCTAATGGGAGAGAAAATATATGAAAAGTTGCACATACAAAGTATATAGGGTGTAAATAAAGGCAATTTCAGAGAGGAAAAGTATTAACAGGTGAGGGCACCAGAAAGAGTCATCTGCAGAAAATGGTGTTTGATCTGTCTTAAATAAAACTGTGTTAAATATATTAAATTATGATATTAAAATATGTTAAATATAACGTCAATATTATGAAAACAGTTTTGAATTACTTACAAATTCTGATAAACTAAATGATCAACCATGATTCCAAAGGTCTGATAAAGATGATGCTACCAACTCATGAAAGAGACAATGGACTAACATGAAGGATTAAAAAAAAAACTTATTTCTGAACATGACCGATATGGAAATATATTTAGCTTGACTGTGCTTATGTGATATAGTGGTCATATTTTTCTTTTTTCTTTTTTCTCTTTCTTTCTTCCTTCCTTCCTTTCTTTCTTTCTTTCTATCTTTCTTTCTTCCTTTCTTCCTTTCCTTCTTTCTTTCCTTCTTTTTCTTTTCTTCTTCCTTCTTTCTCTTCCTTCCTTTTCCTTTCTTTCCCTTCCCTCCCTCCCTCCCCACTTCCCCTCCCTCCTTCTTTCCTTCATTCCTTAAATAAAACAAGAATGTTGGTGAACTAGATGCCTCCCAATTTCTCCAGACCTAGGATAGTTATTCTATTCAATTATGTGTCTTTCATTTGAGGAGCAGTCTAAGCAAACAAGGATTAACCACCAGATAATGGATTTAGTTAACCTAATTAAGATTATTACACTAAATCTAAATTAGTTAGCTAGCCTAAGTTAGTTAGTTAACAGTTAGTTAGCCTAATGACGATTAGTGTACTAAGACACAGAGAGGCTCTTCTACCTGACAGTGGAGGAACTTCCATTCCAATAAAAACTGTAGTTCTTGGAAGTTCTGACATGTCTCTCTTACAAGGTTGCTATGGGAAAAGGCTTTTGTAAACCGAAAAAGCCAAACTATGAGTTATTATTCCCATTTTACAGAGAAGAAATTGAGGCTCAGAGAGGTGAGGTCACTCGACCAAGGTCACACAACTAGTAAATACACTGTTGGAGTTTAAACTCAGGTCTTCTGACTCCAAATTCAGTGGCTCTTTATGCAGCACTATTTTCCGATAAGAGAACCACAAAACTACAAGTTTTCCTAATCCTCCCCAGTAACCATTAACAAGTAAGCATTTTAATTAACTTCTTGGGAGTCACAAATTAGGTTCTCTCATCTTTTAACTCAAAGCTTCAACAAATACAATTGACCTTTAGGACTCGGGCTGGAGGCTCGGGTCTTTGTGACTGGTGATGAGCCTTTCAGTTCTAAGACGCTTCCTGCCGCTGCCTTTGCCGAGGGAGGTGGCTTCTAGAAATCCGCTTTGCCGGCACTCAAACTGCACACCCGATGAAGTGTCATGAACTGTGCGGGCATTGCGGTGTGATCTGTCACTAATTCCACACTCCTTCATCCTCTGTTCTCCACAGGACTTCCTAAAGAGCTGCCTTGGAAGGGATGGATGGGCATGCGGCTGCCTCGTGCTGCCCATGAAAAGCGAAGCTGAAGAAATACATCGGAACATTCTGTGTTTTTTGGTAACAGATTTAATCAAGCACTGCACCGGCATTAATTAACCATCCCGGGTAATATTCTTCGCCAGGAAGATCTTGTTACTCTTGGAGCACTCATGAAACAGCCGAGACACAGAGGTGAAATTATTTGTTCAAGGTGACATTGTAAATCACAAGCCTTAGAATGTTAGCAAGAGCAGGGAGGTCCCTCAGAACAGAGAGTGACAGAGCTGGGTGGGGTGTTAGAATACACAATGTCCATGGGAAGGAGCGCAGGGAGCATTAGATTTAGAACTAGTCATCAGATCCGGGCCTTGTATTTTACAAATGGGGAAACTGAGGTGCACAGAGCTTAAGTGACTTGCCTGAGGCCACAGGTGGTAAATGGCAGAGCTGAGATTCAAACCCAGATTCTCTAAATCCAGTGCCCTTCCCCCCTGGGCTGTGCTTTACTTCCTCATTTCTGAGGAGGAACCTGAGACATCAGGGAGGAAAACAAAACAAAACAAAACAAAACAAAACACCTCTCCAAAGTCACTTGTGGCAAATTATAGCAGAGCCAGGAATAGTGATCTAAAGTCAGAAGACCTGGATTCAAATCCTGCCTCTAATGCTTATTTCATCTCTACCGATCTCAGTTTCACCATGTGTAGGTGGATTACCTGGTTTTTGAGTTCCCTTCTTGCTCTGTCTAGGTCCATGAATTGATGAGAGGATGATCCTGGAACTTCAGGATCTACAATCCTGTCCTGAAGCTGTTTCTACTCTGCAGAAAAAGCCTATGCACAGCTTCCTCAGATCTACATATTATTCTGTTATCTCTGCTTTTTTTTTTCTGAGTACATCTAAAGGAAACAAGACATTTTGCAAAGGTGATAGGAGATGAACATAAGGGTTTTTATCTTGAACCAGGGACAGGATGGGGAGGTGGCTCTGGGGGAAAGGAAGGAAGAAGAAGATACAGGCAGAGGAAAGAGGAATGTTGGAGGTGATCTTGTGCATTCAAGAGAATAATGAGGGATTAGCAGTCAAAGGACCTTAGTTGTGGTGCAGATGTGCCACTTGCTGGCTATATGGTGATCATTTAAGTCATTTTTCAGTTATGTTCAACACTTCTTGACCCTATTTGGGGTATTCTTGGCAACAATACTAGAGTGGTTTGCCATTTCCTTCTCCAATTCATTTCATAGATGAGGAAACTGAGGCAAACAGAGTTAAGTGACTTGCCCAGGGTCACATAGTGTCTAAGGCTGGATTTGAACTCAGGAAAATGAATCTTCCAGGCTACAGGCGCAGCACTCTATCCATTGTGTCACCTAAATGCCCCTATCTAATGTTAGCAAGTCACTTAAACTCTCTGGGTCTCTGGGTTCCTACCTGAAAAATAAGAGGGGTTGAATTATGTGACTCCTAAAGTCCCTTCCAGCTTTGAATCTATGGTCTATGAGCATGAGCTTTAGGAGCAACCCATTACTCAGAAAGGTCACTGGAAACAATGATGGGAAACTTTTTAAGGAAAGAGTGGAGGTAACACTGCAGAATTTGAAATAAGGGGGAGTATCCTAGGGCAGATATGGGACCATGGGATGTTCCTTGTGTGGCTTCTGACACATCCTTTTGGAAGAGATTAGATAGCTGAGAGACACTGGTCAATATAGATTATAGGATCTCCAAGTAAAGGGGGCCTTACAGGTCATATAGTCTAACCACTCATTTTACAGACAAGAAAATTGAGAACTAAAGAAGCTGTCACATAGCTGGTGAGTGACAGGGATTGGAATTCAGGTTTTCTGATTCCTAAGTTCACAGAGGAATAGGGACTTGTCCCAAGGTCATGAAGATAGTAAGCAGCAGAGCCAAAATTCCAACCTAGGTCTATTGACTCCAAATTCCAGGGCTCTTTCCACTACACTAACTTGCTTGCGTGTGAGTATGCCTGCAGAGCTGGGATTGGCAGGTTCCCCAGAATGGGTCCATATCCCACTGCAAATTTGCAATCTCAATAGGTTTTTTGTATTCTTCACCATGATTTGTGAGACAATTAAAAGGGAGATGATGCTGGGATCTGTAATGCTGTCTCTGCCATGGCTTTATGCACCAGATAAGTATGACATTTAATAGGCTCAAGAAATATTCCTCCCCATCTCCCCTCTCCCCAGGTCCTGCATCACACCAGCACCAACTCCAGCCCATCAAATCAATGAGTCAAAACTTCTGAAGATAAACAACAAATGACTCAGGGATCCAAAACATGTCAGATACATAATTTATGTTTCCCCAATTCCTTTATTGAAACTAGTGATTGAGAACAGATGATTCAACTGGAGCATAACCACCTTCTACACTGAGCCCTGGAGGAGATTCAGAAATGGGGGGAGGGGGTGGGGGTAAGCTTCAGGTTTCAGGGCTGACCAGAGACTCTAGGACTTTGCCCTTAGGACAGACACCTTTGCACCGCAGATTCAAGCAAATGAGGCTAGACTGGGACTCACCTTGTCCTCACTTCGATTTGAATTTCACAGACAGATCATTTCACCAAATATCAGCACTGGAAGGGACCTTAGTAATCATCTAATTAACTCTTTTTTTTTTTTTTGCTTTTTGGAGGGCAGTTGGGGTTAAGTGACTTGCCCAAGGTCACATGGCTAGTTTTTTGTGTTAAGTGTCTGAGGCCGGATTTCAACTCAGGTACTCCTGACTCCAGGGCCAGTGCTCTATTCACTGTGCCACCTAGCCACCCCCTAACTCTCTTCTTTTACAGACGAAGAAAGGAGAAGTACAGAGAAGTGACTTGCCCAGGGTCAAATGGTTAATAAGGGGCATAGCTGGCCCCCAAACTCCATGCCCTGCTGGCTGACTCGTGTATGGCTGCTCTTTTTGTTGTACGGTTTCCCTTTCTGAACCTGGCACAATGCTCAGCCCTTTGGGTGCTCTGTAGGGACTTGCCAACATGGATAAAGAGGGGCCCAACCTGGGGGAGGGGATTAGTCACAGAATCTCAGAGTGAAAATGGCTGTCAGAGGTCATCCACCGCAATTCATAATTGAACAAAAATCTTTTTTTCTCATGAGGGAGAATTTGCTGCTTTCTATGTTAGCTGACTCCAATTTTGGATCATTCTAATTGTTAGGAAGTTTTTCGTTGTTGGAATTGTGTTTTACCAGATTGATATTTTCCTCTGAATCGGGAGATCTCACTGAGGAGCTTGATTAATTCAGGTGGACATCTCAGAAACTTAAAGTTCTACACAGCTGCCTGGGGGCAATGAGAGATTATGTGACTTGCCCAGGGTCACCAAGACACTGTCAGAGGCTGGAACTTGAATTCAGGCTTTCCTTTCCTTTTTCTTTTCCTTGTATCAGCTCTAAATCTCTCTTCAGTTTCCATCAATTGTTCCTACTCTTGCCAAAAGTTTAAATAATTTCTCACATCAATGACAGTCATTCTAATACTTGAAGTTTTCTATCATGTCTCCCTTAAATCTTTCCTTCTCCAGACTAACCATCCCCAATTCCTTCAGCTAATCTTCCTATGGTATGGTCTTCGGTCTCTTTACTATCTTTGTGATGCTCCTCTGGACTCAAGTTTGTTAATACTCTTCCTAAAATGTGATGACCAAAACTCTAGGCCATTGCTGCCCATCCACTCTTGGGTGTACCTATGGTAAGGCATCAAGCAGCTCCCCAGCTAACCAGGAATCCCGTTGTGAGGTCAGTCAAGAGTGAAGTAACACATGCACCAGAGAGTCTTGTTGCTTACCACTGAGGAGCTGAGGGAAGTAGAGCTTGGGGAGAGAGGTATCATAGAAATGGGATTCCAAGAGTGGCAGACAGGGGCAGGTGTGCCTTATATGTAGCAGCTATGGGGCTTTGAGCAAGTACCTTCCTTTCTCTGAGTCTCAGTTTTTCCTTTTCTAAAACTGAGGAGACTAGACTAGAAAATCATTGAAGTTTCTTCTAGTGCTGTCGATACTCAAGGATTACAAGAATGTTCACTACATGCCTAGAAAGAGATGCTGTGGCAAAGACAAGAGAAGGAGAATTCGCAGACGTTGGCCTTAAGAACCATAGACTTTTGTTTGAGAAGACTACATACACACAAACTGTTAAAACAGGAAACAGCTAGATAGCAGTACAAGATGGAGTCATAATATGTGGCAAGGCAGTATTTCCACGGGCATTCAAGAAATATCAGTGGCAGTGTGAGCTGAAGTAGTCTGGGAAGACTTGTTAGAGGAACTGGAACTTGAATCACACGTGGGAGAATCAGTAGGGTCTGGAGATGCAGAGGGGGCATTCAGAGGCAGAGTCCTCAGAGGCCGCCTCACCCAGCACCCTTACAATTATGACTTCTGCATCACAAGGGTTAGGCAGTGGTTCTCAACCTTCCTAATGCTAATTCCTTTAACACTTGTATGTGGGAGTATCTGCATGTGGGCAGACCCACCTGGAGATGGATAGAAGAGCATTGTCTCATTTCCTGAGACCATCAGAAATATGTATTTTCCGATGGTCTTAGGTGACCCCCAAAGGGGTTGTGACCCACAGGTTGAGAACCACTGGGTTAGAGGCAAAACCTGTGTAAAATATTTGGCTCTCTGTTTACCAGAGGAGAAGTCTGATGTTTTCTTTTTCTTTTATGGGGTGTTTACTGTATCTTATTATAAAATTTGGTTTAAGTGTTTGGTCATAGGCTCTATGTCCTCCGCTGGCCTCCATACATCATCTGTGGCTTCTGCAAAACAGTCTCCAAATTCCCATTTAATTTCTTATGCTGACCTGTGATATGTCAAAACTGCAAAGGGGAAAGTCACAATGTGGAAGGGATAACTGTGTTTTAGCAAGGTGGAAACAGAGTCCTGACAAGTGAAGTGATTTGCTCCAGGTCATGTGAGCAGTATGTATAAGAGATGGGGTCTGAAACATAGAGCCAGTGTTTAGCACTGCATTATGCTGCTGCCCAAGCTACCAGAATAAATGAAAGTGCGGAGGGACAGCAAGATGTGAGTGGAAAACACGAAAGACACTGGCTACACTCAGGGGAGCATTGCCATTGGAGGGAAGAATGCAAAAAGTCCAAGAAAACTCAGAGGCATTATGAGGATTAATGAGAATAGACCTCAGAAAGAATTTTAGTCTAGGCAGGATGTTCTCCAAGAAGGAAATCCTTTGGGCAGAGACCAGGTGAACTCTCAACCTTTCTTACTCCCCCACCCCAGTCCTTTTCCATCCTTGAGCCAGTCCTACCACAACCATTGGACACATTTAGGCCTGTGTAAGATCATGCTCTAGTCCCTATCTAATATTGTACAGATTTAATGATCCATGACACATAACCAGAGTACAAGACCACAGTAGCCATCCAGCCAAAGACAGAGGCAGATAGGACTTTTTTCTAGATATCTTTACATATCCTTCAATATAAAACCATCAACCACCTGATGAAAGTATTTTCTCTAGTATTACTGCTCTTTTCAGCTACAGGTCTCAATGCAAATGGATGAATGGCTGGATTTTTAAAAGAAGTTTAAAGTTTTTAAAAAGTTCAAAAATTTGAAGCTGTTTTTCTAGATTGTTGCATGGGGGCATATTGTTGTTGCTGTTGCTGTTGAGTTGTTTTAGTCATGTCCGACTCTTATGTGTGGTTTTCTTGGCAAAGGTACTGGAGTGTTTTGCTAATTCCTTCTCCAGCTCATTTTACAAATGAGAAATAGAGGCACACAGTAGGTGCATAATAAATGCTTGCTGACTGACTGTGGATGCTCTAGGTCCTCTAATCCTCCTTCTCTTTGCCCCATCCTTCTGTATCTTAATAAGGTACACATTGCCAGCTAGAATTCTGCCCTGAGCCTCTTTCTGCTCCCTTATGCAGGAATAGAATTGTCACAGCTTCCTCAGAACTCTGCTTTATTCTGTCATCTCTGCTCTTTTTTCTGAGTACATCTATAGGGAATAAGCATTTATGTAGCTCCTACTATTTGCCAACTATTGTGCTAAGTAGTTTTTTTTTACAAATATTATCTCATTTTATCCTCTCAACAACCCTGTGAGGTAGATGCTATTATTCCCATTACACAGTTGAGGAAACTGAGGCAGAGTAAATGACTTGCTCAGGGACATATAACTAGTAAGTTATCTGAGGCATAATTTGAACCCAGATTTTCCTGACTCTAAGTTCAGTGTCCTATACATTCCCTTACTTTGCCTTAGAACACTGGCCTTGGAGGCACGACACCAGTGTCCGGACCTTGGCTATGTCAGATGGTAGCTATGTGACCATGGTTGGGTCACTTAACATTTCTAAATTTCATCTGAAAAGTGGGGACAATGATATTTACAGTACAATTGCAATAGTATTTTTGTGAAGAAAGCATTTTATAAACCTCAAAGTACCACCAAAATCTGAGTTATTATGAGGGAAAATTCTTTCAAAAGTCCCATTTACATGGCTGAAATGGAATCTCTGATTACACACAGTAGGAAAGTCCTGCTTTCACCCAGTGTCCATATCCCTATGAATTTGAATATCAGGAGCTGAGGTTGGTCAAGGTTTCTCGCGCAATAATAGGTCTGTTTGTTAATGGTTACTGAGACCAAAGCCAAGGCAAGTATCTTATAAAAAGTTGGTTATGCATGCAGACAGCAGCGTGAAAGTCCCTTGTTGTATGGAGAGGTTCAAATGATGGTCTGGCAGAGTGCCTGGTCTGGCCCTTCAGGCAAGAAAGGGCACAATGAGCAGTATGAACAGTTTAAGTTGAACTGATTGTATTTTGTGTTTGGTTTAAAGCATTCTCTTCACTAGACATACATATAATCCTTCCTCAGCTCTCACCTGGACCAAAAATGAGAACAATGTTTTCAATGCAAGTTTTCTTTATATTAAATAAAATTATAGCCCTAGGCCTGGGGTCTTTATGCAATATAAAGCATTAGAGAATCCTGCAGTCGAGCTGGTTTCTGGTCTAGTTGGTAAATGAATGATTCGAGTGAATTTTTTGCTCCAAGAACACCTGAATCAGTGGAAAGAACCCTGGCTCTGCTGTCAGAGGACTCAGCATTGAAAACCTCCGGGATGATGGACAAGTCAACAAATCTCCCTGAGTCTCAATTTCCTCCTCTCTAAAATTAGGGAGGGCAGTTAGGCGGAGCAGTTGTAAGAGCATGGGCCTGGAATCAGGAAGACTCATCTTACTAAGTTCAAATCTGGCCTCAGACACTTATTAGCTGTATGACCCTGGACAAGTCCCTTAACCCTGTTGGCCTCAGTTTCCTCATTTTTTATGAGCTGGAGAAGGAAATGGTAAACCACTCCAGTATCTTTGCCATGAAAACCCCAAATGGGGTCACAAAGAGTCATACATGACTGAAATGACTGAACAACAACAAGAGCAACAATAAAAAATTAGGAGTTGGACTAAATGACATTAAAGGACCCTTCCAGCTCTAAACTTATGATCTTAGGAGTCTTTTGATTAGATAGTGAGATGATTACTTGTCATTCAAAGCCAATACACTTTGAAAGATCAATGACCTCATCAGTGGGGTGGCTCCTACACCAACACATTGCAGAATTGGCCTCCACAGAACAGAGATGTATCTTCATGAGTTGTGGGCACAACTCCAGATCAGAGGATGCTGGGGATCAGCATCTCCAAAACTTAGCTAGGTTGGCCCTCCAATATCTGCAAACTCATAGTGTGAATGGCTAAATGGATGCATGGGTGGATGAAAAAAAAACATTTATTAAGCACTTGCTAGGTTCCAAAAAACGTATTCAGTGCTAGCAGTACAAACATAAAAAAGCTAGACAGTCCTTGCCCTCGAGGAACTTACATTCCAATAGAAGACAGCAGCATGTCTTGGGGAGTGGTGAAGTTGGTGGTATGGTTGGAACCTTTCCAGTCTTCCACTTACAACTAATAACACTCAAATCGATTTTGAGAACATAGCCTTGGGTCCCATGAGGAGGCTTTTAGGAGGAGGAATTTAGTGAGAGACTTCAGCATTATTAAGAAAAGAAATGTGATTTTGAAGCAATTTCCCCCATGTCCTTGGTTCTGGATCTAGGTACTACAGTTCTTGCCTGCATTCTCTATTTTACCCCAATTCCAATGTTCCATACAACCTTACTCCCCATTCAATAGTAACTAAATGCCTGCTGGGTACCAGGCATTGTTCTGGGATCTCAGGATAGGTAAAGAACTCACAATCTATTGGAAGGATATGTAAGCAAATAGATATTATACAATCAATTGGTCAGCAAACTTTTATTAAGCAGTCATGTACCAGGCGTTGTGCTTAGGATGGGGGAGACAAATAAAGACAAAAATATACTTTGTGTCCTCAAGGAGATACTCAAGGGAAGCAAAATGCAAACAACTCATATGTACGAGACATAGATAGATATAGAATATGTGTATATGTAAATGTATATGTGTATACATACATACATGCATACATACATACATACATACATACATACATACATACATACATACTGGAATCCCAGAGGGAAGGCACTAGCATTGCAGGAGGGGTAAAAAGAGTAGGAAAAGCTTTTTTTTCAGAAGGTGGCTTTTAAGTTGAATTCTGAAAGAAACCAGGAGCCAGAAGGGAGGGAGGCCATTGGGGTCATGGGGATCAGGCAGTGAAAAGGCTTCAGATTTGGAAATGGAATGTCTCATGCAAGGAATAATAACAAGATGGTCAGTGTTATTGGATTATGAGATATATGGAAGGGTATAAAGTATAAGAAGACTAGAAAGGGAGGGATAGACTACATTGTGAGGATGTACAGAAGTCTAAGAGAAGATTTTATATTTGATTCTGAAGATAATAAGAAACACTGGAGTGTGCATGGGTGTGGAAGTAGGGATGGTAGTGATACAGTCAGAAGCCTACTATAGGAAGACCATTTTGACCCCTGAGTGGAAGATGGACTGGAGTAGGGAGAGACTTGAGTTAGGGAGATGAACCAGAAGGTTACTTTGGAATAAGTCAAGCATGAGGCAATGAGAAAGTGCACCAAGGTTGTAGCTGTGAGAATGGAAAGAAGAGAATATATCTATATCATCTATATCTATATCTATATCTATATCTATATCTATATCGATATCATCTATATCGATATCATCTATATCTATATCATCTATATCTATA
>CM053595.1:123065266-123125615 GCA_028646575.1 Pseudocheirus occidentalis
ACATATACACATGTGCACATATAATATATGTATGTGTATATATGTTTATATATATGTACTTATGTGTATATGTATTTATAAAAATGTTGCAAAGGTAGAAATGATGGTATTTGGAAACGGTTTGAATGTGTAGAGTTAGATGGAGAAAGAGGTCAAAGATGTCATGCAGTTTGCTAGTCTGGCTGACTGGGAGAATGATGATGCCCTTGACAGTAACAGCCAATTCTGGAAGAAAGAGGAGGCCTGGTTTGAACATGTTGAGTTTCTAGGATGTAATGTGAGGAGACGGCAAAGGAGAAATCAGCGCAAAGTTCTCCAGAACAGCTTAAGGAGGAAGATGCTACTTTGGGCTAGGAGAATGAGGAAGGCTTTATAGAAGAGGTGACATCTAAATTTCTTAGTTTAGATGAGAAGCATTAGAAATGCTTCTTTATATGCAGAGAGGCATTTTATCAGGCAGACATAGGGAAGTATGTTCAGACAGGGCATGGGGGGCCTTTGTGAATGCCCAAAGATGACAGACTGCAAGTTAATATTGGGAAACAGTACTCCAGCTGGGATGGAACTTAGAACTTGTACAGAGGAGTAAAATGAAACAAGTCTGGAAAGGTGGGTTCAAGCTAGAGTGGGTTCTCTAGAGTTCTAGAGAAGTAGAGCAATGACATCAGACCTGTGCATTAGGAGATTATTTTGTAGCAAAACAGTTGAAGGTGTAAAGGCCAGAGGCATGAAGACCAGTTAAGACTCAGAGTATTGTGAGAAGTGATGAGCACTTGAACACATGCAGATTCTGAACATATTTGTGTGCATATGTGCATCTGTGCACTGCATACATACACAGGTATGTATTGAGAAAGGCTACATTTCTGTTTTATGCCCAAAGAGTTATTAAGCTGTCTATACCCTTTGACCCAGCAATACTATTACTAGGTCTGTTTCCAAAGATGATTAGGGAAAAAGGAAAAGAACTTATATGTTCTAAAATGTTTGTAGCAAAGAACTGCTGGTGGCAAAGAACTGGAAATTGCAGGGATGCCCATCAATTGGGGAATGGTCCAACAAGTTGTGATATATGATTGTGATAAAATACTACCATGCTATAAGAAATGATGAGTTCAATGATCTTAGAGAAAACATGGAAAAAGACTTGCACAAAATAATGAAGAGTGAAATGAGCAGAACCAAGAACATTGTATATGGTAACAGCAGCGTTGTTTTAAGAATGACTTTGAGCAAGTAAGTTATTTTGACTATTATAAATATCCAAATTAAATGGAGAAAGATGCTATCTGCATCCAGAGAAAGAATTGATAAATAGAAATAAGTATAGAATAATTTTACATATATATGAAGAAAAAAGAAATTTACATGCTAAGTTTATTATATCTTTAAAAGGAATAGCAAGTTGTACATAATAGATTTTCAATTTTGTGTGTAATCATCTTTTTTATTATAATTTGTTATGGAAATGCTTGTTTTATTTCATAAATTAGAAATAATTAAAAAAAAGCTCATAGCTTTGGGACTATAAGGGTAGAAAAGCAGAACAGTAAGGAATAAGCAGTTTACTAGGAAATGTAGACAGGGACCTGGGGCCACTTTCACGGTTTTCTAACAGACTTTATGCCAGGAGCCCTCAGCTGTCTCCTCCCAGTCACCTGGGCTGGTAACCCATTTGTCATTCCTTCACTTCTCACTATATCACCCCCATATCCAGTCTATTGACAAGGCCTGTCTTCTCATAACATCTCTTGGATATGACCCCTTCTCTCCTCTGACTTTGCCACCACCCTGGTTCAGACCCTCACCGCCTCACATCTGAGCTATTGCCATAGTCTACTGGTTGAACTCCCTCGTGCAAGTTTTTCCCCCACTCCAATTCAACCTCTATTTAACTGTCAAGGTGACCTTCCTAAAGGGCAACTCTGACTATGTCACCCTCCCCCTGTTCAATAGACTCCAGTGGCTCCCTTTTATCTCCAGGGTCAAATATGAAATACTCTTTGAGATTAAAAGTCCACCATAACCTTCCTCACCAAGTAATTTGCCCAAGATCACACAGGCAACAGAAATGGGATTTCAGGTCTTGATTCTAAGGATGGCCCTCTATCTACTATACCATATCTCCCCATTATTATTATAATTATTACACTGATTCCCCAATGGAGGGAGTGATTTTTCTCCCTCTGATTTCTCATAGCACTTTACCTGGACTTCTCTTTTGCACTTATATGAACCACCTTGAAAGCAGTAGAGTTATTCAAATACTATTAAATTGTACTCTCTTTGAGAGAAGAGTCTGCTCAATACCTTGGAAAACCTCTGGGTCCCCAGAACTTTGCAGAGTGTCTTGGCATATTTAGAAAATATGGAATTGAGTTGTTTGCTTCAGATGGGATTTTAGCAACCCGGGTAAATGTAACCTAGTTTTCATGGGTGACCATATTAAAATGTTTTTGTTTAATTACTTAGACAGATTATGAGTTGGGCTTAGAACTGGACTGGAGACTACATTGAATGTGTGCCATTTTCTGTGATTTAAATTGCTGACTACACCAAAACTCATTTCTGTGACATCAACATTTTCCTGCTAATGCTGTATGGCAGTGAGCCACTAAATGCCACGATCTTTAAGAGTCAAAATGGCAAATGAGCCAAAGGACAAGAGAAAGACACAGTGGCATAGATTGGCATTAGCATGTGATCATTTCCCATGGGGCTGTGTTCCTCTGGTCTTCTCCATCATGTCCCAGAAACTTCTACTTCCTGGAAGATCACTTCTACCCTCAGTCTCACACCTGGGAAGCACCTTTTGTCCCCTAGGTTCCCTCCTCAGATTAGGGGCTAGAGAACTCCTCTCACAACCTCATTCCTTCTTTCCTTCATTTGATAAACATTTATCATGCCAGGCTCTGTGTTACATACTGGAGATACAAAAGGGGCAAAAGATAGTCCCTGCCCTCAAGGAGCTTGTTGCCCTTATTTAGTCACTTTTCAGTTGTGTTGGAAATGCATTTTTTCACCAGCTGTCACCCATGCCTCTCATGCTTTGCCTCCTTATCTCTGCCTCCTGGAATCCTTGGTTTCTTTTAAGTCTCTGCTAAAATCTCAACGTCTAGAAAAAAAGTCTTTCCTGATCTCTCTAATGCTAGAGCAGTCTTCCCGAAATTATCTCAAATTTCTCCTCTGTATATTTTGTTTATACATAGTTGTTTGCATCTTGTATTTCTGATTGAACCATGATCTCCTTGAAAGGCGACCTGTTATTTTTTTCTATCCCCAGTGCTAAAATGGTATCTGGCACACAGTAAGTACTTAATCAATGTTTGTTGACTGATGATTGACTAATGTGATATAAGACCAGAAAAAGAGAGAGAATAATCAGGTAGTGAAAATTGACAGCTCCAGTGTTATATTAGTACTCTTAAACCATGAAGAGAACCTGAGAGTATATGAATTTGGTGGAAAATTACTATGCCATAGAAGATGATAAATAGGAAGAATTCAGAGAAGCATTAGAAGTTGCATGTGAACTGATAAAAAATAAAATAAGCAGAACAAGGAAAACAATACTCACAACGACTTAGAACAATGTAAATAGAAAACAAAACCAAAAACCAAAACAAAACTGAACTTCGTCATTATAATAAAAAGAGTTCTTCCTTGAAGAGATAAGAAAATTCATATACCTTTCTTCCTTGCAGAGGTAGTAAACTATAGGTGTCTAATATTACAACTACTTCCAAACTCAATTAATTTGTTGATCGGTTATTCTGGATTGTTTTTTCCTTCTTTTTCTTTTTAATTCTTTGTAATAAATAAAGGATGGCCTTCCAGATAGAGAAAGTAAAATGTAAAATAATGTAATATAATTACATTAATGTAAATATATTTAACCTATTTAATATATAATGTTAATGTAAAAACAAAAAATGTCAAAAAAATTTTAGAAATCAAAGGGATGTAGGTAGTGCACTAGAGAATCTCTGGAAAGCCATATTCCAGAATTGTACAGGATTAGCATAGCAGGAAAGGTTTGAGATCTGCTCTGGTGAAAGGGGCATCCACATTGACAAGATCACAGGTCCATGAAAACACGAAAGAGAAAGGCAGCAGGAGACTCTAAAAAGAATGTTCACTAATTTATGGAAGACATAACATTGGAAATAATTACCAAGGAACAGTGGTTATTGTAAATCCTTAGTCCCTCAGGAAATAGAACCTAGGTTCCTGTTTTCATTTTCAAGTCTGAACTGTGGTTCAAAGGTCAACAATGAAAGACCTTATGCCTCATCCAGCTAAAGTCGTTAATTCTCCTTTCCCCTCCCTTCTGTAGGAAATTGTCAAGGGGGTTGTTTAGAAATCTCTGTGTGGAGAAGAGAGCTGTTTGCAATCTGTGAAAGTTAAGCAAATTAGCAGAATTATTAGGAGAGAGACAATTTTCTCCAGCCTACAAACAACCATTTGTTAAATTGGTCCACACAAGAGAATTCTATCGATCAGCTGATAGTTCAGGGCTGGAGAAGGGGCGAGGACTTTGGGCTGCGAGTGATGAAGGCAGCCCTGGCTTACACAGACACAGTCACAAAACCTGGTTTTTAAAAGCACTCCCCTACTTTCTTTATTGTTTAACACCCAGGAAAAAATCAGGGACTCTCTTGTTTATGCTTCCATTTTATATCTCTGTCTGCCCCCACTGGATTCAAATCAGGGCTAAAGGACAGAGCTTCCTAAAAATAGAAGTGGGAAGAAGAGGCTTGCTTGCATGAAGGCAAGGTACATCTCATGCCAGGTGTCCTATGCACCTGTTTCCTCTTCCCAATCCCTGAGACAGCTGCTGATCTACTTGCTTCCCCTTTGGACTTAAGCTCTGGGTCTGAGAAAAGTCAGTAGCATGCAAGATCTAAAGAAAGAAAAAGAGGAAGAAAGCAAAACCAATAAAAAAAGCAATTTATGGAAACGGTGATGATGCTCTTTCTAATAGCTCATGTTCACTTTGCCATAGCATTTGGCTATTGATTTGATACGTTTATGCATGAGAGAGGCACATAGCAGGAAGGCACGGATTAGCAGATGAATATGCTTTATTAACAGATAGCTGTTGGAAACTATGTCAGTTTTGCATTTGAAAGAGGCATCTGATTTATTCAGTTATTGAATCAACTTATTCAGGCTTGAAGATATAGTAACACTTCATTTAGAAATTTCCAGTGTAGAATTTCTCATTGCTTTACTTTGAATGCTCATATCTCCAGTGGAAAAAGTAAAAAAAAAAAAATTCTACAATCCCTGCCACAGTGAAGAAATGAGGAATATACGGGTAGGGTACCTTTTGTTTAAAAAAAATTAGACTGATCATTTGGTTGTTTTCATTTCCATTTCAAATAGGAGGAACTGCTTCCTATTAAATCCATAAATGACAAAGTGATGGTCTCTTCTGAGCTGTGGAATCAATGGTAAGAACAGCAAATCTGTATGCTTGATTGGTTAGGAATCTGATGGAGATTCCTCCTCCCCACAGCTCTATTGTTAGTAATCATTAAGCATCCTTTAATTACTACGTAATTACACACCTTATTTCATCTCTAAGAAAGAACCAAAGGACCCCAGGACCATCAAAGTGAAATGTAGCCTCATGATGTTGCCTCAGAGCCCAAGAGCCCAATACAACTGAGTGACAACTGACTCTATCCTTTTACAATGCTACTATCTGCATTTTTGTTGTGAGATTCTGCGGTGCTTCTATCAGAAGGGTAATTTGATTCAGTTAAATTCAATTGAACAAACATATATTAAGCTCCTACTGTGCACCAGTGTTATGTGCTAGAAATAAAAAAGATCTAAAATTCCATAAAGCAATCCCTGCCCTAAAGGAAATCACATGGGGAGTTGGGGATGGTAGTGGTGGAGTAATAATAAGAACATAGGTAATTAAATACCATATCTATATATCTATATCTATAGTATCTCTCTCTATATATGTATATATACATTAAAAAGTAATAATCAAAAAATGGAAGGGAGGGTAGGGGGATGCTGCCTTCTCTGAACCCTAAAATGTCATCAGATTTTATTAAGATCAATTTGTCAAAACTACTTTCATTATTTCAACAAAATAAGCAATCACTCTCCCTTCTTGTGCCCCTCTCACCCCCAAAAAGTCTGTCTCAGATGAGACTCACATAAAAGCTAATTATCTACCACCAGGGGTAGATCAAGTGCTGCTGGGTGATTTGGTGCTTTAGCAGATCAGGTTAGATGGGGAACTCACCTTTATCTGGAGCCAAATCACACGCTGAGAGATGTGTAAGATAGTCTTCTCTTTGAGAATTAAATTTTAAAAAATTATTCACTACCTGGTCTACGTGAGCAATTTGCCCACATATGAGCAAACAACTCCAGCTCTAAACCGATCCAGAAGAAGACTGGACCGCCCTAAAGTAAACCTCTCTAGTCTAAGGTAACTATGCACATGCATTCTTTGCCTACTTTATTCCATTTAGAGATTGCTATTTTTAGAAAGCTGGCCCACAGTCAGGTCTCCCTAATTCAGACAAATGGGAGGCATGGCAGTCTCAATTAGTGAAAAGTCTAAATTAAAGAATGATCTAAAAGAAATGCAATTCACCAGCAACATCAACAACATCAGAGCCTGAGTGAGCATCTTCCATGGGCAGGGTATTGTGCTGGGGGCTAGGGAGGGAGAAGGATCAGGCACTTTTACAATCTCTAAGCACACACTGAGGAGGTAGGATGTAAATATGACAAGGCAATATGGCATGGCAATATTTGTGTTCATGCATAGTAACACAAGTGAATGACTAATCAAATGTGACAAAATAGTGATCTTGCACTGCTTGGAGGATAATCTAGAGACTACTTGAAGATAGAATGCCAATCATTCACAATGATTCACTGATGTCCTCTTCCAATGTCTTCTACCATGGTGGGAAGATGACCTGGAGTCTCTAAAGTCATGCCAGTAGAGCATCAACTACATTGCTGAGCACGTAGTAGGCACTTAAATGTTTGAAAAATTGAATTAATTGAGCACTCAATACAAAGTCGAAAGGTTTTGTCAGGACCTAATGTTCAACTGTGACAGTCATCCAAAGACCAAATCAGTGAAGAGCAGAGGGGCTTGTCACCAAAAGTTTGTCTACCTGGTGTGGCAGACAGAGTCTGGTAAAGATAATCTACCTGGGCACAGAGAAGGTGCTATTGGCACCAATGAAGGAAGTGCCCATGAAATCACAAAAATGTTAGATGTTAAAAATTATTGCTTAATAAGGAGTACCACACATTATACTAATAAAAAGTTCAACATTATTAGGTAAGTTAAACATTTTCTTTCCAATTAGTTGGGTAGTATGGTATATACTAGAAAGAATATAACATTTGGAGTAAGAGGACTTGGGATTGAATATTGATTTGTGTATTTATTATCTTTGTGACCTTGGACAAGTCATTTAATTTCTCTGGGTCTCGGTTTCCTTCTTTCTACAAAATTAGAAGACTCAACAAGTTTATTTCTCAGATCTACTCCTCAATTTAAGATCCAATGTTCACACTCTTTGCTAGTAAACCTCATTATAAAGGTTTTTCACAGGTAAACCAGGACAGTCCATGACTTAATGGTTATAAATACTAAGTCATCAGGAAGTTTTACACTTAAATACTTCAATTTCACATGATTTTCAAGTGCTAAATGTGATATTAGAGTTAACTGTGTCCAAACTTATTCTCATTGCAGGAACCCTTGTGCGGCATTCTTGAGAATGTGCTCTTTTTGAGCACATGTTTTGTGACAAACCATCTACTACATCCTGAGGCAGATCATTCCTTTTCTGGAGAGTTCTGATTGCTACCAAGGTAAACTCTATATTATGCCAAAATATTCTTCCTTGTAACTTTTGCCACTTGGTTCTATTTCTGAGCCTGCACAGAATGTGTCACCACAGAGAGGAAAACAGGGCAGCTTAGCTGTGAGGGTGGCAAAAAAGGCAGCTTTAGTAGGGAATGGCTTATGTTGCTGTTCAGTTGATTCTGACTCTTCTTGACTCTGTTTGAGGTCTTCTTGGTAAAGATAATGGTGTGGTTTGCCATTTCCTTCTATGACTCATTTTATAGATGAGGAAACTTAGGCAAGCAGAAGTAAGTGACTTGCCCAGGGTCTCACACCAAAGAACTGCCTGAAGCGAGATTTGAACTCAGGAAGATGAATCTTCCCTACTCCAGGCTTGGCATTATATCTACTGTACCACCTAACGGCCCAGGGAACAGCTTATTGGGGGGAGGGGTGCAGAGTACCAAACTCTTTTCCACTCTAGAATTACACATAGGCAGCAGATAAAAGCAAAAAGACTTTTTATAAAGCAAGATATAAGATTAAAAATATCTTATAAAGATAAGAAACTTCTAGACTGAAGTTGGAAAGTCTATCCCACTGTATTCCTGATTCAAGGATGTGGGTTTTGGAAGAAGGCAGACTCAGCCAGCTCATTGCAGAGCTGTATGTATGGTCTGTTTTTCTTGGGTAGCTTTCCCTGTAAGCCTCTGGTTTTATGCATATTATATATGTCTTTGGGGATATCCTATGTGCTGTGCTATACTGTGAGATGTACAGGGTCTTAGGTACAGAAAGCATGTAAGGGATGGGGCGGTGATAACTCTGTCACTATGTAAGGGACCGCAATATCCTCCACAACACTGACTGTTCTTTCAGGTGTGCCCATGTCTTAGGAATCTTTCAACCAGAGGTCATGGGACTCTAATAATCGCTCATCCATATAACACCACTCAAATTATTTGAAAACAACCATTAGGTCTTGAATAAGACTTCTAGTCTCCAGACTAAATATCCCCAGATCTTTAAACTGATCCACATATGAAATAAGTTCAATTTTCCTTCTCATCCCAGACATCCTCCTTCAGATGGGTTCTAGCTCATCAATGTCCTTCTAAAAATGTAAATCTGAGAACTAAAACTCTAGATATATTATTTTGACTTGCCTGAGCCAAAGTTTTGTTTAACTTTTCTTTTGACATGGTAAGAAATTTACAAATACTTTTATGATGTGATTATCTATGTGAAAAGGACCAATGTGACTTTTCACAATGTAAAAAGGACCATGAAAGTATCTTAACTATATGTGTTTTCTCCAGAAACTCAGGGGAGCCAATTTGGAGAGATGGAAAGGACCACAGAAGCCATTTAATACAAGAGACCCAGCAAGTGGTCATTCTGCCTCTGCTTAAAGACCTCCTTGGAGGGACTGATTCAATATTAGGAAAACTATTAGCGTAATTGACCATATTAAATAAAAAACCTAACATAAATTATGTGATTATCTCAATAGATGGAGATAAAGCTTTTGACAAAATGCAGCACCCATTCCTATTAAAGACACTAGAGAGCATAGGAATAAATGGAGTTTTCCTTAAAATGATAAGTAGTATCTATCTAAAGCCATCAGCAAGCATTATCTGTAAAGAGAATAAACTAGAAGCCTTCCCAAGATCAAGAGTGAAATAAGGAGGTCCATTATCACCTGTATCATTCAATTCTGTGCTAGAAATGTTAGTTTTTGCCATAAGAGAAGAAAAAGAAACTGAAGGAGAGTAGGCAATGAGAAAACAAAGCTATTACTCTTTGCATATGGTATGATGTATACTTAAAGAACCCTAGAGAATCAACTAAAAAAACTACTTGAAATAGTTAACAACTTTAGTAGGATATATGATAAATCCACATAAATCATCAGTATTCCCATATATTACCAACAAAGCCTGGCAGCAAGGGATAGAAAGAAAAATTCCATTAAAATAACTCTAGATAATATAAAATACTTGGGATTCTACTGACCAAATAAATCCAGGAACTACATGAATGCAATTACAAAATACTTTTTACACAAAATCACATCTAAACAATTGAAAAAACATCAGTTGCTCATGAGTAGGCCAAGCCAATAAAATAAAAATAACAATTCTACCTAAATTAATTTACTTATTCAGTGCCATACCAACCAAACTACCAAAAAATCATTTTATAGAGTTAAGAAAAATAATAACATTCATCTGGAATAGCAAAATGTCAAGAATATCAAAGGAATTAGTGAAAAAATGCAAAGGAATGCAGCCTGGCTGTACCAAATCCCAAACTATTTGGTACTGGCTAAGAAATACAGTGGTGGATCAGTGGAATACATCAGGTATACAAAACAATTTAGTCAATGACCATAGTAATCTAATATTTGATAAAGCCAAGGACCCCAGCTTCTAAGAAGAACTTACTTAATAAGAACTTACTATTTGACAAAAACTGCTGGGAAAACAAGAAAACAGTATGGCAGAAACTAGGTCTGGACCAACCTCTTACCCCATATACCAAGATAAAGTCTAAATGTATGCATGATTTAAAGGGTCCATAAAGGGTGATGCCAAATTAGGAGGGCAAGGAAGAGTATACTTGTCAGATATATGGAGAAGGGGAAAATTTATGATCAAACAAGAGACGCAGAGCATTACAGCATGGAAAATGTATAATTTTATTACATTAAATTAAAAAGGTTTGCACAAACAAAACCAATGCAACCAAGATTAGATGGAAAGCAGCAGAAAGCTGCGAAACAATTTTTACAGCAAGTGTCTCTGATAAAGGCCTCATTTCTCAAATATGTAGAGAACTGAGTCAAATTTATAAGAATATGTCATTGCCCAATTAATAAATGGCCAAAGGATATAAAAATGTAGTTTTCAAAGAAATCAAATCTATCTATAGTCATAAGAAAAATGCTCTTAAATCACTATTGATTAGAAAAATGCAAATTAAAATGACTCTGAGGTACCACCTCATACTTATCAGATTGGTTAATATGACATAAAAGGAAAATGACAAATGATGATGTGGGAAAACGGAGGCACTAATGCACCACTGAAATAAGAACTGATGAAATCTGAATGCAGACGGAAGCATGCTACTTTCATTTTCTTTATTTTTTCATGTTTTTCCCTTTTGTTCTGTTTTTTTCTTTTGCAACATGACTAATAAGGAAATCCATTTTACATGATTGCACATATATAACCTATATCAAATTGTTCACCATCTTAGGAAGGGGACAGAGGAGGAAGGGAGGGAGAAAATTTAGAACACCAAATTTTATTTAAAGTATTAAAATTGTTTTTACATATAATTGAAATAAATAAAATACTATTTAAAAGAAAAAAAGACCTCCTTGGAGGCAGAACCTACCAACTCTTGCGGTAGCTCATTCTACTTTTTTTGTTATTGTTGTTTAGTCATTTCAATTTCATCCAACTCTTTATGACCCTATCTGGAATTTTTTCAAAAAGATACTGGAGTGGTTTTCCATTTCAATCTCTAGTTCATTTTACAGATGAAGAAACTGAGGCAAACAGAGTTAAGTGACTTGCTAACTGTCACACAGCTAATAAGTATCTGAGGCCAAATTTGAACCCAGGTCTTACTGACTCCAGGCGTTGCACTCTATCCACTATGACACCTCGCTGCCCTGTTCCACTTTTGGACAGTTCTAATTGTGAGAAGTTTTTTTTTCTGCCATCAGACCTAAATCAGCCTGTCTGCAAGTCCCACACATTGCTACCCAGGCTCTTTGGGGTAAGTCCTGTGTATATAACTTCTTAACTGCATCCAGCCAGATGAGGTATATACTAGGGGATGCAGCTGTCCTTGGTACTTTACTGTTTCACCTTGGTGTCCTCTTTTCTTTTTCATCACCCCCTTTCACCAATCAGCTACTAAACTTCATTGATTCTTTCTTTTTAATGTAACTAATGTCCAACCCCTTCCTTAAGTCCCCCATGTCAATATCTTTTTCTCATCGCATCACAGCTCACTTGGGTTGCTACAGCAGCCTTTTCACTAGGTTCCCTGCCTCTGGTTTCATTTCTTATATCCATGCTACACAGGTTTCAAGGTCAATCTCCCTAGAACACTATCATTAGTCTGATAATTCTGAGCTAAGATCCAACTTCATAGATAGCCAGCATCCACACATAGATGGAGAATGATGTACCAAAGGACTAATTTTCTATAATCTAGTTTGGACTTTCAGTGGCCTATTTAATTGCTTTGATATGTAGTTAATCTTATAGCTTCTCATCATAAGTCAATAACTAAATAAACATTTATTAAGTGCCTACTATATGCCAAGCATTAGTGCTGGACATACAAAGAAAGTCCCTACTGTCAAGGAGTTCAGAGTCTAACAGGAGAGACAACATGTAAACAATTATGAGGGATAATTCTGGGCACATGAGATAGCCCTTATAAGGCATAGAATTAGAGATGGAATCTCATGTTGGAAGAATGGCAAGGAAGTCAATGGCATTGGATTGAGTAGTAATGGGGTGGGGAGGGAGAGTAAGATGCCCTAGAATCCTAGAGATGATAGGGAGTCACTGGAGTTTAGTAGTGAGTCAGGGAGGGGGTGACATGGTCAGACCTACACATTAGGAAAATCACTTTGACAGCTGAATTGAGGATAAACTGAAGTGGGGAGAAACCAACCAGTATGTTATTGCCATAGTCCAGGCATGAGGTGATAAGAGTCTGCAGTAGCACAGTGGCAGTCTCAGGAGAGAAAAGGGCACATATGTGAGAGATGTTGCAAAGGTTAAATAGATAGACCTTGGCAAGAGACTGGATGTGCTGGTGGCAGAGAGGGAGGAGTTGAGACTGGCACTTAATTTGTGAGTTTAAGTGACTGGTAGGAGACAGGTGAGGGCCTGGCCAGGGAAAATACTTGGACTCAGGGTATGGTATATCCTGTTTGAGGAATAGCAAGCAGCCTAGTGTTGCTGGATCACAGAGTTTATGAGGAGTAGTAAACATGTAAAAACACTTGAAAGTTAAGGAGGGCAGGCTATGAAAGGCTTCAAATGCCAAAAAGGATTTTATATTTGATTCTGGAGGTCATAGAGAGCCTCTGGAATATATTAAACGTGTGTGTGTGTGTGTGTGTGTGTGTGTGTATTGGGAGGGGCAGTTAGGTGGTGTAGTGAATAGAGTGCCAGGTTTGAAGTCAGGAAGATTAATCTTCCTGTGTTCAAATCTGGCCTCAGACACTTATTATCTGTATGATCCTAGGCAAGTGATTCAACCCCATTTGCCTCAGTTTCCTCACCTGTTACATGAACTGAAGAAGGAAATGGTGAACCATTTCAGTATCTTTTGCCAAGAAAATTCCAAATGTTATCACAAAGAGTGGAACATAACTGAACAATAAAATGTGGACAGGGAGGGGTAATATGGTCAAATCTGTACTTTAAGATGAACATTTTAGAAGGTTAGTGGAGGATGGCCTGGGGTGGAGAGAGACATGTGGTCAACAAAACCAACAGAAGTCTATTGCAGTAGTCTAGATGTCAGGTGATGAAAATCTGGACCAGAGTGGTGGTAGTGTCAGGAGAGATAAGGGGATAAATGTGAGAGATGTTACAAAGGTTAAATCAATAGGTGTTGGCAACACACTAGATGTGGTGGTGAGGGAGAGAGAGGAGCCAAGGTCAACATTGGATTACTAGTAGTATGGTGGTACCTTGGACAGCAACAGAGAAATTTGGAAGCTGAGATAATTTTAGAGGAAAGATGATAGTGAATTCATAAACCTTTGTTTTCTATTGATAGCTTAAAATTAGTTTTTCATTTAATTTATAGTATTAGATTATCTAAGTTTTTGTTGTGCACATAGGAGACAAAAGTGTCAGGAGGAGAAGCAGGGCTTTGAATTCCCAAAGTAAAGAACTAAGACCCCTGTTTGAAGCACATTACAATAACTATTAAGGACCTACAGTATGTAGAGCACTATGCTCAATGTTGGAGGTGATATCAAATTTAGCTAAGACCTGTTTCTTACCTTCATGGAGCCTACAGTTTAACAGAGGGCTATGACAAAAGCAAAGGTAACTGTTGTAGTTCACTTGTATCCAACTCTTTGTGACCCAATTTGGGGTTTTCTTGGCAAAGATACTGGAGTGGTTTGCTATTTCCTTCTATCCACTGAGCCACCTACTTGCTCAAAAGATAACTATAATATAACTTACATATAACTTCTAATAATTCATAAGAGAAACACAAAAAAGTGATCTGAAAAGTCAAGAAAAGACATTGTTGCCTGCGGGATCAGGGTCACCTTCAATGGAGTAGGTGGCATTTGACTTGAATTTAAAAGTACGGTGAAGAATTCATCAGATGAAGAGTAGAAAAGATGCCATCCCATAGAGAGAAAAGAGAATGTACAAAAATGGAAAACTCCAAGGTATATTGGTGGGGAGGGGCAGCACAATTAAGTTTGGCTGGAGCATGGAGTGAATGGAGAGGAATTGTATGAAATAAGGCTAGGATGGTAGGATGGTACCAAATTGAGCACATGAAACTGCACATGTACATATGCTCCTTATTATGAAGGAGGGATACAACTGCTTCCCAATATGAAACTTCTGGTGGCTGTTTAGAAATTATTCACATTCATAAATGGAATCTTATAGTGCAATTAGACTAGCAAATGGAATGAATAGGAAGAAATCCAAAAGGGCCATCATGAAATAATGCAAAGAAAACAAAAATGGAATAAAAAATACCCACTAACTGTTACCATATAAAAGGAAAAGTCAATGAGAAGAAACAGAACAAGGAAAAATCCTGATGGAGACTATGTATGTGATGGTATGATGTATGATGGGAGATCTTTGAGAGAAGAGTCTGCTCAATACCTTGGAAAACCTCTGGGTCCCCAGAACTTTGCAGAGTGTCTTGGCATATTTAGAAAATATTGAATTGAGTTGTTTGCTTCAGACGGTGTTTTAGCAACCTGGGTAAATGTAACCTTGTTAGACTAAAGTCTAACTAAAGGAGACTTAGAAAGAATAACTGAAAAGTTGAGATATTTTATCCATTGAAATGAATTATTTCAGATTTATATGGTTACTAAGCAATTGGTTTTTTTAAGAAACTAATTCACAATTCTTTTCAAATTGGCTTTGGGGGATTGGGAAGATTGCACTTCTTCTAGAGAGCCCAAATCTCTGAGAGATTTCTCTTTCAAACTAGCCTTTTTCACTTCATTACTAAAATAGGGGTTAGAGATATTTCATGGTTTGAAAGGAAGCTTTGGTGTCATCTCACTGGAGACAAAGTAATTTGAGGGAAAGAACCTGATGGGAAACAGAGAAAAGCTTCCTCTAACAAATGTGATCTTGTTGCTAAATCCCCCTGAACCTGTAAGAGCATTTTATAAAAACAAGTCCCAGGAGAGGTAGAAGAAACATTCAGACATAGAAATACCTCAAGTAGAGATATATCCTTTTCTTTAAGAAATTGGAAGAAATGAATTTTTAAAAGCTACAAAGTTGTCCTCTGTGTTTATGTGAAACTGGATACACTTTAAAAAATCATCTGCTAGGATACTAAGAGCAGTGTCTTAAAAACATGAATACAAATTTAAACCTTTAATTTACATTTAAGTTCATAAATATACATAAATAATATACTAAAGCATGTTTAAAAATCTTAACTGCCAGAGATAATGATTCACATTTCTTTCTATAGTACTGTAAGGTTTACTATACACCTTTTCATGGCAGATCAGTGAGGTGGGTCATATAAATATTGTTGCTCCTATTTTACAGATGAGGAGACTGAGAATTTGATCTAGAATGGAACTCAAAAGCTACCTAGTCCAATCTCTTCATTTTACTGAAGAGGAAACTAAGGCTTAGAGAGGCAGCCAGGTGGTATAGTGAATAGAGTGGTAGACACAGAGTCAGGAAGACCTGAGTTCCAATCCTGCTTCTGATATTTACTGGCTCTATTACCCTGGATAAATCACTTCCTTACCTCTCTCAAGATCAGTTTCGTCATTTGTAAAAATGGAGATAAAAGCACAACCTCCCCGGGTTCTTGCAGGAATCAAATGATATATGTAAAGTGCTTTCTTTACATCTTGAAATTCCTGTTGTAGCTCTTATAAATGACTTGACCAAAGTCATACTGGTTCTAAGAAACAGAGGCAAGATCATGGATGAGAAGTGTTTTGCAAAGTTCTACATTAATGCCACCTCTGATACTACTCAATACTCCAGAGCTCTATGTGGGTACTCTCTCAAAGGATATAAATGTGAATCCTTCCACAACTTAGTTACTTTGCTTGAAAAAAAGTACGTAATCCATATATAAACAACCTGCTAGTGAGTCTGTCTGAACATGTCTAAGAGGGGTCCTTGGGCAACAAGCACTCCCTCCACAGCTAGGACTAAACCCACAGCCTTTCTGGTTTGACTGGACCTGCCAGAGATTGTGCTTTGTTGCACAGTATTTTTAAAATTTATTTCATTTTTAATTTATAGAACAAAACAAGCAATTCCATAACACAGTATAATAAAAAAGATGATTGCACATGAAACTGCAAATCTATTACATACAACTTGCTATTCCATTTAAATATATGATAAAGTTGTTTATTTTTTCCCTTTGTTTCTTCCCTCTCCCCCCGTCACTACAATTCGATACAGAAAGTATAAGAGATGATGAGCTCCAAGACAGTCTTTTAGATCCCTACTATGGGAGGTTATCTCCAGGCTATAAGAGCATCTGAGGGGAGAGAAAATAACAAGAACAAGAACAACAGCTAACAGGGATGTAATGCTTTAAGGTTTGCAAAATGTTATGTTTCCCCTATGTGGTCTTACTTGACATTTACATATATTGTCTTACTTGATCCTTGCAACAACCCTGTAAGTTAGACAGTATCATTATCTGCATTTTACAGATGAGGAAACTGAGACACAGAATGCTTAAGTGACTTGCCCAGAGTCACACAGCTAATCTGAGGAAAGATTTGAACTCAAGTCATCTTGACTCTAAGTCTTTGGAGTTGCTGTGCAGTTTGATGGCTTAGTAGATAGAGCACTGGGCCCAGAGTCAGGAATATCTGAGTTCAAAACTGGCCTTAGAGACTTATTAGCTGTGTGACCTTGGACAAGTCACTTAAGCTCTGTTTTCTTTAAACCACTGGAGAAGGAAATGGTGAACTACTCTTGTATCTCTGCAAAGAAAACTTCATATACAGTCTAGCCCACTGAGTCATGAAGAGTTGGATATAACTAAACAACAAATGGTGAAGTATCAAGTTTTGGGGGATAGCTAAATGGCACAGTGGATAGAGTGCAGAGCCTAGAATCAAGAAGATTCATTTTCCTGACTTAATCCAACCTTAGACACTTACTAGCTGTGTGACCCTCACCAAGTCCCTTCGCTCTGCTTGCCTCAGTTTTTCATCTGTAAAATGAGCTAGAGAAGGAAATGGCAAACTGCTTCAGTATCTTTGCCAAGAAAACCCCAAATGGGGTCAGGAAGAGTTGGATATAACTGAAAAATGACTGAACAATAACATCTTGACTCTAAGTTCAATGATCTTTCTACTGTGCTCCCAAACTGTGGGCTATGAGCTATTAATATTGATAACCCTAATACTAATTACATGAGAAATTCTCTGAATAGATGATGGGGTCAACATTTGTCTCAAATAACTTAAATTATCAGCATTATCATCATCAAACATTTATTGACACCCACTAGCGGTTTTTGTTTGTCACTGACAGAGAGAAAAAGATGACAATGAGAGCATTCCAGAGCCTGCCCTCTCAGGGCTTAATGAGGGAAATGAGAAATAAATATATAGGGAGAGGAAAAAATGCAAGGAAAAGCAGTATGTAATCAGGGTCAGGTGAGCAGGACAGGGTAATACATGCTGTGACAATCAGAGGAAAAAGGGATCGCCTTGGGCTGAGGGTGAGAAGAATCCAGGAAAGCTTCACAGAGGAGAGAGGATTAGAGCTAGACCTTGAAGGATGGGTGGGATACAGATAAGGCAGAGTGGGAAGAAAGGCTTGGGAATCCTGGTGGGAAGAAAGGAACGTCTCTTGCAGATGGAGGGAGTAAGGAAAGTAGAAGGCACAAAAGGGTCATGGGGAGAGATGAAGGCTGGAAAAACAAATAGGAAGGAGACTCTTAAATGCTGCAGGAAAGAATTTAATTTTTCTACCACACCAACCAAGTATCTCAAATTATTTAAGGTTTTAGATCAAGGGGCTGACAAGGATGAATCTAAGTTCCTTCCTCTATAAAATGAGGGAATTGGAATAAATGGCCTTGAAATCCTCTTCCAGCCCTGTCTATGATCTGATGGTTGATTCTATGGTCCTATGATCTTTGCCCTGAAAACACTATAGCCTGGAAGATGTAAGGCTTTGCCAAACAGGTTTATACCATGGCCTTAAATAGAATTCTTTTGGAGAAGGGGTTTCATCACTGAATATGGAGGGATCTTTACAGCACCAACACATCGTCGATATTATCTGGAAGTCAAAAGAGCATTAACTTAATATCTGTATAGTGTTTTAAGATTTCTCAGGAGAACAATATATATAGTAATAGCAATATTGTTTTAAGAATGACTTTGAGTGAATAAGTCATTCTGCCTATTATAAATATTCAAATTATCTATGAAAGACATATGAAGAAAGACACTATCATCATCCCTAGAAGAAACTGAAAAATTAGAAGTATGTATAGAATAATTTTATGTACATAGACTTATTTGTGTCAAATGGTAGCCATCTCTAGGGCAGGGTAAGGGGGGAGGGAAGAAAAAAAGAAATGTACAAAATAGCTTTATTATATAATTAAAAGGAATAGCAAGTTGTACACAATAGATCTGCAGTTTCATGTGCAATCATCTTTTTTATTATGCTGTGTTATGAAAATACTTGTTTTATTCCATAAACTAAAATTAAAATAAATAAATAAAATAAAAAATATTTTTCAAAGTGCTTTTTACATTAGGTATTTCAGGTCTTAGACTAATTTTAATAGATAAAGAATCGCGGCTTCAAAGGTGAAATGTCTTGCTCAGGTCACAAAGCTGGCATCAGTAGCTTTACATGGAATCCAAGAACCCTCCTGAATCCAAGTTTAGTCTCCTTTCCATGATCTTATTATGTCTACATGGCCAAATAAGGCTAAAAATGATTGTGTCACCTGCTCTTATAATTTTGCTCCTGCCTGTGTCTTCCATGTGACCTCTTATCTATAGCGCGGCTCATGAACATTACAGAATTATGGGATATTTCTGATTTCTGTCACTTCTCTCTCTCTCTCCTTACCTTTTATTTCTCCACCAGAGATGTTAGAGAGTGGTTCCCACATTAATAAGCTGAAGCATCTAACTCAAAAAGGCCCAAATTCAGTGGATACAGCCACAAAACTTATAACTCTCTTCCGAATGGCATAATTGTGTCAGAGTTAGGCTCATACCAATAGCCCACAGAAATGGGAGTGACATTCAATAGGGTTCTGAGAAAGAAAGCCAGACATTGAACAGATCACTTCTATGATCAGTCATATCATCACAGTCAATGATAGACAAGGCCTTGGGGACTATAATTCACTAGGACAGAAAGATGAGGGCAGTTTGTGAGAGTTATTTGCTTTTTTGGTGTATTTTTATGTCTGTGCATATGTTCACAAATGTGGGTTTTCATGTGTGTGTTTTAAATAAGGAACCTGTTTAAAAAAACAACAAGAAACCTTAATGATAGCTGACATTTTTATAGTTCTTTAAATTTTACCAAGTGTTTTGAGTACCTACATTATTTCACATGATGCTCACAGAAACCCTTTGATTTAGCTACTTCATAAATTTAGGTACTTCATAAATTATGATCTCCATTTTACAGATGAGAAAATAGGGGCTCAGCAAAGTTATATGACTTGCCCATGGTCACATGGGGATTAATTTTTAAAAGCCAATTTTAAACCCATGTTTTTTCTGACTCAAAGTCAAATGTTCTCTTCATTATATATGTGTGTATATGTGTGCATGTGTTTATGTGTATATACAGATATATGTATATACATACATGCATACATAGTATACTTATCTACATATTCCCTTGATGTCTAAGGAACATCCCTTATCCCAAGTGTTGGGGAGACTGAGTCCCTGAACAGGAATCCCTGACTGTAGGAAAGTCACCAGGCCATGCATGTATTTACTCCCCAAACAGCTGAATCTTGCCTGAAGTAATTTACCATGTCTCTTAGTCTCCTTCGTCTTAGGTTCCTTCTGACCGATCCCCAAGGGCCTCTGTGTCAGCTCAGTTGTGACAGAGATGGCTTAGGCCTGACTAGAGGGCTTGGCCTGTAGTGGGCATTAACATCTGTTGATTGAACTGAAGTGAGTAAACTAAAAGCGCAGTCAACTTTCAATGATTCACATGAATGAAAGTACACCTTAGTGACATGAAGAATCTCCAGAGTGCATAACCCAAAGGCACATGTATATGTGATAAAGCCTCAACCTTATGTGGCACTTTAAGGATTACAAAATGCTTTCCTCATAGTAATCCTTTAGGGTAGATTGTGTGAGTCATCATTTCTAATTTACAGAAAAGGAGACTGAGGATCCGGGAAGTAAGTTAACTTGCTCAAAGTCACTATGTTTACAAGTGTCAGGACCAGGGTGAACCCCAGGAGGCAAGTCTCCATACTCCGAACCCAGATCTCTTTGTATTACTCCTTTGGGTGCCTTTGGGCCATACTGCTGCCTCTTTGTCTATATATTTCTAGTAGTGGGTTTGTCTTCCTATTTATGTTTGGCTCAGGCAGATGAGCTTTGTGGAAGGTTTCCCTTCCCCTTTCTGTACTTACTTTCTGTAAAATGAGGAGTTTGAGCTGGATGAGCTCTAAGAACACTTAAAGTATTGCCTTATATTGTGTGGTCCCAAAATAAATGAACCAATATAATTTTGCTTAATCTAAGCTCACACTGACTGACTTTGGAAAATGGGAGCCTGATATTAGACTGAATGAACGAAAACAGCAATGAAGAACTTGCCCCATAAACCACATGCACATAATGGAGAGTTGCTGGTAATTGTGCAAATGAATTGGAACATAACTGGTTGTAACTGTTGATTGTAAATTGCTTCATTTCCTGATGGGAGGTTATTATCCAATAACTCCCCAAAAGAGGGGAGGGTAGTCTTCATTCCTTCATCCTCCCCCCACCCCAACACCAGAGACCCCCAGTATTGGGGGGGTGAGTTTGGTAGAAAGAGAGAAAAAGGGAAAAATGATCACTATTAAAATCAGGAAAAACAAAATTTTCTACTGGAGAAAATCGTTCCCTGGGATACTCACCCCAAGCTCCCCACCCCAAGCACATACTCCTCAGTGAAGCCTCTGTTAGATATTGTTATTATGAATAATAATAGCTATATGTGCCCATTTGTCTTTCTATTGCCTTTTGGGTGACCTGCAATTTTGATTTCTCAGAGATCATGATATCCTGTGGTGCATGGCTATATTGAAGAATGCTGGTGTGAAAACTATGACTTACATGCAAAAAGTAACCTAATTGATATCACTCAGAAGATGTATGATAGGAAAGGGAGGTGGAGTAGTCATCTATCAAGAGCAAGGGATGCCAAGTGGACAGCCATGTGCTTCACTGGCAACCATGGAATATGGAGAGAGCTAGTAGAAGGTCCCCAGAACATTAGATGGGCCCCATATGGAGGATTTATGAGAGTACATGTACAAGAGTCACACAGGCTGAGAAGTGAGTGGGCTGCAATCTACACTGTAGAAAAGAATGTCCTCATTGATGAGATCTCAGAACCACTAAGTATGGAAGCTCACATACAACAGCTCACATTTCTATTAACACCTTCCAATGTTAAAGCAGATTTCCCACATCAACCCCGTGAGGCAGAGAGTGAAAGGATTATTATCACCATTTTTTCAAATGTGGAAACTGAGGCTCTGAGCACATAAGTATTCTAAACCCTGCATTTCAGAAAGGACACTGACAAACTGGAATGAGTTCACAAGAGAATGGCCAGGATGGTAATCTGAAGAGAGACCAGACCCTGCAAAGATCAGCTGAGGTACTGGTGATGTTTCACCTATGAAGGGAAGGCAAGGTGATATGAAACCAGGCTTTGATGCATTTGGAGGGTTGTCATGTACGTCACAGTTTACTTGGTCTACTTGTCTAAGGGGAAGAACTAGAAGTAATAGATTGATGTTGCAGAAAGGTTTATATTCAGCTGAATATAAGGGGAAAAGTTCCTGTTGTGAGGAAAAGGGTTAGCAAATTCGTGAGCTCTTTCTCCTCAAACATTTGAGGTTTTTCCCTTAGAGTTCATCTAACCCAATGCCCTCATTTTACAGATGAGGAAACTGAGGCTCAATGGCTTGCCCAAGATCATACAATAGGTAAAAGCAAGACCCAGGTCTAGGCTCTAGATCTCCTGGTTAGTCCAATGCCCTTTCTTCAGTGCTATGTTATGCCCTAATGATGCCAGACTCTGGCTACCTTCTTGGATATTGCCACTACCATGGTGATGGATTGTCCCAATCTCTTTTTTCTCTGACACCTGCTAGTACCCTCCTTACCAAAATATGTTTTGTATTTATTGCATATCATTTGTATAAACTTATTTATATGCAGGCTATCTCTCCCAGTAGAATATAAACTCTTGAAGATTATTGTTTTTCCATTGTTTTCAGTCATGTCCAACTCTTCATGATTTCATTTGGGGTTTTCTTGTCAAACATACTACAACAGTTTGCCATTTCCTTCTCCAGCTCATTTTACCAATCAAGAAACTGAGGCAAAAAGGGTTAAGTGACTTGCCCAGGATCACACAGCTTGTAACTGTCTAAAGCTAGAATCAAGCTCAGGAAGATGAGTCTCCCTGCCTCCAGGCCCACCACTCTATCTCCTTTGCCACTTAGCTACCCCTTAAGAGTAGGCAGAGACTATTTCATTTTTTTCCCTCTGTCTCCACAGTGCCTAGAACAGTGCCTGGAATATAAAAAAATTACTAAATGGTTGTTAATTGATTGTAAATGCATTGGAATCAGTGTGCTAGGATGGTGAAAGTGTCAGTGTAAAATGCTATCCAATCTTCAAGACTTCAATTAGGGAGCAAGTGTAGCCAATGGTCAGCCAGTTTGGGGCAGTGGGAGGACAAAGTCAAAAAATAACCAAGGAAATAAAATAAATTAGCTTGGGTAGGAGAGACAGTAAGAGAGAGTGAGAAGCATCCATGGACACAGTTCGTCTCTGTCTTATTAGAGCCATCTGTGTTTGTGCCGGTTACCTGCATGTGGAGGAAATGTGCAATCTGAGAGTGCTCTAACAATTGTAGTTAGTCAATCGATTAATGTGTGACCCACCATGAAAGAGCCCTGAATTTTCAGTCAGAAAACCTGGGTCTCTGTTTCCTTCTCTGTCCATTTAGGGGGTTGGACTGTTATTTTTAAAGTTATTTAAAATTTAAATTATGTTAAATTCTCATTAAAAGTCAAACTGGGATTGCAGAGCCTTTCACAGGAAGGAAGGAATAGAAGATTCCTGCTATATTCTGAAGGGTAGGATACTGAGGGGTGAGGGGAGGTGGGATGGTCACTTAGCAGAAGGTAATGAGAATTTACTGAACTCTGGTGTTTCCACTCATGTATGGTGACTGTGAGTTATATTTAATCAATTTAAAAGCTAATTGATTGACTTTTAAGGGTGTTATAAACAAGCACTTTAGTCTCAGGAGTGAAGAGGAGGGGGTGGGGATATGGAGAGTGGCAGATTTTTTCCCCCTTCACAAGGTGAATGTTGAATTCAGGATGACTCAGAAATCCCTTTAGCTCATACTGGACTGAAATATTTCACATGGGATTGCAAATGGGAATTTCCACTTTGGCAAGAAAAGTCAACTGTCAGGCAGGACCAGGCCAGGTGTTGAGAAAAGGAAGAGAAAGTAGCTCCAAGGAGATTTTAAGGCTCCCAGGCTGTCATGGTTGGGTACTCCTATGTTTCATGGATTCAGAGTTAAGAGGAATTTTGGAAATCTTCCAAGTCAACTTTCTCATTTTGTGGATTAGGAAACTGAGGCCCTTGGGGAAGAAGTGACTTACTTGCTCAAGGTCATGTAATGAATAAATGGCAGAGTCACCATGCTCTAAAGCAGGGATTCTCAACCTTCCTAATGCTGCAACCCTTTAATATTCCTTTGTGGATGTATCTGCATGTGGGTGGACCCCCCTGGAGACAGATAGAGGAGGGGCGTCTCAGTTCCTAAGACCATCGGAAATATGTGTTTTCCAATGGTCTTAGACAACCCCTGTGACTCCTGTGAAAGGGATGTTTGACCCCCAAAGGGGTCACAACCCACAGGTTGAGAACCACTGCTCTAAAGGAAATGGAAATTTTCTTCCATTATCCTTCCATTCCTCTTCTCTCCTTGGTTTTTAGGGTGGGGCAATATTTACTTGCTTCCCTACTGTAGTGGTACATCTACCTTCAATGAAAGTGAACCTTTTGAGGTGCTAGGTGGTGCAGTGAATAGAGCACTGTCCCTGGAGTCAGGAGGACCTGAGTTCAAATTCTGCCTCAGACACTTAACACTTCTTACTAGCCATATGACCTTGGGCAAGTCACTTATGCCCAACTGCCCTGTCTTCTCCCTTCAAAAAAGAAAAGAAGTGAACTTTTTAAATAATTGTATATTGTTGCAATGGATATAAACATGTTTTAAAGAATGTAAGTGACTATAACAATAGAAAATGGCATTTGGGTTATTAATCAGTCAACATTTATTAAATATCTACCATGTGCCAGACATTGTGCTAAGCACTGGGGATACAAAAAAAGGCAAAAGACAGTCCCTGCCCTCAAGGAGCTTACAGTCTAATGGAGGAGACAACATGCAAACAAAGATATACAAAGCAAACTATATTGAGGATAACTAGGAAGTAATTACCAGAAGGGAGATGCTGGAATTAAGAGAGTTTAGGGAAGCCTTCCTGTAGAAGGTGGGATTTATTTGAGCCTTAAAGGAAGTAAGGAATGTCAGTAGTCAGAGCAGAGGATGGAGAGCATTGTAGGCATGGGAGACAGCCAGAGACAACATCTGGGGCCTAGACATGGAGTGTCTTATTTGTGAAAAAGGCTGGAGGCCAGAGTTACTGGATTAAAGAGTGCTTGTCAGGGAGTAAAATATAAGAAGCCCAGAAAGGTAGGAGGGAGTTGGTTTATAAAAGGCTTTGTATGTCAAATCGAGCAGGTTGTATTTGTTCCTAGAGGAAACAGGAAGCCACTGGAGTATATTGAGTAGGGGGATGTATCTGCATGTGGGTGGACCCCCCTGCAGATAGATAGAGGAGGGGCGTCTCAGTTTCTAAGACCACCGGAAATATGTGTTTTCCAATGGTCTTAGACAACCCCTGTGACCCCTGTGAAAGGGATGTTTGACCCTTTGCTCTAGGAAAATCACTTCATGATGAACGGAGTGGATTGGAGTGTAGAGAGACTTGAGGCAGGCAGACCTACCAAGAGTCTGGCAATAATCCAAACTTGAGGTTATGAGGGCCTGAACCAAGGTGGGGACAGTGTCAGAAGAAAAAAGGTAGCACATATGAGAGATGTTACAAATCCATAGTCTTTGGCCATTGCTTGTTGTTGGGTGAGAGAGAATGAGGAGTCCAAGAGGACTTCTAAATTGTGAGCTGGAGAGACTGGGAAGATAGTGTTATCCTCCACAATAATAGGTAATGCAGGAGAGAAGAGAGGGTTTGGGGGAGTGATAATGAATTCCTTTTCTGACATATTAAATTTAAGATGACTACTGAACATCTAATTCAGGAGGTCTGAAAGGGAGTTCAAGATCTGAGATTGGAGGTCATGGAAGAAGCTGTGGCAGGAAAGGTAAATAGGAGAATGAACAGCATATGGATGGTAATTAAATCCATGAGACCAGATGAGATTATCAAGTGAAGTAGAATCCAGAGAGAAGAGAAAAGGGCCCAGGACAGAACCCTGACGGACACCTGTGCTTGGAGGGCATGATCTGGAAGAGGATTCAGCAAAAGAGAATAAGAAAGAATGGCCAGATTGGAAGAAAGAGAATCAGAAGAGGATGCTGTCCTAAAAACCTACAGAGAGGGTGCAATTTGGTGGCACAGTGAATAGAGCACTGGCTTTGGAATCAGGAGGATCTGAGTTCAAATCTGAGCTCAGACACAACATTTGCTTTCTTTTTTTCCCTTTTTAAAAATTGTTACAAATTGATTCATTTATTTACTTTTACTTTACAAGATTCAGTTCCACAATCCCTTGAGTTTCAAATTTTCTCCCCTCCCTCTCCACCCCCGCACCATGGCAGCATGCAGTCAAGTATAGGATGTGTAAATACTTTTACATTGGACATTAGTCTGGTTGTATAGAAGGGTTGTGACCAATGGAGTGAACAATGGGAAAAAAGAAAGGGAACCAAACATGAAAAAGAACGATAGCATGTAGATTGCTTCAGTCTCTATTTAAACTCTGTTCTTTCAAGATCCTTCTCTGAATGCAGACATCTCCTTCCATCCTGAGACTTTTAGAGTAGACACACTTTCTAGTCATGCGACCTTGGGCAAGTCACTTAACACCAATTACCCTGCCTTCCCCCCTCCAAAAAAAAAAGAAAACAAAAAAAACCCACAAAACAAACCCCAAAACAAACCAACAAAAACCTAGAGAGAAGAGAGTATCAAGAAGGAGGGAGTGATCAGCAGTGTCAAAGGCTGCAGAGAGGTCAAGGAGAATGAAGAATGAGACAAGGCCATTGGATTTGACCCCCAAGAATCATTAGTAGCTTTGGAGACAGCAGTTTTGGTGGGATGATAAGGAAGTCAAATTGTAAGGGGTTAAGAAGAGAGTTGAAGGAGAGAAAATGGAGACATCTAATTGTAGATGTCCTTTTGAGGAGTTTAGCTACAAAGGGCAGAGGAGAAATATGGCAAAAGTTAGCAGGGACAGAAGGATCAAGTGTGGGTTTTTTCAGGGCGAGGGAGACTTAGGTGTGTTTGTAGGCAGTAGAAAACGAGCCAGTATAGAGGGAAAGAAAATAAATCGGAGAGTGGGGATAACAGAAGGGGAAAGTGTTGGAGATGAAATGGAATGTATTACCCAAGCAAGTAGAGGAACTACCCTGGGTACAGAGTAAGGCTCCTTCATCATGTGAGATGGGATAAGGATGTGAGATGGGATGAGGGAGGAGAAAGAGGCTGCAGGTACCTGAGTGATAGGAGATGAAGAAGAGGGGAGAAGAGGGAGTTCATGGCAGATTTTTTTTAACAAGGTAGCTTCTGTGGTTCAGTGGAAATAGTAGTAACAATAACAACAACTACCATTTATATAGTATTTTAAGGTTTTCAAAGTGCTTTAATAAACATTCTATTTTAATTCACACTGGATTTGGAGTTTCAAGTTGTTTAGGTGTTTTCAGTCATGCTCAATTCTTCAAAATCCCACTTCGGATTTTCACAGTGAAGATACTGGAGTAATTTTCCATTTCCTTCTCCAACTCATTTTCCAAATGAGGAAACTGAGGCAAACAGGATTAAGTGACTTGCCCAGGGTCACACAGCTAGGAAGTATCTGAGCCCAGATTTGAACTTGCAAAGATGAGTCTTTCTATTCTAGGCCCAGCACTCTATCCATTGCTCCCCCCAGATGTCCTCAACTTGGTAAACCTGGATTCAAGTCCTAGCTCTGATGCTTCTCAGAATAAGTTTGGACAAAGTGTTAATTTCTCTGAGTCTCAATTTCCTCATCTAACAGTATTTTTTTTCTTTTAGGAGGGCAATTGGGGTTAAGTGACTTGCTCAAAGTCACACAGCTAGTAAGTGTGTCAAGTGTCTGAGGCCAGATTCAAACTCAGGTCCTCTTGCCTCCAGGGCCGGTGCTCTACTCACTGCACCACCTGGCTGCCCCTACTTCCACATCTATAAGATAACTTTCCTGACCATGTCACACAGACATTATGAGAACCAAATAAGAGGATGTATATGAAGCTGCTTGTGAATGATGTCCTATGTAGTGTTATAACACTAAATAGACTTATTGGGCTAAAGGAGTACCCAGTTTTACTCTTGGTATATCTGAATCCAGATAACAATGATCTGCTGTCATAGGAACTTGCTGTTGTTGGAAAGTATCCTAAACTCTTCATCATTTGATATCTTCTACCATTGATACAAAATTATGGTCTAAGGCTCCCTTCCCCCCAATCTAGGAACATAAACAGTACACAAAAGGACCATGGTTTGAGTCCCTGCACTACCTGCTTCCACATTGTATGGTAGAAAGTGCTGGATTTGGAATGGGTGCATCTGGGTTTGAATTCTGCCTGTGACACTGACTGTGTGACCTTGGGTAAGTCACTTAATCTCTGGAACTTAATTCACTAATTTTCAAAATGAAAGGATTGGACAAGATGGTTTTGAAGGGCCCTTCTTGTTCTAAATCTATGATCCTATGTTCCCAATTTCAGAATTCTGAGAACAACAAACCATCCCATGTTATTCACATTGAAAGGTCCAAGAATGTTTTCAGTGCTTTAGAGAGATCGGAACTTGAGTTTGGAAGCTGGATACCTGGATTCAAGTCCCAGCTTTGCCACTTACTACCTATGTGTGATCCTCAGTAAGTGTCTAATGCTTCAGTTTATGCCATTTTTGAATGGTGAGTTTGGTTTAGGTTGATTGCTGTAGTTCATTCCAGCGCTAACATTTGTTTTTCCGATCTGTCATCTGAATGTTGAACTATATGGAATGGTCGTTAATTTCTTTTCATTGGTCTCCTAACTGGATTCCCTTTTAAAACCCTATACTCTCCTCTTCTGTCCTCAGAAATTTCCACCCCCTGATGATTCTCAGCCCTTTTGGCTCTACAGTTTACCTGTGAATGACATTTTCCTAGGACGCATCTGGGAGGGAGTGTGGAATTAGGTGAGCAGGGTAAGACTGGCAGACATTGAGAGAAGAGGAGAAAGAAGAGATGTCTGGAGAAAGGGGAAAACATGGAAAAAAGGCAAGCCCCACTGGAAAGACTGGAGTGGAGGAGGGAAGGGGAAATTATGTCTTTGACTGAGATTTCTACCTCCCTTTGTCCCCTGACACACATAAAGGAAGGCAGTGAGAATTCTGGGGAAGTGCCTGCAGTGTACTGCCATGATGGAATTCCCCTTGGGAACAACCTCTTCCATGGTCTCCATCTCAGTCTTCTTTTCTTCACTGGGAACTCTCCCAGTTCTGTTAACTGGTCCACAGAGCTTCCCTTCTCCAACTCACTATTCTTTCTTGTCTTGGAGAACCACTGGAAAGAGTTCCCTAGAGCATTCCTGAGATGCTCTATATGTTTCTTCCCCCCAAAATCCCACTCTTTGTATCATTTTTCTAGGCAGTTATAAATCTTACCCCTCCCCCCCAAAAAAGTCCCTAAAGCAGTTGTGATAGATGTATATGATCCAGGACTGTATTTTTCAGAGAAAAAAATTATTTAAATCCATTTACATTCAGTGTTTTGTGCAAATTATGATGCCTCGAGCTTTCTTGCTGGATTCCTTCTCTGTCTTTTTTGAGTAACTTAATTATCATCCGGCAAGGAAGAATTTTAATAATGGTATTGTTTACATTAGAGCCTGCTCTTGGGGATTAGAGAGAATTATTGAGATTGAAGAAGAACAGAAAGTGATGGGATTTGGTTTGGTTTGGTTTTGTCTTCTCTTTCCTTAAACCCAGGTGCTCAGACAAAAACGGTATCTGTTCTATGAGATTTTTTTTTCTGGATTTCCTCACCTCCACACTCTGCAGAATATCAGAATATCTACAGGTCAGCCTGTTACAAGAAGAATACACAGCAGAGTACCCAGCTGCCTGGGACCTTCCCTCTCCTTTTGATGTAAACCTTCATCCCTCTTTGCAGGTTAATGATTATTACCAGCAGGTGACAGTGGGAAAACTGTGACTGTGGCACATCAGGTCACAAGCTTGTTTCTCTGCCAATCCACTAGGAAAATATTTCTAAAGTTATTTTGATGGATTAGGTTTTTGATGACCAGAAATGTGCTGCCTGTTTATACTAACTAAAAAGTGGCTTTCCTTTGTAGCTTGAACAAATCCAGTTTCTGAGAGACTGAACTGCTGTCATTCTGGTGGGGGAGGGAGGAAGGAATGTAGAGTAACTTGGTGTATTGTGATGGGTAGGATGCTGCACTTGGTTTCAAAGAAACATGCTTTTAATTGCACCTTATTTATCAGCTGTGTTATCCTGGGCAAGTCATTTAACCTTTCTTTTCTTTAGGCAAATTCTAAGACTTATTGACCAAATCCTAAATGGGTTGCAATCTGTATTAGTAGAGGGTAATAATGGCAGTGTGATGTAGGCAGGGATAATATCTTACAGATGAGGAAATGAAGCTCAGAGAGATTAAGTACTTTTCCCAAAGTCACTCTTCTAAGGAACATCAAAGCTGGGATTTGAACCTGGGGCTTTAGTGATGGTGAAACAACATATTCTATTTACGCTCATTAGCTGAGCAAGATATTGAACATCTCTGAGCCTCAGTTTCCTTATTTGTTAAATGAGAAAGTTAGACTAGATCCCATCTCTTAAGCCCCTTCTAGCTTAGTTGTAGAATCTTGTGTTATGAGGGAAGTAAATGATAGGAAGTAAAGATGATGTGGTCACGCATTGATGAAGAAATATGACAGCTGGGCAACCCAAGAACACCACTGGTATCCTCAAGATTTCAGGAGAAATGGAGGAGGCCTTCCTTCATGTTGAATGGACTCCCTATAGCAAACTTGGAGAAAGACAAGAGTTGTAGAAGATGGGTAAGCATGTGTTCAGAGTGATCTGAATCTTTGGAGAGAATATTCACATCAATAAGATTATAGATACATTTCAACATGTACACACATATTTCTTTCTCTATATGTGTACATATGTATCATAGCTATGTTTGAGTGTGTATGTATAGATTAAATATGAATAGTATAGATAGAGGTAAGAGATTTTTTATTGTTTAGTTGGTTTCAGTCCTGTCTGACTCTTCATGACCCCATTTGGGGTTTTCTTTGGCAAAGATAGTGGAATTATTTGCCATTTCCTTCTCCAGTTCATTTTACAGTTGAGGAAAATGAGGCAAACAGGGTTAAGCAATCTGCCTAGGGTCACACATATCAGAAGTGTCTGAGGTCAGACTTGAACTCAACTCCTCCTGACTCCTGACCCAGCGCTCTAACCACTATACCACCTAGTTGCCCCCTATGTATACATACATACATACACACACATATATGTTATAGATATAGATTAGATGTGGATAATATAGATATATAGATTAGACATAGGAGTTTCCTAGAGACCCTTGGACTTGAGTCATTTTTGCTTTATTGAAATTTATTAACCAAAGCCCTCCTCCTTTCTAGCTGTTTCAGTTGAATGGTAGCTTCATTTTTAGCTGACACACTTATTCTTCTCCTTTGAAACACTCCTTTCTTCTCTGAATGATATGTGCTACTGTCTTCTTTCTCTGTTGGAAGGTGCCCCCTCCTTCCTTTAAAAAAATCTATTATTTATACAGAGCAATTTAATTCCTGCTTTTTTCTACCTGAAATTCATACTCTTCAGCCAACAATGAAGCAGTGCCAAGGTGAGCATTGGACTTGGGGTAAAGTCCCCCTGCCCTTTCTACCTCAGTTTCTTTCCTCCTGGTATAATACTCCCAATTTAATATGTAACTGGAAAAACATACCTGTGAAAACCCAACTGTCTTAAATGGGGAAGACATAGATCTACTGATCTCAGTCTTTGAGAACTTGGACCAGTCCTGGTGCAGGGGCCTATGGATTTGCTGTAAAGTTAGGAAAGTATGTACTACTATAGAGTACATACACACACACTTGGATTCTTCTACCACCAATTATTATAACATGAGAAACTCAGTGATTTTCTTTAAGTCATTAGCATAACATCAATGCTCATTATAGCTAGATTGGGTGCTTTGCCTGGTGCCATGTCCTTAAGAGCATAAGGTCATGTTAAAGAAAGAGAGAAACAAAAAGTCTTCTTGGTGAGGTAGAGGGGGGAAGGAGGTAGAAGAGTCTGTCTGCTTAGGATTATTGCATGAGTAAAGCCAGTTGCTGAGGTACTCTTTATCATCCATCCCTCTTTCCATTGCTCTCTTGAAGACTTGGAGTTACTGCTTGCACTAGCACCCTGATTAATGTTGGTGGCCATAGAGATGACAGTTTCAAAATGAACAGTTTCAATAAAACAATCACTTTTTAAAAAAAGAAAGAAAGATTATTTTTGTAATAAGTTGATGTGAGTACAAATGAAAGAATATTTACGCAGGTCCCCAAAAGATTTTATTCATAGCCTAACCCTCTCCATGGTCCAGGTGGGAGTGAAGGATTCCTTATCAAGGAATGTAGTGAGAAATGTATGTATGGGACGGAAAAAGTGAGAATCATTCCCTTTCTACTATAGAGTACATACACACACACACACAAATATATATGCCACAAGGAAATAAGCATCTTCATGCTCCCTTGGAGAGTGTCATTTTCTAGGACTGGAATATATGCTCTGGACAAACATAGCTGATGTCCTTGGACAGAGCTAGAGATACTAAATCATTTGCTTGACAACTCCTTTTCCCAGACTCTTCGTGAACAACCCTCTTCTATTGGCATTTGTCATTAGCCCAAGGCATAGTTAAACTTGGCTTACCATGTACCCGATGGAATTTAGGGAGCATAGACTAGTCTCATCAGTGCTCAGTTATAAACCACCTCTTGGCTGAAGGGTGGGGTAGAAGAGGAAGAACCTTCCCCATGTAACTCATCCCAGTCATTTTATATTCATTCCTGCTAGCTTCCATTTGGCTGGAGCTAGGGGAGGGTAGAAATGTATTCACACCTTATTTCCTAATCTTGGTGATATCTCTTGTTTAGAGTGTGTCATCTCCTATGTTTCCAGAACACCCTTTGTCCTCACTTCCACTTCTTAGACTCTCTAGTTTCCTGCAAAGATCAGCTCAAATGCTACTACCTACATGAGGCTTCTCCTGAATCCCTAGTTGCTAATGTCCCCCACCCTCTAATTACCTTGTATTTTACATATCCTATAGCATACATGTTGTCTCCTCCAACAGCCCCTTTGAAGGTTGAGAGTCTTTCATTTTTCCTTTGTGTCCCCAGAACTTAGCACACTGCCTAGAAAATAGCAGGTGCTTAACAAATGCTTGTTGGTAGACTAATTGGCTTAAAAAACCAAGTTCTGTTTCCCAGAAATGTAATCTTGAATTCCAGTGGGGATGAATCAGAAAGGCTGCAGAATGGTCCATCTTGCTGGAGGGTGAGGGGAAGGAAGGCTATCTGGGCAGTGCTGGGGAGCGCAGGGACTGTCTATATGGAATGGACTTGCAGTTGGAGAGGATTCAATTTCACTGGAGCTGCCGTGATGCATCTCCTGGCTGATTATCCTCCAAGTTGGTCCCCACTTCTCTTTATACTCAGGCTACCCGAAGTACAACATCCTCTTAGTCTCACCGGCGCAATTAATGCACAGCTACAGCTGGTTGAAGGGGACCAAATCCATCGCACAGGTGATTTGGTTCCTTTTTACCAGCTTTAGCAAAGCATTGGGCTTCTGGGTCCATGGAGGAGGATGGGGACAAGGCCATGAGGGGCAGACCACTTCCTGGATCTTCCATTGCTGGGGTATCCTAATGGAGTTGCTTCCAAATGGCTTCATTTCCAGACTTCTGGGATTTACTTAAGCTACTTAGTGATTAGGTCTGTGTGCAGGGGAGCTCTACATAATAGAAGATTTAATGGATGTAAAATTTCAATGTGGTCTGAGAGACCTCCAGACCTCTACCCAATATCTTCCAGAGCCAGGGATATTCTAGAAGACTGTAAGAAGAATCTATTGTACTTAGTTTCATCACCTGCCTTCAGCTCTCATCTCTGGCTGCCATCCCTTCCTTGATATTACTGTAGGGCAGGATCACTAAACTTTCACATATGGCATCTTGGTTTACAGGTGATTTTTTTAAAAAATTAATTTATTAGCACCCCATTTGGAGGAGTACGTTGGTTGACGGCGCTTTCTGAAGATGACATATGCACTCACCAAGAAAGCTCATTGTCATTTATATATGCTCAGAATTGGGATTTAAGGGAGCGAAATATAGTGGAAAGTTGTGTCCAACTTAGAGAGAGCTAGGTTTGAATTCGCCTTAGATATTTGCTGGTTGTATGATTCTGGGAAGTCACAAGTTCTCTGGACCTCAGCCTCTTCATATATAAAATAGGAATAATACTTCTACCCACCTTAAGATGTTGAAAGAAAATACTTTGCAAACCTTAAAGTAGTATGGAAATGTGAATAATTAGTATTAGGAGGTTCTGGGTCCCTCCCAAAGACAATTAAAGTTAGAATAATAAGATACAAGGTGCAAGAAGTATTTCTTTAGCCAGCAATATATTGGGAGTATAGCCAATAAGAAGAAACAACTTTTAAAATCATTGAAATGCAGGATAGCTGCCTAGAAGGACACACTGTTTTCAGTCAGACTGTGGTACCAATCAGAAAAGGTGATTGAGAACTCACAGTCCCTGACTCTTATCTTCTGAAACACAGCCCCAGCAAAGAAGGCCATGGTTCCATGACATACCGAGTACCCTGTGCTGACAGTGACAGAAAGCAAGGGGCGGGGGATGTAGGGGAGAGGGAACAGAAGTAGAGGCGGGGTAGAGAGGACAGAGATGAGAGAGAAACAGAGAGAGAGACAAAAAGAGACAGAGGGAGAGAAGAGACAGAGAGAGATAAATAAGACAGAGACAGAGGAACAAGGAAAGAAACTTTTGAGGAACTGCTGTGGAAATGACCTTGTCAGATCACAAGTGGACATTTCAAGGACATATTTTGAAGTGGAAAGGGAGGAGACATCAGTTCTTGTTCCAGCTTTATTAATGACGATCTTTGTAACACCTTCAGTGTATCACTGCTTACTCATGAGGCATTCTGGTGCTTTTCAATTCTGAGCTATCTGGACCCTAAGGAGTTAAAGCCATAGCCCTGAGTTTAGGACAAAGACAGTAAGAAAGCTGAGAGACTGCAAACTTGGCTCTTAGAAGTGTCTGCATAAAATATTTGAAATCAATGTAGACTTGGGAGGGGGTGGGGTGAGGGTCACATTCGTTTAAATGAGCTGCACTGAGTCTGAGTAAGAGATTTCCTTTTTAGAAAATTAGTTTTCCTACCCAATGCACCATTCATCAAAAATAATGATGTTTTGGTGGAGAAAGACTTCAGCAGCAGTGGGGACATGGTGCCCCATTCACAGAGCTTTCTCTTGAAGCTTCCTTGGAAAACCAGGGGCATTTTAGTAGATAGAGGTTGACAGTGCATGTATTCGCTTCACATTTGAGATGAAGCAGAAATAAATGATTGCATGATGAGTTTTCTTCCCCCTCTATCTCCCCCATATCTCTCAAATACTGCCATCAACCTACCATCAGTAGGAGTATTTGTCTTGAACCGTATTACCAGCAGTGGGTATGGTCTGCATAAAAGTATCTGCATTCTCATTGTCATCCTCTGGCTGAGAGAACATATTTGTGAGATGATAGACTATCATTAAGGGTGATTATGTAGCTCAGGAATAAAAGGGAGTTGCCAAGAGTTCAAATCCATAACCTTGGCCTCATTAGCTCTAAACAACTGAGTTTACAAGCCATAGATACAATAAGATACCTGGTTAACACGAGTTGAATCGTACTCATCCACTCCTTGGTCTAGAAAGGTATTAGTTTCTGGCAGGGGACATGCTGGGTATAATATTTCCCTGACCTATGTAGCTGAGAGGAGAATGTAAGCCAGGGAAAGAGCTAATTGCATAATCCCTCCCTTAACTGGATGGGTGAGTGTTAGAAAGAATGACTAAAGCTGGTGTAATCCAGACTGCTGGTGACCCTGAACTGAGTCTTCCATGAGGATGGACAGCTCTTTCTTGCCCCTCCTCTTCTCCACCTATCCAAATCTTCCTTATCCTTCAAGGTCTCACTCCATTCTCTCTTCTTAGGAGAAGCCCTTCCTGACCATTTCAGTTCAGAGGCCCTTCTCTGAACCCCTGGCCTTCAAGATTGTTCTAATCACTCATAGTCTGATTTGGGGTATCTCTTGTGCTGTCAGACATCCTTCCTATGATGATGTCTTATTGCCCCAACTTGCATCTTTGAGATCCGTGAGGACAGAGTTCAGATCTGACTCATTTGTATTCCCCACAATGCTAAGCAGAGTGGCTTACACTCAGCAAGTACCTGGAAATATCTGCTGAACAAAAAGTAATAATAGTATACACTTAAGTAATCCTTTAAGGACCACAAAGTACTTGACATACATTATTACATCATCCAATTACCTCAACAATTCTGAACAGTGGGTACTGTCTAGCACGAAGCCTGAAACACAATAAACATTTGATAAATGCTTATTGATTGATTTTGTAGCTGAGAAAACAAGGGCTCAGAGAAGCTAGGTAATTTGACTGTGGCCACACAGCTAGTTAAGTGGCAAAGGCAAAATTCAAACTTGGGTGTCTTTTGCCTTTAAGTCCTGTATTCTTTTCACTAAACCAAGCTGCCAGTTACTGATTGGGTTTTAGTTTTTTCTTAGAGTTGGGCAAGCCCAAAGTTAAGAAAGACTTGCCTCTTCCCACCTCCATGCCTTTCTTCATATCATTCCCATTATCTGGGATGCCCTCCTTTCTGCAATCTGTGCAATTATCTACCTCCATTTTTGCAAAATTTTGCTAAGAGGCAACATCCTAAGGAAGCCTATACTGTATACCAGCACCTGGATAGTAACAACTTCATGGTGCATGTCCTTCATGCTTATGCTCAGTCTGAACTTTTCAATGATGGTTTTAAGGGCTCTTAAATTCTTTTCATGTGCATGTTACATCTTCCCCCTCACCCCCCAAGCTGTCTCTCCAAGGACATGAATTGAGTCTCCCTTTCAGGTTTGGGAGAGACTATCCATTTCTTCTGTAACCCACCCACAGGACATATTACATGGCCAAACACATAGCATATTAATGTTGTTAGCCAGAATGCACTATTACACCATGTAATACTGTCCTTGGGAAGGGAGGAAAGGGCACAGTAATCAATGTTAAGGACCTATGGTGACTGGTCAGACCATCTTAAAATGTGATCCTCAGATACTTCACACACTGGAATTGAGCTCAATATGATCCTGCCTTAAAGCTATGAGAAGAGGGGGTTAGACTGGGTGGTCTCTAAATCCTATTTCATCCCTAGTATTCTGTGATTCTGCAATTTAGGGTCCCATTCCATAGGATCTCTCACTACACCCAGGTTCCAGGGTATGAGATTTTGTACATTGAGAAGGATCTTGAGATGTGTACCATCTTGGCGAATGAAATTCAGGCCCTGAGGACATACCTATCTCTTTAAAAAAAAATGTATTGAGGCACAAGGCCTGGGTGAGAGGATGCAGTGCAGACCTATGCTCACTTGTAAGGGCCTTCTACTCTATCTGGATATGCTAATGAAGATGTGTTATAGACAGCACAGTCAGGCCCAAGAATTTATCACCAATTGTCAATATTCCTAATGAAGCGGAAGATTTGACATGCAATAGAATTAGCTCATATTGAACCACAGCTCAGGCCCTCCCTGCCCAAATCACAGCTCTTGCCATAATGCTATTCCCCTACCCCTCATGCCGTGATGGCTTCCCACACAGAGCAGTCTGCTGGCCTTTATCCGAGTAAAAAAAAGAAGTCGTCTTTAGGGCCAACACATTCACAATTTGTCATTCTCAAGTCCAATCAGAAGGCAAAAACCCAGCCATACCCAACATTGATTTTTCTCCAGCTTTATCTTAATGAAGTGCACATTCTCTCGGTAATTAGCTTCAGGACTCCCCCACCCCCATTACAGTTAATGTGTTCTTTGATTTCCATCCAAACATTGCTAAATCTGAAGGAATTTCCCAAAAATGAAGTGACCTTTTGTGATACAGTAAAATCTCTCATGTCCTGCATTTTTCTCATCCAAACGCTCTTTCTTCCTGTATCTCTGGATAAGACACTACCTGCCGCTGGAATGACAGTTGGATCAATCTCTGGTCTGCCTTACATCCCCCCACTCTGGGCTATTTAGAAACCAAAAGAGCAGAAATAAATAAATATATAAATGAAAGCAAACCAATGTGCATTTGGTGCCCAGGGTCATTGATTTGTTTCAATTATGGGGGTTGGGGGCGGAGATTAGGCAGTATCTCATTACTGTAGCCAAGATAAATTAGGCCTTTCTACCAACAAATTCTTCAGCACTAGAGGCCCTGAGTTGGCTACAGATGTCCATTTATTGTCCGTGCCTTTCCCATGTCCCCTTTTTTCCAGACCCACCTTGCCCGGTTAGTTGTATGGGCTCCCATCTCACATTTCCACGAACCTAAAGGATCCACAGAAACAGAGGCCAGTCTTATCTACACTTCATACATTCTTTAGTAAAGAACATGTTAGGTGCTTAATAAATGTTTGTTCTTTAGTGGAGCTCCTAATTTCACTGCAGTAGGCAAACAACAACAACAAAAAACTCCTACGTAAGCAGGGTTGCCTTTCCTAAACTGGGGAAACCTTGGTTTTATTTATTTGAAGAAAGAGAAGGAAAATGTGAGAGACTGAAACAAAACACAGACTCTCATTTTTAGGGCAGGAAGGTACTTCAATGGCCACCTTGGCCAACCATAAATAAAAAAGAATCCCCACTATACCATGCCTGATAAATGGTCATTGAGTCTCATCTTGCAGCCCTCCAGAGAGGGGGAATCTACCACCTCTTTTGGCAGTCCATTGCACTTCTGGACAGCTCTAATTATTAAGTATTTTTCCCTTGACATCAAGCTTAACTTTGCCACTTTGCAACTTCTATTCATTGCTCCTAGTTCTCCAGTGAATTCTAGTCCTCAAAAACAAAACAAAACAGAACCAAGCCAAAACAAAACATCTCCTCAAAATTAGGATTCTGATTTGTTTTTCTTCTAGATTTGAAAAGGTTGAGGCTACTTGGCTCCTATGCTCTGAATTTATCTGATCTCCCTAGCTTTGCTTTTATACATACACCAACCTGGTTGTCTCATTCTCCTGTGAATATATGTGTGTGTATGTTATGTGTATATAACTTGTGTTTCATATAACATGTATGTATATACAGATGTCTCTGTATACATGTATACACATATTCGCTATATACACATTTAACATAGTCCCACTGTGAGGCCTTTACCCATACTGTTTCCCCTCTTCTGTCCCTGCCCCCTCTACCCATCCTTTAAGGCTCAGTACAAGCCCTACCACCTCTGCAAAATTTTCTTTGACCCACAGCCACCTCTATCATCTCTAAACTTCCTATATACTGATTATTCCCCTCTAAAGTAATGTTTTTTTTACATACTATCTTAAAATACAGCTTTGTGTACCTGCATTATTTTCCCTAATAGGCTATAAATGCATAAACGCCCAGACGGTGTCTAATTTACCTTCTCCTCCAAAGCTCTAAATATTTATTTTTTCCCAAGACCAAATATCTAAAGGCCTTTTTGGGAAAAGGGAAGAATACATGTTTTCCCTTTCCCCCTTCGTTTTATATCCACTATTTCTTTTGAATCCCATAACAACCCTGGAAGGTAGACAGTACTCAGAAAAATTTTGTTGAATGAATGAATAAATGAATGAATACCTCTGTGTTTTTGTCTGTCTGTCTTCAGTTGGAGAATAGGAGAGTTATTTCCTACTCATTTGGAGAACATGACCATTATTTGAATTTTGAATCATTCTATCAAGCAGCTTCCACGATTGGTTTCATGTGCTTGACAAGACCCAGTGACTGTGTCCTTAGGGTCTTTTTCCTATCACCCTGTTAACCCCTGAAACAACCTGTTCCTGGAGTGGGGGCTTGAAGAGGGGGGATGTTTCTTGTTTAGTCTAGTTCATTCTTGAAATCATGTGTTTCCATTGAATCCAGAAAGTATTAGACTCAGTGTAACATTGGACTTGTAGACAGTAGACTTTGTTTTGTTTATACCAATTGTTGGCCATCAGATAAGTCATTTATCTTCTCTAGGCCTCTGTACTCTTCTGTAAAATTAATCAAATATCACCATAACCTCCTGGCTTCCTAAGGATGCCATGGGTTCTTTTTTCAGCATCCCAACTTAGACAAAGGAAGGCTATAAATCACTTACGATCTAGCTCCAGACACACAAGTGACCAAGCTGTCAGTCCACAGGATCATGGGATCATAGCTTTCAAATTTGCACTTTATCCAGAGAGGTCATTGAGTCCAATCCCCTCATTTTACATGTAATAAAACTGAGGCCTAGAGAGGCCTGAAGACTTGTCCAATCTTATACCAAAAGTGAGGAGGTAGAACAAGTATCTGAATTTAGCTCCTCTGATTTCAACCCTGACACTTTTCATTGAACCACACTATTTGTACAGAGAAGATTGGAATCCATAATTCCATGTACATCTCCTACATCTTCAATTCTAGCTGGCTAAAAATGCACATGTGGTTACATCTCATAGGCTCCCAGGAGAAGCTTCTTCCCCCCTCCCCACCCCCTTCACATACACATACATACCCTCTGATCAACTGCATTGTCCTAACTTTCTTCCCAGATTGGATTCTCAGGGCAGAGAACACTCTGGCCCACCTTACCTTGGCTTGTGCACAGACAACCCTCAGGCCTGAATTTTTGACATTTCACAAGGCTAAAATTACATCTCCGAAATGCCACCTTTCCCTGATCCCTTATCATTTCTCCTGCTCCCCCCTTAGAAAATCTTGACTGATGCTGCACAGAGAAGAGGCTACTTAAGTCTGGCAGCTGTGCTAGGGTGCTGTCGGGCATTAGACCCCTGCCTTGGTTTTATAAGGTTATTTAAAGCTTGTATTCTATCTGAAGCCACTGTGGAGAATAAGGCAAATGAAGCCCACCACCTATTCATTAGCCAATTTGTCTCTCATTAAGGGAGAAAGGGGAGATTAGTAACTGAATCCTTCTCTCCATTGTCAGCTTCCTTAGGAAATTTCAAACACAAGGATCCTGCCAATGTGACCAGGGCAGGCAAGAAGAAAAGACTCTTAAAAACCATTCATCTGAAAGGCAGCTATGTTTGTATCCTGGGAAAGTCTTTTCTCCCAGCCCACAATTGCAACACTTCTTCCCTTTCTCTCTCTCTCTCTCTCTCTCTCTCTCTCTCTCTCTCTCTCTCTCTCTCTCTCTCTCTCTCTCTCTTATTTTAACTAAGGTACTAAAAGAGAATGGAGCTGTTCGCTAATACAGTTTGTGCATTTTATGAACCAAACAATTAAATAGGTTTTAAAACATCTGCTGACTGAATAATCCCATACAGAGAGGTACACTCAGCATTTTTAAACAGCAACTGATACAAGATCCTGCTTCATGCTGCAAAACACCAGAAGTCCTGTTAAAATCAATAGAAAATTAGATGCTATGAAAATGCAATATGTGTCCAATTAGTTATAATTGGAGCAAATGGTGATGTATATAAACTCTCAGAGTAAGATGTATTTGCTTAGAATTCTCCCTGCCTGTTTTCTGCATGGGGCTGGGTTGGCAGGCCTCTCCTCTGATGTATTCATAACATGAATGATGAGCCAGCTAATACACATATGGTAACTGTTATTTGATTATGGCGTTACAGGGGAGCCTTTCAAATTCCTCCATGCAGGTCCCAGGAGCTGAGGGGCTGAAGTCTCACCAGAGAAAGCCCTGGTGCATTTGTCAAATTATTCCAGGGAACTTGATAAAGAACCAATAGTAAAGAGTCAGCTGGGCAACAACTGGAGGAAAGTGGCATTTCTGAGTATGATTTAAAAAGAATCAACTCTGACCAGCTTCCTAAATTGGACAGTTCCCTGACGTATCAGTCAATGAACATTTATTTTTCCCCCTTTCCCAATTCTCTCCTTTTGCTACAACAATAATTTGTGGGCATTATACAGGATAATCTCAGCCCTCAGTTACTTTGCCTCCAACTATTTCCCTCCAAAATATCCTAAACACTTTAGCCATTGCTGTCTTCCTAATGCAAGGTTCTATCATATCCCTCCCCTGCTCAGAAAACCTTCAATGTATCACCATTGCCTATGGGATAAAATTCAAACTCCTTAACCTAACATTTAAGATGCTCCACAATCAGCCTCAGTCTTTCTGGACAGCCTTAAGTGCCACTGTCCCTCCTCATGTAATTAATCTAATTGGATTAACTACTTGAAGTTCCTCCTACATAGCCCAGGTTTAATAACCTTCAGCTTCTGCTCATGCTGGTCCTCTGTCTAGAATACCCTTTCCTATGTTTTTGCCTTTTGAAATATTACTCATGCTACAAAATCTAACATGAATACTGCCTCTTACACGAAGCCATCCTTGATTTCCCATAATTGGATGTGACCCCTTCCTCAATCAAATTTCTTTAATACTTTTTTTCAAAAAACAATCAGTATTTCACTGTCATTTTAAAGTCCGCAAAGCATATGGCATAAATTACTTCATTTGAATTCCCAATAACCTAGTGAGATAGATCATATTGATATTTCCATTTTAAGGGTGAGGAAACAGCATCAGAGAGGTCAAGTGACTTGTCCATAGTCATATAGCTAGGAAATCACATGGATAAAATTTGAGCATAAGTCCTTCTGATTTCAGATCAGTACTTTATCCACTGTAGAATTCTTATTACATATCTCCCTGCTCTTTTTGCCTTCCCTGCTACATTTCTTAAGGGAAGATACATGTTTTATTTACCTTCCTCAACCTCCCCCTCCAGAAATTCTTCCTGAAGCAAACTTAGTTGAAGAAGGGAAGTTAACCTTGGATGGGTTCAGTCTCATCAATTAGTTCCTCACTCTCCCACCTCACTCCCCCACCAGAGAAAAGGGGAGAGGAGGTGACAAGCAGGGGGAAAGCATCCTGAGAGAAGGATCAGATCTTGTGGCAGAAGATAGTCCCTGGGAGAAGGATGGGACTTTCATGGCATGGGACTGGTGGAAGGCTACAAGGTACAGTGTGTGGTGTGTGTGTGTGTGTGTGTGTGTGTGTGTCTGTGTCTGTGTCTGTGTGTCTGTCTGTTTGCATGTGCATAAGGGTGCTAGGTGGTGAAATGAATAAGAGTACTGGGCCTGGAGTCAGGAAGACCCAACTTCCTGAGTTAAAATCCAGCCTCAAACACTTACTAGCCATGTGACTCTGGCAAAGTCTCTTAAACCCTGTTTGCCTCAATTTCCTCATTTGTAAAATGAGTTGAAATAAATTAGCTGTTCCAGTATTTTGCCAAGAAAACCCCAAATGGGGTCATGAAGAGTCAGGCACGACTGAACATACGATATAGTGCTAGTGGGCCACAGTGAATCACAAGATTATAAATTTAGAGCTAGAAAGGATCTAAGAAGTCAGAGTCCATTTTTTAAATATAATTTATATATTTATATATAAATTGAGAATCAGAAATATTAAATGCCTTGCCTAAGCTAGTAAGTGTTGAAAATGGGATTCAAACTTGTATGTTCTGACTTCAAATCTAGCACTTTAGACATTGACTACATACTGCACTGTTCCCACCTCTCTCCCCCTACCAGATGTTGGCACAGTTACTGGCCCAATTATAACTCTCATCCCGGCCTCTAGCATAAGATCTTCCACATAGTAGGTATTGAATGAATGCATGTTAGATGTTAAAAGAAGGAAGGTCAACTCAAAAAGCATTTACTAGACCAATTGCAAATAATCATTGACAGGAAGGAGAATCCCTTTCAGTAACTAGGTCTTTTCATACTCTGATTGGATTGCCTTCTGCTATAGGAAGAGATTCTTGCACTTGAAAAGCCTTCCTTACCCAAGACTGTATCCTTCTTTATACTGCCCTCAGTGGCTGCTCCTAGCCCGTAAGTGAGATGTTAGTAATAGAATTCAAACCCCAGGGATTTAAAGAAAAAAAGGATAATATAATTAGAGACTGAAGAGATATTAAACTCTGTAATTTTTATAGACAAGGAAACTGAGGTCAAGAAAACTTGAACTGACTTGACAAAGTTTCTGTAGAGTAATGATTTGAACCCAAGTGCTCCTACTCCCTATCCTGTGCCTTTATCATCAACTCACACTCTCTGGGAGCTGCAAAAAATGGCCCTGCCTCTTCTTACATGCTGCCACAGGGAGAGGGACTCTAATAAGCACTTGGATCCAGAGTTATTTACTTCAGTAGTTGGCGGATGTGAGATTGCATTTGCATAGACAGGTATTCCTTCCACCCATGCAGACCACAGCCTTCTCACCTCTTAGGGAATGGTTTTATAAACTGCAGTTGCAAAAAAAAAATCAATCCCTCAAAACTTACCACCTAATGGCTAATCAAACATTCTGCTCTTCACTAGGCTAGTCTTTAGTTTACAGAGAGAATAATTCGTTAAAATAGGAAATTAATTATACTTAGTGAAAATAAGGTGTCCAGGTGACAATGAGCTCCCCCCGTTTAGGCTTTTTTTCTCTCCCCAGTATCAGCATCCCCAGAAACTACCCATATAGGCCAATTTCTAACTCTCTATCTCTTCACTCTAATGGGATGTCCTGAATTCTTTCCCACCCTCTGAAGTTGCATGTGTGTGTGTGCACATGCATGTGAGTGCAAGCAAGTGCCCCAAGGTTTGTGGTCTTCTTCTTACTTCGCTCACTTGAACCAAATTTGCTTGAAAAAGTTGGCTCAAGGACATCTTTTGTTCTACTAGCCCAAGGAAGCAAGATTTCTTTACATAGCAAAATTCACAGCAGGAAGATTCCTTCCAACTCCAAATATGTAGTCCTATGATTTTCTTTAGCTTCCTTAGATGAGATTTCTATCAATTCAATCTCTCTTTGGGGCTGGGAACATCTACTGAGGCCATTTAGAGCTGGAGCTAATTTAGGAAAATTTGATCTCTGTAATCTTGTAATTCCTGAGAAGGAAGCTTAGAGATTATCTAGGCCAAACCCCTCATTTTACAGATGAGGGAACTGAGTCTTAGAGAAGAGACATGATTTACCCAAAGAACCAAGACTATAAGCCAGTCTCCAGGCTCCCTATCTAATATTCAAATACAACATGTGGAGGTAGGGATAACCTTGAGAGATTATTCTTACTGCCCAGAGAGAGGGTCTCCTGTACTATAAGCTCCTGTGATAAAATAGTCTTAGTGAGAGAGAGGCCAGGCCTAGTACAGTGGTGACCATAGACCAAAGAAGCTGCCTAGCATCCAGAATTATGTCACACGCTCATCGTGGCGAGGGATGTAGGAGAGGAATCAGATACACATTCCTCACTTATATCTCCTGCTTTCCACACCCAGCCTCTCATCCCACTAAGAAAAGAACATAAAAAGATCATAGAATTTATGGCTGGTTTAGTCCAATCCCCTCATTTTAAAGATGTAGAAACTTAAGCAAAGAGTAGGTTGAGACTTGCTCAAGAGTCATACTAGTTACAAATAGCAGAGTCAGTATTCACACCCAGATCATCCAATTCCAAAATCATTGTTCTTTCCACTAAAGCATCCAGGTAACAAGAGGGCACAGTGGATAGAGCACTGGACTCAGTCGGGAAGATCTGAGTTCAAATCTATCCTTAGATACTTAGTTGTATGAATCTGGGCAAGTCACTTAACCTCTGCCTGACTCAGTTTCCTCATGTTTAATAATAGGGATAATAGTACCTACCTCCTAGGGTTGTTGTGAGGATGAAATGATATTCGTAAATTTTTTAAAACCTTAAAATGACATATAAATTCTGGCCTTTATTGCTATTATTGTTGTTATAATTACAGTACGTGTTCTCTTAAGAGAAAGCATTGTAATGACCAACCATGGTTTCTGAGGACTGATGATCAAGAATACTGTCTACCTCCTGGTAGACAGGTGATAGACTATATATGCAGACTGAGACACAGGATTTAGGACCGAGTCAATGTGGGGATTTGTTTCAAGGGTTTTTTGTTTATTTTTTTTTTCAGTGTATGTAGAGAGAGAAAAAAAATGCTGAACTGGAAATTTTAAAAAATACTAACTCTTTTAGGCCTTGCTCTGCTTGACTCCCAAATTCCTTTTCCTCACAAGGAAGAAAAAGCTTTCAAAGAAAACTGTTGGGTTCAATCTCTGGCCTCTGGGTAGGTAAATATCTAAACTCTCCAGGAAACATGGTTGTCAATTCCTTAATTGAAGATTTCCAGGGACAGAAGTTTCTCAACCATCCTTGGTCACCCATCTCAGAGTTCTGTTACCTTGATGGTCTGAAAATACATACGTTAATGTCTGACTGCAATATTTCTTGCTCTCAAGCATGCATAAGATGTGGGCCAAGCCATCCAGCCCATATTCTATGGCTGCTCATGTTCCCAATTTATTTTTTTCCTACATCTTCATTTTTGCTTTATTTCTTATAGGAAACATATGATCAGCTCCTTCCCAATAAGACCTTTCCTAAGCCTTTTATTTAATGAGACTTGGTCTCCCTATTTTGCCCATGTTGGAGCATCCAGGGTTATGTACACATGGGCCTGATTCCACTACTGATCAACGCAAGATCTTGACCTGCTCTCTTTATGAACTGAGCTGATACACCCTTCCTTAGGCAACATGGTGAATCCCTGCTTCTAGGCAGTTAACTATATTGATGTTAGAGTTAGTATAGACACTGCTCAGAATTCTTGAGATCAAGAGATCCACTAGCCTCAGTCTCCCCAGTAGCAGGATTTATAAGTACACACCCACTATATCTGGCCCCTTTATATATTTTCAGACACATACATGTGATTATGTCATTTTTCTCTGCTCTATATCTTAGGTGACATACAAATTCATATTTTTAAAAATAAAAATACTTTTTACTCTAAAATTTAAATTTCCTTTTACAATCTATCTCCAACCTTCTCTTTTACATTATTTTCTTGAACATTTTCTATATTCCAGGCTTATAGAATATTCTATATTATTCTTATTCTTCTATATTCTTTTTATTCTATAATATATTATATTCTATAATACATTCTATTCTATTATAATATAGAATATTTTATATTCTTCTATATTATTCTATTCTTATAAGAACATTCTATATTCCAACCCATACTAGTTGTTCCACATGTTTGTTTTATCTCCAGCCTCTGTGCATTTGTATAGACTGCCTCTAATTCCTAGAGTATACTTCCTCTTTACCTATGTCTATTGACACAAGCCTCTTGTTAATTGTACCACCCTAGACAAGTTATCTAATGTTTCTGATCCCCATCTTCATTTGTAAAATGAAGTAGTTGTACATGAAAGTCTCTAAGGTTCCTCCAGCCTCCAACTTTATGATCCTATAAACTTCTCTCTCCCCTCAAAACCTGGCTTAGATATCGGATCCTTTATAAAGACCTCTCTGCCTCTCATCACAGTGGCACACATCTGTCCTCTGAACTATCATGGGAGCAAGGGCAAGGGAATTCTGACCCGCAGTGGGCTAAGCTGATCACACGAAGTTCAACATTACTACTGCTAGCCACTGGAAGGAGTTTACCATGGAGAGGTAAATCAGCTCAGACCAGAAGTACGGCAGATCAGACTTTGGGGCTAAACAGAGAGGGATTCAGTTCACGAGTAGTTCCTCCTGCCCTTGCATCTCGAGCAAGATAGGGATGTCCAGTCTTTTAAAAATGTTTAAATTAACTTAATAATAAACAACAGCCTTAGTTGACTCTCCTATGCCGAGTTGAATGAGAACTCTATGTCCTCAGATTTTCCTAGGGCCCTTTCTTGGGATCTCTTCACTACCTCAAGCTATACTTAGGGCAGCTAGGTGATGCAGTTGAGCATCAAACCTGGACTCAGGAAGGCCTGAGTTCAGATCTGGCCTCAGACACCAGTTAGGTGACCCTGGGAAAATCACATATACCCATTTGCCTCAGTTTCCTCATCTGTTAAATGAGTTGGAGAAAGAGATAGCAAATTACACCAGTATCTTTGCCATGAAAATCTCCCAAAATAAGGTCATGAGAGTTAGGACTGAACAACAACAATCTATCTATATCTATAAAGATATAGATAGATAGATAGAGAGATAGAGAGATAGATAGATAGATGATTCTTAAACTGAATATACTTAAAAGTTTTAAGAGTTGCCCTTGAGCATTCTTCACTGAGTAGTTTATTTAATCTTTCCACCTTTATCACATTTTTCTAAATCACAGACCATCTAAAGGGAAAACAAAACAGACTTCCCCCATTATAATTCTTGATGCTATGGTATGGTGGGTAGAGTAATGGAGATGGAGCCAGGAAGACGTAAGTTCAAATCCCACCTGAGACACTTAGCAGCTTTGTGACCTTAGGCAAATTATTCAAGCTCTATATGCCTCAGTTTTCCTCTCCATAAAATGAGGAGAGAGAACTTAAATGATGTAAAAGTTCCCTTCTAGCTCTAAATGTATTACTTTATACCTCACCCTATTTTGGATCATTTTCGGCCATCTCTACTACAGTAACATGGATTTCTACCAGCCAGGGAGATTCGGAACTTAGCCTGGGTTTGCATAGGGCTATGTCTCTTTTAGGGCTACTGGGTGTTGCCCAGTCCACAGAGTCCTACTCAAATATGCTCTTCAGAGAATTTCCTGAGAATTTTCCTTCACGCTCACTAAATCTATCACACTTAAGTTTCACTACAGTCAAACTTTTTTTTTTTACAACAAAACATGGCTTTTTAAAAAAAATCAGGTAGAACAAAGGGTATTCCTTTTTTTTTCAAAAAAAATTCTACTGTGATACTTTAAAAAATTTAAACACCAATGACACAGTGTTACATTTTGTGGCATCACTTCACCTATTAGCACTTAGTCACTACAAAATTAATTTTTAATTCCAGATTTCAGTTAATTGTTAAAATTAATAGCAAAGAATCATGGCTCTTAACTTCTGAGGATTACAGAAAATGCCTGGAAAATGATGGTTTTACATACATCATGTTTCGCCCCATTGTAACCCCCTAAGACATGTGCTCTCTACTGGGGGCCACTGTTACTTCTATTCCTTAAGAAATGATTAGAAAGACCTCAAATGGAGAAGGGAGGAGGGAAAGCCACCCCCAAATCAGAGTTGCTCCTGCTTGTCCTGCTGACTCAGCCAAATCCTGAGCAAGAAAGGCTCAGACTCAATCCATAACTTTTCTGTCTATTCAAAGAATGTATTATTTCTCAACACTGATAAAAGTTTAATACGGAGTTGCCTGGGTTTTTAATAAACTTGTCAACAAAAGAGCAAAGCAAATTGATGGGGCCCTTCCTAGAAATAAATTCGGCTTCAAATAGACCAAATGAGCACAGAGGATAAGGAGGAGGGGGATGGTAGAGGCCAGTTTTGCTGTTCTTTGCAAAAATGGCAAAATAGATTTTTGTGTCTTATTACCTCAAAGATAGGGCCAACAGTAAAGCAGCTTTCATTTAAGGAAAGAAAGATGTTCAGCATCTAAGTGTATTGGAGAGCCCTGTGCCCCTAAAGAAAAAGTAGGAGTGTGGGACCTGGTGGATTAAATTAATGACTAATACATTCTGAGATAAGAAAATGCCATTTCTAACCTAAAAGATGCCCTGGTTGCTATCCCCCTACTACTCACAGACTTGAAAAAGTCCCCTGGTGAATGCAAACTAAGCAGGTTCGATTTTACACTTGTTTATGGAGGTGTTAGTGCATGGTTTGTTTTTATTCGAGCTCTTGATTTCAACCAAAAAATAAAAGGCAATGGCAAAGTGATCTCTAAAGTCTTTTCCGGGTCTAAATCTCATGATTCTTTCTACTGACTGTATCCCACAAAGGAAGACCAGGCTTCATGTTGCGGGAAGTTTGGTCACTGAAATAGTTACTTCAGAGATGATAAGAAGCAGCCATGTATACAGGGAAAGAGTTCTTGCGTCTTGGGGCTGGGAGAGACATATTTTGAGTCCCACCCTGGCCCTTGTTAGCTCTGTGAGCCTGAGCAAGTTAGTTTCTGCCATTATAAAATGGGGGGAGTAATACCTACTTGCTTCTAATGGTTGTCGTGAGGGAAAGCATTTTGTAAATCTTAAGGAACCGTAGATATGGAAGCTAAGATCATAGGAATAAGATAAATTAGAACAAATTATAGCTACTCATAGAGCAGCCTTCATTGGGACCCAGTGTTACATAAATTAATTCACAACTAAAACCAACAGAGCTGATCAATAGGTTTATTTATGTGTGTGTTTTTAAATAATGCAATGGATTTTTGCTCATTAATCCTAGAACAAACCAGACCTCCATATTTATTGTTGTTTTGTAGGAATCAAAGGATTGACTAGAAGATACATCTGATACTAGAGCCAGACTTATGCATAGATGAAATAGGTGCCCTCCTACTTAGAATCTCTTTCTTCCTTTGAAATGCCCAACATTCTACCAATAGTGCTCCATTCCCTGGATTAAGTTTTTGTATTGCTAAAATGCAAATACTCTTACAAAGGATAGCAACGATAGCTAACATTTATATAGCATCTTTATAGACAAGAAAACTGGGGTTCAGTGACTTGACCAAGGTCACACAACTCATAAGTATCTGAGGCAAGATTTGAACTAAAGAATTCCTGACTGCAAGGCTAGTACTTCGTCCACCAAGCTGCTTCTTGGTCATTAGCACTTAAGTATGAATTAATCTTTTGGGTCTTTCCCAAAGTTCTTGGAAGCAGAGTACTAAGAGGATATAGGAAGTATACATTTGGATGAAAAAGAAGATGAGTGGGAGGTCTAGAGAGACAGAGAGAAAAGGCCTGTTTGGACCCCTCAGGAGGGGCTTGAGATGGTACGAGGGGTGAGTTAGCCCATGAAAATCAAGGCCCTGAGTAGCTGAGGACATCATGACAAGATGAGAATGGAAGACAAGAGAGGAAAGAAGGTGCTGAGGGGGCAGGCTCAGGGTGAAGTCAAAACATCATCGTCATCATCACCACCGCCTCAAATTTCTTTAGCATTTTAATGTTTGTAAAGTGCTTTCCTCACAAGAGTCTGTGAGGAAAGTAGTATATGTCTGCATATGTGAATGCATACATGATACATATTATATTATGGACACATACATGCCATATGTACATACACATAGGTATGTACCTACATGTATTGTTGTTGTTAAGTCATTCAAGTCTGTCCAGTTTTTCATGACTCTGTGGATCATATTATGTCAATACTATTAAAAGGAGTTTTCTTAGCAAAGGCACCAGAGTGGTTTGCCGTTTCCTTCTCTAGTAGATTAAGGCAAATAGAGATAAAGTGACTTGCACAGGGTCCTACGCCTATTAAGTGTCTGAGGCCCAGAGCTTGATCCACTGAGCTGCCTCCATGCCTACACATATACAGGCATGCAAACATATTTGTATGTATGTATGTATGTATGTATGTATGTATGCAGGCATTATACATAAACTTCCCATTTTACAGATGAGGCTCAGAGAAATGAGGGGATTTTTCCAAGGTCACACAGTGGCCAGACTTTGAACCCAGGTTTTCTAGTTCCAGGTCAGCTCTATCATAGTGTTGTTATAGCAGCTATACTTGGCAGATTATACATATACTGTTCTCTCTCTAAGTTCCTCCCTAAAGCATTGCCCAATTTGCTATTTTGAGTCTCCTTCAAAAGGCAAATAGGGTCCAAGGACAGAGATCCTAAAGGAAACTGGCATCCCAAACCATAATGACCAACATTGGTCATATGCCCTGTCCTTGAGAAAGACTTTGCCACTAGGGCACCAGATTCCTGCTTAGAGCCAATCCCTCTGTTGAAATGTCTTTGTCTCCCTTGCCTATGCAGGGTATGAGGGAAGGGTTGGTGGGTAAGAGAGGGAGCTTGAGGTAGATGGAAAGTGAAACCACACCGCTGGGTGGAAGAATGAAGAAAGCTCACCAGGTCCTGTCCATAAAGTACACAGATTCAATCACTTTGCACTTCTGTCTTAGGTACAAGAGACCTCACACAATTTTTCTGGCCTCTCTGTCATCTGAGTCTGGTTTGGTCAGTTGGGACAGCTGAGAATGAAGACTATTTATATCATGGGTCCTGTGGTCCTCTTGGCCTTGGAAGCAGCCTCACACATTTTATGGAAGGTGGCATGCTTTCTAACACTAGCCATATGTGGGCATGACAAGCCACTCAAACACATGACCCCTTGTAGCAGGGGGTGAGGATATGAGAAAAGCCTATCTGTTCTGTACAGCAATTGACCTTGAGGACTCCCTTCTTTCAGGGGTCAAGCCAGTACTGCCTCAGTACTGAGTCCTCTAACTAATAAGAGCTCAGTTCTGCTGACATTTTCCCACTCAAAAAACAACGGCCTGGAATAATCCGTTTTGCCCTGCCCTACAGCTCTTTCACACTTTCCTTTCTCTCACACAGACATATACATGCTGGCCAAGCACACCCACAAGACAGCTTGCACAAGGGTGTGGCTTTCACACTATAAAGCAGAGAAGCTCCCAGGACTGTTTTCTGGAAAACTTCAAGGAAACAGCCTCAGCTCAGTGACTGATAGGAACAGAGACAAAGCAGTTAAGTACCAAAGTTGAGTCTGCAACAACTCAGATCTACCACCTTTGGCTTACACCTTGGCTACAAGTGTACAAAGTCTCAGACTTTCTCAACTGGGTTCTTGCCTGCAGGGTCTAAGATGCAGCCGAGATTTCTTTTCCCCTCTTTGGATCAAGGTATCTGTTTTCCTCTTACTTTTTTTTTTTGGAAATGGAGAAAGAGGCTGAGGAATCTCTGGTGGGGTGGGCCTGAAGGTTTTGGCCCCAATTTTTCTAATCATCCATGCCCTCACTTGAAACTCGTCCCTTGTTCAAATAGCCCAAGCAATGGAGTTCAGCAGAACACTTCTCCAGACCATGTATACTTCACCTATTTGGTTATTACTAACATCAGTGAAAACACTCGTGGCAGTACTGTAGGATTAAAGCCACCAACTTGCAAGACCCAAACCAATTTCAGCCTAGCACAGTATCAGTGAGCCTGAAAAGTTAGGTACATACTGAATTTCTTCCCTAAATCAAACTCTATTTTATATGTGCCAAGGAGATCCAGATGTTTAGAGGAGCCATGAAGCAAGTGCTCTCTCAAAGGGAAAAATTCTATTGCAGAGTGGGTCTAGCCTCTGGTCCTTCATCCAGTTAACTGGATGGAGGCGCTCCAGCTTTTCTCAGAGAGCACACACCTTTACCTCGTTTGCCCTTGAAACACCGCTGCCATCGCCGCATTCACCTCACCTCATGCTGCCCTCCACAGGCCCACACTGCAGGAGTGGTCAGTGCAAACTCTCCTGCAGCTCCCCAGCTCCACCCAGTTCTGCTTTGGGTTGTCATCTCTCCCAACAAGTGGTAGGCTGTCCTTATAAGCGTGTGGCAAGACTGGATGGGAGTCAGAGAAGCCCTCTACTTCAATGACTCAGATCTACCATCCACACCATGTCCTCCTGGGGCTTGTCCTGAAGGTGTCCATTCAATCAAGCCTGGAAGTCCCGCTGTAAGTTTCACAAAAGAGAAATCCACAGACTTTGAGCTGCATAATGAATATTCCCAATGAAGGTCTTGAACTCAGGAAGATGGTAGCCTTGCACGTAAGAATGTCACATGAGAAATTCTTTTTGTTCATTTGGTGGGGTTTTTTTCGGCCTAATTTGTCACGACTAGTCCCTAGTCAGCAGAGGTCAATACATCTGGACGTATGTTTGGGGAGGTCCAGAGTTCAATCCAAGAGAGTCGGGTGAATGGATACTTTACTTCTTCCTCATGACCTATACCCCGGGAGATCCTGGGACAGAGAGGTACCAAAAGAGGAACCCGGGAGACCGAAGCACAGCAGAAAACACTCAATGAAGGAGATGATGACAGAGGCTGAATGCTGCAAGCAACCATGCAGTTCTCTCAGTCACTCACCCCTCCTCCTTCTCTCTTCCCACACCCTTCATTTTCATTTCCATCCCTTGGCCTTGGCCAGTTCATCCAGAAAGCGGGAGTTTCCCATCGCTGACTGAGCACAAGACAAGGCAAGCAAGGATATTCCTGGAAGAAATCTGTATTTGTCTCTCCTCCTCCCCCAGCCTCCCTTTTCTGAGGGCTTCTCTCTTTCTAGGCCTCAGGCAGCCCTAGGAAACACAAGGGGAGCAATGCCCTGCCAGGCTGGTGTCAAAGGCAAGCGGAGATGCTGCACTGCAGTGCTGAGTCCCTTTCTGCAATCGGACGTGCACAGTCCAAAGGCTGACTCAGCACAATTCTTTTTTTGATTGGTTGGTCTGAGGAACATAGTTTTCATTTATGCTAAGGTGGCGGCAATTAAGACACCATCCCCCAAACCCCCAACCCCCAACCCCCACCCTTGTAGTCCTGCCACCTCTAGTCCTCTGAATCTACTTTCTAAGTATATCCCCCAAAGTCACTCCTGGGTCCCAAACAGTCTTAGGTTCCTCCATTTCTTTAATTTAGGGCATTTAAAAAAATTTGCAATTCAAGCGATGCTCACTGTGATTGACTCATGCTGCAGCAGCTAAAATATCTGTCCTGCAGGTCAATCTAATCATGCTTAATAGCAGTTTATTCTTCAACGCAACATTTTTCACATTGGGTCGACAGTTTTAAATGAGATTGCTGATGCCCCCCTTTACTAATGCTTTTACCAGGGGCAGCACACGCTTTGAAATACTTGTGCAATAAAATGCTTTATTGCTCTTGATGAATGCACTATTAAACTGGAATTGCAAACAGCCCCTTCTTTAGAAGGAGGTAGTGAAATTTATTTGGCCACCTGGCTGAGGGAAAATAAAAAATAACTTGTCATCAACATAAACAAACAAACAAAATAATGGGACTGATGTCCCTTCTACAAATGGGTCACTTTCCTCTCTCTCTCTCTCTCTCTCTCTCTCTCTCTTCATACAATCCCCATTCCTGACACGGTGCTGGTTTCCCTCACATGCAGAAAATTCATTTTGAGAACGACTAGATTTTGTGAGCCATAGAATAGAAAAATTTAACTAATTTGGTCCACTGAATTTACGAGTTCTGCGATTCTCAGAGCTACTCTTTCCACCCCTAGAACTTAAGTGCAATCAGTTGGCTGTTTGGTTGATAGTGGCTAAACCCTCCAATGGTCTCAATAGCAATACCGACACATCGCACACCCTCAGGATTCTCTAGAACCAGCTTGGACATGCTCCAGAGAACTTGGAATAAAGACTACTGCTTGCTTTTCCAGGGCTCTCTTCTATGCAAACAACCAAATGAAAGCTGAGGGAAAATTTTACACGAGGCAGTATCACACTGATCACTGAGGGAAGGACCTTACTTGAACGTGCTCATACATTAGTCTCACCCTAACAATGCGGAAGGTCTTAAAAACACTTCAAGTGCCCTATTGTACCATCTTTTCTTTTTCTTCTTAAAAGCACTCTGGTGAAGCAAACAAACAGCAACCTCTGATATGTATTGCCACTTCCCCTCTACCTCTACCCCCTCACATAGGTTACTCTGGATTTACACCATTTGGAATTAGAGGAGGTTATGGAAATTGTCCAATACACCCCCTCCCCACCCCTGCCACATTTCATAGAGGAAGAAACTGAAATGCAGAGAGGCTGTGATTTGTCCAAGGTCATGCACATAGTGGATTCATGGTTTAAACTCAGGTCCTCTGAGTTTAAGTACAATCCTCTTTCCACTTTAGCATACATAGTCCCTCAGGTGTGTTATCTGGACTGACACCCGCTCTCACAAAACACAAGCCGATTCTAACACAGGTCCCCATCCCACTAGTCTCTCTCTTCTTCTACATTATAATGTTAAACTAGTAAAATGTCACAAAGATGGTGCCCAAAGGCCCAGCCAGTATTGTAAAAATACATGTACATCGGAAAAGATCCAAGTTAGTTACTTCCTACCATTAACCATGCCATTTGATTCACATACCTTGGAATGCCAAAGGTAGAAAGGGAGAGAGATGGGGGGAGAGAGAGAGATAAAAATTGCATTAGGACTGGAGATACCTATTGTAAATCAGCCCCAGTTCCAAAGCAGGAGTAGTGGTGAGCAGTCAAAGGCTTAAGGTGGGAGCAGGAAATGGGGGGAAAAATGTTAAGAAAAGGAAATTTGGTTTTATATCAAGAAGGGTAAGGATTGTTCTCATTTTTAATTCAGCAGATCAAGAGAATGGAGATGATTTATAACAAAGAGAAGGCAGTGACTATCCCTGTGAACTCTCTGGTTTTACTGCTCAGTCAAACCTAATTTCAAAACACTAATGCTTTTATTTAAACACCACATCCTGCAATAAAACTTTAATGTAAAACGGACTTATCGAAGTGAAGAGGCTGCGGCATTTCTGTGGTCGGTTAGCAAATCTCTGTGGCCTCCTGTTTCTGTGGCCTTGCTATTTCCACTCGTTGTGGCCGGAGTCTTACCCTAATGGGGACAGAAATACCATTTCCTGGGGCAAATACCCACTAGATGCAAAGTCTCCCATGTGTATGGTAGGACCGAAAAGCAGATGCATTCTTTCCCTATAAAGTTTCACCTAGTAGTCATAAGTAGTAGTCACACACACACATATACTATAATATGTATGATATAATAATATGTATCTATATGCATATATATGGAACAAGACATAAAAAGCACATACAAAGGCATATATGAAATACAACATATGGTGCATGTGATATGATATGTGATACATAAGACAGGCTAGAAAAAGCAGGACATGCAAGATATACTGTAAACTATGTGATATATATGCATATATGTGCTGTGACATATGATGTAATATACAGGGCATGCTATGAGAAATATGTGATGGGTCACATAGCTGGCACACAAGCATCTTAAGTTTCAGTACAACTGGTCCCATGGCCCCTTTTCAATGTGTTGCTTGACCTGGAACTCAGTTGCTGGGACAATATAGCTGAATCCCAAGTCGAATGGGTCTCAGCAAGAAGAAGATGGGGCTAACCTGATCTTCTTTCTCCCTCTCTACCTATCTCCATGTACAGGAGTCAGCATTTGGTTGGAAGTTCCCAACTCTAGGCAGGACAGATACACTTGTTGCAGGTTCCAGGGGCCAGGCATGCCAAAGATAGTGCCAAAGAACAAAGATTATATGATGTGGAAAAAAAATCCTAGTGGCTGCCAGACAAATATTCCCCAGGTTAAAATAACTGATCCTCCCCTACTCTGCTAATACCCCACTATGCCCAGCATACCCAAAGACACTATTTTCCCACAAGAGCCAGGACCTGCAAAAGCAATACCTCTAGGGCCATAAGAAATGATAGAAATTCCCCCACATTCTATGGAGACACTGCAAAATTTTCCTGAGACTCACCTCATTTCTTCCCAGAGAACATTGTCCCAGTGGCAAGTTCCTCCCTATTTATCTCTAAGGAATCTTTCCTCTCAGTTAAGATCCTCTTATTTAAGCAGAGGGAATAACTGACCATTGAGTGGAAAAGGGGCACTTCAACAAATTCTAGATCCTGGGTTTGGTTTTATTTTTTGGGTAATCTAGATCAGCTCGGAAGCAGCATTGTGGTACCCACTGTATAAAATTCAGATTGGCTTCCATGACAAGCAACAAGCCATGGAAAGAGTCAGTTGTGCTTTCTCTCTCTGTCTCTCACTCTCTGTGTTTCACTGTGTGTGTGTGTTTCTGTGTGTGTGTGTCTGTCTGTCTGTCTGTCGGTCTTTCTCTGTCTCTGTCTATCTCTGTCTCTGTCTCTCTCTTTCTGCTGGGACAGTTGGACAGCATTTGAATACAGCATCTTTACACCAAGTGTAGGGCATTACTTTAGATTTCACATCATTCTAAAGCTACTGATTCCAATAACAGCAAATCTCCCCCTACTTTTCTGGTGAGGATAAAAAAATTAATCTAAGTTTAATTTGGGGAAATGCAGAGAGAAAATAATTGGGGGGGGGCTTTAGATTTAGAATAATTTCTGCCTGAAAAACTCTCAGAATACTGGAGTTCAGGTTCCTGTGTATGGCATGTTGGCTACAATTCTTCTGAGTTGCCTTGAGTATTCCCTCATCCAGAGAATATTAGTGCTTAGGCAATAGGGCATTTTTTAAAAAGAAGCAAAAAAAAAATACCGATGCTTAAAAGTATGGGTAAAGTATGGTTTGTACTGTGATTAGTATACAGATAAACTGTGATTGAGTCTTAGACACTTTGGGGGTTGTGGGTGTTGGATTCCCTAATCACTTCCTTTGAGTGCATGGCAAGTGTGACATTAAGTGGCACAACTCATTTGTGTCTTTGCCAGGGTGAAAAGTGATCATGTCTGAAAATGAAAAGGGTGAAAGATGTAAGTATACATTTCTCTGGATTTTGAAAGTCTGACTCCTCTCTCTCTGTCTCTGTCTCTGTCTCTGTCTCTCTCTCTCTCTCTCTCTCTCTCTCTCTCTCTCTCTCTCTCTCTCTGCCTCCTTCCCTCTCTCCACCTCTCCCTCTATCTCCCCCCCAACCTCTTCTTCCCTTATCTATTTGACTCTACATTCTACATTTCTCTCACTGGCTGTAGAAATCACTCCACTCTGCTGATATCTAGACTCCTGCAGGCTAAAGGCAGGGTGGAGGGGATAGGGAAGAAGAGAACAGAACCTTCAAGCCCCCAAGATCTAGCATTTGACCTGGGCCCCTGCAAACACCAGAAACGGACAACGGGCTTTCTTCTGGTGTTGCCTTTCCAAGCGCCTGCCGCAGTCAGCACGTTGAATATTTAATGTCCTGATGAGCATTTCCACCTGCTGACACAGGCAAAGTGACAGAACAATACCGCCCCTGGAACACGGTCATCAATTGACTCCCCAGTCAGTCTGCCATGTCAGGCATTCCAAAAACAAAATCTGTCTGTCTCTTTCTCCCTTAAACACAGATCACCCTACTCCCATGAGAGAGATGCCCTACCGGAAATACATACTTCTTTACATTCCATAGCTTAGCACGTTCATATGGGCATATAAAGTAGTATGTTTCTCAAGCAGGTAGTTTTCAATATGCGCATTTATATGTTTGAAGAGGAAGATAGTACTGCTTTGGAATTCAAACCCCATGTGTACTGAGTGGTAGCTTGGTTTAATGTTGCTGAGTTACTGCCCCATTTCCATGACATCTTCCTCAAAGCCTCCTGCTACACACACACACACACACACACACACACACACACACACCTCTTCTATGACTCATCTCCAACAATCCACAGTTGTTCTCTCACTTTTTTTCCTGATATCTGTCTCTGTCTGTGTCCCTACACACACACACACACACACACACACACACACACACACACGTAATCATGGGAATTAAGGTGATGCCTTTGATAGAAGTCTGAGAAATTCAGCAGTTTGTTCATTTCATAACTAATCGTCATGTAAAAAGGATGAGACATATGACAAAACCTCTCATTCTCCCCTGAAAAGTACATATGTTTCACACTGAAACTTTTAAACACATAGAATATACACATGAAATACATGTAGAATATAGCGCATTCTCTCCATGCCCACCCCACCCCACCCTCACTCCCACATGAAAAATTAGAAGGACTAAGAAATAAAAGTTTGGAAGAAAAGACGTAGAACCTCCAGAAAATTACAATTTTCTTTCCCTCAGATGAGGACTTAATAAAAAGAGAAGAACAAACACAGACTGGTCTTTTCCCTTTCCTGCAAAGCTTAGCACTTGCCCATCTAGAATTCAAATGTCCAGTTAACAACTTAGACAGCAACACCAAGCTGCCTCCTCATACTGAGGTTAGAAAACTCTTCTTTTAAAAGACAAAGAATTTGTTTAGGAATTGACTAAGACTGAGGAGAGAAAGGTATTAACAAGGCAGCTAGATATTGTAAATAGTAGCTCTTACCTAGTAAGTCCAGGATTTCCTCTGCCTCCCAAAGAGAAGAGCCCCAGAAAGACAATGTGTTGACTTTCTTTCTTTCAATGTTAGGAAAAAGCCATCCAGTTGAACTCTGTAGCAGCTGAGGCTGGTTGTGGTTTACCTGACAAATTGTCAAATCGAAGGTTCATAGGGACAACTGGAAACCTGGATATGTGAGCTTAGGCCAGAGTAGAAGTCAAGGAGTTACTCCTCAAGCACTCGTGTGTGCTTGTGTGCACCCACCCATCTGTGCCTTTCTTCTCTCTGCACCTCTTTTCCCTCTCCCTCCCCTCCACCTCTCTCTCTCTCTCTCTCTCTCTCTCTCTCTCTCTCTCTCTCATTCCCTCCCTACTCCTC
>CM053595.1:123126115-123151565 GCA_028646575.1 Pseudocheirus occidentalis
AGCATTACCTTTTATAAGACTTTAAGTTCCAAATGTTTTTCTCCCTCTCTCCCTCCCTCCTCTCCCCACTCCCCAATATGGCAGTCTGATGAAGGCTAATCATATACAACTAGATTTGTTTCTTGATGTTTTCACTAGTTTTGCCTTCTGAGGTCAAGAAGAACTGGACAAATGCTTCTGTTGAATGACTTCCCTTCAAATATTGCAAGTTGTCTATTCTATTCCCCCTTAAGGCTTTTTTCCCATTTCAAACGATCCTCAAATGACATAATTCTGAATCCATCTTTGCTATGTTGGTGGCCTTCTCTAAATACAATCCACATATCGATTTTAAAGCTAGAAGGGCTTTTGAAGTCGTATAGCTCAGTGCCCTGATTTAACAGATGAGAAAACTGAGATACAGAGCACATGCATGCAGATAGACCCAGTTACAGAGGGATCACTGCCATAAGCTCTTCTGTGGGTGTAACTAAAGTGTTTTTACACATCTGGTCTCATGTGAGCCCATGGTAACCCGAGGCAGGCAGTACAAGCTCCATTTTACAGTACCAAAGATGAAGTGGTTGTCCAAGGTCTCCTGACTAGACAATGTCTAAACAAGGACCAGAACCCTGGTCTCCCATCTCCCTTTCCAGGGCTTTCTCCACCATCCCACTTACAGAAAATCAGAGCTGGGAGGGCCCTTAGAGGCTTTATTTATTTACTTTTTGCCATCCTGTAGTTTCCTTTTTAAATTTAATTTTCAATTAATGCTCATTTATTTTTTTCTCCCTTCAAATCCCCACACCACCAATTTAAAAGAAAAAATAGAAAAACAAAATGCTCGTAATAAATATGCAGAGTCAAGCGAAACAAATTCCCACAATGCTCATATCCAAAAAAAAGTTTGTCCCATTCTGCACCTCGAATATATCACATCTCGGTCAAGTGATTTTACAGAAGAAATTGTGAAACCGGGGAAGAGATTTGGCCTAGATCATATAGAGGGGTCTTTTATTTCCTAGACCATAGAGGGAGGCACCAAAGATTCCCCCCACACACTTACACACACACACACACACACACACACTTCCACACAGACACACACAGATACACACACACTTAGACACAGACACAGATACGCGCGCGCGCACACATACACACACACACACACACACACACACACACACTCCTGGCCACACCCTCCTGCCAGCTCACCTCTCTCCACCCTCCTCACTCATCCTGAGTTTGTGCCGCAGTGCCTTGCTTTCAATTCAAGGCCAGCGGCAGTGCCTGGAACTATTTATAAGAAAGTTCCTTTCCCGGCAACAACGTTTAGTGACAGGACAGCAGCTTCTCTGCAGTCTCCAGTGGACTGGCAACCTTTTCTCAAGGGAGAAAGGAGAGCAAGGTACATGGTTCCCTCAAGGTTCCTGTCTTTCCTAGAGGAGTGTGGAGGAGAGGCTTCCCTATCCTCCCAGAAAGGGGAGTGGGGGTGGTTTGGGATTTTGTTGTTTTGGTTTGTTTGTTCATTTTTGCTTTTTTTTCCCCAGGGAAACAAAACACCTCTAACAGTACCTTTTATCCTTTGATATATTCTTTTCAGCCCTGGGGCCCCTGGGTAGTGTAAAATCACATAACACCCCCCCCCCCATCCAAACTTTAGGGAGAAAGGCCCTGAAGTTCTCATATATAAGATTCAGCTTACAGAGAGCAATTTACGGTATAATCTGAGTTACATGAAGGAGCAGGAGGGGGAAGAGGGGGAGGAGAAGGAGGAGGAAGAGTGGGAGGAGGAGGAGGAAGAGGAAGAAGAGGAGGAGGAGGAACAGTGTGTTTTGATGAGAAGAGGAATAGATGTGAGAACAAATTATCAAGGTTCAAATCTTCCCTCTACCATTGTTGTGCCAAAATAAGCGAGAAAGAGACCCCCAGAGTATTTTTGGAAGTGGATTTTATTTAGCGCGCTGTTCGGGGCTACATCTTACCTTGCCCAAATCAAACAGGCCTGACCAAGGGGAGATCACTGATATGTATAGGGTCCCCCCAACTCTCAATGGTCAAGGATTGCGTAATAAGAGGTTTACAACGGGAATTGGCTAGTACACATTTCAAGTCTGGAGCTCAGGGAAACCTTGGGGGGCCCTGCAGCCAACTTCCATGAGGAAACAGGAAGATGACTGGCTAGGGCAGAATGGGGGGAGGGGAAAGGATCAAGGGAGCCAGGTGAGGCCAAGCACAACACCATATACTGTGATCTTGGGCAAATCACTTAACATCTGTTTGCCTCAGTTTCCTCGACTGTAAAATGAGGAGGGGTAAAAACGTACCTACCTCACAGGAACATTGTGAGGACCTGAGGAGATAATAGGGATAGAGGCTCAGCACAGTGCCTGGCACACAGGAGGCGCTGTATGAATGCTTATCCCCTCCCCTTGCCCAATACACACACATACATAACAGTGCACAATATAACACATGCTTCAAAGCCCATTTAAATATCACCTCCTCTATGAAGGAGTTCCAGGATTGCCTCAGTCAGAAATTCATAGACTTTTAGGATTTAGAGTTGAAAGGTTTGAGTCTACACCAACCCTCTCATTCAATGGGTGAGGAAACTGAGACCCAGAGAGGAAAAATAACTTTCCTGCAGTCACACTAATAGTAAGAAGACAAAGGGTTCAAATTCAGGTACCCTGACATAAGAGGTAATGGGGTGAGTGGAAAGTGTGTGGGATGGAAGCAGGAGCACTAGGTCCAGATCCTAGCTTTATTACTCATGTGCTTGGTCAGACATCAAAGACGCCGAGGTCGCCCACTGCATCTTGGGCCATTGCCAGTCATCTTGACTTTGTCCTGCCACTGGACTTCCATGACCCTGGAAGAGAGAGTGAGGTTGATGACTTTGCACAACTCCCCCTCACTTAAATCCAATTCTGTCCAAAGTCAAGGAATCACCTATCATGATGACATCAGTCCTCTTTGAAACGAAGGACGACCAACTATTACTCACTGCTTTAGGAAAGTGATTTCTCTCTCTGGGCCTCAGTTTCCTGTTCTGTAAAATGAGAGGGTCAGGAGTAGCTAGGTGGTGTACTGAATAGAGAGTGCTAGCCCTGGAGTCAGGAGGACCTAAGTTCAAATCCAGCCTCAGACATTAAGCTTAATACTAGCTGTGTGACCTTGGGCAAGTCATTGAACCCCAATTGCCCTACCTTACCCCCTCCAAAAAAATTAAAAAAAGAGAAAAAGAATGAGAGGGTCGAACTAAGATGACTTGGAGGTCCCTTCCAGCACTATATCTTTGATCTTATCCTGCAAGTCCAATTCAGGGGCTCTTTCTCTGTTTTGAACATCATACATATTTTCCCTAATTCCCTGTTGGTAACAAGCTTCCCCTTCAGACCTCAGGGACCATCTTATTTTGTACATCTCCAGTACCTTTATCATATATTATCATATATTTTAATTGCTTGTATGTGCCATGTACACAAATAAAACGCTTCTTTCATTCCATTCCATCTACAACCTATATTTCTTGTCTGATTTCCTATTCCTCTCACACATTCCTGACAAACTGTTCTACTCCTGTTCTCTATATGATACATTCCATCTTCTGTGTGATTCACCCCATTTCTGTGCCTTTCCCTAGGCTGTTCCCCATGCCTGGAATGCTCTCCTGTCTCACTGACTCCTGCAAACCTCTGCAAACCCTCTTACAAACCTTCCTTCAAAGACCAGCTCATGACTATCTCCTGCAGGAGACTTTTCCCAATCCTCTCCTCCCTCCTTTCTCCTCCCCTAACATTGTTAGTATTTTCCTCTACCCTGGAAATTACTTTGCCCTTAGTTTGTCTATAGTTTATATTTTCTTATCTATGTATAAAATGTTCTCTCTTCTTATCTCCTTGTAGAATGTAAGCTCCTTGAGGGCAGTGATTATTTTGATTTTACCTTTATATAGAGATAGATTGGATAGATAGATAGATAGATAGATAGGTGGATAGATAGATGTATCCCTCCTACACACGTGTCACATACACAATGATACCAAGGAGACATTTAAAAAGTAGAGTCTTTGATTCATAAATTAATTAAGCAAATATTTATCAAAAGTCTGAAACAGTGCCTGGTACCTAGTAGGTGCTTAATAAATGCTCATTGAATTGAATTAAATCTCTCTTAGCTGATAAGCTCCTTGAAAGCCAAGACTGTGTTCTATTTAACATCACATCTTCCTGACTTCCTGAAGCCATAGGGCTTCACCAAAGAAGGCACTTAGTTTGAATGAATAAGTAGTGGGTAGCCAAGGACAGGATGGTGCAATTATGAGGGCCTTGTGGGTAGGGGTGCCACAGGACTATGGGAAGAGCTTATAGAAGAGCACTGAAAGGATTGGGGAAGTGTCCAAAATAAATGACTCCCATGTCATGATTTTGCCAGGATCCAGCCCAGAACTCCAAAGTTCTGTGTGTGGGGATTTGGACAGACTGGAGGAGATGATTAGAAGGAAGGTGTGAAGACTCAAGGCAGGGGCTGAAGAGCTATAGACTTTAGACTAGAGACATCTGGATGACAAGACGCTGAATCCAGGGAAGAGAATCCTCCAAAGAGGGGCTTCCCATTTCATTTGGGGTGGGGGGAGCCTGGCGGACTTCTCATTCTGTAGCTGACTTTCAAGGCAAAGGTTAGGAGGCTTGGGAAGGTTAACAGAGGGAAGACCAAGCTGTGGTTGCAGTTCTTTGTGCGAACAGGTGATTTTTCCAGGCGTCTAGTCAGCAATGTGGTGATGTTTCTGCTGATGTCTGTTTGTTTTTCACCTAATGTGGCTGTCCAAGCACCTTGGTAATCTATAAATAGAGTGACAGGAGCTCACCTGGGCATGCTCTTCCCTGTGCAAATCTAGTCTTGCCAAGCTCTAGCTCCTTTGATTCAATGTAGCAGACATTTATTAATCCCTTATTATGTGCAAGATACTGGGTGATCTGGCCCCCCCCACCAACCTTGGGGGATAATATAAATGAACTCTCCCAAGAATCATTGATTGTTAACATAGGTGGACTTGGAAAGTATAGTTTATGAGGTGCTAGGTAGTATAGTGGATAGAGTGTGGGGCCTAGAATTGGGAAGATTCATCTTCATGAGTTCAAATTTGACCTCAGACACTAGCTATGTGATTCTAGGTAAGTCCCTTAACCCTATTTGCCTCAGTTTCCTCATCTTTAAAATGAGTTGGAGAAGGAAATGACAAACCACTCCAGTGTCATTGTCAAAAAAACCTTAAATGAAGTCAAGAAGAGTCAGGAATGACTGAACTGAACAAAAAATGAAAATCTCATTCCTTCCTCCCACCCCAATATATCTCTCTCATTGTTTCTCATAGCATTGCCTGCTACTGAGAAGCAGGCAATATCAGTGCTGGGGGACACCTTAAGACCATCTAGTCTAACGTCATCATTGCAGAGAGGAGGAAACTAAGATGTAGAGAGGCACCAATGACTCTCCCAAGGTCCCATAGCTAGTTAATGGCACAAGTGGCAGTAGAAACCACATTTTCTGACTCCTAATCTGCTGATCCTTTTACTACTCTAGACCATTTGTTTTCTAGATTTTAGCCTGTTTCATGTGCAATTTGACTCTGTCTACCAACTGGACTGTGAGATTCCTGATTCAATTTATTAATTGAAGAATCTACTTATTAAATGGCTTTTTGTTGGCATTTGAGGGGTATCTATGTACTCTACCACATGTGTACATACTTAAACACATATAAATTCATATTTTTATAAAAATCACTTCAAAGAGTCATAACTTTGTCACTATCAGCATTCCTCCATCAACCTCACAAGATGGAATCTAGACCATAGTCTGGAGTCAAGAAGACACAGGTTCAAAGCCTGCATTAGGAACTTGCTGTGAGACTGGCAAATAGCTGATCCTATCTGAATCTCACTCTCCTTGTCTATAAAACCAGGAGGCTTGGAGCTGTCCTTTCTACCCCTGAATCTATAAACCTATGATCTTTAGCATGTGGACTTCATTTACTGAAGCAGTCCACAAAAATCATCTCCTGATGGCTAGCTTTCTGGTGATGCTTCTTTTCACACTAAGCTAGTAAATGGTTTCTATTACTTGATATTGGCAGTTAGATGGCACAGTGGATAGAGTGCTGGTCCTGAAATTAGGAAGATCTGAGTTCAAATCTGGCCTCAGATACTTACTATGTGACCCTAGACAAGTCACTAACCCTGTTTGCCTCAGTTTCCTCATCTGTAAAATGAACTGGAGAAAGAAATGATAAACCACTCCAGAATCTTTGTCAAGAAAACCCTGAAAGAGGTCACAAAGACACATAATCAAAAGTGATTAAATAATAACATCAACAATGACAACAAAGGTCATCTGGTAACCAGAAGATGATCTTTTGGGGCCTTGCTGATTAATAAGGCCATTTATTAAGGTTCATAGGATTACAGATTCAGATCTGCAATGGCTAGGTGGCCACTGGGTCCATACCTGAAGACTCTGTAGCTTTGTTGGCCTGTTCAGGGCTTGTGATCCATTTACATGGCTTTCAAGAACCCAGGATTATCTCCTCAGGCCCATGAGGCAGCAGCAGAAGACTAGCTTTAGCTCATTTGCACAAACACTCCTACTAAAAATGTTCAGCCTCTAAGATAGATTTTTCAAAGAGGCAGATGCATTAGTTGGTTCCTTCTGTGGATTCTTTTGTGATCACCAGTCTTCCTAGAATCAATAGGTTTGGGAAGATCCAATCCTAGAGTTTGGAAGGATGTCAGAGGTCTGGTACCACCCATATCTGGCCAAGAATTCCCTCCACAGCATCTCTGGTAGGTAGTGAGCCAACCTCTGCTTGCAGACCTCCCATGACAAAAGGGGAGGTTATCCCACAGAGACTCCAGGGATCTAGAATCTGATTTGGAGTTGGCTGACTTTCTCTGGAAGCCATGTAGCCACCCTCTTTCACACCAGTAAAGAAGCATCTTCCTTCTCCATCTCTCACAGAGTGTCCTTGAAAGCTGAGATGTTAAGATCCTGTTTGAGTCTCTGACTTCTTTGGTGGATCTCAGGTAACTTGTTTGGGGCAACTGGGAACAGAGAGAGCCTGGTAATAGCTGCATAGTCATTTAACATGATTGGGTTTAATTGCTGATGGAAGTAGAGTCACTGATGAATCCAAACAGCTCAATTTATCAGCCACACATCCAGCTCATGCTTGAAGCAACACAAATTTGGCAGGCTGTGCTAGGACATCATGTGAAATTTGCTCAAGTGGGAGGCTAGTTCTCAGAGGCCAACAGCTGCACTTTAGTTAATGATCTCACCAGTGGGGCAGGATTGCATGCATCTTCTCTCTTCTATCACTTGGGTTCTCAGGGCCAGCCTATTCAGATTGCAGAGAGGTTCTGGCTTATAGTCTGCTTAAAGAAGGCTTCAAAGTCCTCCTTGAACCTAGGCTTTGATTGAGAGAAGAGGGCTTGTCCTCTAATACACTCTACTTGCTTCTATTTCAACTGAATTCAATGCTTGCTAAGAGCCTAATATGTGTAAGGCATTGTGCTAGGTAATTAGGAAGGAAGGAAGGAAGGAAGGAAGGAAGGAAGGAAGGAAGGAAGGAAGTAAAGAAAAGAAATAAAGAAAATAGAGAAATATCCTATACACACTCCTTGAGGGCAGGGACTATCTTTTGCCTCTTTTTTTCTTTTTGGTATATTCAGTGCTTATCATTATCCAGTGCTGCCTGGCACAAAGTAGTAGCTTAATACAGATTTATTGGCTGGCTGGCTGGCTCACATTCTACTGAAAAAAAATATATTATATGACAGCATTATACAAATAAACAACTTTGAAAGATTTAAGAACTCTGATCAACACAATACCCAACCATGATTCCAGAGAACTGGTGATGAAGGATGCTGCCCAGCTCCTGACAGAGAGGTCATACACTAAATATGCAGAATAAGTCAAATATTATCAGGCATGGACAACATGAACATTTGTTCTCTGTGACTGGACATATATTCTTACAAAGGTTTGTTTATTTTTCTTTTTTTCCTTCAGTGGGATGAAGAAAGTGTAAGGCAGACAAAAATGCTAGATTATTGGGGGGAAACCCAAGATTTAGTTTAAAAAACAGATGATACAAAACAATTTGAAGGAGAGAACTAGAGGGAATTCAGAAAAGCTTCTTACTGAAGGTAACACCTAATCTGAGCAGCTAGGGAAACTTGAGATTCTAAGAGACAAAGGAGTGAGCACAGAATGAATTACAAGCATGACATAAACCATGCAAATGCATGAAAGTAGGGGATGGAGTGCTGAGGTCAGGGTTTAATCTGCATTAATCTGGTAAAATAAGTCTACACCAATGGACTGGAACTAGATGTGAAAGACTTTAATGATTAGGATGAGGAATTTGTCTTTTATTCTAGAGACTGATTGGAAGCCACTGACGATTTTTGAGAGAGGTTATTAGGTGGTCAGACCTGTGCTGCAGGACATTTGTTTTGCCAGCAGCATGGAGGATACATTAGGGAAGGGAGAGAGTAGAAGCAGGCAAATCAATTAGGAAGTGATATATAATTGGTATTTTCTAAGTGAAAGGTGATGAGGAGGTGATGAACCTGGAAAGGAATGGAGGTAGAGTCTGTAAGTCTTGACAGCTGATTGAATGGAATGGAGTGGAGGTGGGGAAGGAGGAAGAGGTAAGAATCAAGAATGACTCTGAGATTGAGACTCAGAGGATGAGACACTAGGGTGGTGGTACCTTCAAATAGACACAAGGAAATTTAGAGGGTGGTCAACTGGATAAAGATTGACTACATTGTATCCTATTCCCTTTCTGTCTATTTTAACAAATGGAGGAATGTATGTAAAAGACTTTAAAGGGCTATGTGAACACAAGCTATCATTTTTATATTATTATCATTACTGTATTTAACTAGTTTTTACTGTATGCCAATCATTGTAGAGAATAAAACATAAGGATGAGATATAGTCCCTGCCATCAAGGAACTCGTAATTTATTGGGGGAAGAAAAGACTCGTCCTTGTCAAAGGATTAGAATCATAGAATTTTAATTTACCCCAATCTCCTCATTTTCAAATTAAGAAAGCCGAGGCTCTGGGGAGGCTAGGTGGCGCAGTGAATAGAATACCAGCCTTGGAGTCAGAAGGATCTGAGTTCAAATCAGGCCTCGAACGCTTGATATACTTAGTAGCTGTGTTTCTTTGGACAAGTCACTTAAAGCCAACTGACCTCCAAAAAGCAAAACAAAACAAAACAAAGCAAAACAAAAAAAACCTAGGGCTCTAGAGATTAAATAATTTATCCAAAGTCACACAAGACATAATACATGATGTATGACACAAAATGCTAAATTGAACGTGATAAAGTACCCAGATGAGAAAGCATAGTTTGGAAGAGGAGAGAGAAATATTGATTGGAATTATGGGATTGTATTGTTTTAAAGCTAGAATGACCCTTAGAGCTGATCTTCAGTTTTGTTCAGTTATGTCCAACTGTCCATGACCCCAAATGGGGTTTTCTTGGCAGACATACTGGAGTGATTCGCCATTTCCTCCTCCAGCTCATTTTATAGATGAGAAAACTGAGGCAAACAGGGTTACATAACTTGTCCAGATTCACACAGCTAGGAAGTGTCTGAGGCCGGATTTGAACTCAGGAAGATGAGTCTTCCTAACTCCAGAACTCATACTCTATCCCCTGCATCACCTGACTTCCCCTAGAGATCATCTAATGCAACCTATTTTACAGAGGAGGAAACGAAAGCATTGAGAGAGCCATTTACTCAAGGTCATGTGGGTAATGCATGGCAGAGACAGAATTAAACTCAGGTCCTTTGGTGTCCAGTTCAGTGACCTTTATCAGGAAGGGCTTCACTGAGAAAGTGGAAATTCAGGTGAGCCTGGTGGGATTTACACGGACAGTGAGGAGAGGCAACATTGGTGCAGTTGATAAACAGAACAGACAAAAGCAGAAATGAGACTAGAGGGTTGGGGCTGGCATCACCTTTCACTTAGAAGATACCAATTATCTATAGCCTTCTAATTGATGTCCCTGCTTCTGTTTTCTGCCTTCTCCTATCTATCATCCAACTTGGCTGGAGCAGAAGATGAATGTTAGTGAAGAATAGTAAAGTAGGTTGAAAAGGTCATGATTTTCCCTTAATTTTTTTAAAAATCTCTTCATCAGTGACACAATTAAAATAATGTGATGTATCCTCATCTTAAATAAGAACAAAGGGCAGAAGTTTCCCTAGATTCAGAATCAGTAACCCCAGGTTTGAATCTTATCTCTGCTAATTTACAATCTGTGCAACTTTGGGCAAGTCTGTTCTCCACTATAGGCCTCAGTTTACTGATCTGAAAATTTATTGCTTTCCTTTATTTTTTTAGAGGCAATTGGGTTTAAGTGGCTTGCCAAGGGTTATGTAGCTAGGAAATGTTTGAAGCTAGATTTGAACTCAGATCCTCCTGACTTTAGGGTCAATGCTCTATTCACTGTGCCGCCTAGCTGCCCTAGACTAATTGACTTCTAAGGGTTCTTGCAGTTCTAATAATAATAGTAGCTTATATTTAGCATTTTAAAGCACTTTACTTATATTTCCTCATTTGAATCTGACAATGACTCTGTTAGATAGGCGCCATTATTATTTCCATTCTGTAGATTAGAAACTGAAGCATTATGTGACTTGCCTAGTGTCCAACAATCAGCAAGTAGGTGTCTGAGAAGAGATTCAAACCCTGGTCTTCGTGATCCTTAATCCGGAGTTCTAGCCACTCAACTTGCTTCTAAATCCTCTGATATCGAAAGTTCCTTTTGGTAAAAAGATCCATTTTTCTCCAAAAAGAGTCTGCTCTGGAAGCTTGCTCAGAAAGGTAGCATCTTTCTGTTCTCCTGAAAGTTACCTGACCCTGTAACCAAATTGTCTCTTAGAGATCACCATGGTGATCTCACCATCTGATAATCAATCCAATCATCCAGGAAAGAGAGAAAGAGACAGAGGGAGATGGAAGAAGGATGATAGGTGACAAAGAGGAGAGAAGGGGAGGCAGGGAAGTGAGTGGAGACATGGACTGCTCTTTCCCAGGCTGATCTTTGACATTTTGAGAACTCCTGATGACAAGATAACCTGCCATAATAAAAGATCATCTTGGTTAAAACCTTTACTTACCTCCTCCCTACCTTAGCCCCAAACACCCCCCAGCAGCTGTCAGCCCTTTCCTCTTTACCTGTGGCTGTCTATACAGATGCTGTCGAAATATGTTCTTGGGTCTAAATGGTACAACCACATGATTTCTGACCCCAGGTGGAAGACGTCATTTTTACTGTCACTCCTGACATTTAACCAGAAAATAACCATCATGTAAGCCAAAATCCCACTCCTACTTTAATTCATACTTCTGCATTTATTACATTTTTATAAAAAAAAATCCAGCTTGTTTGTGTAGAGTGAACAAAATGTTCTCATTCAAGACAGAAGCCAGTTTGCCAATAAGGTGGCCAACTTGTCAGTCTTTGATGCTTGGACCAACAGAACAAGTATAAAGGCTATTATATGATCTGTTTGCGACCCCCCCCCCCAATCTCCTTTCTGTCTTCTCCAGTTTTTCAAGTATGCACCCTTTATGTAGTCCTATAATCTTTCTCAGGTCTCTTCATGGCTTAAGACAGCTTTCTTCTTTTTCATTTGTGTGCAAAATGTGCCAGTGACCTCCCTGGAGCTAGCTGTCCTTGAGTACAATGTTGGCAGCTATGTGTTCCCTACATATTTGCCAGGAGCCCCAATCAGAATGATCTGGGGATATTTAGCCTGAAAAAGAGAAAGAAGACTTCTGGAGACAGGATCATTGGCTTCAGGCTTCTGAACGGCTGTTATGTCGGAAATGGCATTTGATTTGTTCTATTTGGTCCCAGGAGACAGGAAGAGGACCAGTGGGCAGAAGTTTCAGACAGGAAGTTTTTGGCTTGAAGTGAGGGGAGAAAAAAATCTTCCTAACAATTAGACTTATTCAAAAGCAGAAAGGGCTGTCTCAGAAAACAATGAGTCTTCACTGCCTGTGTAGGGAAAAGTAGAGAGGAGATTGTGGGTAAAGTTGAGTTGAACTAGCTGCTCTCTGGGGTGCCTTTCAACTTTGAATTTGTATTATCCTGTGTGACCTTGGGCAAGTCATTTTATTCCCATCAATTTCCTTACCTGCAAGACTAGTGGGAGTGGGGTGACTGACTAGAGAAACTCCAAAGTCCTTTCTAGTTTTAAAACCTATCATCTGTCAGATCCATTTCCACCTCAAATAATTTTCTGATTGCTTCCATTTCTTTATCTGTCCCAATTCTGTAGCTTGCAAAGACTCCTTGGTGATAGGATAGCTTGAAAAATTTCTTTAGCTTTGCTAGAACATTGGGAAGAAAAGAGAGACCCCCAACAGGACAAATAAGCAATGTAAAAAGGAGTGTGGGATATAGGGCTTTGCACTCCCAGTCAGAAAGTCCTGAGGGTTCCAGCCCAGGGAGAGGTGCCCCCCTCCCTATCAGGATGGTAGGTGTGCTTTTCCAACTTCCTGTTTGCTCTCTCAAGTTTGGAAGACTCTGTCCTGGGCCTTTTCTTTTCTCCCTCCATATTGTCTCTCACAGTGATCTCATCAGCTCCCATCGGTTTAATCATCTTCTCTATGTATAAAATTCTGAGATTTAGTCTTCCTTTGGAGCCTCAGTTCCCTACCACCAGCTGCCAGTTGGACATCTCAAACCAGATGTCCTGAAGGTATCTCCAACTCAGCATGTCCAAAACAGAAATCATCATCTTTTCCCCCAAACCCTCCCCTCTTCTCAGCCTCCCTGTTTACTGTCACAGGGCACTACTATTCTCACAGTCAACTGGAAGACTGTGTTATCCTCAGTATCTCACACTAAACCTATGTTTATCATCAGATTTATCATTTCTATCCTCACATCAGTTCTCCTATACTTCCCCTTCTTTCCACTCAGACCACCTTTTACCAATTGTAATCATTATTATAATAGGCTACTAGTGGATATCCCCCCCTCATGTCACTTTTCTCTCCCATCTGTCTTCCACCTAGCTGCCAAAGGGATTTTCCTGAAGTATGGGTCTGATCACACCTCCCTTCCCCCCCAAACTCTCTCTCTCTCTCCTCTCTCTCTGTTTCTCTGTCTCTCTGTCTCTCTGTCTCTGTCTCTCTCTCTCTCTCTCTCACACACACACACACACACACATACACACACGCACACACACGCACACACTCACTCAATAAACTCCCATGACTCCTTATTACCTTCAGGATCAAAAATAAAATCTTGTTTGGCATTTAAAGCTTTATATAATGGAGCCCCTTCCCACTTTTCTAGTCTTCTTACATTGTGTTCCCATCCATGCATTCTATGATCTATCCACACTGGCTTACATGTTCTTCTACACACATGACCCTCCATCCATAATTCTGGGCCTTTGAACTATTTCCTACGCCTGGAATGCTTGCCCTCTTCATCTCTGCCTGAAAGATTTCCTGTGTTCATCTAAGACACCGCTCAAAGTCCACCTTCTTCAAGAGACTTTCCCTCTTCTTTTCAGCAGCTAGAGTTTGCCTCTGAGGTTACCTTCTATCTACTCCATAGATTTCTTGTTATGTATGCAATTATTTACATGCTTTCTTCTTTACTTCACTGAGCCCCTTGAGTGCATCTTTTCTTCCTTCCTTCCTTCCTTCTTTCCTTCCTTCCTTCCTTTTACCTTTCTTTGTATCTCTACTCCTTAGCTCAATGGCTGGCACGTAGAAAACAGTCAATAAACGTTTGATGGCTGATTCTCTTCCTAAATGGAGAAATTAATTGCAGAAGCACTAGAACTCTTTTTTTCCTATTTCTCATATTTCTTCTTTACAATGAGTCTGTGAAAAAAACCCAGCCTGTAGAGGTATTGTCAAGTATAATGGAAAGAACACTGGATGTGTGGCTATAAGAGCCTGATTGGATTCTTAGCTCCAACACTTACTAACTACATGATGATGGATAAGTGACTTAATGTCTCTGAGTTACAGTTTTCCCATCTGTAAAATGGATATAATATTGTCTAATTTAAATTGTTGTATTGTCTAATTTAAATGGTAGCCCATGAGGAAAGTACTTTGTAAACTATAATACACTTAAAAATTATAGCTACATTTGCATACTCCATGGAGAGATCTTCTAGAATGTTTGGGATCTTCAGTATTCAGGGGTCCTGTGAGCAACCTGCACAGAAAGTCCCAGCTCTACCTAGGCACCTCTCTGTTTGTTTGGGGTCTTCCATATTTACTCATCAGCTTCAGGACTGAGGGTATCAGAGGAGGGAGAGTTAAGGACTTGAAGGAAGAAACCTGGTTTCAAGTTCTGAATCTTCCATTTATTAGGTTTATCATCTTGGATAGGGTATTGCCCTTCTGAGTCTTAGCTTTTTCTTCTGCAAAACAAGAGGGTTGAACTAGGTTAGGTCCCTTTAATCTCAAAAGTCCAATCTAGGAGGGATAGAACTCAGTACTTTCCCTAAGGCCTATTGAAATCCACAAGCTCACAGGGCTCTACTGCTTTTGGAACTATGGGTCTAATTATATGCATTTAATAGAAAACAGGCAAACTTAGGAGCTGATGGCATAACTCATTGGATGCATGATCTGTTTGTTTCATGGCGTTGAATCAGTCTTGTATCAACCCAGACCTCTGGCTTTGGAAGTCCATTTGCCCCAGTCAAAGGACAGGCTGAAATACGTGTGCTTACCTTTTTTAGGGAAAAAGACCTTTCAAACAATCCCCATTGGCTTCTGCCTGAATTTCCTCTAGGACTAACTATATCAGTAATTACATATTAATAAAGCCGGTACCCATATAGCTTCACTCCAAGGTTAGGATTTTTAAAAAGAATAGGGCAAGTGACAAAAAGTTAAAGCCGTGTAACCCTATTATATTACAACATGTATCTTCTGAGTTAATTGGATTCATACAAGCTGAATCTCCTTTTTCTCGAGCCAACCCTTCCTAGGCATGGTTTTCAATGTGACCTAGACTCTGCTGACCCCAGGGAGTTTTGGTCTTAAGGATAGGAGAGGAAGAGCAAGAAGCCTCAGGACCAGTTTTCTACAGCTGCACCTAAATTCAATGATTGCACTGGTGTTTTTGAGACAAGAATCTGTCTGTATCACAGCTATTTCATCGCCCTTAGCAGTGTAGTCAGTTCTCAATAATACATACCACTGTCTACCCTCCCTACAGGGTTAGAGCACTGTAAAACCTTCAGGTACTGCGGAAATGTGAGTTCTTCATTCATGCGTAAACATTTAGTAAGTGCCTACTGTAGGCAGAGCAGGAGGCAAGTTGAAAGGAAGAAATAAAAAATTTAGGCTGTAGAGCCATGGAGATGGGAAGGGGTCACAGAGTCATTGATGTAAAGTTGGGTGGTATCTTAGAAGTCCAAAATGCTTACTTTACCAGAGAGTAACTTACCCAAGGTCACAAAGGAGGTATCAGAGATGATATTCAAACCTGCATTCTCTTTTTCTTTTTTTTTTTTTGAGAGGGGAAGGCAGGGCAGTTGGGGTTAAGTGACTTGCCCAAGGTCACATAGCTAATTTTTGGTTTTTTAAGTGTCTGAGGCCAGATTTGAACTCAGATCCTCCTAACTCCAGGGCTGGTGTTCCATTCACTGTGCCACACAGCCACCCCAAACCTGCATTTTCTTGACTTCACCTCTTTCCATTAAAGTACACTGCCTCAAAAGTTGTCCAGTTCAGTTCATATCTGGATGAGAATCTGCTCTACAATATTGCTGACAGGTAGCTGTTCATCCTTTAATGGAAAGCCTAGAGTAAGGTATAGCTATGATACAGTGAAAAGAACCGTGGCTTTATGAGGATTAGGGTTCAAATCCTGACGATGATGTTTGAACTTGAACTTGAGCTTGAACAAGTCACTTATCACCCTTAGGACTCAGTTATCTTATCTGTAAAATGGAAGATATTGGATTATATGAACCTGTTAGATCTATTCCATCCAACTATACATCCACCATTCCAGACTCCAGCTCAATTAGCCCTTTCTACTAATAATAATGCATCTATAAAATGGCTTAAGGTTTGCAAAATCTTTACAAATAATATTTCACTTTATCCTCATAAACAATCCTGGGAGGTAAATGCTATTATTATCCCCATTTTACAGATTAGGAAACCAAAGCAAAAAGAGGTAAGGAGGCTTACCCAAGGTCACACAAATAAAAAGTTTCCAAGGCTGGATTTGAACTCAGTTCTTCCTGATTCTAGGCCCAGCACTCTAACCACCTTGTCCTCTAGCTGCCTCTGTCCTCATCCTTAAAACTTAACTGAGGAGTCAGACACAAGTATAGAAAATATTAATGCATACTGTTAGTTGGTAAGTGCAATGGAGAAGTGCTATATGAGGTCTTTGTCTGGGAAGATTTCAGAAGTGGGATTGGTTGAAACAGTTGAGAGGGAGGACATCTCAACGTGAGATCAGGGGGTGCAACCTGACCAAAGGGAAGGAGATATGAAGGGGCAGGGTGGTGTGAGAGCATGGAACGCCTTACACACTAGGCAGAGAGAACTTTCAGCCTGACTCATCAGATATCACCAAGGAAAAAAATAGCTCACACCCTGCCTTTGCCCCCACTTTTGAGCTAGTGGTCTCCATGAAAGAGATCCAAAGCAAACCTAGTCCCTAAAACCCATTTGCTTTCTTTGTCTCTCACCATCTTTTTTTGGTTTTTGTCTGTCTCTCCCTTCCCCACTTTCTCTGTCTCTGGCACTATGGATCTCTGTCTTTGTCTCTGTCTGTGTTGGTCTTTGCTCCTGTGTCTCTGGCTCTGCCTCTGCCTGTATTTCCCAGTCTATATCCCTCAGTCTCTCTCTTTTTCTCTTCCCCCTTTCCCTTGCTCCCTCTGCCTTTCTGAATCATTGTTACTGGGTGGGCTTCTCTCTCTGTCTCTGGTTCTGCCTCTATGTCTCTCTTAGTTTTTTTTCTCTCTATCTCTCCCTGTTTATGTGTCTCCCAGTGTCAAGGGGTGGGCCTTTCTCTCTCCCTCTCTCCCTCCTCCACCTTTGTATAGCATAACAAACTTGCTTTTCCGCACAGTCTCCTCTCCTTGCTCTGCAGTACAACAGCCAGGATGCGAGGAAGTGAAGCCTCAGGATTGGAGGAGTCTGCCAGCACTCCCTGCAGGAACTGCAGTCACCACCACTGCAGCTCCACTTAGTGCAACCTCATCTCTCAGTCAAACACCTACTGTTGCTTGAGACTGCCAGGGGCTGAATGCCCTCTCCAGCTCCTGGGGTACAAATAGCTCCTTGGACAAGCTCCACCACTGCGGACGATGGTGGCTGCCTTTTCACTTTTTAAATAGATGTCCTCTTTTCCACAGCTTTTTCAGTAAAGGAACATCCAGTGCATTAGTAAACCCTTCTTTCTAGAGCCCTTCACCCAGACCAATTTTCATACCATCTCTCAAACTCCTCTTTCTGCTCCTGGATCCTTTTAAAGGTCATCTTCTTGGAAGCCGTGTAGCAAACTAATCTACCTCCTCAAAGTTAGGATGGGGCTCTTCCTTTTCTTTAGGCTCATAAGTTCATACATCTAATGCTGGAAAGGGCTCTGTTGTTGTTAGATCATGTTTCAGCCCCATCAGGTTTTTTGTGGCCCCATTTGGAGTTTTCTTGGCAGAGATACTGTAGTAGTTTGCCATTTCCTTCTCCAGCTTATTTTGTAGGTGAGGAAACTGAGGCAAACAGGATTAAGTGGCTTGACCAGGGTCATACAGCTAATGAGTGTCTAAGGCTGGGTTTGGACTCCAGTCTTCCTGACTCCACTGTGCCACCTGGCTGCCTGAAGGACGGGATTTTAGAGACCTTCTAATTCAGCCACATCATTTTATAGATGAGAACAGGATCTGGGGGCCAGAGCAAAGACTTGCACCCAGGTCCTTTGACTCCAAAGAGAATCTTCTTTCCAACATGTCACAGTGGATCCTGTTCTGGTCTTAAGAAAGGCTATATGTCATCCCCTCCTGCACCCTTAAAAATGAAAGCCATCTTAAAGGCAAAACAAACCAGAGAGGATTACACTGAAAAATAAGTCTCTTAAATTACTATATAAAAATTACCTGAAATTGTGCATTGGAGAGCTAGAAAAGAGCTTAGCTATCACTTAGTCCCAGCCCCTTATTTTACAAATGAGCAAACTGAGTCTAGGAGCAGGGGTAGTGAGTTATCCAAGGCAATGTAGCTACTGAGCACAGAGCTGGAATATAGATCTAGGTCTTCTGATACCAGATCCAGTGCTCTGGCACTGCAGCACTGTGGAAGGCTTTTGTTTTTTACTTTGGCTTTCAATTCAAATATACAACTTGTGTTTCTCCTTCATTTTCTAAGAGGACCATGGCATCAGGGAATGATGACATGTGACTTGCAGTTGACTTGGATTCGAGCGAGGGAGGGCTATTCAAGGTCACCAGCCTCACCTTCTCCTCCAGAGCCATCTGGATCCGGTGACCAGATATTCATCAGGATGACTAGAGATGGCCCAGAATGCAATGGGAGACCAGGCCCTTTTAGGCTAAGGCCTTTTCACTTACTCTCTTGGAGTGAGATAATGCTTATTCAATGAATAGACCTCTTTAAGAAGAGAGTCAAGGAATGACCCCTTTAATGAGAAAAAAAAATCAAGCTGGAAGGGGAAGACTCTCAGGTCTTCTGTTCCAAAGAGAAAGTTATCGTTGACTTTCACTCTGAGCCAGGAGGGCCCAAAATACAGCCATTAAGTGGAGCTTTGCAAGGACCTATTGTAGTCAGATCTGTGAGCTTCAGAGTGAACTGGGTTTAAGGTTCTGAGAAAGAAAGAAAGAGTTGGGAAGGCCTAGGTTTAAGTCCCACCTTTGACACATGCCTTTGGCTGTGTGACCTTGGGTAAATCACTTAACTTCTCTGTGCCCTAGTTCTTTCAGACTTTATGTTACAGGGAAGGTGCCCTTTTGCATTGATAGAAGGAATGTCCTCATCTGACTCTTCTTTCTACCAGTGAAATCACAGGTTCATCTCGTTGAGGTTTTGTCATTATGCCTCCCTTTGTCTGTAGAACTTTCATTGGCATTCTGCTGCACTTGGGCTGTATCTGAGTCAGACTTGGGAGACGACATTGTAGTCTATATCTGAATGTAAAAGGAATGAGCATCTTCTGCCAGTGTTTCATTTCTAGATCCAGAGACCTGGAAGGGCCATTACAGATCTTCAACCCCAACCACCTCTATTTCCAGAAGAGGAAACTGAGGCCCAGAGAGGTTATTGCTTGCCCCAGTCAGTCAACCAATCATCATTTATTAAGCACTTACTCTATGTTAGGCAGGGTGCTAAGTGCTAGAGATAACACAATCAGTGGCCATGCTTGGGAACTAAACTTGGGTCTCTTGAATTTCTAGTCCAAGGTCTTCCTGTGGCACTGTCCTACTTCTCCCCTCTTTTCCCATTAAAAAACAAACAACAAACAAACAAACCTGGAAGCAGAAATAAATCCTAGGATGGGAATGTTAGAGATTCAGAATTACAGGAGGGGCAGGTGAATGGAGCACGGGCCCTGGAGTCAGGAGGACCTGAGTTCAAATCCAGCTTCAGATACTTAACACTTACTAGCCCTGTGTCCTTGGGCAAGTCTCTTTACCCCAGTTGCCCTGCATTCCCTCTCCAAAAAGAAAAAAAAAAAAGAGTCAGCAGCCAGGGAAGAAGAGACCTATCCTTGGCTGGACAGCCCTCCCTCAGTCCTGGGACCTACCATCCTGTTTTGCCTGTGTTTTTCTAACTAATATTTTCAGGAAACTTAACCCCTGAGTGAATTTTCTGATGACAGAGTCTTTCAACATAAATCTGGTAAGTGAGGATTTCCCCCCCTCACCCGGTAACCCACAATAAACTTTTTCAGAAGTGTTTGTTACCTTTGTATAAAGTAAGGGCCAAAAATGTATAATCTTTTAAAATAGAAGGGATAAGAAAAAAATACTCTGTTCAGTGATTTTTTTTTTTGTTTGTTTTATTGGCAAAGATACTGGAGTGGTTTACCATGTCCTTCTCCAGCTCATTTTGTGGATAAGGAATGGAGGCGAATGGGATTAAGTGACTTGTCCAAGATCACACAGATCACACAAAGACTCATCTTCCTGACTTCAGGCCTGGGGCTCTGTCCACTACACCACCTAACTGCCCCAAACCTCATAGAGGTTTGTTTAACTTTCATTGACTTATCTCTCTCATCTCCTGAGCTTTAATGTTACCTTGCAAATAGTAGGTGCTTCCTCAGTCCTTGCCAGATTGGCTTGAAATGAATTGGATTGGATTGGATTGGATCAGACCGTGTTTGCCTACAGCTTGGGAATGGACAAACCTTTAATCAGATAAAGTGATTCATTTAATCAAATAAAGTAATTAATCAGAAAAAGAACAGAATCCCCCCTCCCCCCCCTCCTCACAGGCATTCACAAAAAATAACAAATTGAGGTTTCTAGATCAGTACAGACAGTTAGACGGTGGTGAATAGAAAGGAGGGAGGAGGAAGTCATTCTGCATTGGTAACCATTTTGATTCTTAACAAAAATACAGTTATATTCTCTCACCTTTTCCCACTGATGGCTAAAAAGTGCTGCAAATAGAGGCCCTGGAGGATCTACTTTAATGAATAGATAAGTCTCCCTTGCAATTAGCAGCCATCTGTTTGCATGAAAACAATGTGCTAAGATGCCCCCCCCAAATTGCTTCCTTGAGTAGGTTTAATGCTCATACCTTTACCCCACCCCTCATTCCCCCACCTTGTTTCAATCAGTAAAAGGTTTATGAAACCCTTCTTTAAATATATGGTACAAGGGTCAACGTCAGTGGAACCCCTTGAATTAACTACTGCAAACCCCAATTTTGTTGTTGTTCAGTCCTTTTTCAAACGTGACTGACTCTTCATGACCCCATTTGGAGTTTTCCTGGCAAAGATACTAGAGAGGTTTGCCATTTCTTCCCCCGCTCATTTTACAGTTGAGGAAACTGAGGCAAACATGGTTGAGTGACTTAACCAGGGTCACCCAGCTAGTAAGTGTCTGAGGTCAAATTTGAACTCAGGTCTTCTTGACTCCAGGCCTGGCACTTTATCCACTGTGCCACCTAGCTGTCCCTGAGGGAAGTACAAGCCTCAGTCTTGTCATCTGTAAAATGGGTATGATATGGGCACTATTTACAGAACCATTGTGGGGAAATTATTTTGTGAACCTGAAAGTGTTTAGAAGCATGAAATTATTATGAGATCATTAGTGGAGCACAGCTACAAGATGGATTCTTTTAATGAGTTAATTAAGCCCCTCTGTCTGTGACATTTCAAGGTTTACAAAATGCCTTGCCATAACAGCTCTGTGAGGGAGCCAGGTCAAGTCCTCTGCCCCTCATTTGGCAGCTGAAGAGACTGCTGTGCAGACAGGGGAACTGATTTAGCCAGTCTCACATAGCTAGGGAGTAACAGCGCTGGGATTCAAAGTCAGGCCGCCTGGCTCCAAGGCCAGTGCTCTCAGAACTTGTCTCTGCCTGCTTATTGAAGGAACTGGCCTAATTGACTGGTTCTTCTGAAAACTCTACCAACACTTGCCTTAAAGTTAAAAAAGAAAAAAGAGGATCCTTTTCCTCCACTTTATTATGTAATAAATTTGAACTGCTCTTCCCAGGTGATCTGGCGGTTGCATTGGCTGCTTCCCAAAACAGCAGGTGAGCCTTGCCTAACAGGGTCTCTTACATTCAGCATGTTTTCTAGCGATGCCAGCTTTTAGGAGCTCTCTGTGATCCTGGTCCTTGGCTACCCCACTGTCATTAAACTCACTGATCAGAAGTGTCAGGCACACTTACTCAAAGAGGCTATAAATAAGGCAAAAGAGCCTATCAAAGCTGCCCAGCTCCCTGGGATGTTTTTAGGGACCGAAGCATTTGCAGAGAAACTTTCTTTGTTCGACTTTATTGCTGATTTCTCTTGACCAGAGATTCAGGTCTGGGGTGTAGGGAGCCACAGCAGGCTCTGACTACCCCCCACCCCTTACTCTATGATGAATTGTTTATATGATCAAAGAAAGGATACAGCAATTTGGAAGGGAGCTTTTGGGAGAGTATTAGAGATGGTTTAGGGCAGGAGTTCTCAATTTGTGGTCTACATTTTTTTTAACATTTTAGTAACTGTATTTCAATAAAACTGTTTTCCTTTGTAGTCCTATGTAATTAGTTTTATGCATTTAAAAACATTATTTTGAAAGGGAGTTCACCAGGCTGCCAAAGAAGTCCATGACTCAAGAAAACTTAAGAATTCCTTCTATAGGGAGATGAACATCAGTTATGACCTCAAATTAGCTTGTATCCTAATGCTGGGTCTCTTCTTTATTAGTTGTGTGACCTTGGGCAAGTCTTTCCTCTCTGTGGACCTCAGTGATCTCATCTGAAACATGAGGGATCATAAAATTTAGATTTGGAAGGGACTTTTGTTATTCAGTTGTTTCAAACTTTTCATGACCCCATTTGGGATTTTCTTGACGAAAATACTGGAGTGGATTGCCATTTCCTTCTCCAGCTCATTTTACAGATGAAGAAACTGAGGCAAGCAGAGTTAAGTGACTTGCCCAGGGTCACACAGTAGTAAGCGTCTGAGGCTAGATTTGAACTCAGGAAGATGAGTCTTTCCAACTCCAAACCCAGCACACCTAGCTGCCCTGGGAGGCACTTTAGAGATGGCTCAAGCCAACCACTTCCCTTCCTGGAGGAGGATGTTGAGGTCGCAGAGAAACACTCGTTTGTCCAGGGTCCCACAGAGCTGGCTTTCAAACAAAGGATCTCTAAGTCTGAATCCAGGGCTCTCCCCAATGCACCAGGCACTTAGCATCAATGGGTCAGAAACTTAGAGCTTGGCAGGACCTTGGGCACCACCAGGTCTGATCCCTTTTACAGGTAAAAAGCTGAGGTCTAGATGAGTAAAAGGACTTGCCCAGGGTCACCCAGCTAATACAGGGGAAAATTTCAATCCTGGCCTTCCTTATTCCAGATCCAGTGCTCAGCTTTGTTTTGTTTTGCTGTTGCTATTGGAGTCAGTATAATTCAAGAAGTATTTGTCTGTCCCTTTCCTTGGGCAAGGATCATACTGGGTGCTGAGGAAGGAAGGAAATCAGGCATTTTCCTAAGTGCTTTACAAATTTGACCACATTTGATCTTCACAACAACCCTGGGAGGTAGATGCTATTATTATTCCCATTTTACAGATTGAGAAGCTGAGGCAAATGGGAGTAAAGTGACTTGCCTAAGGTCTCCCTGCTAGTAGGTATCTGGGTAGATTTAAATTCAGGTCTTCCCAACTCCACATCCCAGAACTCTTTCTGCTTTTCCACCCAGCTGTCCCTGGGGAAAGTGCAAAGAAGAAATATGTTAGTGTCCTTCCCTGTAAGGAGCTTGCTTTCCAATAGTCAGAATACCCAAAAATCATGCTTTAAGGCACTGATGTAACAAGGATAAAGAAAAAATCCAGACACTGTATTGTGAGACCTTTGAGGAGGGAAATATCACTTTTAGCTGGCAGGGGGGATCAGAAAAGGCCCCAGAAAGAAGAAAGGACCTTTTGACTGGGGGCAATGGAAGAGTGGAGAGGAGGCCATCCCAAGCCTGGGAGATGGTGCGGCCAAAAGCATTGAATGAGTCTGTAAAGGCAGCATGAGAAGGGAAGAGACAGAGTCATTTGGTCGGATGTCTCTGAACCTCAACTTCCTCATCTCTAAAATAGAGAATTGGGATTGAACTCCCCTTTCCATTCTAAATCCTGATTCTATAAGAGGTTGGACAACTAATAAGTCTCATGGTGTCCTTGTCTTTCAGTCCCAGCAACCACAATTAGCCAATCCAATCAACAAATATATATTAACTACTAACTATGTTTAAGGAACCATGTTGGGTGTTCTTTCCAACCCTCCCCTTGAGTAATCCCCTGGTGGGTGGAGGGAGTAGATCAGAGTACACCAGGAGCATAACAAACCTGAAATATTGCATACAACAAAGACAGGGACGGCAGCTGAGTGTAAAATCATGACATGAGCCACCGTTCACAGAACACTTAGAGGCCATTAGTCACACATTGCTAAAGAATGTGACCTTTCTGTGCTAAGATCCTGGTTCTGCCTAATTATAGCACCTAATACCATGTGCTCACACAAATCTAACAGCAGGGACATTCTATGTAGGTCAACTAAAATCAGGACCCACCGGGACTTAGACCAGTTACTTGTGTGACCATTCAGACACACCGCCACACTTTATTGCAGAAGGGCTAATGTCTCTAGATCTAATTGTGACTAAGATGGAGAAATTACAGTTCTCCTCTCATCTCCTCTCCCTTCCTATCCTCACCTCTCTTCTTCTCTTCCTTCCTTCTCTGTCTCTGTCTCTCTGTCTCTATCTCTGTCTGCTTGTCTCTTTCTCTCTATATATCTGTAGATATAGATGTAGTTATATACACACACATTGACATAATTTTTAAAAAAACCTGTAGTTTGAGGTGATAGTTCTTATCCAGTGAATCTCAGTCCTGCTGTGAATAACAAAATTCTGAGGCTTTCTGGGAGTTCCAATCATCTTACCTGACATTCAGGACACCATAAACAGGAGCCATGACTGAATGCCATCACTCCAAGCTTGTTTTTTAAAGTATAAATATATTCAATCTTGGGAAAGAGAAAAAAGGGCGCTTTTTTCACTTTGAAAGCTTTTATTATTTTCACATTTGTAAATTGCAACCATAGAAGTCTCTGAAATTTCATTTCGTGAGAGCAGCTGAGATCATATTAAAACCTATGACATAAAGAGCTTTGGGGATCTGAGGAGTCTAATCTTTAACTTGCCTTGGTTATTCAATAATTATTACTTTCATCAGTGATAGTGACCATTAATAATGATTGCCTGCATTTCTGCAGCACTTTTCCAGGACCAGAGATCTTCTCCTGAGTCTTCTCATTCATTCCCATCCTTCCATGGGGGAGGTGGGCTTTTCCTCAGATGGGAAAATGAAGCTTTATATTAAGGTGAGGTGACAATGTTTCTGCTTCTCTTCTGTTCGTTATCTGTACATCTCTAGTCTGTTGATTTCCCTTAGCTGCTCAGCAATGGGCCTGAACCCCTAGGGGTTGATGGACTGGTGTAATAGTAATCAGTTTATCAGATACTTAGCACTTAGTAACTTAGGGCTAAGTAGCACCTAGTAACTTAGGGCTAAGTATAGAAGGTGTGAACCCTGTCCATTGTTGAGAAGGCATGAACTCCCCTGTTGACATGGAAGAAGGCTATTGGCTGAGACAGGAAGCCAGTGCTGTATATAAAGAAGAATTCTA
>CM053595.1:123151665-123221074 GCA_028646575.1 Pseudocheirus occidentalis
ACAGAGAGAGACAGATAAAGAGAGAGACAGAGAGAGAGAGGAGAGGAGAGGAGAGGGAGGGAGGGAGAGAGAGAGGGAGAGAGAGAGGGAGAGAGAGTTTCTCTCCCAGTATCTGGAAGCTGACTGAGAACTGAATTGGAATTTTCCTGAGACCATAATCTGGTGAAGGCCAAACAGAAGGCCAATATTCCTTCTGGGTCCTAGAACCAACTGAATTACTGGAAGACTGAAGAAAGAAGCATGGCCAGGATAAGACTTTGTTTATTCATGGCCTGGCTAATCCTTGAGTTCCAGGCAAGGGAAGTGGTGAAAGGTTTGAGATGTGCTGAACCCTGTGAACTTCAGTGTGTGCCAGAGATTGCCCTGAGGACTAGACAAGGACCTGGGGGCTGTCTACCTCTGAGCTGTCTGCTTCTGAATCTAGGTGATTGTTTGACAGATTCAAGAGGGAGCTGGAACCATGGAAGGGGATCCAGGGAATCAGAGAGACCTCCCAGAGTCAAGATGAAGAAAAGACCTCTCTTTGGATTAAACTGAGGTTTGCTGGACACCAAGGGGTGGAAAGTTTGTGTGGTTTTCTAATGACTGTATTAGTGACTAATGATATTTAGTAATTGGGAATCTAGCTTAGTGACTGACTGCTAGATGAATAACTGATTAAGTTAATGGCTGCACCATGAGCAGAAGATTGGTATATAAGATTCCCCCTTAGGGAAACCAGGTGATACTTCTTTGAAGTGATTGATTGAGTCTTTAAGTGAGAAGGGTTTCCCTATTAGGGAAATTATGTGATTCTTCTTTTGTTTCTTGTTCTAATTATTGTGGCCACTGTAGTGAAAACTGTGTGACCATTCTAATGTTAAGCTGTTATGAACACTATATTGTGACTTTCTGTAAAAAGATGTAATGTTAAGAATATTTCATTGTGAATATTGTACTGAACCTTGATCTGTGATGGAATAAACAGAGTGTTCACTATTACTGTGAATCTTAAATCTTAATCCAAATCTTAAAAGCTGTTCACAGTAGCATTCTTTTGGGAATCTGCTGGTGCTTGGCTTTACAACTGGTCCCTGTCAGTGTCCAGAGAAGATAACAGGAGTTGGTTTTCTGTCCCCAGAGACTTCAACCCTGCTTCCTATTGTGCCCTAGTCTGAGCTTCTAGGTAGCACACATAGCCCCAACAAGGGCCAGAACAGTTCCAGGCTCAAAAGCAAGCTGGATGAATGAACTGGGGACTCTGGGGGGCTGTGACCTGGGCACATTTAATTAAGACTCTTAATTAGTTTGGTAATGACCAGAGATCTCCAAATTATGCCAGGCGCCTAAAAACATCTCTGGTGTGCAGTGGGGTAGGGTGGCAGAGGGGATGCCAGAGCTATGAAGAACACCTCGATGGAGTCAGTTTCCTATGGTTCCACAGGCCAAACAGCATCCTAGGCTCAGAAGACTCACCTTCCACCAGTGAATCTGACAGAGGCCATGCTTCCCCAAAATGCTGTGGGGTTTATTCAGTCTGTTGATTCATATTGTGCCCCACTAAGGAGAAAAACAAAAGTGAAACCATACAGAATGTTAGTGATACAGTACTTTAAGAAACATCAACAGTAATGACTATTGCCCATTTTGTGTAAAACATTTCATGTGCATTATAGTAATCATATATGTGTGTGTGTGTGTATATTTCTATATAGTAATCATATACATATACAAGTACCACAGAGATGCCCATAGAAGTTTTTATATTGCCCTGGTACCTTGGGCAATTAATTTGTTTCAAAATGCTTCTATTAAATATCTACTATTTACAAGACATTATGCCAGGGAAGGGAAACTGAATCCTGGATTCAGTCAAAGGGCCACACTTGAGGACCTAGAGGTCCACATGTGGCCTTGGGGCCACAGGTTCCCCACTCCTATAAGACACTAAAGGTTCAAAGGTTTACCTTTTTTTTTAAATAATAATTCAATTCTGGTCTTTGGTACAAGGTTTCATTCTAATAATGAGGAATACAGCATTGAGTTCATTAAATATAATGCTGATTGGGGTAGCTAGGTGATACAGTGAATCAAGTACTGGTCCTGGAGTCAGGAAGGCTTGAGTTCAAATCCAGCCTCAGATACTTAACATAAAAACTAGCCATGTGATCTTGGGCAAGTCAATTAATCCCAATTACCCTACTTTCCTCCCTCCAAAAAAATGTTAAAAAAATTTAAATATATGTATATATACACATATATAATGTATATATACATACATATATATATACACACACACACACATATATATATATATAATGTTGATTATAGTGTGATAGGAAGCAAAGGAGAGAGCTTAAAAAATTATCTAGGAAGATCTGAGAGAGATTCACAAAGTAATGGGATACTTTCATCTGAGGTGAACAGGGAAAACTCCACTGAGGAGGAGACAAGGAGGTTGATCCTTACTGGAAAAGGACTCCCCAAGGCAGGGATGAGGAGGGATCACTTTCTAGGCATGAAGATTTGCGGGACAGCACTGTGTAATAGAGAAAGAATGAGAACTGGGGTCAGGAAGACCTGGGTTCTTGTGTGTTTGTGATCCCTCCCCAAGTCATTTAATCATTCCAGATCTCAGTTTCTTCATGTCTAAAATTAGGATGGACTGCATGACCTCTCAGGTCTTTTCCCCACCTAAATCTATGATTCTATGAGTTTAGCAGAACAACTAATGATTCAGTGTGGTTGGAAGCAGGGGCGTTCCAGAGCCTATGTAGACCAGCTTGTGAGAGCTAATTGTTAAATTCTCAGTGTCAGCCTTTACACCTGAGAAATCAGCAAACACTACAGATCAGGGCTTGATGTATTGTTTTGTTGATTGTTTAGATTTAAGAAAGCAAGGGATAAAATTAGTGTAATGCAGATTAAACTTTAAGTGTCCCAGGTGATTGTTAAATATTTACCAGAATACCCCTGTCTAGGAGGTAGAACACATGAAGGCAATTAATGTGATATAAAGCCAAAAGGTAGATTGGAGACAAATTATAAAAAGCCTTTATTGCCTGGATAAGGAGTTTGCATTTTATCTTTTTGGGGGGTAATGGGATTAAATGACTTGCCCAAGGTCACATACCTAGTTTCTGATGTTGGATTTGAACTCAGGTTCTCCTGGCTCTAGGGATTGTACTGAGCCACTTAGCTACCCTTACATTTTAGGGTAGTGAGTCACTGAAGACTGTTAAGCAGGAGAGTACCATGGGCAGACTAGTGATGTTATAAGAAACTCAGAAGCTTGTTCCTTTTTACTTGTAGGTTCCATTAGCCTTCTAGGTTCAAGGAAGTGTCCTCCATTAAATCCTACAGAAATCAGGTTTCTCAAAAGTGCTGTACTTCAAGAAGTTGGCCCATAATTGTGTTTTAGCAAACAATGACAAAAATCAAACCTGGGATGTATGTGGTACTGTGGTTTAAAAGGCAGCTGCTGCCTGCAAAGGCCCACAGCTTTTCTCCATTATGTGTTGGGTGTTTTATGAGACTGTGATATTGATATCACCTATGTCTCATGAATCGCCATTGAAGTTTTCATATTATCCTTGTATTGGGTCCAGAAAGAAGAAAATCACCTCCAGCAGTGATGGGGAGGCTGTCAGTTCAAGGAACGAATGTTAGAACTTCGCCCCACTAGACTGCTAATCTTTTCTCACTCTTACAGTTTAAATGGCTGTTTAGCTAAGCTTCCAATGATCCGCTTCTGCCATTGTTTCTTCCAGAAACAAATATAGGCATAGATCACAAAGGCAAGAGTCTGGTCCAGTTTGTCCCACAGCTAAACAGTGATCTAATGCAAAGCAAAATTCCAACTGGACAAAGATTCTGATTGGGCCTGGAAACATCAATAGAGGTGTGAAGAAATGAAAAGGAAAAAAAAAACCTTTTTGAAAAAAAAGAAAAAACATTTATTAAGTTCCTACAGTGTGCCTGTCCTAGGCATACAGTACAAAAAGTAGATGAAGTAAGTCAAGACAATTCATCCATATTTTTTTCTGATGTCTTTGTTTTTGTTTTGCTCCATTGTTAAGATGGCACATATACACTTTATCTTGCTAAGTTGTCTGGTCTTGCCTGGCTAACACAATCCATAGAATCAGTAAGGGGGAATACATTCAGTTTGTCCTTGGAGGTCTAGTTTTAAAGGTTCAAGTAAATTTTCCTCTTTTCCCAGACAATCATTTTACCTTTTTAGGTTTTAATCAATCAGTTTAACAGGAATTTATCAGGCATCTATCTGAGGGAGAGTCCCAGGCTAATCTTGATATCAGTCTTGATATCATCAGTCCCAGCTGTTCTCAGCTGCTGCTATATCTGGCTTTTTGGAACTGTTGATTTCTTGGCTCTTTTAGATGAAAAGTGAGGAAAGTCCATTTTCCTCTTAGACAAACCTAGACCTGAGATTTTGTCATTGTTGATTTTATTAGAGAATGAAAGGAGAAATGATTTCTACCAGAATCCTCAAATGTCCATTACAGCATAACAGTGACCTTGGGCTCATGAACACTATGCCAGTGGATCACATGCTCTGGCTGATACAGAGTTTTTCCACACTGGAAAGACCCAGTACAGAATTAACCCAGGGATGGGTCTATGTCTGTCTACAGGCCAAGGAATAGCACAGTTCCTGTTAAGTTTTGGAGGCTTATCACCAGATAGGAAGCAACAAAGTAATGATTTCTTTCGACCACAGAAATCATGAAAGGGTTCTATTAAGACACAGAGGGGTTGGAATCTACATTAATGGGTAAAGGGCATGCTCACTCTGCTGGAATCATTGTTCTCTTAAAATATTAAAGTAAGAAAAAAGTGATTTAAAAGTACAGGAATAATTGTAATGAGAATAGAGTGCTTATCCTGGAGCAAAGAAGAATTAATCTTCTTTGTGTGTCACGGACCCTTTGGCAGTCTGGTAAAACACTGTTTTCAGAATAAAGCCTTTATATACATAAAATAAAATAAAAGGATTACAAAGGAAGTTGACTGTATTGAAGTACAGCCATAAAAACATTTTTTTTAAGTTCACAAATCCCATAACATCTATCCTAAAGTCACTGTAGCAGTGGTTCTGAACCTTCCTAATGCTGTGACCTTTTAATACTCCTATATGGGAGTATCTGTGTGGGTGGACCCAACTGAAGTCAGATAGAGGAGCGGTTCCTAAAACCATAGGAAATATGTGTTTTCTGATGGTCTTAGATGACTCCTGTGATCCCTGTGAAAGGGTCATTCGACCCCCAAAGGGTGTGATCCACAGGTTGAGAACCACTGCACTATAGGAAAGCTACACGTTGTTCTAGGTGGTGCTCCTTACAATAATTCAAGTCAATAAGGATTTATTAAAGTGTTTATTATGTTCCAGGCATTGTGCTATGGTCTGAAGATGCAAGAAAGGATAAAACATAGTCCTTGCTCTCAAGGAGCTCAAAGACTAATGGAGAAGACAATGTGGAAATGGCTACAGTATGTACAAACCAGCTACATGCAGGAAAAATTGGAGATAATCCTACCTAGAGGAAGGTGACAAGGTTAAGAACAGAGAAAAATTTCTGATGGAAGATGAGATTTTAGCTGAGACTTGAAGAAAGTCAGGGAAGTTTGGAGGTGTAGATGAGGAGAGAGGTCATTCCATGGATAGGCGACAGTCTATCAAAATGATCAGTTAGGATATGGAATATCATATATGAGGAATGGCAAGGAGGAAATGTCACCAGATCTTGATGTAAATGAATGGTGGGGTCAGGTGAGGTAAAATGTAAGAAGACTGGAAATGTAGGAATGGGCCAGGTTTTGAAGGACTTTAAAAGCCAGAGAATTTTGTATTTAATCCTGAAGGCAATTGGTAATGGTTGGAGCTTATTCCATAAGACCTCCCTGGGGAATTCCTTGGTAAATCTCAACTTTAGTCTTTCTGGGGGATCCAGAAGAACCTAAAGGTTATAGAGCCACATAGGGTTGAAGAGCTGCCATTCCTGCAGCCTTGATATATTTACATGATCCTCCCTAAAACTCAAAACAGACTTTTTTCAATGTAAATGACCCCTGTTGGATTAAGTTCCTGGGTGGGGGAAGATACCTTCAGTTTATAACTCATTTGCAAAACAAATGGTAGCCATTCCCCCAACCCAATGATCAAGTATCCATTATCAGTTCTACCCAATATTCCAGATTATTTTCCATGACTCACTTCATCATTACTCAAGGAGTGACTTCTCTTGATTAATATCTTTGTAGGATTATAACAGGCACCTATCTTACAAATGTGCCATGCTAGTAACAACAATTTCCACCCATTCTGAGGTGGGTGGATTGTTCCCTTATGGGCTACTATATGACCAGCTCCATGCTAGGAGATGCAGATGGAAAATCAGAGCCTCAGAGACCATTTAATTCAACCCATTTCTGAAGCAGGAATATCCTCTATAACACTCCTGATACAAGCTCATCACACTTTTAATTAAAGACTTTTTTTAGTTGTACATAATGGATTTGCTGCTTCATGTACAATCATATTGTTATTATTAATTATTTATTATTATTAATGTTGTTATTGTTGTTATTATACTGTGGTGGAAATACTTGTTTGAGTCCATAAATTAAAAAATAAAATAAATTTCTTTAAAAAGACCTCCCATAAGAAGGAACTCACTACTCTATGAAATAGCCCATTCTCCTTTAAAAAATGTCCAATTGTTTGAAGGTTTTTCTTATATATTGACCTGAAATCTGTCTCTCTGCACCTTCAGCTCATGGTTCTTAGTTCTGCCTTCTCGTGCAGGGCAGAACAAAGTCTGATCTCACACTTACTTGATAACTCTTCAAAAACTCAAAAAAAAAATTTATGCTGTTCTTCCCATATGATTTTTGTTCATTGGCTTAAATATTCTCAGTCCTTTCAACTGATCCTTTTCTTGGCACATTTTTCAGTACCTTCATTATTCTGGTCACCGCTGTGGATGGCCCACCAGTATGTGCTTCCTTATATGTGATGCCTAGAATGGAACCCAATATTTTATTTTTTATTTTTATTCTTAGATTCAATGTAATTTATTAAAGGTAGAATCTATAGGACTTAGCGATACCAGAAACACCTGCAAAAAGCAGTAACTTGGGACCAGGGGTGGGGTAGGGAAGAGAACCAAAACTCTGCCCCAGGTCAGTGACAGATGAGCATGAACACAGTATTTCACAATATTTTGCAATATTTTATAATTTATTTTGAGAAATAAAATCAGTGTTCATGAATGTAACAGTTCAGTGCTAAGTGAGGGAGGGCCCGTAAATACTATAGGAAACTAAAGAAGTGAGTAAGCAAAAGGGGCTTCTTAAGGACAAGAATTTTGTGGTTCTGTAGAAAAATGACATTCCCTCCATGTCTCTGCTTCTGTATCACCATGTTTCTTGCTAATTCTGCCTTTGTCTCTTTGTCTTTGTCTTTCTCTCTCTTAAGCCCCATTGGGAGCAGGTAGAATAAAGTCCACACTGACTATTGCCAGAGTTCAGTCTAGTTGGTTCTAAAAGGCAGCTCCATTAATGAGCTCCCACTCAGCAGTTTAAGACAGCTCCCAAGAGAGGCTAGACCTCTAATTTCTAGTCCTAACTAATTCTTAGTCCTTAATAGTCTTTGACTTAGAGGAAGTTTCACCAAAGAATCTGACAGACCAGTAATGTATAAAATGATAGGCCTTTTATTATGTGCATTTTAACTTTCACAGGAAGTTCAAGACCCAAAGCAAAGCTCCTAGGGGCAGCAATATGGGTAAGCAAAAGCAATGAAGGTCATGGCCATGTGGGTCACTAGGACCTCAAGGACACCAGCCTGTGACTGGCGAAACAGAGTCTACATCACTCCTCCCAGGAAACTGGGGAGAAGGAAGGCAATAGAGGAAAACCTAGGACTTAGCTAGTTTCATGCCAGGACAACTCTAAAAGGCAAGAGGAGCCAAAGGCCATTTTATAGGCAAACAGTAGTTCTCATTCAGGCTCATCTTGTTGAATTCTTGTCTCTGATATTATAGACAGGGACATGCTAGGTACTGATTAATGTAGAAGCCCCAGCGAACAAAGCCTTGTATGAAAGTTTTAATGGAAGTGACAAGCAAGAGATATCAGGTCAGAAGAGAGATATGCCCATTCTCTAGAGTAGAATTCGCCTGAAGCAAGTGATCATTATGGGGCTGGTGGGTCCTAGGTCATTTTGCTGTCACAAGACCTTTGCTCTCCCTCTTAAAAAAAAGTTTTATTGATGTCTTTTGTTTCTACATAATATTCTTTTCCAAATATGATCTCCCACCCTCTTCTACTTAGTACCCTTCCCTTGTAACAAAGATTTGTATGTGCATACACATACAACATGCAGATATACTCACACATGTATTTCATATATGTCAAATGACATACATACATTTCACATGCACATGCAAATATATTTGAAACAGTTCAGCAAACCCAATCAATATATCATACATACCTCAGAGTATCTCTAATATTCTACATCTTAGCTTCCCACCTCATCTTTCCAACAAAAGAAGAAAGTTCATTCTCTCATTTCTTTTCTGGGAACAGTTTTGGTGATTATAATTACACTGTATTTGGTTTTATTTAATATTCTTTCTGCATACATTGTTAAAGTCCCTGTGTATACTCTTGTCCTGATTCTTCTCGTATGCTATATATGCTGTGGTTCATATAAGCTGTCTCATGTTTCTCAGAATTCTCTGTATTCTTTGTTTCTTATGGTATAACAATATCCCACTTCGTTCCTGTATCATAATCTTTTTAACCACTCCACAATCAGTAAGCAGCCAGTTAGCTAGTTCTTTGCAACCACAAAAAGTTCAGCTGTGAATATTTTAGTTTACATGGAGAAGACCTTTCTCTTTTATTTTGACCTCCTTAGGGCATATGCCCTTGCTCTACCTCTTTGGAAGAAGTTGCTCCCTCATTAACACCAAGGCTTGACTCAAACAGTTCTCAAAATGAAAGTCATCACAATACTTTTTGTAGGAAATCATTAAAAAGTCAATTTACTTAAACCTTGGGTTTGGGTGGTGTGTGTGTGTGTGTGTTTAGTAAGAACATACTGCTATTGCTGTTGTGCCAAGAATAAGAGCAAGCAGAGACCTGGGTTCAAGGTAAATTTAGGTGTAGATTTATTGATCAAGCGTGCGACTACCTGGAGTATGAACTCCAATCAGGCAGTCTCTAATGGATCTCACAGACTTGATTATATGGACCAGAAAGAGGAACCACAACCAGGGAAGGGGGCTAGCCAAAGCTCTGATGTTACAGAATCTAGAAGAGCGGACTGGTTAGCTATTTTGGGAGTATGGCGCAGGGGTACAAAAGCTTTAGGGTCCAACCCCCAATGACATAAGGGTCCCTCCCAGAACAGGTGGGGTACATGATCATGAGGAGGGGGACTGGAAAGTCCCAGGGTCATGTTCTGGGCACATGCTCTGGGTAGGGGGTGCAGGGTCCGAATGCTGGATCACAGGGAACGGAAATGGGAACTGGAAAATCCCAGAATAGACCAAGGTCATGTTCTGGACAAAGGGTGTAGGGACCCTACTTGGCCAACAGAAGAGGACAGGGTGGTCTATAGTCTTGCACCCCAGGCTAATCATTGTACAGTATAGGAAAAATACAGAATGCTAATTTGAGGAAGTAAGGAAACTATGCCTTTTGGCAACATGCCCAGAATTTTGTCTTAAGCAATTTCTAGCTGTGACAGAGAAGTAGAGGCAGAGAGGCAAAAATATAAAAGGGGCTTAATGGTGGGACACAGGTGGGCCACACTCAGGTGGTGGGCAGGTGCCCCAGGACTTGAATTAAGGCATAACACTGCCTATAGCCAGTACTGAGATTTTCCCTTTGGGGATGCAGTATAGGAGACGAATCATCCTAACCAAGGTCACCTCTAAACTCAAAAGTATAAAAAAACATAGCAATGTGTCCAACTTATGGCACATACTTTTCTATATGTAATAACTTACTTAGTGCTGGTGACATGAATACTCAAGAAATATTTATTGTTGAATCATAGAATTTTACTGCTATAAGGGACCTCAGAAATCATCTGGACCAACTATCATACTTCATAGATGCTTAAGACAATATAGCTGGTCTGTGGCCTTTATCTCTACTCTTCTGACCTCTATTCTAGTTTTCTTTCCACTAGTCAGTGATTTCACAACCGTCCTTTCCTATTCCCTTTTAACTTCATGAAAAACCTTTTGGATATTTCAGGGATAGCCATGTGGTGCTGAAGTAAACTTCTTCTTTAGGTCCTCTTAGGTCAGATTCCTTAGGGATCTGGGGAGAGGATGAAGTATCTAATCAACAGCTAGAATGCTGATCATGCAACTGCTTAATTATGCCAATTGCATAATTGCTTAAAAGTACACAAGTGTCATGTGATAGCAACTCCTTCAGGGTCAGTCACTGAACAGTCACAGAGTCTGAGTGCACATGGGTGGAGGAGACTTCAGAACTCATCTTGTTTAATCTTTCTCTGTTTAAGAATCCTCTCTATTATATCCTGTCAAGTGCTTGAAGACTTTAAGTAAGGAAGAAGTCACTCCCTTCCAAGATAACGCATTCCACTGCAAGATAGCACTGATTGTTAGGAAGCTTTTTTGTGTGTGAACCTAGATCTGCTTCTTGGCACCTCCCACCATTGATATAAGTTCTGTCTTTTATCGTCAGTCCCTCTCCTACTCCTTTATTGAGTAAGTGGGTGATCTGATCGGACCTCACTTGGGGAAAATAACTTTGGTAGCCAAAGAAAGGATGGATGAGAGTGAACTCTGGGATGTTGTAGAGGGAATAGCAAGGATGGACCAATATATGACCTGGGAGCTGCCTTCTAATCCTGACATCCTATGGTTCTGGAGTAGAATTTCAGATGTCATTGGTGTAGGGTCTGTCCCAGTGAGTTTTTACTTGCACCAGGTAGATAATGACCTAGTTGTACCATAGATCAGTCTAGACCTGACACTGCTTTATGCAACCTGTCCTTGGGTAGCTGCAGGCAGGCTTCACCTTTTAGCCTCCCCTGGATTCAAATAGTATCTCCTGAACAAACCTGTTATGAATGCACTTGAAATCTGCTTCTGTGTCTAATGATTTCTGTCTCTTGATGTTTTAAATTATTCCAGGTAAACTCATCTTCATCTCTTTCTCTGTCTCTCTGTCTCTGTCTCTCTTTTTTTTCTCTTTTTCTCCCCTTCTTCCCTCTCTCTCTCCTGTCTCCACAGGGGACTCTTAACCTTTTCAATGACACAGATCACTTTGGCAGTCTAGTGAAATTTATGGACCTTCTTAGACTAATACTGATTTTGTTGCTATTGTTCAGTCACCCCATTGCTTCTCCACCCAGCTAGCCTACAGTCCATTGTTTCCTGAGTGAATTATAGTGTTGTTTAGTCATTTGAGTCAAGTCTAATTCTTCATGACCCCATTTGGGGTTTTCTAGGCAAAGATATAGAATGGTTTGCCATCTCCTCCTGCTAATTTTGCAAATGAGGAAACTGAGGCAAACAGGGGTGAGTGATTTCTCCAGGGCCACATAATTAGTAAGTGTCTGAGGCTGAAATCAGATCTTTCTGACTCCAGGCCTGGAATTCTATCCACTATAAGATTTATAAGTGAATATAATAAAATACATGAGATTACAAAAGAAACTAATTATATTGAAATGGAGTTATTAAAACATTTTAAAACAAATTAATAGATCCCACATAAAGAAATTCTGAATCCTTTGGAAAGTTTATAAATATAAGAGATGAGAAATAGCAGAAAAGTCATAGGATAGACAATGCAAAAAATAAATAGATTATGAAATAACTTTCCTTTTTGTTTCGCACTTTTCCGATTGAGAAAGTTCAAAGAAAAAACAGTTAGAAGAACTGAAATCCTAATGGAGGACATATGACCAAAATCAGCTGATAACAGCCTACAAGTAATCTTTCTTCCCTCAGGTTTCCATCCTTTCTCCAAGCTTTGGTGCCTCTAGATATGTATTTCATTTGAGGAGAAGGGGAAAGGGAGAATTAATGTTTAGTCATCATAGCCTTATCCAAGGCTTTGGGACCATTTACAGGAAAAACTTCACCTCACTCATTGCAAGGAAACACTTAAGACAAGGCACCAGATTGCTAGACTCAAGTTTAGGACCTTGCCAGATAACAAATATGAGTTGGAAAAGGATGGACATTGAAGCCAAAAACCAAAAAAGAAACAAAAAAAAGTTAGCATGATAACTGGAAGTCAGGGGGTAGGTGAGGAGAAAAGAGGACTTTTTTCTTTTTAATTTTAAGACACTTCTCCCAAATGTTCTGCAAATTTCTGTCCTTGATACATAGAAGGGATTGTTATCTCATTTAGTGTGGATTCAATTTAGTATATTCTTATTAATAAATAATAAATATTTTAATAAATGCCTGTTAAATTGAATACACCCTCCACTGGGGCAGATGATAGCCCTTCCATGCCTGCATTTCCATCAATCCTCCATCATGCTAAAGCTTTCCATTGTTTCCCATACTCACCCTTCAATCTACCTCAATGGCCAATGTTAACACTTGGGAAAATGTACCAATAATTATGCGTGTTGTAATGTAATACAAATGCATGCAATAACGCACCAATATGATGGGGCAGCTAGGTAGCATAGTGAATAGAGCACCGGCCCTGGAGTCAGGAGGACCTGAGTTCAAATCTGGTCTCAGACACTTAACACAAAAACTATCCATGTGACCTTGGGCAAGTCACTTAACCTCAACTGCCCTCCAAAAAGCAAAAAGAAAAAAAAATAATAAAAGACACAGGGATGTAAAAAAAAATAATGGACTGATATTATTTTTTATTCTTGCTACATGACCAACCCACCTACTTTTTTGGCTCTAATATTCTGGTTTCATTTTTAGTAAGAACGTCAATGAAGATGTAATTAGGTTTCTTTAGTTGGCTTGTCCTTAGACAAAGATTGGACATTAAATGCCAACAGTTAAATTAACTTTATAGGTAGTCTGAGAACTAGGTGATCCTAACCATATTCTGGTCCCTTTTTATTTACTTGATCAATATCCACGTGACAGAAACTATGCTAGACTTTGGAGATACAAATACATAAAATCTATGTCTGTTTGTATTCCATCACTGCAGAAGTGGAAAGGTGCCACCTAGAACTAAAGGCTGCATTATATTTTTATCTGTTTCATGGATCCCCATTCTTCAATCATTTTAGCATCTATAATAATTTCATTGAGTTGGAAACTTCCTCCATAGATGTATGTTACCCTCTGATTTAGTGGATGGTCTTCAGGAGCCACTGTGACTGAAAAATTCATCACCCTGTGGGTAACCTCATGATGACCTCTATGGGGGCTTAGCTGGGCTGGCCCTTGAACAATACTCACCTATTTGGTTGCCTGGCTTGTACTTCTAAAGCCTTTCCAGTTTGGTAAAGCCTTCCAGAGCTTGAACTCCACTGGCATAGCTTTCAAGGGCTCAGGTAACTGCCATAGTATAATGAGGCATCAGAGGGAGATTTTCATGAAGGCTGCGAACTCCAAGTCATCCCCTCCTCCTGAGAAAAGTTTGGAGGCAGTGCAGGTGAAGATAAACCAGGACATCCTCATTGCTATAATAGATAAATCTCACTGCAGAAGCATTTACCAGAATATACAATAAATGGCTCTCTGCAGCTTAATTTATCTTGCCTTTTATTTTGGAGGGCATTTTCATTAGAAATAGCTGGCAAAACTTCAGCATATATTAAAGCATTGAATATACTGACTGGTCCCTTAATTTATTGAAGTCAGGGCAGCTGACTCAGAAAAAGCAGTCCATAGATTGCATACCATGTCCCCAGTGCCTGCATAGAGCCTACTCTTAATTTCAATGAAAGAAATGATTCTCCATGCTCATTTCCAATACTTGTTGTGAGATCTCCTTATATGCTCTCATCTTGCCTTATGAGGCCATTTACCGCTTTCCAGAAAGCTGTAGTTTCTGGAAACTGCTGACCCTGGATTCAATGTCTTCAGAGACCTGTGTCCTGCTCATTGTCTATTCTGAAATGGGGTGTTATTGGTGGTGCCCTGTGCTGCTATTTACTGACAAGAACTAGTACTGACCTACCCTGGACCATTCACAGGGGAACCAACTGGGGAAATTCATTCTGGATGCAGAGGTTGTCATCAAGAGTCTGATTTATGCCACACCTGGCCCTTGTGGGGTTCCTATTAATAATAATCTGACAATAACAGTAATAATGAGAACTGACATTTATATAAAACTTTAAGGTTTACAAAGTGCTTTATCTCACATATTTTATTTCATTTGACTTACCCAAACAACCTTGAGAATTTGGAAATATACTTACATGATCAGATTGGCCATGGAATAGCAAATCCTTTGGCCAGACCTGTCAGATGGAGTCCTGGTCTGAGGAAATGCAATGCACAGATAGTTTTCACTTAGAGAATTATCTGTCACTTAGAGACTACTTTAGGAACACAAACAAAACAAAAGAAACATTGACAGCTTATTTGTTAAGTACTAGGGAAAGAAGAGCAACTTGGGCCTTGTTCCAGGGCACCAGAATTTTGAAGTCTTAGGAATAAATGAGCAGAGCACTTAGTTAGAAAGAATAATTACTTAAAATAAGATCATAGAGCAGGGGATATTAACTGTTTTGGGGAGATGGACCCCTTTGATATTTTGGTAAAGTTTATGAACTTCTCTTCCCATAATGATTTTTTAAATTATAATTTTGGGAAATGCTAAATTTCATTTGGAGGTTAATGAAAATAAAGATACATTTTCCTCATCTAAATTCATGAAACCCTGAAGTCTATCTGGAGACCTCCAATGGCACCAGGTTAAGAACTCCTGATCTAGAATTTTAGAAAGCACCTTATTAGTTAACCTTCTTGTTTTACAGTTGAGGTAACTGAAGCCCATAGAGGTTGTGACATCCAAGCTGCCATATTCTTCCCACTCTCCCCTTCCCATACACACCAGATCCAACTCTGCTCCCTATTTCCATCCCAAGTTTTGTTCCAAGTTAAAAAAAAGAGAAATGTGACTCTCATTAAGTATCTCCACAGTTCTTACCTGAGCCGGGGGCACCAGAACCCTGTGAAACGTTAATACCTACAGGTGTTTTGTGCTTGAGGGTGGGGCTTGAGTTGTGGAGGTTGGGAGGCAAGGGAGGGAAAACTTACAAGGAGTTTCTCCCAGGCTATACAATCCAAGTGGAGTGCTGTGCAAACACTGTTACAAACCAAGCTGGTATGATGAGTATATGTAGTATTTTTTTGAAGATATAGTTGATATGTATGTTAACAGTGGCCTCAGGATCATGACAACAGGTGCCTTATGGGCTCCTCCCAAAAGACTGCAGGAGGCATATTATATTGTATTACATTCCAGAAACACAAGATTTGCTCTTCAGTAATAACCAATAATCAACAGCTCAGTGGTAGAGAAAAAGGTTTCATATCAATCCATGTTTAAAGCTCCATACCTGGAAGATAGCAGTAATGTTTCTCTAATGTGTGGTTAGAAGCAAGAGTTGATGAGTCCTTGTGTTACAAATACCCAGCCAAACATAATTCTTCCTGATTTGTGTTGGATTCTCAGATATGTATTGGAAATCAGATGTTATGAAAGCAGGGGAGTCCCCATTAAGAACCCCTCCAGAAGAAAGAATAGAACTCTCCTGACCTAAGAGGCTTTCTAAGGCATGATAGAATGTAACAGAGGAGTTGCTTCCGTGAATCCAGATTTCTAGTCCTTCAACTCTGGGTCCCCACTGCCTAATCAGATTTGGTCTAAAAATGCTGAGCAGAGAATAATCACAATAGATACCAACAATTGGAAGATCAGGACCCTTATTTCCAATTCATGTTTATCATCTGACAGGTTCTAAAACCTGAGCCCAGTGCCCTGGAGATTTGCTTTAATAATCTCCCTGCAGTGCAAAGGTAAAAGTATTCTTGTAAATGAATGCATTGTCCTGAGTGTGGCTATGAAAATTGGAGACTAACCCGCTCTTCCCCCTTCTGCCCTCTTGAAATTCAATTGCACAATCCAAGGTCCAAGACCTGGGAGAGCAGGTAGGGGTCATGCGGAAAAAGGGGTATTTGTCTGCAGTCAACTCCTGCTAGAAATTTCCTAGGCATGAAGCGCAACTGACAGGGTTTTTGTTTGATGTAGAAAATAAAGAGTTAATGAGTATAATTATAATGACTAAGATAGGCTCTGGAGAAGAGTCAAGAAAACAAACTCTCCCCCACCCTTTACAGAAGTGAGGGACTATGGGTGCAGAATAATGCATATATAATTAGACAAAATGAAGATACTGATCAGCTTGACTAAGCTTTTTTTTTAAATCTTGGTTACAAAGAATGACTTTCTGGGCATAGAAGGGGAGGGATATACTTGGAAATGTAAAAACAGAAGAGATCAATATAAAGAACTATATTATGATATTGTTATTTATAAATCATATAATATTATTTTTATAATTATAGAAAAATGTTAAGCTGAACTAAAACTACTAGGAATGAAATAGGCTCAGGATTAATGCAATAATTTGAAGAAAATTTAGATGGAAATGAATACTCTTCTTCCTCCTCTACCTCACCCCTACCAAAAGACAGAAACACAAAAATATAAATTAAAAACAATACAGAAATAGAAACATGCAGATAAAAATACAGAAGTCCAAACTGTAGCCCATGTCAGTGCTCTGAATGATCTTATACCACTCACCAGCTGTATGACCTTTATTTGTTCACTTAACCTCTCTAGGTCTCAGTTTCCTCATCTGTCAAATGAGAATGTAAGACCCAATGATTTCTAGGGTCCTATCCAGATATAATAATTTATGATCAAAGGTCCCTTATAGCTCCAATAAAATGTGATTCAATGGTCTAAGTCTCTTCCCCTCTCTGCTATCTATAAAGTAATGATGTTGGATTGAGTGACCCCCAAGGTTCTTTTCAAGTATGAAACTCTCAGAAGTCATTGAAAACCTGCTTATTGTTTGTGCTTTGTTTTGAAAGAGGACCGTGACATTAGGAAGGTGATGTTATGACTTGCAACTGGATTTAAGTGAGGCAAAGCTCTGCAAAGTCACCAGCCTCGCTCTTTCCTCTGGAGCAATCTGGGTCCAGTGGCAAGATATAGATCAGGACAACTGGATATGGCTCCAGATGCAGAGGGAGACGCTGGTCTTTTTGGTTTACTGGAAAAGGAAAGATAGGAAAAAATATCCTCACTTTTCATTTGCTTGTCTTTCCTGGATGACTCAGGAGGAAGATTCCAACATTACCGCCTATTCAATCAGCTACAATTAAGATGGGGCTGGAAGCTTTTAGGTTTCTAGATCAAAACAGACCTAGTAATGAATATGTTCCAGTGGGCCCTGGACAGCACCAAGTGAGCTGCCCTGAGCTAGGCAACACATTCACTTCATTCATATTTGAATGCTTGAATTATTCATGCTTCAGCACTATTCACCTTAAAACTCTGGTGGTTTTTGTCTTGTAATAGGTTGTCAGTGTCAGGTTTAGCTCCAGCTCCTGCAAAAAGAACCATCAGTCCTAGGTCAAAGGAGAAGTCCCTGGAAGCTAAGTTACCCAGGGATATAGAACATTCATGGCCCTGTGAGGATTCATGTTTAGACCTGTAACATCTTCAATATGGATTTTCTGAGTATCTATCTCATTTCCTCAGAACTAACCTTTTGGAAATTTATTCAATACTTCAAAAGATCCATGATTTCTTCCTACTTAGTCTTCCTGTTTCGTATCTCTCCCCTTTCCAATGCATCCTTCAAACAGCTACCAAAACAACATTCTCAATACCAACCTCACCATGGCTCCTCTACTCTAAAATATTCAGTGGCTCCTTATTGACTTTAGAGGAAAAAATACAAACTCTTCACCTTGGTGTTTAAAACCTTCTATTACTTGGCTCCTACTACAAACTCATCCCATATTACTCCGCTTGGTGCCCTCTGTGTTCCAGACAAACAGAACTGCTTATTGGCTGTTCCCTGAACTCCAAGTGTGACCATTCGTTTCCATTCGTTTCCATAGTTCCTCACCTCCAGCTCTTAGAAGCCTTAGCTTCCTTTAAAACTCACCCTAGATGCCACATCCCATAAGAGGCATTTCCCAGCTCTGTAGATGTTAATGTTCTCTCCCTTCTGATATTACTTTATATTTATTTATTCCATTGTATTCCCCCAATGGAATATGTTTCTTAAGGTAGGGAATGTTTCTTTTTTCTGTCTTTATAATTCCAGCACTTAGCATGATACCTTGAACACAATAGACACTTATTTGTTGAATTGGCTTTCTTCCACTGGGTCAGGGAGGTAATTAGAATAGGGCTTTGTCCTATGGCTCTACCATGAGGGAATGGTACAATTTCTTCTTCCAGGATATGTGAAACTCTCCCTTTCTGTGACAATCCAGAGACCACTGTCCACATATCTCACAATTTCATAGATTTAGAGATCAAAGCAAGGATATACTGGGGAATATTAATAACCAGCTCTCTAAGACATACTTTTAAGTTTAATTTTTATTATTAACACTCTCTCCATCATTCTTTAAACTCTATCAAATTAACATATCAATAAATTGAAGCCTTCTATGGATTTCTGAGATATAAGGGCTCATATTAAAAATCTAACAATTGGCTCTCACAAACTGGTTGAAGCTAACTTCAGTATATTCCTTCCTCTCAGGGCCCTTAAAGATAGCCTAGTCCCCCCTCTGTATTTTAATAAGGCTTGGGGGGGGGGAGTAGTAAGTGCCTAAGAGGACACAGGTAATGAATGTCAGAAGCTAGATTAGAACCCAAACCTTTCCATTTCAAATCTAGAGATCTTTCCCTATTTCCCCAGGACATCATAGGGTCACATAGGCTTAGAGCAGGAAGGGAACTTAAAAAAACTATATACCTTAACTGTCTCATTTTACAGAAGAGAAACTGAAAGCCAAGGAAGTTATTCACCCAAGGTCATGAAGATTGTATGTGACAGATACAGGATTCAAACTGAGGTCCTCCGGATAGAACCTCTTCAACCTTGTGCTATATCAGTTCTTAGTCAAGGTTCTGATGTGGGTTCTTCCCCTGTCTTTGTAGATCATGGCCTCTTCACACCCCATCGTATGGGTTCGTTAACTCTAAAATATTATCACCTGATGTGGAGCCTCTCTGAAAGAGCTGGTCTTTGTACAAAAGGTTAGTTTTGAGGAAATGAGATAGATACTCAGAAAATCCATACTGAAGATGTTATGGGTCTAAACATGAATCCTCACAGGGCCATGAATGCTCTATATCCCTGGGTAACTTAACCTCAAGGGATACAGACTACATTCTAAGATGTAGCTAGGTGGTGCAGTTGACAGAACAGAAGACCTACAGTCAGGAAGATATATGTTCAAATCCAGCCTCAGATACTTCTAGGGGCATGACCCTGGGCAAGTCATTTCTCCCGTTTTACCTCAGGTTCCTCATCTGTAAAACTGGGACAATAATAGCACTTACACTGATTAAATGAGGCAATAATTGTAAAATGCATAGTTCAGTGCCTAGCACATAGTAGGCAATATGTAAATGTTAGCTATCATCATCATCATCAGCCTGCTTGGTGAATCTGTCAGACCTTATGCTTTATTGTCATAGACTTTGAGAAACCAGGATCCCTATCATAACTATGACATATCAAAGAGAACATTAGTGTAGGTTTACAGAAAGTATTGAAATAAATTGTTCTCTCCCTATAGCTCAGTTTTGTATCCAAAATATTTTGCTCCTGGGTGGTATCTTTCTGATACTGCAGGCAACTTTAAAAATGCAAATGGCAGTGGGAGTGGTGGGGTATTATAAAAGAAAATGGAAGCTAAGAGGCAATAAAATTAACCTGTAATTTAGCTAATCTTCCTAATTGAGCTAATAGCCTTACTGAACCTTTGCCTGTTTGAATAAAACACTCAGCCCTCTTTGCTGGCCAAATCCTCCAGTGAAATTAGGGTATAATAGGGTTGATTATGCCCCTGAGGCCACACAGGGAAATGTTTTCAGATCTGGGGAAAACAGCTCCCACAGGCCCAGTCCTCACCCCATTAAACCAGAGGTAACCCCATTAAACTTAGAACTCTCAACTTGGGAAACAGGAGAGGCCTTGCCAGGACAACTCTGAAGTTACAAATGAGCATCATACCTTCAACTGGCATGGAACCACCAGGGCTGATGGGGAAATGAGTTGCAGTAAGTGGAGGAATAATAAAGCACAGATCCCTTGTCAAAGGATTAGCATCTTTGGGCAATTAGTAATTCTGGAAAAGAGGATTAACTAGCACTAAACTAGATATTAAAATGTACTAGCTTTGTTTGATGGAATTTATCTTCTTCCAGGATGAACCATCATGTTGTTTAGATGGACTTCTCATTGTGCAGTCATTCTGTTGTGTCTGACTCTTCATGACCCTGTTGACCATAGCACCCCAATACTGTCTATGGGGTTTTCCTGGCAAAGATACTGGAGTGGTTTGCCATTTCTTTCTCCAAAAGATTAAGGCAAACAGAAGTTAAATGATTGGTCTGGATTCATGCAGCTCCTGATTTCAGGTTCTAGTATTCAATCTACTGGGTCACCTAGCTGCCTCCTTTAGATGCACTTAAGGATGCTCTAAAGAGGAGAGGCCGGGCGGGCGTCTTCATTTGACTCCCCCGCATTCGACACGGCGGCGTCCATGGTACGGCGATTGTCTCGCTTGCTGCCCATCTCTTTCCGAAGCCGCTGCCGCCCGCGCCAGGAAACGACAAGGCCGGGCAGGGAGAGGAACCTCAGCAGCTCTGGTGGCATCCCGAGCCGCACCCGGAACCCCCTGTACGAGCACTTGCGTGAGGGCTACAGCGCGCGCCCCCAGCTGGACATGGAGAGGCTGTGTGCCCACCCAGAGGAGGCTGCGCGCGCCTTGGAGCACCTCAAGGGGGAGCTGAGACCCGCCTACCGACCTATCGGAGATTATTTCTACTTGGAAATCCCTGGGAAGACTGAGGGAAGAGATCTAGGCGCTGGAGGAGGAGAGGGCGGCTGTAGCCCAGAAGGTCAAAGCTCTGGTGGTCAGCCGAGACAAGGATTTTCTCCAACAGGATCCCGTCTATCAGAACAGCCGGGCCCAGGGAAGGTCCATCCCTACACGACTGGAAGCCCTGTATGCAGACCAGGCCCATCTAGAAGAGATCTTCTACACACTGGCTCTCCGACTCCCCAAACAGACCCACCCTGATGTGCCTTTTGGTGATGAGAGCCAGGCCTGGGTCCTGGAGGTGATTGGAGAGAAGCCAACCTTCACCTTCCACCCCCCCGGGCCACCTGGAGATTGGGGAGAAGCTAGATATCATCCGGCAGAAGCGTCTGTCCCATGTGTCTGGCCAGCGATCCTACTACCTTTGTGGCCCAGGTGCCTTGCTGCAGCATGCCCTGATCAGCTTTACCCTCAGCAAACTTGTCCAAAGGGGTTTCACAGCCATGACGGTGCCAGACATGCTCAGAGGAGCTGTGTTTGAGGGCTGTGGGATGAGCTCCAATGCCAGTCCTTCTCAGATCTACAACATTGATCCTTCCCGATTTGAGGACCTCAACCTGGCAGGGATATCAGAGGTGGGGATTGCAGGATACTTCATGGATCATGCAGTGTCTTGGAAGGACCTGCCCATCAGGGTGGTCTGTTCCAGCACCTGCTATCGGGCAGAGACGAACACAGGGAAGGATCCCTGGGGACTTTTCAGAGTCCACCATTTTAGCAAGGTAGAGATGTTTGGGCTGACGTGCTCGGCGCTGCTGGAGGAGTTTGTGTCCTTGCAGAAGGAGATCCTGACAGAGCTGAGCCTGCACTTCCGGGTCCTGGACATGCCCACCCAAGAGCTTGGCCGTCCTGCCTACCGCAAGTTTGACACTGAGGCCTGGATGCTGGGGCGCGGCTGCTTTGTGGAGGTCTCCAGCGCCTCTGACTGCATAGATTTCCAAAGCAGACGGCTTCATATAATGTACGAGACTGAGATGGGAGATTTGCGGCATGTGCATACGGTCAATGGAACGGGCTGTGCGGTCCCTCGAATCCTCATTGCTCTCCTAGAAAGCAACCAGCAGAAGGATGGCTCAGTGCTGGTGCCCGATGTCCTCCAGCCCTACCTGGGCACTGAGCGGCTCTCTGCCCCAATACACACCGGCCTCAGATACATTGGTCCCAACCAGCCCCGGGCCTCTTGATCCAGGACACCACTGCATCCAGTTCCAGGCTCTTTGGTCCTGGGGGACAGGACAACTGGGGGACATCTGCCCTAGTCCCATTGGTCCCTTTATCACCATTTGGACACCAAATGAGGACTGTTGATGAGGAAGCACATCCTTGCTTTACAGAGCCCACAGAGCAGTGGAGATAGCACAGTCCCCTTGAGTTTCTGCTGTCCCACTAGGAGAGGAAAAAGTTGGGGGGAGGAGTGCCATTCTGTTCTGTCCCCTGTGGCCACACACACAAAAAATGATGCTCTAAAGAGATGAACTAAAAAGATACCATGTGAGCCCAATGTCCAAAAACTTACAATTCCAAAATTCATCCCTGACTACACATACCAGAATGGCCCCCATAAGTATTCCCATTGATCTATGGGACAGAGTATGACAGGACAGTTGAAAAATTAGAGATGAAGATTTAGGTGGTTTGAATGATGATGACACTCCTAGATGCTAACAGAAAAGAAGTTCATCCAGTCAGTCAATCAATAAGTATTTATTGAGCACCATCTATATCCACTACAGTATAAACATAAAAATCATTTCCATGCTAAAATTTAAAACTTTATAAAGTTTACTAAGTATTATTCCTTTTAATCTGAGTCTCCAAAAAACTTGACAGTGGTGATCCAATCCAATTTAACAAGCATTTATCAATATGTTGATAAATGAAACACACATTGATATTTCTTTCTTGAACAATGGATCATACAGTTACAGATTTGTAAAATTTAGGAGCTGAAGTAACCATGGATATTATATCTTCAAGAGAAAAAAATTAAAGAGTTTTGTTTCTTCTTTTTGGGTAACATTACAGAATTTCTTGAAATTGTTTCAAAAAGAACAAAGAAAAAGGACAAAATGCAATCGAATTTTGTGGAATTGAATTGAATTGAATTAAATCTGTGGCCTCTGACTGCAAAGGGGATGGAATCTTGGCCCCATTTTCCTACTTTTCCTTATTCTTCAAGGCTGTTATGGCTTTTGGAGGAAAGATAAAGCGGAATTTGTAAAATCCCATAGCGAAGGTATGAAGAAAGATGTTTGGATGTGGGATGGGAATAGGGAAGATCAATGCACCAGAATCAGGACAGGGTTAGACTGATGTTAGATTTCAAGTATAGAAACTTGATTTGTTCACTTGGGCTCATGGTGAAATAGTGAAAAACTTCTCATGTTTACAAAATGTCTATAAACTTGGATCTAAGGGTGGCTAGGTGGCGCAGTGAGTAGAGCACTGGTCCTGAAGTCAGGAGGACCTAAGTTCAAATCCAGCCTCAGACATTTAACACACACACACACACACACACACACATACACACACACACACACACACACACACACAAAACCTAGCCATGTGACCTTAGGCAAGTCACTTAACCCCAATTGCCCTCCAAAAAAAAGCAAAAAAACCCAACTTCGATCTACATATAAAATGAATGAACTAAGGAACGAATGATGGATGGATGGATGGATGGATGAAAAAAATTAAGTGCTTACTGCATATGTGTAAAGTATAGTTCTCAGCTCTGGGATACAGAGAGAAAAGTAAGATAGCCCCTGTTCTCAAGGAATTCACATTCTAATGGGGGAAGACATTATGCATATTGGAGATTGTGACTGCAAGTCAGATGGAAAGATCCCATGGTCCTTTGGGTGTAGTGGCGAAGTAAATGGCAATGCATCTTCATTAATGTCATTTCCATTGATAAAACCTTATCTAAAACTAAAGGACCATACTAAAGATGAAGCAAAGGGCTCATGGAGAAGACATAGAGGAATCCTGAAGTGTTGTATTGACATACTTCATCAGATCAAGACATTGATTGCAAACCAAATCACAAATCCAACAAGGCCCTCTACCTCCCTCCTCCTGATCCCCCACCCCAACCCCATCATAAGAGAATGTATAAGTTCTAACTCATTGTCCCAAGTCTCTCCATCTTGAAAATAGTTATCTAAAACAACAACAAATGAAAGCATTGTAAATAGGAGGTCTCACTGCAGGCTGTATATTGTAATGAACTGAATTTACAAAGAGATAAGGGAGTAATTCTTCCCATTAGTAGAAGAATCAACAGAGTTCTTTTCACTGCTAAGTTCCCTGGATGTTTTCAAGTATTTATTTACAGGCTACTGTCTAACAAAGAAGCTAGGTCTTTGGATAAGGAGCTTAGAAACTTCAGGCTAAATTGCTAGGAGCCATTGAAACTGAGGAGCAAGCTGAAATTAATTTAGCACAACTCTGAAATAATAGTATAAGTCACAGAGAAATTAGGATTTAATTTACATAGATTCAATTTGCATGCAACATTTGAGGGACATATCTGTTATTCCTTTACTAAAGCATTCCTTTGTGGTAGAAGGAAAAGAGCTTCATATTTAGAGGCAGAGGAGCTGCTATTACAGTTTGGACTTCTGCTATTACAGAAAGGACTTAAGTCCTTTCCAACTTCTGGGTCTCATTTTCACATTTCTGATACGAAGGAGTTGGGTTATATGTCTACTAACATTCTCTTCCAGCTCTTAATCTGTGGTCCTATCATGGCTTATGATGTATAGGAAGGGTTCATAATCTTTTGTGTGTTTCATGGACCCCTTTGGTGGACTGATGAAACCTATGAACCCTTCCTGGAATAATGTTTCTAAATAATGGAAGAAAATGCTAAGTTCAGGTTAGAGTAGTGAATATAAAGATAGTTGGGTTTTTTTTAATCATTCAAGTCCATGGACTCTATCCATGGACCCTTTGATGATCAGTGGACCCCAGGCTATTCCTGTCATAAAGTGACATTGGGTGTTCCAGGGTTAGGACAGGGGAACAATAGCTTTGGCACTTCCTACCAAGCTGGAAAGGACTGAAGATACTTGGGAGGTACTGAGTTTACCCTCACTGGAGGTCTCCTTGCAAAATCAGATAACCATTTGTTGGGGATTCTTGTTCAGTTATGAGTTATAGTCTGAGAAGTCTCTTATAGGTCTGAAATTCTGTGTTTTTGAGCAAATGCCCCACAACAGTGTGTTTGTCATCCAAATATTAGCCCAACTGGGTGCTGAGAGGTATAAGCCTAGAAGATTAGTAAATAACCCTAACTGATGAATATTTTTGGCTACAGTAACTAATGAAAACTGTCCACTAAAGCATGGAGGGGGTCTCCACACTGATGAAATTACATATATTTGAAACATTATTATTAGTTATATTAATTTTCATATTATACTTAATTCCTCATCAAAATACCCTAGGAAGTAGGTCATGAAAGTATTAGTAACTCTCATGTTTAAGGCGAGGGAAATAAAGCTCAGAGAAGTTTAGTGACTCACTGAAAGTCACACGGTAAGGAAGTGTTGAAATAGCAGTTTCTTGGCCAACATAGTGCTGTGTAGCCACAAAGGCTCTGCAAATATTTGTTGAATAAATGAATGGAGATGAACACCTGGATAAGATTCCCTACCAAAGGTTAGTCTGAGCAGAAGGTGAAACTCTTTTTCATTCTGGAGGCTGAGAGGAGGGTAGTGTGACTCAATCTTTCCCTGCAGAATCAAGGGTAGAGCCAGTATTTGTTCTCTGATAGAGCCAGCCCACCTCCACTCATGTGTTGCCTCAAAAGTTCCTCCTACATCACTCAGTGAAGCAGCAGCTATCTGCTCCCTGCCCTTGAAGAAATTAAATGAAAGTAGCTGAGCAAAACAGACAATCTATAGAGAGAAGAAAAGAATCATCAAATAAGTTTCCTAAGGAGAAGGAACCTTAAAGATCACCTCATTCAACTTTCTCGGAGGGGAAATCTTCTTGCAGCAGAAGGGAAGGGAGCAAAACCCCAGTCCTTCATCTTCTCCCTGTTCTCTCTTTAAAAGGAAGGTAGGACACAGGTATGCACTAAAGTGCCTACTATGTGCCAAGTACTGTGCTAAGTACTTTATAAATATTATCTCAAGCAGCTTAACCTTTCAAAGTCTCAGTTTTATCATCTTTACAATGAGATGGTATTTGACTAGATGAACAAGGGTATCCTTCAAGCTTAACTTGAAGCTTAAGATTCCTCAATTCTCCTACATACTTGTCCTTCCTGTTTTTTCACTTTTTGATATGCCCTAATACCACTGGTTTTGTCTAGGATACTAAGCTGGGCTGGATGTTGCCGCCACTTTTAAAAGAAAACACTCTCTTTTAAGAGAGATTAGCACCAACAAACTAGGAGGAAAATTTTAGAATTAGTTTTTTTTCCCCTTTTTTGGACAGCATTACTAAACTGGTAGACCAGAAGAATACCATACACACAGTGTACATCAATTTCAGCAAGCCATTTGACAAAATCTACTATGCTATCCTAATGGACAAGATGGAAAAAAATAGGGGATAGATAAGGGTAGAAGGTCTGAATAGCCAGACCAAATGAATAGTTATTGCTGGTCCAATGTCAGAGAAGAGGAAAATCTCTAGTAGAGGGCCTTCAGGATCTGTCCTTGGTCCTGAAATCAATATCTTTATCAACATCTTGAATAAAACTCATATATGTCATACTAATTCTATTGGGGAGGTGATGCAAGTCTGGAGGGTTAGCTAAAATATTGGATCACAGAGCCAGGAGTCAACATATTCTTGATATATTATAAGAATGAACTGAATCTAAATAGATGGAATGCAGTGGGAATCAATGTAAATGCCCATATTTGATTTCACAGGTATTGGATGGGAGAGGCATTGCTAAACAAATGTTTATACAAAAAAGCTGAAATTTTTAGCTTAATATGAGTCAAATGTTACATAGCAGGGGAAAAATTAAATGTGATGGTTTCAATAACAGAAATATAGTGTCCAGAATGTAGGAGGTGATAGTCCTACAACACTCTAGTGTTGGTCACTACAAGTGTAGGTCAGTACATGCTGGTGTACTGCATTCAGTTTTGGTGCCGCATTTTTGGAAGAACATGGACAATTTAGAGTATAACAAGGATTGTAAAGGGGATACTGTGCTAAAATCAATCAATCAATCAATAGGCATTTATTAAGCACCTACTATGTGCCAGGCATTGTGCTAAGCACAAAGAAAAGGTAAAAAAAAAATCTCATCTATCAAAGGGCTCAGATTATAATGGGAGAGAAAGCGTGATCCTATGTAGGCATATACAAGAAGACCAATTAAAGTCACAAAGAATAGTTAGTTTAGAGAAGAGATGATTTGGTCTGGAGGTAGTGGGTATTTGATAATCATCTTCAGGTATTTGAAAGACCGTCATGTGTAAGAAGGTTTAAAGCTATTGCCAGATGGGATCCCCGTCACTGGAGTTCTTCTGGCAGAAGCTGGATAACGAACTGTCAAGGATACTTTGGAGATAATTCCTCATTGGGCATAAATTGGGTTAAATTACCTGTGAGGTCATTTCTAATACTAAGATTTTTTTTCTATTCTGGAAAGAGAGAGGATGACAGAGTCTTTGGGGGAGGAGAGTAAAATCTTCTGAGGAAAGAATTCCAAGCATGAAGGACAGCCACAAAAAAATGTCCAGAGCAGAGAGGATGGAGTGTCTTATTCCTGGAACAGTCTACAGCATCAAAGAGTATGCGGTAGGAAGTAAGGTGTGAGAAGACTGGAAACATAAGAAGGGACTAAGTTATGAAGGACTTTGAATAAGTGTTAATCTCCTCCCTGTCGTGCTTTCATTTCATAGATGGAGAAACAGAGCCAAATTTGTTGATCAGTGGAAAGATCATATAGTCCAAGGGTGCTAGACTGGGCCTCCAGAGAATGAGTCCCAACTCTGACATTAGCTAAATATATAACTTTTGGTCAGTCACTTATTCTTTCTGGCCCACAGTTTCTTCATTTTCCCCAAATCCCATGATGTTTATGAATACTCTCATTTTCTTTGACCTTTATGTAATCTTTGACAATGTTGACCACCCTTGCCTCCTTAATATTCTCTTCCCTCTAGCTGTCAGGACATCACTTTCTCTTGGTTCTCCTCCTACCTGTCTCAGTCTCCCCTGCTGGATCCTCATTCAGATCATGCCCTCTAACCACAAGTTCTATCCTGTTTGTTCTGGTCCTCTTTTCTCCTCCCTCTATACTATTTTGCTTGGTGACCTCATCAGCTCCCATGGACTTAATTACCATCTCTAGGTTGGTGATTCTCAAATCCACTCATCCTGCCCCAACTTCTCTGATGACCATCAATTTAAAATCTAAAATTATTTCTGATAACTTTAATGGGATAGCCAGTAGACATCTTAAACTGGACATGTTCAGAACTAAACTCATTATCTTGTCCTCTAAATCTTTACCCACTCCTACATGCATTATTACTGTAGAGAGAATCCCCCCTCCCAGTCTCTCAGGCTTACAATCTAATTGTTAACCGTGACTCCTCACTGTCTTCTGCCACCACTACTCCATCCAATCTGTGGCCAAGGCCTATTGCTCTCACCTACAGAACATCTCTCAAATATACCTTCTTTTACTCTCTGACATTGCCACCACTGTGGTGCAGAACCTCAATATCTCATGCCTGGACTTTTGCAGTAGGTTGCTGGTGGGTCTGCCTGCCTCAAATCTTTTCTCCACTTCAATCCATCCTCCATTCAATGACTAACATGATTTTCCTAAAGCACAGGTCTGATTATGTCTCTCCATTTCATCTCTTGGATCAAATAAAAAAGCTTCTGTTTGGTATTCAAAGTATTTCATAACCTAGCCCCCTCCTATGTTTCCAGTCTTCTCACACATTACTCCCTACCCTGTACGCTTTGATCCTGTGGATTGTTCCAAGAATAAGACACTCCATTCTCTCAGCTCTGTATATTTTTTTCTGGCTGCCCTTCATGCCTGGAATTCTTTCCCTGCTCACTTCTGCCTACTGGCTTCCCTGGTTTTCTTTAAGTCTCAACTCAAACCCCATCTTTTATAAGAAGCCATTCCTAAACTCCTTTTATTTCTAGTGCCATCTCTCTGGTAATTATTTCTTACTTATCCAATATATAACTCACTTGTACATATTTATTCATTATCCCCGTCATTAGATTGTGAGCTCCTTTAGGACAAGAATTGCCTTTTGCTTCTTTTTTAATCCTCAGCATTTAACTTAATACATGTGTTGATTGATGAACTTCAGCAAATAATAGTCAATAAATATTTACTAAGTGTCTGTTATTTACCAGGTACTACAGTAAGTGCTAGAGATACAAAAAGGACAATCTCTGCCCTCAAGGAGCTCGAAATCTAATGGGAGAGACAATAAACAAACATAGATGTACCAACAAACTAAATGTAGCTATGTACACATATAAAAAGGAAGAAAGAGAGAGAGGGGAGGGAGAGGGAGAGGGAGACAGAGAGCGGGGGAGGGAGAGAGGGGGGAGGGAGAGAGAGAGAGAAAGAAAGAAAGATTAGCATTTGTATTATAAAAGAGATTGAACCAAATAACCTCTAATGTTTCTCCCACGTTTAACTTTCTTTTTTTCCACTCCCCTAGTTCCTTTAGCTGTTTGCTTATGTCACAAAGTAAATGGCCTGTCAAAATTGTTAACATTGTCCATCACCACTACCACCAACCACCACCATCATCATCATATTAGGTTGATCTTACATCATACGTCAAGGTTTGCCAAGTACTTTAGGTACATCATCTCATTTGACACCCACAACAAACCTGGGAATTAGGGGTTATTATTATTATGCTTATTTGGTAGGGCAGGAAACTAAGGTTCAGAGAGAGGTTAAGTGAATAATTCAGGGTCATACAAGTAGGAAATGACTGAGGAGATAATGGAACCCAGGGCTAGCAAACACCAAATTCCATTCTCCATCTTTTTGTGCCATGCTGTCCTGATATGGTAAATTGGTAACAGAACCAGAACTGGACGTAGGCCTCCAGGTAAGTCCCATGCTAATCTTCCCTGACCCAAAAAACAGGATCCAAGCCCAGGTTAAAGCTTTCTTTTCTTTTAATCCCTTCTCTAAGAGGACTCATTTCTGAATATAAATAATTGATCATAATGTGCATGAGCTCAGAAGCTGCCATGTGGTTGAGCCAGTGGCTCAGTTGGGAGGAAGAAGGCAGGGAGCTCATGCTTAAACACAGCCCATTTGGTAATGAATAGTAAGGAGGAGAGTGAGCCAGTGAAAGGTATGGGGCATGACAGCTTAATGGTGTTGGGTTAAAAGATTTTCTAAATTTGCTAGGGAGAGGGAGAAGCTCTAAGTGGAGGAGGTCCTACAATTATTCTTTCTTGGGGATGTCTCCACAGGCAATGGGGGGCAGAGGCTGAGCTTCATGCACAACTGATGAGCTGCAAGAGAGAAATGCATCCGCTCATTTCTATTCAGAGGGGGCATTCGTGTGGCGCCTTGTTCTGTAATGCCAAAGCACTCAGACAGAGATATTGGACTAGGACAGGAAGGAAGGGGGGTTTGGATGGGGAGGGCGTCTCCTGCCCTCCTGTCTGGGCTACACTCCAGATGAGACTATACCTGGCCTGGTCCACTCTCCTAATGCCCAAGGACTGCTTGCTCTTAAGCCCTTTCCCAAAATGCTGCCATGTTTCATTATTTTCCTCTGACTTCTACCCTCCATACCCCCAGTATCTCCTTTCCTCTCTTCTACCACTCTTCCCAAGACATTAGTACAGATGCAAAGTATAGCACTGGGCAGCAGCCAGAGTCCAGAAAAGTGAGTAACCAAGGATTTTTTTCAATTTGAATTTAATTTTAATTGAAATTAATTCAATTTAATGCTGAATTCTTTCAGACTCTGAGTTCTGTGACACATTCTCATTTCTATGGTGGGACAAGGGTTCTGTTTGGTCTTGAAGGTCAGAGTAGGAGCAATGAGTGTGTGGGGGAAAGGCGGGAAGGGGGTGTCTAGATCAAGGAATACAACACTTAACACCTGAGGCCATAGAAGCAGCACTCTGCAGTGTCAACCTGTAAAGAAAAAACAAGATATTTTAAAGGTACCTTGGAAAGAGCTTTAGCCTTGAAGTCAGGGAACCTGCATTTGAATCCTACTCACTATCTGTGGACCCTAGGCTAGGAGGCTAGTCACTGGAGCTTTCTGAGCCTCAATTTTCAGAGAGCAACAATATTTTATTATTGTCTTTGTATTTTAATCTCCAAAGCCCAGAAAGCTCCCAAAGGACAAAGATCTTACTCAAACTTTGTTTCTCCTGTATACCATAGCTACTCTCTGAATCTTTCTTGAATTTTAATTGAAATGAGTTGAACTGACAAATCTAAAATGCCTCAGCATGATAAATAGAAGAAATACTAGGAATTTCAGAGGGAAGAGACATATTTAGGTATATAGTAATTAATGATATAAGTTGCATGCATAGTTAACATCATTTAAGTCTGTCCTCTCTTTTTAATAGAAAAAAAGAATACTTGTATAAGGTGTATTGATCAGCAAGTGTTTGAATGAGGAAGAGGATGTTGGTCAGTTAATAATCAGCAAACATTTGTTAAGGGTCTACTCTGTCCCAAGCACTGTGCTAAGAGCTGGGGATAAAAGAAAAAAACATTAGTCCCTTCTCTGAAGGAGCTCACAGTCTAACATGGGAAGGGGGAAAGCTCTGAATTTGAAGTTGGACCTTCTGGGTTGGAAAATGTCACTTCCCTACTTACTTCCTCTGTGTGTATGACTTTAAACAAATCCTTCCCCTTCTCTTGGCCTCAGTTTCTCTATCTATAAAAAGAGGAGATTGGACTCTGTGCTTCCTTTAGTCCATCCTAGCCCCAAATAGCCATCCCCTTGTTATGATTCCCAGACTATACACATGGACACAGGCAGCCTTGCACATTATGAGAGCTTAGCCAGCACTAACACCAAGACTGGTCTTGTGACAGGGTAGGCGATGGACTCATTTATAGAACTGGGATGCAGAAATGGGACCAAAGGATTCAGCTGTGGCAAAGTAAACCAGGAGAGTTCTCATGGGGTCAGACCTTAATTCTTTTATTTCTTTTTTTAAGAGTTTTTTTTGGAGGAGGGGAGGCAAGGCAATTGGGGTTAAATGACCTGCCCAAGGTCACACAGCTAGTAAATGTGCTGTGTGTCTGAGACTGGATTTGAAGCCAGGTCCTCTTGACTCCAGGGGCCAGTGCTCTATTCACCGTGCCACCTAGGCACCCCTATTCTTTTTCTTCTTATGGATCACTTTCTTGCTAGTTGTCTTAGACTGAGCATCTTTAATCTGGGGCCCATGGAAAGATTTCAGGGAAGCGTCTGTGAATTTGAGTGAGAAAAAAATTACTTCTTTATTTTCACTAACCTCCAATTTAGCATTTCTTTCAATTATCTAAAAACATTATTCTGAGGAATTCACAAGCTTTACCAGACTGAAAAGGGGGTCTGTGACAAAAAAAAGTTAAGAATCCCTGCCTTAGATGGTAATCAATATTCCTCAGGCAGAGTTACTTCGTCCCTGAAAAATAAGGATCACCTATATTTGCTTGGAGTGCTCTGAGATCACCAGCATACATTAATGAGGTGCCAAGTGGTCTTGGCATGGAGCCAACCTAAATTGGGAAGGAGAGGGGATCTGACTTGTACCCTGCATATACTAGTCTCCACCCATCTCTTTGCCACTCTGCACCTGGCTGCAGCCTCTTTAACCCTGGAATAGCTTTGTACAAACAATAAATCATGTTACCTTTAATACTGGAAAGGCCCCTTGAATTCTTTTATATAATGTCCTTATTTCATACAAAAAGAAACTGAGGATCAAAGAGGAAAAACATCCCAGGTCACAAAGAGAGTGGTTCAATAGTAAAGCCAGGACTAGAACCCAGGTCCACCTGACTCCTAACCTAGGGTTCTTTATGTTACACCAAGCGTTTTCCCTGTTTAAACTCAACCAAAATCCTTCTCCCCCCACTCTGTTTCCAGCCTATTGTCCTTAATGATAAATTAACTCATCTTTGGCTCAACTGGTCAGTCTTTTCATAAAGACAGTTACTTTATTAATACTTCTTAATAACTTCATTTTCCCCCCATAACATTCTCTGAGTGGCTGAGAAATAAAGAAGAAAAATGGAGCGAGATCAATGAATCCGAGATTCTAGAATGGATTCCTGGAGTCAGGATGACCTAGGTTCAAATCTTTCCTCAAAACACTTGCTACCTATATAACCCTGGGAAAGTCATTTAACCTAAATCTCAGTTTCATTTTTCCGTACAACGAAGAGATAGAGTCTGTCCCCCTCTAAGGAACCTTCTAGAACTGAGTTTTCGATCCTATGACCTAGTTTAAGTTGATCTAGTAAAATCGTTATTGCTCCCACGGAGGTTGCCTGAAGGAAGTAGGATGTGGGACTTCGCTACTCTTTGTTATCAGGGTCGCTGACATCAGTGTCTGCATGGGCCTCATTCTAGGCCTCACCTGCCTTCTCTGAAACTCTGAGGTGCTGATATCAGACATGTTCACAGCAACTTAAAGTCCCAGGCATTCTCTTGAGATAAAGAGTCACAGAGGCCCGCTCTTTCTCAAGTCATGCTAACCCATTGTTGCATAAAATTTCAGAGCTGGTGAGAACATTAGAAATGATCAAATTCACCAATCTAAATAGAAAGAACAACAACAAAATCATCAAGAGCTGGTGTTGCAACATTACAAAGAACTAGCATGGCTTAGAAGAAGAGTTATGTAAAGACACCCTCCCTATGCACTCGCAGAGGCACGAAGTCCGCAGTTGGGGAGGTTGCCTGTATTCTGTTTTTCAAAGTATTGATTAGTTTTATTGATTCCCCCCAACCCCTCCCCCTTTTTCTTCCTTCCAATCTCATCTCAGACGCTAGCTTTGTGATCCTGGGAAAGGTGCTTCACCTCTGCCTGCCTCAGTTATTGCAACTGTGGAATTTGGGCTTTTGTCATTGTCATTTCAGTTGCATTTGTTTCTATGAGCCCATTTGAGATTTTCTAGGCAAAGGTACCAGAGTGGCTTGCCATTTCCTTCTCCAGCTCATATTATGGAGGAGGAAACTGAAGCAAACAGGGTTAAATGACTTGTCCAGGGTCACACAGCTAATAATTATTGGTCAAATTTGAACTCGAGTCTTTCTGACTCCAGGTTCAGTACTCTATCCACTGAGATGCCTAACTACCCTCATCTGTAAAACAGGGGTACCAGTACTACCTACCTCCTTAGGCTGTTGGGAAAAGCAGATGAGATAACATTTGTAAAGTGCTTAGCACTGTCCCTGGCACATGGGTGGAAGTTAATAAATGCTTGTTTCTTTCCTTCCTCTTTTTTCTTTTTCTTTAAAATAGATTTATTATGTGGAATGGCTCTGGGGGTTAGGGGCCGGGGAAGAAATGAAGGGAGTTTTGATGATGTAAAAACAGAAGATATCAACTGAATTTTATTTTTTTAAATAATCTAAAACAGCCCAATCATTTTACAGAGAAGGAACCCAAGGAGCAGAGAGGGAAAAGGGTTTCTCAAGGTCAGAAAAAAGGTCATAGCAGATCTGGGACCAGAATTCTTATTGCTCCTTCTTCTGTCCCCAGGGTTCACTTGATTTTATGATACAGAAGCACCTACCTTTGTCTACACATGGCATATTTATAATTGTATTCATTTTAGAAATCTTACTTAAATACAAATAAAAGAAAATTAAGCTTGATTTTGGAGATTTTTCTGTGCAAAGGGAGGAATTTCAAAGCAGCCTGATGGATAGTTGGGGAGGGACTGAGAAGCTGAAGAGCTGACATTTGGAATCTATGCCATAAATGAATGCACACTCCCTAACTATGATGTTTATGTTGCCAAGGGGACATCAGTCTTCTATTTCTTGAGCCCCATAGATTCCATAGCCTCATTTCCAGGATAGCTTTGATTCCTGGGGTTCTTCAATACCTAGCGTCAATCCTTTCTTCTCCAAAAATAGAAGGGTTCATATTCTAACAGCAGAAAATAGAAATCATACCCTTTACTTTTGAAAACAACTTCTCCCATGTGATTGGGGGTAGTTTTGTGGACAGAAGAGACGTTGCCAAACAGCTCTATAACTTACTCTTCCAATTTATATAAACAGATATGGAATGAAGTAACAGAACCAAGACAGCAATTCTATATAATTATAATATAAATGAAAAGAATAGTTAAATGAAGTCAAACACTGAGTATAATGACCATTCTTGGCCCCAGAGAAAATATGAAGAAGCACCTTCCTCCATTGGGCAGAGAGGTGGGAGATTATTGGTGCAGAACGTTGCATGCATCTTTAGACACAGACAGATGATCATATCTGTGGTTCTGCCAAATGTGTTTTCCTTGTAGAAAGAAAATGTTCATTTGTTGGATGGGGATGGGAATAGGGATGGGTCAGTATACAATCTATCCATAAATGACTGTTTTTTTAAAAAACCCCACAACATTCTCTCATAATTCAGGCTCTTAGCTTTTTGGTGAAAAAATCTAAATATTTTCCTTCAGGGTCTACATTTGTTTGGCCCATGGACAGCTTAAGGGACAGTGTATGCTCAGCCCTGGTTCTTTGTTCTACAGCTTACTGTGTAATATCTGCAAATGACTAATTGTAATACTTTATTATTCATTGTATTAATGATAGCATTTATTATTAATGGGCCATTGGCAAAGTACATGTTCATCATTAGTATTAACAATATTATCTTATTATTTATTATTAACGACTTCCTCATATGTCACTTTATGGCCTGATGAATAATTGGTTCAGCTACCCCCATAGACATTTGCACAGTAACTTTTCTGTGAAACATATTTGGGAGCAGCATTTGGGAAGAAATGAACACACCCTTATCTGTTAAGGTTTTCTTCTATTGCTTTTCATAACTTTATCATGCACAAATAAAGGATATTGCTGCAAATGGAAATCATATCATTAATAATGAATAAAGCATTTACAAATGACACCTTAATTTTAAAGTGATGATTAACTCATTTGGTTTTAATTCAAATGCAACACAGTTATCTTAATTCCATGGGGTGGGGGAGAAGAGACAGACATTATGTTGAATGTGTGAACTACAGAGAAAAACAGAAACCTTGAACCAGATGAAATTCCTCCTCTCTAGAAAAAAAGAGCACAAACACATCATTGGAAAAAAAAATGTCAGAAGAATAGCAAACAGCAGCAAAAGGAAAAGGACCGTGTTTGAGGCAAAATGAGTGGGAGGGGCAGCCAAGGATGCCAGGGGCTCCTCAGGCTCTAAGGGTCCAATCAGTGACCTTATACTGGCAAAATCTGGGCCTGGGGCCAGAAAAGCACTCTCCCAAGTTGATAGTAGGCCCATTTTGTAACTAGTGTTATTTCATTAGCAATTTTATTCAGCTAGCTGGCAGTCCACCAAGACTTGGGTTAGCCTTCCCGCTTGGAATAATATGGTGCTTTCTGCATGATTCCCAAAACTGTTGGATATTTACCTGTTTAAAATGCATTATCAAATCTGAGTTCACCATAAACAAATCACTCTTCCTCATCAGTGTTTTGGAAAAGAAGACTTCAGGAAGTATTTCACCAGTCCCATAAGACTGTTGGGGTCCCTCTTCAGTGGTTCCACAAATCTGTAATCTTTCCCAACCAAATAGAATACTATTAGCTTCATATTGTGATCAAAGTTTTTGTCTTGATCTTGCCAGGTTAATTTTAAGTTGAAGAAGAGAGTAGAACTGGTACAATAACATTTGCAAAAGCTTCAAAGGTCAAGAAACCCTTGACAATTTGCTGAAACACAGGCCATCTCTAACATTCTGCCTGATTCCACTAGAAAAGCCACATTTGTTAAAACAGCTCAACCTCGGCTAATACAAATTCTTACCAGGTCAGCAGTAGACACTTGATCAAATGCTGCAAATTATGCTTTAAAACTAATCCTAACTAATTACAGCTTAAAATGTGCTCAGCAGTGAAAAGATGCACTGGATTGGGAATCCAAGAACCTTGAGTTTGAATCAGCTTTTCTACTATACTTCCCATGTGACTTTGGGCAAGTCACTTAAGATCTCTGGGTTTCAATTTCCTCATTTGCAAAATGAAAGGTTTGGAGTAGATGACCTCAAAGGCCCCTTTTAGCTCTAATTCTATGATTCTCTGAAGGTCTCAGAGAAGAGAGTACTGAATTGCTGTCTAGAGTATGTCCATTCCCATCTGGACTAATTCTAGGTAATATGGCATTCCCTGGAAGGGCCATCTAAGAGAACCAGAAAACTGTCACTGTTTAAAAGAAAAAGGGCATGATGTATTAACATGGTGCTCATAGGGCAGCCTCTGAAAGCAGCATTACCCATATTGCCAATTATATTCTTAATGTGCATTCTGTCACCTAAGCCTAAAAATAGAGTGGCTTACTTAAGACGAGGAGGATTACACCAGTGGTTCCAAGCCCAAAAAACTTTATTGCCCCTTGCCTTGAAAATTATAGTGGAAACTCAACAAACTGTTGCCCAAACCATATAATTATCAGAGAGTGACCTAGTAAAATGTCCCATAAACCTAAAAGAAATGCTTCAATAATATTTTTTTCTCTTCTGACCATATAGAGCAATTGTTAGAATTTTAGGTCCAAAGGCATAGGACAAAAACAGCAAAAAAGGGCTTTGCATGAAGTGATACATATGTTAGGTCTATGATCATCTCTGGTGTGTGTCCCATATGTCAAAGTGCTCATCTAGCCTGCATGGAAATTGTCCAAGGTTTCCAGTGGCACGTGCCAGTTCATTCCATTTAGTTATCACTTGTAATATTAATAGATCTCTGCTTCTGGGAGGCAATGTGATGTTGTGGAAAACATCCTGAATGAGAAATGTAAAGACCTAAGTAATATAATATAATATAATCGGGGGAGGGGCAGCTAGGTGTCACGACGAATAGAGCACTGGCCCTGGGATCAGAACTGGCTGAGTTCAAATCTAGTCTCAGACTTGACACTAGGATGAAGGCTCAGATCCTAAAGCATGTGTGACTTTGGACAAGTCACTTAACCCCAATTACTTTGCTTCTCCCCTACAAAAAAATATAATCCAGGAGTCCTCAAAATACACTGGTATTGGATGTGGTGATACAGATCTGTAATCCCTTCCACTAGGGAAGACTGAGGCTGGTGGATCAATTGAATTCAAGAGTTTCAAGTTATAGTAAAGATAAAGCTAATTGGGTATGCAAGCTAAGTCTGGCACAAATATAGTGAGTGTTCAGGAGAGAAAGCCACCAGACTGCCTAAGGAGGGGCAAATAAGACCAGATTAGAAAAACATGGAGCAAGTAACACCTTCCATGTCAGTTAGTATAGGAAACAGGACTGTGAATGGCTGCTACACTTCCAATTTGGCAAAAGAAGAAAGGAAGAAAGAAAGAAAAAGAAAGGAAGAAAGAAAGAAAGAAAGAAAGAAAAAGAAAGAAAGAAAGAAAGAAAGAAAGGGAGGAAGGGAAGGAAGGAGGGAGGCAGGGAAGGAAGGAGGGAGGGAGGGAGGAAGGAAGGAAGGAAATCCCTCAATGAATATTCCACTTTTTGCTATTTTCATCCTCTGCCTTTGGGCCTGGAATTCCAGACAAGTCCTCTGTATAATCAGAAGAAAAAGATATACATACATAAATGTATATATATATATATGTGTGTGTGTGTGTGAGTGTGTGTGTGTACATATGTATATATGTATGCATATATACAAAGAGAGAGAAACAGAGAGAGACAGAGAGAGGAGGGAGGAAGGAAAGAAGGAAAGAAGGGAAAGAGGGAGGGAAGACCTCTCTCTGGGCCTTCATCCTAAAAAAAAAAAATGAGGGATTGGCCGAAATCATCTCTAAGGTCTCTTCAAGATGTAAAGTTAAGTAACTGCACAGAGGACTAGTTGAACAATCTCTTCTCCACGTGTGGCATAGTAAGGCACAGCACAGTATATTGGATAGGGTCTTGGACTAGATACCAAAAAAGGCTTAGATTCGAATCCTTCCTCAGATACTTTTAGCTATATGTCTCTGAGAAGTTACTTAGCCTCTCTGTGACTCAGTTTCTTTGTCTGTGATATGAAAAGGTTGGTTCTGAGGTTCTGTAAGTTTTCTTCCAGTTCTAAGTTTATGATCCTATCATCTTAACCAGATACAAAAAGATTTTTATGATTTCATGAGTATGGAAATTCCCTATCCCAATGCAGACAGGTAGTTCATCTGTCATTTAAAATCTTAGAGGTCTGCTTAGGAGCACATAAAGGTTGGATGAGTTGCTGAAGGTCACATAGCTAGCACACATCAGAAAGATGATTGGATTCAGTTCTTCTTGATGCCAAGTCCAGCCCCATAACCACTAGGATGCGCTGTCTCTCTTCCAAAAATGCTTTCCAGAATCAGAGGTCTTATTGGGTTAAAGATATTAGATTCAACTTATGAAAAAGACTCGTTTAACTTTATTATCCCATGCATAGGAACAATATTGTGGTAGTGATATCCAGGATACATGTATTAAAAGTGATAAAAAAAAGTGAAATTGGACATCAATGGTTTAGCCATCCTATGGAGAAGGGGGAATAACCTATATACAGGAATAAAATAAAGTCAACAGAAATTCAAATAGATGCAACGAGAGAAAGACCCTAATAATCCATTGGTGACAGGAAGAGAGATGAGGTTTTTCCCCATAGAGGTGAGGCAGAAACTAAGAAGGAACACAAAGGAGACCCCAGGGCCAAGAGAGGAAATGAAGAAAGTGTCTTAATTCCTAGAAAGATCATTGGAGGCAGTGTGGACTGAAACAAGCAGAAAAATGGAAAGAAAGAGTTCATGGAGGAAGAGAAGAAGAGAGGGCTAAGGAGAAAGAGGGAGAGAGAGAGAGAAAGAGAGAGAGAGAGAGAGAGAGAGAGAGAGAGAGAGAGAGAGAGAGAGAGAGAGAGAGAGAAAGAGACAATGATAATAGAGAAGAAAGAGACAGTGACAAACCATAAGACATTTATTTTTGGAGCTATTACCTACTACCTTTTGCATCTGTGTATATATTCACTTGTATAAAGTATGAAGAAGCCATGCCTTCTATATTGGAGTGAGGAAACTACTGAACATGGAACCAGTTTTCACCCTGAGCAAAAGATTGTTCTGTTCAGAATGTATTTGTTAGTGGTCAAAATTTTACCTTTCTGTCCACTTCAGTCATCCCCTGTACCAATTGAATTCAATTCCACAAATGTTTCTTAAGCACCAACAATGCACAAGGCATTATACTAGGCACTAGGGATACAAACACACACACACACACACACACACACAAGAATCAACAACCATCAAACAGTCCCCACCCTCAGGGAGCTTTCATTCCACTGGAAGAGATAACATGAACACAAGGTGAGGGGGCTCCCCCCACTAATACAGATGGCATCCACTCTGCACCTTCTCATCCTATAAGACTTTTGTCTATTCTTCTATGAGTCTTTCATGAAACATCCACCCAGTCAGCTGGAGGTCTTTCTTTCGTTCTGTTAAATATTAATGTTGAGTCTCTGTGTAGTGCCTGGACCTATTCACCCCTTACTTTCACTATGGGACCATCTCACCTCATTTTCTGGTCCTTGATGCCCTTGAGGACACGAGTCCATCATTGAGTATTTATACTGCTATGGGGGGGAGGGGTATAGGCTTGCTCTTCAGACCTTCATGGAATCAGATACCCAAAGGTCACGCCATGAAAAAGAGGATACTCATCCACAATACTCTCTAGAAGTCCACACAAAACATTAACTGCACAGATCCAGGGAGGTATGAATGGCACATAGAGTACCAAGACAATCCTGTGTGGCTCTGAGACTTACACTGTCTACCCAATCAGTAAACATATTATGTCTGCTGAGTTTCAAAGCAGTGGCCCTGGGCTTTGAACCCACCTCTGATTTGAAATGCAGCACCCCCTCTATTGTACTACACTGTCTCCCCAGCTTGTTTGACAAACAAGAATGCTCTTTATGCAAAATAAGCAAACAGAAAAACATCAAGTCCCCAGTAGAATGTAAGCTCTTTGAGGGCAAGGACTGTTTTACTTTTGTAACTGTATTCTCAGAGTTTAGTGCAGACCTAAAACATAGTAGATACAACATAAACGCATTGATTGACACTATACTGATGAACTGGGTTTAGGTCCTCTCCCTTTTAGAGATTCCCTACCACTAGCCACCACCCCCAGAAAAGGAAACTAAGTGTTGGAGATGATTCTCTTAATCATAAACCCTCACACCAGACCGGGCTCCAAATCACAGGACTACCTCTCACTGCAGCTGTAGCTGACATGAGATTTATTTATTAAGGTTTTTAGGCATTTACTGAAGGGTCTGGGTGGCAGCAGTTTCATGGGGTTATAAAAATTCTATTTCCTCAGACAGTCAAAAGTATAAAATGCACTTTGAAAACTGAACTCTAACATTTACATTTTAATCTTACCCAATGCTTTGATTTCTGACAAGGTGGGTGTGTATTTTTTTTCCTGAGAGACAGCAATAAGACTACCATAGGTGATAGAAATCATAATGGCAAATGGGGAGGAAAGAGAAACCTGAAGGTAAAAATTCCATCTGCAGGACTTCCATTGTGCCTGATCTGAGAACAGAACACCTTAGAGGGCACTACTTAATAAAGACTTTTAAAATCCTGTTGACCCAAGGGGACCAATGCCCCAGAGTTTATTAAAAGGAGGGCCATGGTGACATCTAGTAGTCAAGAACGTGCCCTGTAGCCCCAAAACACTGAGAGAGACTCACATTTGGGGATGAAATGGCTAATGACTCTACCCCTCTGATAGTCAGTTCTTCTGGGGGTATGAGCATGGTCAGCTGAGAACACGTATGAAATCCAAGGGAAAATGTATTTAGAATGATACCTCAGTATTTCAAAAGACTTGTGATATCATCAGTATGGACACCCCCCCCCAATGCCAACTGAAGCTTATCTTAAATACACAATAATAATAGGTAGCATTTATAGGATGCTTTCAGGTTTGCAAAGCCTTTTAAAAATATCAGTTTACTAGCTGTGTGACCTTGGGCAAGTCATTTATCCCCAACTGCCCTGCTTTCCCCCCTCTAAAAAGAAAAAAATATCAGCAATGAAAGGATCTAAAACTTTTCCAAAGGAATCATGATGGAAAATGCAATCCACAGCCAGAGAAAGAACTATGGAATCAGAATGCGGAGTAAAACAGACTCTTTTCTTTCTTGTTTTGTTTTGTTTTGTTTTCTTTCTTATAGTTTCTCCCATTTGTTATAATTCTTCTATGTAAAATGACTAATGTGAAAATGTGTTTAATAGCAATGTATTGTAGAGCCCATATCAGATTGCATGCCATTTGGGGGGAGGGAAAGGAAGAAAATTTAAAATTTATGGAAGTGAATGTTGAAAACTGAAAATAAATATTTTTAAAAAAAGAAATACCACTTTATTATCCTCCTAATATCCCTGACATTTAGGCAGTATTATTACCCCAATTTTACAGATGAGAAAAATTAGGCAGACAGAGATTAAGTGACTTTCCCAGGATCATGAAGCTTGTAAATAGGCAGGTTGCTTTTGAATTCAGGTCTTCCTTACTTCTAATCTTGTGCTAGAGACAGCTGGGAGGCATGGCAGATAGTGTGCTGAATCTGGACACAGGAAACCCTGAGTCTAAATCTGGCCCTGAACTTATTAGCTGTGTGACCCTGGATAAGCCACATCAACACTATCTGCCTTAGTTTCCCTAATTGTAAAGTAAGGATAATAATAAAATCTATCTCCTAGGGCTGTTGTACAAATCAAATGAGATGATGTTTATTAAGTGCTTCACATAGTGTCTGACACAAAATAGATACCAAATAAAGACTTCTTTCTCTTTCCTTCTTCCTTCGTTTCTTTCTCCCTTCTTCCTTCGTTTTTTCTCCCTTCTTTCTTTCTTCCTTTCTTCCTTCCTTCCTTCCTATCTTTCTTTCTTTCTTTCTTTCTATCTTCCTTTCTTTCTTTCCCACCTTCCCGCCTTCCCTCCTTCCTTCTTTCCTCCCTCCCTTCCTCACTTTCTTCCTCCCTTCCTTCCTTCCTTCCTTCCTTCCTTCCTTCCTTCCTTCCTTCCTTCCTTCCTTCCTTCCTTCCTTCCTTCCTTCCTTCCTTCCTTTCCATTGTTCCACCAAGCTTCATGAGTTGCTATGGCCAAAAATAAATCCACCTCCTAGTGGTGAGCCTTCCAGCAATCAGCCTTCCTCTGCTTTGTCAGATTTGTCCTCTGATAGTTAGACACATCAGTCCATCACTGGTCCAGCACTCAAAAGTTTTGGTAAGTTGTCAGTGAGGCCTGGAAGGAATGAGATTCTATCGAACAGCTTTCAAGGACTCAGGGTGACCACCATGCCAGAAGAAGAAACTGAAGGGGGAGTTGAGTAGAAGAACTAGAATATTTTTTTGGAGAAGAATGGTCCTACATTCCTCAGCTATAATACCACTTCCCTCCCTAACCAAAAGGGTGGAGTCTTGAAGGTTCTACTTTCAGGGCCTGCTGCTGCTGGCAGCTGAATGGGGTAGGGGAGATATTTGGGAGCAGGTGACAAGCCTAGGGAAGGTATTAGCCTTTCCTTAACCCTAGAATCTCAGTTGTCTCATTTCCCCATTTCTCAACCCTAACTCACACATACACAGAGAGGGACCTTCAACTGCCTCAAAATAAAGAAATACACATGACAACAGAGAGATTGGAATTGGGAAAGAATTGCAATTCCCGCTCAGGTTGCCCCATTGGGAAAGGGGATAAGGCAGACACACAAATTAGCTGGGGCCCCTCAGACCCAGAGGCAGAAGGAACTTCAATCTCACTCTGAGTAAATTGGCACAAGAATGAACATCAGAATTCCCTGCCAGTTTCCTTCTCTCCCTTGGGAGATGGATGCTCCCTGCATTCAGATATCTTCTGACTATCTCAGTGGCAAGGGTGGGGGAAGGGGGAGCCCATTCAAAGCATGAAGGGAGCTCTGGGACTTCTTTTGTAACTGCTCTGCAAAGACAGAATGAGGTAGTTCTGTCTCCCTTGCACCTGAGCGATCCAAGATACATGTCGGAGAGCTAACTGTGCTTACAAATTACTCCCGGGAATCAAATCAAGTATTTCTCTGATCTGCCCCCACTGTCACTGCACAAAGAATAAAGCACAGCCCAGGAACACCAAAAAAGATCAAAGACAAGCTCTGAGAAGCAAAATGATATGAGTACCCTGAATCTCTCTCTCTCTCCTTAAGACCCCCTCAGAAAAGCAGGCTCAGGAACTTGGGGATATTCTCTCCTATTACTGAAGTCTATGTCCTGACCACTGATAAAGCTGCTAATGGGCTTGGAGAGAAAAGAGTGGAGCTCAGATCCCAGACCTATCCTTAACTATTAGCTATTTGGACATGTCGCCTTAATCTTTTAGGCTTCAGCTTTTTCATCATCTGAAAAATGAAGAGAATGGCCTCAACTTGGAGACCATGGTTCTGTGTGTGTGTGTGTGTGTGTGTTTGTGTGTGTGTTTGTGTCTGTGTGTGTATGTCTGTGTGTGTGTCTGTGTGTGTGTGCCTGTGCCTGTGCCTCTGCGTGTCTGTATCTGTGTGTGTCTGTGTGTGTTTGTGTCTGTGTCTGTGTGTTTCTGTGTGTGTTTCTCTGTGTGTGTCTGTGACTCTGTGTGTGTGTGTGTGTGTGTGTGTGTGTTGGGGAGCTATGAACTTCAGATGGGAAAAAAATGCATCCTTATTTTTACTAAGGTCTAAGTGTAATTTAGCATTTCCTCCAATTGCCACTTTAAAAAGAAAACATTGATCTGAAAAAGTAGTTCAGGACACCCACACAAAGGCTGAGAACCCCTGATCTAAATGATCTCTAAGGTCCTTCCCAGGTCTAAATCCTAGGATCCCATTTTTTGTTATATATTCCCCTTGGGAAAAGAGAGATGACTTGACAGGCTGGGACATCTTTCTTTTGAAAATCGTCAACTGGTTTTCTCTCCTTAAGATTCCATGAACTGACACTGGCATAAGACTAAAGTTGCTAAATATTATAGAAACCCATTATAGCTCACAATGGAGTACCTGCTCAGCTGAGCACAGGCTTTCTGCATCATTAGAGGCTGCCCAACACTAAGCGCAGATTCCCACAGACACATGTTACACTAAAACGACAGATTTTGACAGACAGTATAACCAAACCAGTGATTATAGAAGAGGCATTCTCAGATGTCCTTTTACATCATGCGTTTGATTTCTATAGATTAAGTGAAATGTGATGCGTGATCCTCATAGGATCTATTACCAATGTGAGTCCAAAGATCAGTCTCCTTATTTTATAGGAGAAGAAACTGGGGGCCAGAGAAAGGAAGGATTTGTCCCAGGTCACACAAGGAGTCAACAGCAGAGTCAGAATTTAAATATAGGTCTTCTTATTTCAAAGCTGGAGTATTTTATGATGCAGTCTGTTTTCAGAATGGCAACTATAAGGGACATTAGGAATCATCTAGTCCACCCCTCCCATCCCCACTTTACAGATAAGGAAACAGAAGCCTTAAGAGGAAAAGGATTTACTCACCAACGCAGAGTGAGCCAGTGGCAAACACCATTTGACAAAGCCACAAAATCAGTTTAGTTCGGTCTAACATTTGTGTGCTCTGTATGTACAGGGCACTATGCTTGGTGCTGGGAATAAAATCTAGAAGATGGCACAGTCTCTGTTTGCTGTAGTAGAGAGTATTGGCATTAGAGTCAAGGAAACCTGTGTTCCAACTCTCCTTCAGCTTTGTGACCCTGAGGAAATTGCTTTGATTTCTTTGACCCTAAGTTTCTTATCTTGAAAAATGGGTATAATACTATCACCTCTCTGACCTGAGAATATGTGTGTAAAACACTTTACAAACCTTACAATTTTCTATTTTGTAGTGGGGAGTGGGTGGAAATGGTGGCTGTGGTAACAGTGAGTAGTGGTAGGTTGATAAAATATGTACACAAATGACTTTAAAACAAGTTAGAATGTGATAGTGAGAAAGTAAAACCATTTAGGAACACCTAAAAGGAGTAATTATTTTATACAAATGAGGTGCAAGAGGAAGAACTGATATATAGGAGTTAGATAGGGGAGGAAGACTGGTAGTTCGGGTAACCTATTTTCTTTGTGAATGGGTGCAAAAGGGGACAAAACATACATATTTTTAAAAGTACAGAAGTCTTCTAAATTCAGAAGAAATAAAATGGTAGGGGCATAGGGAGACGGGAGAGGACAAAGGAGGGATCTTTAGAGGGGAGGGTGAGAGAATAGATAAATTGGGGTATTAGAAGGGTGTTTAGATTTATGGGAATGAGAGGATAGGGGAAGGATCCTTGGCAGGGGGAAGGCAAGTCATAAGAGGGCACGGTAGTGGGTAAAAATAAAGTAGAGGAGGCAGGAGGGATAGGAAACAAGAGATGTGCATATAAACACAAAGATCAGGAGTAGAATAGGTATGGGAATGCATATGTCTATATATGTTTGCATGAATATATATGCATATGTATGTATCTAAAGCTGTGGAGAAACATATCTAAACTTTATTGTAGCCTTATAGGGGGGTCAGGGGAGGGGAAAAAAGAACAAAGTAAAAAAGTGCACAGAAAAAAGAACAAAAGAAAACTCACAAGGAAGCAAAGAAAAGATAGACATTTTCAACATAAGTATTATTTACCATATAGGCTTTCTTGACATGACAATTTGTTGTTACGTATTTTTAATCCTCTCTTATGCTCTGCTTTGTACATGACGTGTTTTTATTTCATTCTAACTTTGTATTTAAGTTCCAATATTTCAGTTTATGATATGCTTTTGTTTCCTTTTTCTATTCTCTATTAGTGTTCTGGCATTTGAGTCTAAAATAAAGAAAAAAAAAGAATGTGATAGAGAAGAATGTGAATTTGTGAAGGAAGGACTGAGCTAGGAAGAATTAGGGAAGGTTTCATAGAAGTATGGCCCCAGACCTGGATCTAAAGGGATTTCAGTGTGGAAGCAGGACATTCCAGGTACAGCACATGAACTACATAAATGCACAGAGGTAGGACAGGGAAGACGAAATCAAGAAAGGGCTTGCATATAGTTTGGATGGCATGAGCATCTGAATCAGGTCTCCTGGCTCCCAAACAGAGCCACACCCTTTCTATGCTATGAGGCTTACCTAATCCTTACTTCAGGAACCAGTCTTCCCATCTATTTCCTTGGATCTTGGAATTCTATAGATATCCTGATCTGGTCTGACTTCTTGTTTTAAATTTGCTGTATTCCCAACTGGCCTGTTTCCTCAACATGCTCAAGCACCTCCTCTCTCCCCCAACATACATCCATATACACATTCATGCCCATGAAATGAAGTTTGAATTTAAAATTGCATACACATATACTTTAAAACAAGTTAGAATGTAATAAAGAGGAAGTAAAACCATTTAGGAACACCTAAAAGAGTAATTATTTTATACAAATAAGGTGCAAGAGGAAGAATTGATACATAGGAGTTAGATAGGGGAGGAAGGCTGGTAGTTCTGGTATGAAATTTGCATGATCACTAGCTCCTGACAACTGTGATTATATAGAGAGACAATAGACCCTAATTATTAAATAGTTGCTAGAAATGTGGAGTCTAATTCTCACAAATAAGTTCCAGTTCAGGATCTTTTATGTTTGTTTTTGCCCCTTACATTTTCAAAGTCACAAGCTTGACTCTTTGATAGCCCTTTGTTCCTGTTTCTCCTAGTACATCTAATATCTCAACTGAATTCCTTCTTCTACAAATGACCTTCCTGGGTGCCCATTAATTCTATTGCCTCCACTCTGAGACTGCCTCCAATTTCTTCTCATCTTCTTTGCTCAGTTGTTCGCATGCCATCTCCTGCATGACAATGTGAACTCCTTGAGGAGAGGGACTATTTTTTGCTTTTCTTCACATCCCTAGCACTTGGCACAGTGCCTGGCATGTAGTAAGTGCTTAGTAAGTGTTGATGTTGACTTGACTACTGCTCTAGTTCTAGTACCGTGTAACTTATCTCCTCAAGACTATAAGTTCCCTTCCAAAAAAAAAAAAACCAACCAAAAAAACCAAGACTATAAGCTTCTTGAAGGCAGGAACCAAGACTTTTTGCCTTTTTAAAAAAATCTCCCACAGCTTTGAGTACACAGTAGATGCTTAGTGAACAATTGCTGAATGAAATTAAGTGGTTCCCAATGACATCCTCATGAGAGCTTTCTTCGGTATCTAGCTCAGTCCTTCCCAGTTGGCTCAAAAGCCACATACACATTGTTTGACCAAGTCAAAGTGGAGAACAAAGACTTGATAACTTCTGCCCTTAATCCAGAGGCATCATTAGACAACATGTCAGTAAACAGTGAGTCTGTATTTTGGCAATCTCAAATTAGGAAGTTTTGTAATTAGATGATTCTAGCATAGAAGAATGATGCATCTTCTGCATGGAGTTGACAGCTTGGTTCTCCTGAAGCCTCACCTGGGAGAAGGACAGGCAGCTCCTACATTAGTTGGTGGTTTGGGTGAATAAATTACAGTACATTAATTTAGAGAGGATATGCAAGACAACAGACACCAAGCCAGCCTTGGATTCAGTAATAGCTGGGTTCAGATTCTGTTTCCCATGAATACTGCCTTTTGAGCATGGATAAATCATATAATTTCTCAAGACTCAAAGGCAATTCTAGAAGACCAGAAGTTACAGATGATTTGTTGATCTATATTGAAGGAAGTTTTCCACATTGAAATTACAAACACACATACATACACACATACACACACACAATGTCACAATGCAGTAAATAGATGCTTGTTGATTGACTAAAAAATGTAATTAAGAAGCATACAAGCTAACATGGAAAGATATATATGAAATGATACCAAATCAGTAGAATTAGAACTATTTACCAATATGTACATCTATTTCTTCACATATATTTATATTTTAATAAAATAAAGGTAAGAAGAAAAGAAAACAAGGGCAAAGAAAAAAAGAAAACTGTGGGTAGGCCTGTAAAACAACACAGAAAACACAAAATCATTTTTGTTTGTATTTCTACATGTTAATTTACTTAATTCTGCCTTCTCAAAGGCTAGAGATTTTGCTTCTTTTTTCATGTTTATTTGTGCATATTTATTGAATGTTTAATTGTATACATTGCTATTATATATTCTAATTTGATTATTTGCTCTTTATCAATGATTATTAAGCTTTTTAAAAATTACAACTGAATTTTATGGGAATTACAATTTTTATTGTACAGATAAGAAAACTGTCATAGAAGTTTACTTCCCTAAGGTCACAAAGCAGAGTCACACACAAAATCTCAGACTTACAGAATTTCACAGTTGAAAGTGATCCTAGAGGAAAACCTTAGTCCTACTTGTATCTTCAAAACAAAACAAAACAAAACATAAAACTTTGGGGCAGCTAGGTGGTGCAGTGAATAATAGAGCATCAGCCCTGGACTCAGGAGGACCTGAGTTCAAATGTGACCTCAGACACTTAACACATACCAGCTGTGTGACCTTGGGCAAGCCACTTAACCCCAATTGCCCTGCCTTTCCCCCTCCAAAAAAGGCAAAAAAACCCTTCCTTTACAATACACCCAGCAAACTATTAGTCAACCCTCTTTTCCAAGACCTCCCAAGACAACTCTTTCCTCTCCTTGAGAACTCAGATTATTCATTGTTTATTCACTTATTCATTCAATATGCATTGATTAAACATCTGATGTGCCAAGTGCTATGTTAGATGCTGGGGATATAAAATAAAAAAATTCTTTAATACCTTTTACTATATAGAAAAAGACTTGATAGCTGGGGAGATTGAGTCTCTTTCCCTGCAACTTCCACCAATTTAATTCAGCAAATATTTATTAAGCATTTACCATGCGCAAACACAAACATATGAAGTCTCTGCTCTTACAGAGCTCAGAATATAATAGGAATCACCTGACAGGTACATAAATAAATATAATACTAGGTTGGATGGTATAGGGAGGGGAAAGAGCTAATAGGGCTGGAAGAAACTTCAAAGGCTACGTGGTGCAACCTCTTAATTTTATGGTTGTGGTAACTGAGATCCAGGGAAGTCAAGTGACCTGCCTGATCTCTCACAAGTAGAAAGTATCAGAGGCAGGATTTAAAATCAGATCCTTCAACTCCAATCAGTGCTTTATCTGTCTTATGAGGCAAATATGGGGAGAGAGGAATTACCATTAGTTGGGAGGGAAAGTGAAACTTCATGGTGAAAGAGACTCCTGAGCTAATAATCACTGAAGGTGGATGATTTCAATGGGCAGCTATAGGAAGGGGCTGCATCCATTAGGGACAGACTGAAAGAATGTGTAAAGGAGAGGAGAGGTAAGAATATATAATAGGGAAGTTCATCTGCAATAAAAAGTACATGAAGGACAGTAGAGTGAAATAAGGACAGAAAGGTAGGTGGGAACCAGATTGTAGATGGCTTTCAATATCAGGCTAAGAGTTTACATTTTATCCCATAGCCAATGGGGAGCTGAAGTTTCCTAGTATTATAGATGTATAGTCTGAAGGATGTTCATATTATAGATAAGGAAGATGAAGCCCAGAAAGAATATATGATTTCTCAGTGTTACAGTGGAAGTAAAGGACAGAGCCAAGGCTGTGCAGAATCACAGACTTTTGTGGTTGGAAGGGACCTCAAAAGCTATCTAGGCAAACTCATACATGAATAGACTTAATATGAGGAAGATCTCACTTACTTTTAAGCAATCCACTTTGAAGAAGATCTAATTGTTAGGGCATTTGTTTTCTCCCCACATCAAGTCCAAATTTATCAGTTTTTCATTTTTTCCTATTTCTCTAAGTCCTGTACTCCATGATCAAGTAAAACAAGTGTGATCTTTCCATAAGGTAGCTATTAAAATACTTGAAAGATGCCCCAAGACTTCTCTTCACTAGACCAAACACCTCCAGTTTCTTCAACCCATCTTTACATGGCATGAATGCAAAGCCCTTTATTTTCCTGGTCTTCCTCTCTGGACACTGTGATAGCCTCTAAACCCAGGAAGATCCCCTGCCTCTCAATCCATGTCCTTTACTCTGCACTGATTTTGAGTAGGTATCATGACCAAACCTATTCACAAAGAAGATCATTGACCTCCAAAGCCAAGGCTGGTTTGGGTGTGACTCTCAGAATTTTCCATTCTTATTTGCCCTTTCAAAATTCCACATGGAGAGAAAGTACCTAATAAAAATCTTCATGTAAGTAGAAAGTCTCATAGAGTCAAAATTTTGGACCTATTCACATTACATACATATTCATCAAAGAGAAAATAATTAGTCATAAAACTACATTTTCCTTAATATGTACCAAACAATAGGAAGGCGTTTCATTAATAAATGTTCCATAGAGAAAGCCTGAATCATATGAATTAATGTTGTCAAAAATAGGAGCTTCTGGGGAAGGACCCAAGATGGCAGAGTAAAAGCAGGAACTTGCTTGAGCCCCCACTCCAACCACCTCCAATATCTGTAAAAAAAATGTCTCTAAACAAACTTTAGAGCTACAGAACCCACAAAGTGACAGAGAGAAACAAATCTCCTGCTGAAGGCGGCCTGGCAGGCCAACAGGAAGGGTCTCCCATGCTCAGCTTGGAGCCAAGCACAGTCCCCTGTGAGCTGTGCTGGCCCAGCCTTGGGGCAGCCCCGACCAGCAGCACAGACTGGCCAGAGCAGATTTCAGGAAAGTGAATCACCAGTAGCTTTTGTGGTTTCCAGATTTCTCGACTCATAAACTCCAAAGAGAAAGTAAAAGGTGAGTGGGGAGCTCTGTTGATTGAGGGTAAGAAAAGAGAATGGCAGAGGTGGCAGCAGTAACATGGCCACTGGAGCTGTGGCCACATGGCTGCCACCAGAGCTCCTGGCCTGCAGAACGTAGGGGGACAAAGTGACCATTCAGAGAGTAATTGTTCTTGTTTTAACTTGTTTGGATCTAGATTGCAGTCTTGAGTGGTAGTCCTGGGGTGAGGAACACCAGTGTGCCAGAGCTAGTAGTGGCTGTAGAGAGGATGCCCTCCTCATATCTCTGATAACTGGGCAAACCCCAGCAGTTTGGGACACAGCTCTCTCCACTCTGGAAGCAGAGTTCTACATGGCAAAGAGCTTAAAAGGCAAGTAATTGGCTGGCAAGATGAACAGAGGAAGACTGTAGAATACTTTTTTGGGAACAAAGAGGATCAAAACATAGAACCAGAAGAAGACAACAAAGTCAAAATTTCTGCATCAAAATCTTCCAAGAAAAAATATGAACTGTTTACAGGCCATAGAGGATCTCAGGAAGGATTTTTAAAATCAGCTATAAAAAGTGGAGGAAAAACCAGGAAGAGAATTGAGAATGATGCAAGAAAACCATGAAAAGCAAGTCAACAGCCTGACTGAAGAAAATAATACCTTAAAAAAACAGATTAACTCAAATGGCAAAAGAGACCCAAAAAGCCAACGGGGAGAAGAATGCCTCAAAAAGCTGAATTGGCCAGATGGAAAAGGAATTTTTAAAAACTCACTGAAGAAAATAATTTCTTCAAAATTAGATTGGAGCAAGCTTATGACTTTAGGAGAAATCAAGATACTATAAAACAAATTCAAACAAATGGAAAAATAGAAGGCAATGTGAAATATTTCATTGGAAAAATCATTGACCTGGAAAATAGATCCAGGAGAGATCATTTAAAAATTATTAGACTACCTGAAAGCCATGATCAAAAAAAGAACCTAGAAATCATCCTTCAAGAAATTCTTAAGGAAAATTATCCTGATATTCTAGAGCCAGAGGGAAAAATAGAAATTGAAATAATTCACTGATCACCTCTTGAAAAAGATTCCAAAAAGAAAACTCCTTGGAATATTATAGCCAAATTTCAGAGTTCCCAGGTCAAGAAAATGTTACAAGTATCCAAAAAGAAACAATTTGAGTATTGTGGAAACATAATCAGGATAACACAAGATCTAGCAGCTTCTACATTAAGGTATTGAGGGGCTTGAAATAGGATATTCTGGAGATCAAATGAGGTAGGACTAAAACCAAGAATCACCTACCCAGCAAAACTGAGTATAATGTTTCAAGGGAAAATATGGCTATTCAATGAAATAGAGGACTTTCAAGCAATCTTGATGAAAAACCCAGAGCTGTACAGAAAATTTGACTTTCAAATGCAAGAAGCAAGAGAAGCATGAGAAGGTAAACAGGAAAAAGAAATCATAAGGAACTTATTAAAGGTGAACTATTTACACTCCTACATGGAAAGAAGATAATTGTAACTCATGAGACTTTGCTCAGTATGAGGATAGTTAAAGAGAATAGATAGATAGATAGATAGATAGATAGATAGATAGATAGATAGATAGATAGAAAGATAGATAGGCAGACAGGCAGAGACAGACAGATAGATAGACAGACAGACAGGCAGGCAGGCAGACAGACAGACAGACAGATAGATAGATAGATAGATAGAGACACAGATGATACAGATACATATGTATGTATTGAAGTGTATATGTGTGTATATATGTGTATGTATATGTGAGTGTGTATATGTGTGTATATGTATACATAGAAAGGGCACAGGATCAGTTGAATATGAGAGGATGATATCTAAAAAATAAAATTAAGAGGTAAGAGAGGAATATATTGGGAGGAGAAAGAGAGAGAATATCTCATATAAAAGAGGCAAGAGAAAACTATTACAAAGGAGGAGAAGAGCAGAAAGGTGAAAGGGAATGGGTCAACCTTACTCTCATTGAATTTGGCTTAAGGAGGGAATGACACACACTCAATTAGATATCTTACCCTAAAGGAAAGTAGGGGCAAGGGGATAAGAAGGGGGATGATAGAAGGGAGGGCAGATTGGGGGAGAGGGTAATTAGAAATAAATACTTTTGAAAAGGCACAGGGTCAAAGTAGAAAATAGAATAAGTGTGAGGTGGGATAGGATGGAGGGAAATAATAGTTGGTCCTTCACAATGTAACTACTTTGGAAACATTTTGCATAACTACACATGTACAACCTACATTGAGTTGCTTGTCTTCCCGGTAGGGGTGGGTGAGGAGGGAAGAAGGGAAAGAATCTGGAACTCAAAGTTTCAAAAACAAATGTTAAAAAAAGTTTTCTTTTACATGCAACTTGGAAATAAGATATACAGGCATTGGGTTATAAAAATCTGTCTTGCCCTACTAGAAATTTAGTGGGGATGGTGGAGGATATAAGAGAGAACAGACTTGAGGATGGGGTATTCAGAAGGCTCGCTATTTTGGGGTGGGGTAAGGGAAAGACAGAGAGAAAATTTTACCTCAAAATCTTGTGGAAATGAATATTGAAAATTAAAAATAAATTGGAAAAAATGGGACCTCATGAGAGCTTAATAAATAGTTTTTAAACATTCTCTGTTTAAAACATAGATCTTGTAATCAAAGACTTTAAAGTTTAATAGGAGGAAAACATAGATAAATTTAATACAAGATAGAATGTGACATGGACAAGTTCAAGGTAGTCTCCAAAAGTTTGTGTATATATAGAGAGATATCTTTCAGGAGTGAGGAGGAGAAAGATTAATCAGTTAATTAACAAACACTTTTTAAGCACCTGCTGTCTGTGGGGCTTCACTTTGCTCAGGATAAATACAAAGAAGAAGGCAATCCCTACTATCAAGGATCTTATATTCTAATGAGATAACAAATGTATCTATGAGTATATGTAGAAAAAATAGCCCTGGAGTTAGATTAGTTAGTTAGTTAGGAAGTAATTATAATGTACTTATTCGATGTGTGGTACATTGGTTGGAACATTGGCTCTGGAGTCAGGGCGCTCTGAGTTCAAATACAGCCTCAGACACTCACTGACTACATAACCACCCTGGGCAAGTCACTCCACCATGCCTGCCTCAGTTTTCTCGACTAAAAATGGGGGTGATAATAGTCCCTACCTTACAGGGAGATTGTAGGTAGTTAATAAATGCTTGCTTCCTTCCTTCCTACCAAGTAATGAGAGAGGGAGGGCACTGGTGGTGCTTGAAGCTGTGTCTGGAAGGAAGCAAGAGATTCTTTGAGGCAGGTGTAAGGAGGGAACACAGCCTAGGTATGACCATGGTAGATCAAGGACTAAGAAATGTTTCATGAAGGACTTGACCCTGGGTGACAATCTTCTTTGTCATATCATGGAGATGGAAAAGATCCAAACTGACTTAAATATAAGAGATTTCAAGAAGAGAATTCTCCCTGGCTCCTCCCTGAAATAATCACAAAATGAGATTGAATAGCCTCAAGGCAACAAGGACTTTTAGTAGAAGGAGGTACTTGGAGCAATAGAAGAGTCAGAGTCTGAGCACTCTCCCTTTCCAATTTATTTATCTGGCATTGATCCAGCCCTAGAGCTCTGAGTTCAGCCAAAACCACTACCTTGCCCCATGTTATAGCTGCCAAACAGTGGCAGGCAGAGTATCATTATTGTAATAGGTTGCAATGATGCTAAACATGAAAAGATTGCTTTCCGGTAAAACTGCTGACATGTGGGACTATCTTTGGAAAGAGAATGTGAGAAAGACAGGTCTCACAGAGCTATAGTATGGGTGATGGTTCAGACTTTAATCAATTTTCAATCCTTGAAACTAAAATACTCTTGATTTATGGAATTCCACAAGTCACTTCTCTTTTATGTCACCCATGCATGACAAGGAGCTCAGAGAACTAGTTTTCTTAAGACTCATTCTTGAGCGAACAGAACAGGTTTGCCCCTCAGGATGCAAAGGAAGCCGACTGTATTCACATGCTTGTTTAACAAATATTCATCCTATTATTTATGTAGCTATTCAAAATCTGAACTGCGCTAATACCTCTTTTTATGGTATGGAGGTGACCTTAGGTTTTCCAGGGTAATGTCGACAGAGTTCAAACTTTGGTAGTTTCCACCACGTGGGAAAGGCTTAAAGTGTGAGGTCAGTGATATACAGTTATCCCTTCCCCATTCATGGTGGTTAGGAGGTTACACCTTTGGTGTAAAATTTTTTAACCTTCCCTTCATACCTGAGAAGTCTGTTTTTGTCTTTTTCTTTTATGGAATGTTTACAGTACCTTATTGTAAAATTTGGCTTAAGTATTTGGTCATAGGCTACATGTAGGTCAATGTTGAGTAAAAAAACTTTTTCTGTGTCATCTGTTGGCCTTCCCATGTCATCTGAGGCTTCTGCAAAACTCTTCCAAAATTTCCATTTAATTTCTTATGGCAACCCACCATATATTGAAACTGCAATGGGCAAAGTCACGATACGGAAGGAATGACTGTACTGGAAGAATGCAAGCCCCTTGAGGACAAGAACTGTTTTTGCTTTGTTTTCTCTGTATCCCCAGTGCCAAATACACTGCCTTGTACATATCTAGCAAGTATCTGTGAATTGAGTCGAGCAGCCTGAGTTCAGAGAGAGTCATCAACAAAAGGATGAATGGATAGGGATTAATTGTTTTTGGCAAAAAACAGTATACTCGTGCATGCATACACATGCACACACACACAGATACAGAGCCACTATGAGCTATATGGGAGCTAGAACTGTAAGGGAATCTCAGAGGAAATCTAATCTGGCCCCTCATTTAACATATGGGGGAGCTGAGGCTCAAAAACAATGAATGACATTCTCAAGGCCCCACGGTGATAAGCATCAGAAGATTTGAAGCCAGTGCTCTTTCCATTATACTACACTGCCTCCATGTGGAGAGAATATACCCTATGAACCAAAGGAATCAGAGGATCCTTAAAGGATCCCTAGAGGCTATTTAAGGATCCCTAAGGAATCAGAGATCCTTAAAGTATTAGGGTATGTGCCCAGCCATGCCTACACAAACACATTTGATTTCCATGATTTTCATGGGAAGCACAAATTGTTCAAGTTTGTTAAAGGACCAGAGTAAATACTGTCTTGTCTTCTTTCCAATACATTTGATCATTTTGCACATGTGGGTTTCATGGAAAAGGCTGTTCACTTGTCTCCACAAACTGTGAAGGACCCAATTAATTATTTAAACAAGTAATTTGAATTTGGAGTTTAGAAGCCCTTGATGAAAAGGCACTACGTAAGTGTGCAAAATTATTGTTCTTCATCTTTAGTTACGAGCTAAATAAATATAAGTTGAGCCAATTAACCATGATGGAATTTCTTACTGTAATTTTTTTCTCATTTATAAGATATGCCAGTCAGTGTCCTGGGCAACTTGCTTACAAATCCTTTTTTAATACTGATTGATTTTATTCTACAGATTACTTTTGCATCAAATTATTTCAAATCATAGTGCAAAAAATCACACTCTTTAACTAGACAGGCAAACACCCTGATTAATGAAGATACACCCCATGCTTTCTGCCACTGTCAGAATCTAGACTGTTAATTAATATAGTAATGGAGGGGAAAGCAATCAGAAAAGTATAGAACAGAATGAGTGTAATAATTCCCTTACAATTGAAACCGATGAAGAAATAGCTTTAACAAATGAATGGATGGAGAGGTGAATGAGTGACGTGGTCTTTTATGTCTCTCTTCTAGGTAAACACAAAAATATGTAGGAGTTTTCATTTGCTGGTTATTCAGGTATAACTCAACTCTGTTCCAAGGTAAAATGATCTTGGTAAGAACAATAAAATCAAGCATAGAGAAAGTTATGGCAAGATGGTTATGAAGTCCATAGAAATGATCACATGGCTGTGAATGCAATCTGAGTTGCAGATTCAATTAAACAAAAAAAAATCAATTCAATCTTTGTTGAGTACCTACTAAAAGTTTGCACACTGTGCTAGGCTCTGAGAGAGATAAGGCTATGAAATATAATACAAACATATGAAATATTGCTGCAGTAAACAAAATCATAAATATAAATAATTTAGAGAAGCATGGGACAAATTATACAAACTGATGCAAACTGAAGTAGAATAAGGACAACAATATGCTTGATGGGAAAAATTGGTAATACAAAAATAAAAGATAATGATGACATTGTTAATGAAAATATAGTGCCTGCTATTAGCTTAATACAACTGTCCAAATTAAATCAAAATATATTTTGACATACACTTTAAAATGAAAACATGGGAAAGAAGTGCAGTCAGCATAAATCAATTGCTGTAACAAGAAAGCCAAAAGAGTTGGCAAACACTTGGGGATATTTCCCAACCAGGGAGAGACAGCAACTAATGGCAACCAGTAATTTTAAAATATGGTTCATACCAACATTATATTACTCCATATTTGTAAATTATGGAACACAGTCACCTCTAAAGAGCTGAAAATTATCATCACATAGAGGACAAAGAAGAGATGTGAGATGGTTGTAAGCAGGCTGGGGGGTGGGGGGGCAATGATGTGAATTGAGTAAGCATTGAGAGATGATGTGAACTGAGTGAGCTGCCCTCGGGCTCCACAGATATCTGCAAGATGTCAAGAGCAAGCAAGAAAGGCCTCTAGTACTTTGGTTAGACTCCCACTTGGGAATTTATGAGAAGTCATGGACAAGATGTGCACAAGACACGAATGGGTTGTAATCTATTATATTAAAGGAACACCCAAAGCAATGAAATCTATAATGGTAATAATAGCAGTTAACATTTGTACATAATTTTGAAGTTTGCATGGCACTTTACATCAATTTTCTCATTTTATCCTCACAGTCACCCAGGGAGGTAAATGATATTATATCCATTTTACAGATTTGGAACCTGAGGCAAACAAGTGACTCTCCCATAGTCATATAGTTAGTATCTGAGATCAGATTTTAATTTAATTTAATTTAGACTCCAGGTCTAGCACTCTATCCTCTGTACTACCAGCCATTTGATCCATGTGAGTATTTGAATGTTATGTATTTCCCGGTTCTCAAGGATAAATTGTTTCAATTTTTAACTACTATTTGATTTACTGAGAGAAAACAAGTGAAACATAGAATCCTAAAGTTGGAAGGAACCTTAAATTCACAGCATACCTGGAGTATAAATCTCCTCTACAACAAGCTTTTCTTGAAAAAAAAATTATTGAGAACTTTTTTTTATATCACCCCCATTTTCCAATGTATTTTCCTTTACCTACTAGAGAACTATCCCTTTTAATAATGGTTCCCAAAGTATGGTTTGGGAACCTTCAGGGAATCTCTGAAACCCTTTCAGGGGGACCACAAAGTTGAAACTATTTTCATAATAATACCAAGATGTTTTAATTTCTATACAGTAAATGTTAAAGGTATATTTCAAAGGAATAAAAACTTTCAGTTGTGTGGGGGGGTGTTGAGAAGGAGATCCTCAATACTTTTAAAACAAGTAAAAAAAAGAAACCAACTGCTGTCTAATAACAATTCTTAAAAAAAAAGATTTTTAAAAACATTTCAACAAAACTAACAAATACAACATCCTCCTTACACATGTTCATCCAGCATCCACTTGAAGACATTTAGTGAGAGGGACTTCACTGGCTGCAATCATTTTTGGACAGCTCTAACCATCGGAAAACTTTTCATCATATTCAGTTGAAATCCATCTCTCTGTGACCTAGTGATCTGATTGCTGCCCTCTAGAGCCAACCGAGAGAATTGTAAACCTTTGTCTATATAGTAACCCTTACAATATTTAAAGGCATCAATTGTGCATTTTGTTGCTTCAACTCATAATTGTACTAACAGATCATCTTTACATTGCTCTTTAAGGCTTTGAAAATACTTTGTTATTATCCCATTTGATCATCAAAGCAGCCTTGTGAGATGCCTGATATTTGTCATCCCCATCTTAAAAGGGAGAAAACTGAGGCTCAAAGGCCAGGTGTTCCTTACTTCAAGTCTGGCACTATCTTCTCTCCACCATGGTATCTCTCATGAGTCTCATATGGCAAGGTTTTATATCTTCTGACTATCCTAGTTACTTTTCTCTGGACATTCTACATCTTTTCAACATATCATTCATATCATTCAATTAATTTGTGTCAGGTACTGTGTGAGGCACTGGATGTAAAAAAGAAAAAAAAATCCCTTCCCTCAAGGAGTTTACATTCTATTGGAGGAACCATATTTACATATAAAATATATTCTAAATAAATAAATACAAGATAATTTGGGGAGAAGGTGGCACTAGCTTCTAGGGGAGAGGGGTCAGAAAAGGGGTTGTGTGGTTCTTGAAACAAGCTTTCAGGGGAACTAGGGATGATAAGAGAGGAAAGGTCAGAGGGAGTTCCAGACATGGACAACAGCCTGTGTAAAAGCAAGGAGACTGGAGATGGAAAGTCATGTGTACAGAATAGCAAGGTATATCAAGGTATCTTCTAAAATACCACTCTCAGAAATGAACACAAAATCCAAATATCAAAAGACAAGAGGACTGGCACCTTTTGCCATGATAATGGATGTTAGTTCCAATCTGCTAGGACTATCCCAAGGTGGGGTAGGGGTGTCAGTGGGCTTCTCTCCTATTACTTTTCCTTACTTAAGGAGACAATGAACTCAAGGGTCCAAGTTATTTGAATCCATCATTCTGACATCTGATTAGGGCATATGGATTTTTGAACTCAAAGTTATTGCTTCCCTCCATATGCTACACAGCGTTCTCATTAACAGAAAATGCTTTCAGGCTTATGGTGTGAAATCATTAACCTCTTCCATGAGAAGTGTATTGTACTTTCCATAGTTATCCCCCAAATAGCCACAAAGATACAAAGGCTATTTATTCTTGTACCTTCTTCCTCTCTCTTAATGTCCTTCCTCCCTATGACCCATCAAGTGCACTCCATAAGAAAATGGAAGAGGAGGTTTTGTATTTCCTCTCCTCTTAATAACCACAGAATAATTAGGCAAGTTCTTAAGAAACCTAAAAAGTTCTCTCTTTGCAGGACTCTGAAGGTTGAAGGGAAGGAAGAGAATAAGCATTTATTAAGTGCCTATTGTGGATTAGAAACTGTGCTAAGTACTTTACAAATATTATCTCATTTGATTCTCAAAACAACCCTGGGATGGAGGTACTATTATGACCCACATTTTATAATTCAGGAAACTGAGGTGGACAAAGGTTAGTTAAGTGACTTGCCCAGACTTGCCCAGGGTCACACTGCCAATCAGATTCTGAGGCCAGGTTTGAATTCAAGTCTTCTTGACTCCAGGCTCAGGACTCTCTCCCCTGCAGCAGAAAGGATAGTCCTACTAGGGAAAGTATGAGCACAGGTCTGAAGATGGAAATACAGACAGTTTTGGTTAGAGTTTTGGACTAATATGACTGGAAGGTAAAATTTCAGGTAAGGAAAAGAGTGAAGCAAAGATAGAAGAAGAGATCAGGGTTATATTATTGAGGATCCAACATCTGTTTGCTTAAAATGAAACCCTTGGAATAAGTGCTCCTTAAAAAGCACCAAAGGTAAGAAAGTATTTACATTCAATGCCCCTTAACAGTGACTAGCAGAAAGGAAACAGGGCACTCTTCCCAGCATTACATGTACAGTGTATGTGGTATATTCTGTTCCCAGAGTTACATGTGTCACCAGTTCTGAATCATCAAAGGAATATTCACGAGCATTCATTAGACTAACTTAAAGAGGCTTCAATGAAAGGGAATGAAGACTGTTTAGAAACGGTTTTGTTCTGTTCTGGGTTGGGTTTTTATCAAGAAGCATGAAAACATAAAAGGTTTGTCTTGTCTGATCTTCGACTACCTAGAAAACTAAATGCCCTGTGTGAGTTCTCCATAAAACAGTCTTTTAGGCAAGAGTATGTTTTGCATTCAAACAATGTGGCCAGCCCATCAGAGTTGAGTCCTTGGCAGTTTAGTTCAAGTAAGGACCTCAGTGTCTGGTACCTTATCCTGCCAGCTGATCTTCAGAATCTTCCTAAGAAAATTCAAATGGAAGTGATTCAGTTTCCTGTCATGGTGCTGATACACTGTCCAGGTTTCACAGTCATAACAATGAGGTCAGCACAACGGCTCTGTAGACCTTCAGTTTGGTAGTTAGTCTAATACCTCTTTTCCCCCATCCATTCCTTTGGAGCCTCCCAAACACTGAACTAGCTCTGGCAATGCATGCATCAACCTCATTATCAATATATATGTCCCAAATACATATATGTATATCTCCCTGGAAAGTATGCTACCAAGTTAAGTGAACTTAACCACAGTATTCAAAACTTCTCCATTTGCTATAACTGAAGTCTCCACATATGGATGGTCTGATGGCTGATGGAGCAACTGTGTTTTCTTGGTGTTAATTGTTAGACCAAAATTGGCACAAGCAGCAGATAATTGATCTATGCTTTGTTGCATCCTAGCTTCAGAGGCTGAATTGAGTGCACAGTCATCTGCAAGCAGAAAATCATGCACCAACACTCCCTCCACTTTGGTCTTGGCTTGTAGCCTTTTCAGATTGAAGAATTTATTATCAGTGCAGCAGCTGACCTTGATGTGGTGCTCATCTTCATTGAAAGCATTTGACAACATGGCTTACAATATCATGCTAAAAAACATGGGAGTGAATGCACAGCCTTGTTTCACTGCATTGATGACTGGGAAGGCACAAGAGCATTGTCCATTATCCAGAACCCAGGCAAGTGGGCCCTCGTGAAACTGATGTACAATGCCAATGAATTTCTCTGGGCAACCAAATTTTGACATAATTTTCCATAAGCCCTCGTGACTAACAGTATCAAAGTCCTTGGTCAGATCTACAAATCTTGTGTCTATTCTGCTCCTGGAATTTCTCCTGGAGTGGTCGGGCAGCAGATACCACATCAACTGTCTCTTGGCCCTTTCTGAAGCCACACTGGTTCTCAGGTAGATGACCATCTTCCAGGTGAAGGATCAGTCTATTAAGGAAGACTCTGGCTACTACTCCTACTACTCCTACTACTCCTACTACTCCTACTCCTACTCCTACTCCTACTACTACCACTACTACTACCACTACTACTACTACTAGTACTGCTACTACTACTGTTACTGCTACTGCTACTGTTACTGCTGCTGCTGCTGCTGCTACTGCTACTGCTGCTGCTGCTGCTGCTGCTGCTACTACTACTACTATTACTACTCTCAGGTAGGTGGATAGGGCATCAGGTTTGGATCCAGGAACATCGGAGTTCAAATCTAACCTCAGGCACTTATTAGCTGTGTAACCCTGGGCAAATCATTTAACACCTATTTGCCTCAGTTTCTCATCTATAGAGTGGGAACACACTGAAGAAGGAAATGGCAAACCACTACAGTGTCTTTGCCAAGAAAACATAGGCTCAGACATGACTAAGAGGACAACCACCACCACCATCACTGTCCCCATGACCACCAGCAGCAGCAGCAGTAACTAGCACTTATACAGCTCTTTAAAGTTTGCAAAGCATTTTTCGCATCATCCCATTTGATCCTTACAACAACCCTCGGAGGCAGCTGCTATTTTTATCATCAGAAGAGGAAACGTAGGCAGACAAAGTTTAAGTGATTTACCTCTTATAGTCACACAGCTACTAAGTGAGGCTGGATTTGAACTGGAGTCCTCCTAACTCCCAGTCCAGGACTGTATGTATGCACTGTGCCCCTCAGCCACTGGCCAACGAAACACTCTGAGGTCAAACAGCAGTAATTGTTGCTTCCTAGACATGTTACTAGTCCAGCTGCCTGTATCTTGTATACAAGGAGGCATTAGACCTTTCTTCTGACCAAAAGTTTAAGTGTCTGTACTTAACTGGAACCTGAGTTAGAAAGATTCATCTTCATGAGTTCAGATCTGGCTTCAGACACTTACTAACTGTGTGACCCTGGGCAAGTCTCTTGCCTGCTTGCCTCAGTTTCACCATCTGTAAAATGAGCCGTAGAAGGAAACAGCAAATCTCTCCAGTATCTTTACCAAGAAAATGTCAAATGGATCACAAAGAATCAGACACCCCTGAAACAACTGAACAAACAAGCTTCTTGAAGGCAGGAAATGTTTTCCCCAGAGCACCTAACATAGTGCTAGGTCCAGAGGAGGTATACTAGTTGAATGGAATTGAATGTACACATTATGTTTTTAAATATATATATATATGTATATATATATATATCAGAGAAAGAAAATAAGAGGATTTTAAAATTAAATGCGATATAAGACTAACTGCTACAGTAGTTCCACTCTCTTGGCACAGCATTTGAGTTAATGATATACAGAACAAAAGAAATAGAAAAGAGAGCAGCTTAAGGGAGAAAGACTGTAGCCAAAAAAAAAATAGGAAAGAAACAGGCGACAATTTGTATACAAATGCTTAGAGATGAAAAGCAAATGATCTCATTAAAAACAAGAAGGGATTTGTATCTATTTAAAGAAAGACCCCAAGTGTGGAGAAGGGCCCACCAGTGGTGAGGACTGTCAATGTGTGGCTCCAGGGGGTAAAATGGATATGGAAGCAGAACTTAATAGTTCACAGTAAAGTATAGTGAGTCTATGCCAGGGAGGCAGAGAAAAACACAGCATTTACCAAGGTGAGTCAAAAAATAGAGCAAAACTGTACGTTAAAAGAAAGTTGAAATAAAACAGTGTAAGAGAAAAACAAAGACATGAGGATTGAAGGATGAATCATAGCTTTAGGGGGTCAGTTCTGGACGTCAGAGAACGTCAGAGAATCTGTACACGGGCTTTCTGTTGTCTTGGATTTAGCAACTCTAAAGAAGGTACTATCGCTAGTATGATGAGAATAATGTAATTCTACTTTTTGGTCCTGGTCCTAAGAATGAAGGCCCAGGCTGGTCTCTCTTGCTGGCCATGTCTCTGATGTTTATGGTGACCCCAGGATCTGGTGACCCTGATGATGGCCTGAGAGACTGATTGCTTTACTTCCAATTCAGGTCTACTCTGCAAGCTTTTATTAAGTGTTTTGTTAAGTAACATTTTTAAAAAGCACGGTGGTAGGTACTACGGACCTACAGACCAAAAAGAAAACAGACCTGGAGTCAAGGAGACGATTAGCTATGTACTTACCAGTTCTCATGATAGGCGTGGTGTGATCACTCCTCCATGGAAAACCCTTTCATGGTTTAACTATTAATTTCCACGTGTTGCTATGGCCAGAAAACGATCATTTCATGGTATTCAACCTCCTGGTAATGAGAGTTTCCAATCTTAATCCAAAAAAGGAAGAACATAGTCCATTGTATGGTTCATACTTGAAGCCTGTCCAGCTTAGCAGGAGCTTCCAGAGCTCAGAGCTTAATCTGAATAAATGCTTCCTGACGGACACTGCCCACTCCCATAGAAGAGATGTTTTTAAACCCTCAATACATAAGTATAATTGAAGTGCTTACATTATTTTTTTTGGAGGGGGGAAGGCAAGGCAATTGGGGTTAAGTGACTTACCCAAGGTCACACAGCTAGTTAAGTATCAAGTATTTGAGGTCCTATTTGAATGCAGGTCCTCTTGACTCCAGGGCTGGTGCTCTATTCACTGCACGACCTAGCTGCCCCAAGTTTTTACATTCTAACAGGGTAAAAAAGTACCTTCAAAATTCTAATGTGTTTAAGGATCCCTGATGAAATTGAATAGGAAAACCGAGGAGCTAGGGGGTGGTTTTATCCTCTTTTGATGGCATTAAGAGAGAAAAGGAAAGGGATGGTAAAAAGAGTTCATGGAATAGCCTTCTAGAACCCAGAGTCCCCTCAACGCTTCCTGGAAGCTCATGGGGGAAGAATTTTAGTGAATGGCCTGAGGAAATCATGGCAACTATCTTTCACTAAATAAAAATGGTTCTCAGGAACAAAGATTAATAACAGAAGCTTTACATAACTTCATAGGATTGTAGAAGTGTGAAGGAACTCACAAATTATGTAGTCCAAACAAATCCTTCCCACCTTTAAAAGGAAAAATAGAAAAACTTTCTCCCACATAGGTAATATGATTTGTCTTAGGTCATCCTGCCCAGTACTTGCTAGAGTGGGGCTTTTAACGCAGGTGTCATTACCCCAAATCCAGTGTTCTTTCTAAGGCAGCTGGGTGGCTCAGTGGATAGAGCACTGAGTCAGGAGTCAGGAGGATCTGAGTTCAAATCCAGATTCAGACACAGTCATATGACCCCAGGCAAGTCACTTAACCTCTGTTTGTCTCATGTTCTCAACTATAAAATTGGGACAATAGCAATTGCCTTGCAAGGTTGTTGTAAAGGTCAAATAAGGAAAAATTTGTCATGCTTAATTAGCACAGTACCTAGAACATACTAGACGCTTAGTAAATGTGTATTTCCTTCCTTCCCTCATACATGACACTACCCTTCCTGTTTCCTTGTTCCTTTGTGTGATAAAATCCTGCTCTGCGACTATGCCATCTCCCTAAGTCATTGTTTCAGTTTGCTGGGAGCCCTCAGTTTTAATTCCCCAGAATCTAGAGAGTAAGACTGTTCATCAGAGAAACAGAATAATTAGTCCAGGTGCTCATAAGTACTAACAGAAGGAGTTTATGAAAAATCAGCAGCAATTGGAAAAGATAACTATGACATCTCTGCTAATCCCATCTACCAAAATGCTGCGATTAAGAGATTTGTCTTGGCAAAAAGAAAAAAGGAAAACAAATTGATGGAAAGCTAAAGAAAGAAAGTCTTACCCATCAACCATGGCATTGCTCTGCTTGAGGCTGGGAGCTGAAGGAGGAGCTGTCTAGGAATTCTAAAAAATGTGGATAGAGCAAGGCTGTCTACCTAAAGAAAAAAATCCATTGAGAGTAGAAGCGGTTTGTAGCATCTCAAGAAAGAAGAAAAGGAGCTGGCAGATATATGACACCTTAAGGCCTGCAAAACGCTTCACGTACATCATCTTACTTGAGCTATTGTGAGGGAAAACATGGCAGTTAATAAATTCATTTTACACATAAGAAAACCATGGCTTAGAGAGGTAAAGAGACTTCCCAATAGTCACACAGTTAGGGAGTATTGTGAACAGGATATGAACCTAGATCTCTTCCAACAACAGGTCTAGCACTATTTGCACTACACCAAGTTGCCTAATGGGGACAGCCCCTTTAGTGAATATGGGATATAAGGTACTTTCCATTATTAATCCATTTTCAGTGAACAGTAGAATCAAAAGCATCACCTTCAGTCTTGGTCACTTGCCTTCAAAGCATCCTTAATTTCATTCTAGGAAGCATTTATTAAGTGCCAGCTATGGGCTAGGCACTGCGCTAAGCACTGGGAATACAGTTATTCCTTCCCCATCAGTTCCGATATATCTCAGGTCAGCACAAGAAATTAAATGAGAATTCTGGAGGAGTTTTGCAGAAGCCACAGATGACACATGAAGGCCAGCAGATGACACAAAAAAAGTTTAGAAACTCAAAAATGCATATAGTATTTTATAATATCAACATATTTTATCTTTTAAGACCACAATAAATGAGACTTCTTCTTTGGTATGAGGGGGGGGGCAAAATTTTTTCACGCATTTTCCAGATTATGGGGGCGAGGGATAGTGTACCATGACCCCAAAGCCCTGCAAAGTACAAAGGATAATGGTGCAAATATAAGCAGAAAGACAGTCCCTGCCCTCAAGCAGCCTCTATTCTTATGGGGAAGACAACATTTAAAAGGAAACTGAAGCATAGGAGGGGAGGAGAAAAGGCAGCCAGTAGGGAGCATAGTAGAGAGAGAAAGTTCGGAGTCTGCAGCAGATCCTGCCAGCCTGTCTACTTGCCCTATGGAGGTAGAGAAATGGTGGCTTATACTCAGTAATGAGCATTCTCACACCTAATCATATCTTTCACATCTTGGTGACTTTGAACTCCTGCACCTAGGACATCATCCAAACCCCATTCCATAGCCCCTCCCATCTAATTTCTCATTCTTGTTCTCCTCAACCCTCCCACTCCAAAGTTTCATATTAACTACACCCAGACTTTCTACTGTGTTTCTGGAATGCCTGTTCCATAGGCAAAACTTCCCTTCATCTTAAATCTATTCCTCTTGTACTCATTCTATCTATTAACTCTTTTTGAAACCTGGCTTTCCCCTGATAACACAGACTCCCTGGCCATGCTTTTCCAGTACTGGCTGTACCTTCTATCATTCTTCTCAGCTGACTGGTCATGGTGGGAGAGTTGAAATACTTCTCATTCCCCATTACCACTTCTAGTTTCTCCCCTTTCCCCCTTCACTTGATATTCATGCTATTATGTCTACCACACAATCAAAATCCTGGTAGCTGTTGTCTATCAACTTTGAGCTCACTCCCCTACTTTTCTCAACTAGTTTGATACCTAGCTTACAATTTCTCTCTTCTCCCCAACTCCTGCCCTTATACTTGGTGACTTCAACATACATATTGATTCTCCCTCAAATAACTCAGTTCCTCAACTTACTCACCTCCCATGAGCTACTCCTCCAACCCATCTCAGCCACACACAAAGATGGTCACCCTCTCTTGGTCTTGCCATCACCCACTTCCATGCTCAAGAATTCAGAAATCCCCTTATCTGACCATGACCTCTTGTCCTTTCTCTTATTCCTCTGCCTTCCTTTACATAACTCTGTTCTTTATCTATACTGTGTCCTCCAATCCCTTGACCCCCTCAATTATCTCCCAGGCCATCTCCTCTGAACTAGCTATTCTCTCTCCTTTTCCCATCTTGACTTCTTGGTGAACTAATTCACCTCTACACTTGCCTCCTCTTTTGAATCTCTACCCCTTTTATAATATCACCAATTACATCCAGTCAAGCCTCTGCTTTGGATCACTTTCATCATTTGTTGTATTCATGAGCTTATACACATGCTGCTGAATGAAGCTGGAGAAAATCACATAATTGTTCTGACTGGATCCACTGCATGTTTATGTTAAATAACCTCACCTCCCACTACATCATCCCATCCCTGCTAACTGTCATCCTGTATCTCCTCTGAACTTGTAGCTAAATTCTGAAAAGTCATCTATAATAGGTAACTTCACTTTGTCTCCTCTCACTCTGCTCTCAGTCCGTTACAGTCTGGTTCCTGACCTTACCAGTCCACTGAAATTGCTCTCTCCAAAGTTATTAATAATCTCTTAATTGCCAGATCCAATGGCTTTTTCTCAGTTCTCATTCTTTTTTTTTAA
>CM053595.1:123221574-123239592 GCA_028646575.1 Pseudocheirus occidentalis
GCAGGATCTTGTTGCTTCTACACTGCCATCTTGGCTCTGCTCCCTCATCTCTGTCATTCTTTTTTTTTTTTGCTTTTTTTTTTTGGACGGCACTTAGGATTAAGTGACTTACCCAAGGTCACATGGCTAGTTTTTTTGTGTTAAGTGTCTGAGGCCAGCTTTGAACTCAGGTCCTCCTGACTCCAGGGCCGATGCTCTATTCACTGCACCACCTAGCTGCCCTCTGTCATTCTTTATGGACCAATAATATTTTATTGCATTTACAATTTTTAAACCATTTTCTAAACATCAAGAACTTGACTTCCAGGTTTGTTTTTTTAGAATATTATGAATAGTGTTACTGTATATATTTTTCCATAGAAGACTCCTTACAACTACCACTAAACTTCTTAGGGTATTCCCAGGTTTTTCTGAAGTCACTCCCTTCATACTTTCTTATGATACCATAGCATTTCATCACAATCCTACTCCATAACTTGTTTAGCCATCCACCAAATTAATGGGAATCACCTCGGTTTCCCATTCTTTGCTGTCACAAAAAATATCTGCTATAAATAAGTTTTTCCCATATGAGACCTTTTCCATTTTCTTCAATCTCTTTGGGGTATAGACCTAGTTGTGGTATTGCTGGGCAAAAGAGTATGTACAATTTTAAATCCCTTTGGGCATACCTCCAACTTTTTCTCCAAAATGAAGATTTTTGTTCATATAACTATTGATAGCTTTGTTTCCTTCTTCTTAAAACTGCCTGTTCATGTGCTTTGACTTTTCAATTGGGAATGAACTTATTTTTGCAAATTTGGTTCAATGCCATATATATTTGAGAACTGGGACCTTTCTCACAGAAACCTGCTGTATAATTTTCTCCCCAGTTTCTTATTTTCCTTCTAATTTTGATTGCATTAGTTTTGCTTGTGTCAAACATTTTTAAATTTAATTATTTAAATTAATTAATTTAATTTCAATTTTGCTTACTGTGATCTCTTGTTTTGATCATAAAATTTCTCTTATTCAGAGATCTGAGGTAATTTTTTTTCTGTACTCCCCAATTTACTTATGATATTAGCATTTATGTCAAAAATCACATGCTCATTTTGAGCTTATCTTGGTGTATACAGTATAAAATGTTGGTCTATATCTAGTTTCTGCTGGTTTGTTTTTCAGGTTTTTTTTCAGTAGTTTTTGTCAAATAATGAATTCTTGCCCTAATAACTTGGAATTTTGGTTTTATCAAACACTAGGTTACTGAGGTAATTTGTTTCTGTATATTGTGCATAGTCCCATTAACCAAGCTCTCTTTCTTATCTTGGACTAGATTGTTTTGATGATTATAATTCAAGATCTGGGTCTGCTACATCATCTTCCTTCGCTTTTTTCCATTGATTCCCTGGACATTCTTGACCTTTTGTTCCTCCAGATGAATTGTTATTATTTCTTCTAGCTCTATAAAATAATTCTTTGGTAGTTTGATTAGTATGGCACCGAATAAGTAATTTAACTTAGATAATACTGTAATTATCATTATATTGGCTCAGCCTACCAATAAACAATGAATATTTCTCCAAATGTTTACTGTGTTTATTTGTGTGAAGTATTTTATACTTACGTTCCTACATGTGTCTTGGCAGGTAGACTCTCAAGTATTTTGTAATGCAATTATTTTAAGTTGAATTTCTCTTTCTATCTTTTCCTGTTGGGTTTTGTTGGACCTGTGTGTGTGTGTGTGTGTGTGTGTGTGTGTGTGTGTGAGATGATTACTGTGGGTTTATTTCTTGTCCTACAATTTTGCTAAAGTTGTTCAGTTTTGACTATTTTTTTCTTAGTTGACTTGCTAGGGTTCTCTACGTATACCATTGTCTGCAGAAAGTGAAAATTTTAGTTCCTTGTTGCCTGTTCTTATTCCTTCAATTTCTTTTTTCTTCTTTTACTGCTATAGCTAGCATTTCTAGTACAATATTGAATAACAATCGTGATAGTGAATATACTTGTTTCATTTCTGATTTTATTGGAATGGTTTCTACCTTATCCCCATTATAGATAGTGCTTGCTCTTGGTTTCAAAGACACAAATAATAATTTTTTCAAAATTTCCATTAAAAAAGCTCTATTTATACCCATGCTTTCTAGTATTTTAATAGGGAAGGGTATTTTGTCAAAAGTCTTTTCTGCATCTATTGATAAAATCATATTATTTTTATTGTTTCTGTTATTGATATGATAGTTATACTTGTAGTTTTCCTAATGTTGAACCAGTCCTGCATTCCTGGTATAAATCCAACCTGGTTATACTCTATGACCTTTTGATAGATTGTTGTATGACCTGGCCAGTATTTCATTTAAAATTTTTGTATCAATATTCATTAGAGAAATTGGTCTATAATTTTCTTTTTCTAATTTTGCTCTCCCTGGTTTAGATATCAAAACCACAATTATGCCATAGAAGAAATTTGTTAGGACTTCACACATGCATATAAATATATATATAATATATGTATGTATAAATACATCTGATCCTGAATTCCTCCCCCCACCCTGGGAGTTCATTTATGTCTTGTTCAATTTATTTTACTAAGATAGGACTATTTAAGTACTCTATTTTCTCTTTTGTCAATCTGGGCAGTTTCTATTTCTGTCAATATTTATCCTTTTCCTTTAGATTGCCTGTTTTACTGGCATATAATTAAGTCAATTAGCTCCTAATAATTACTTTGATTTTTGTTTACATTGGTTTGCACTTGCTCTTTTCATATCTGATGCTAGTGATTTGATTTTCTTTCTTTTTAAAAAAAATTAAATTAAGCAATGATGTGTCTTATTTAATTACTTTTTCATGAAACTACTTCTTAGTTTTACTTATTAATTAAAGTTTTAACTTTCATTTTTATTAATAACTCCTTCAGTATTCAGGGTTTCAATTTTGGTGTTTAATTAGAAATTTTTAATTTGTTCTTTATCTTATTTTTTTTAACAGCGTGCCTAATTCACTGTTTCTCTCTCTCTGTCTCTGTCTCTCTGTCTCTGTCTCTCTCTCTCTCTCTCTCTCTCTGTCTCTCTCCTTCTTTCTGTGTGTTTGTGTGTTTGCCTGTTTGCCTGTCTGTCTTTCTTGCTATAAGCATTTAGAATTCCCCCCAAATAGTGTTTTGACTGCATCCTGCAAATTTCAGTATGCTGTCTTGTTGCTGTCATTATCTTTAATGAAATTATTGATGGCTTCTACCATCTGTTCTTTGACCCACTCATTCTTTAAGATTAGATTAGTTTCCAGTTAATTTATTTTTTTTTGTTTTTGGTTTTTTTTTGCTTTTTGGAGGGCAGTTGTGGTTAAGTGACTTGCCCAAGGTCACACGGCTAATTTTTGTGTGTGTGTGTTAAGTGTCTGAGGCCGGATTTGAGCTCAGGTACTCCTGACTCCAGGGCCGGTGCTCTATTCACTGTGCCACCTAGCCGCCCCTCACTGCACCACCTAGCCACCCCCCAATTAATTTTTAACCTATATTTCAAAGGTCTTTATTGAATATTTATTTTTTGTATTTTTCCAAAAGGATGTATTTAATATTTCTGGTTTGTGAGGTTTTTATGCACATATGATTAGTTTTTTTCCCTGTAGGTGCCATATGTAAATGAGAAAAGTTATATCCCTTTCTATTCTCATGCAATGTTCTCCAGAGGTCTACCATATCTAACTTTCCTAAATTTCTATTCATTCCCTTAATTTCTTTCATATTTATTTTATGGTTAGATTTGTCTAGGTTTGAGACAGATATATTGAGGTCCTTCACTAATATAATTTTACTGCATTTCCTCCTGTAATTCACTTAACATTTTCTTCAATAATTTGGGTGACATGCTATTTGGTGCATATGTTTAATATTGATATTAATAAATTATCTGTAGTATCTTTTTGCAAAACCTAGTTTTCCTAATTGCTACACTTGCTATTTTTTTAAGCTTCAGCTGAAGCATAATAGATTCTACTCCAGCTCCTTATTTTAATTCCATATATGTCTTTCTGTTTCAAGTATGTCTCTTGTAAACAACATATTTCTAATCCATTCTGCTATCTTCTTCCATTTTATGGGTGAGAATTTCATTCCATTCATACTCACAGTTGTGATTGCTAACTGTGTATTTTCCTCCATCCTATTTTTTCTATTGATCTTTTTCTTTTTTATCCCACTCCTTCCTCAAGTTTGTTTTCCTTCTGACCACTGACTCCTTTAATTTACCCTCCCTTTATCATTCCCCTTACTCTTAGTCTGTCCTTTCCTATTTCCTTATGGAGTAAGATAAATTTCTACATCCAGCTGTTTGTGTGTATATATAGTCTTCCATCTTTAAACTGATTCAAGCATTGTTCCCTTTCCCATTTTTCCTTTACTGAAAAAATTCTTCCTTGAATGCCTCTTTTATGAGATATGATTTCCCCCACTCTTCCTCTGCTCTCTCTTCTCCCAGTGCATCTCTCTTTCTTACCCTTTAATTTTCCTTTCAATATCATCCCAACATAATAGACTCATACCTATGCCCTCTGTCTAAACAAGCTCCTTCTAATTTCTCTAAGGGTGATAGGTTTTTTAGGGTTTACATGTGTCATCTTTCCATTTGGCAATGTAAATAGTTTAACCTATTAAGGTCTTTATAGTTTCTCACTTATATTTACCTTTTTATGGTTCTCTTGAGTCTTGTGTTTGAATGTCTAATTTTCTATTCAACTCTGGTGTTTTCATTAAGAATGATTGGAAATTATTTCATTAAATTTCTAATTTCCCCCCCTTTAGAATTATATGCATTTTTGCTGAATAGGTTGTTCTTGGTTATAATCTTAGTTCCTTTGTCATCTAGAATATTCTAAACCCTCTACTCCTTTGTAGTGATAGATGTTAAGTTTTGTGTGATTCTGACTGGCTCCAAGATATTTAGAATTACTTTTTTCTAGTTGCTTGCAGTATTTTCTCCTTGACCTGAAATCTCTTAAATTTGACCATAATATTTCTGGGAATTTTCATTTTGGTAAGTCTTTCCAGGGGTGATCAGCAAAATTTTTCAGTTTTTATTTTGCCTTCTGGTTCTATCATATCTAGGCATTTTCTTTCATAAGTTCTTGAAATATGTTGTTGCTTTTTTAAAAACATGGATTTTAAGTAGCCGAATAATTCCTAAATTATTTCTCCTTGATTTCTTTTCTAGGACAATTGTTTTTCCTATGAAGTTTTATATTTCCCTTCTATTTTTTCATTCTTTTAACTTTTTCAAAATTATTTCTTGAAGTCTCAGGGAGTCATTAGTTTCCACTTATTCTGCCAATTCTAATTTTTAAGGAGGTATTTTCTTCATTGAGGCTTTGTACTTCTTTTACTATTTGGCCAATTTTGATTTTTAAGGAGCTATTTTCTTTAAGTGTTTGTGAGTGTGTATTTGTGTGTGTGTGTTCCTTTTATCAAGTTGTTAATTCTCTTTGCATTATTTTCTTGGATTTTTAAACTTTCTTTTCCCATTTTTTCTCTACTCTATTTGATTTTTGGAATTTTCTTTTTCTTCCTTCCTTCCTTCCTCCCTCCCTCCTTCCCTCCCTTCCTTCCTTCCTTCCTTTCTTCCTTCCTTCCTTCCTTCCTTCTTTTCTTTCTTTCTTTCTTTTTCTTTCTTTCTTTCTTTCTTTCTTTCTTTCTTTCTTTCTTTCTTTCTTTCTTTCTTCCTTCCTTCCTTCCTTCCTTCCTTCCTTCCTTCCTTCCTTTCTTTCTTTCTTTCTTTCTTTTCTTATTTAAAAAATCTTTGTCTTTACCTTTTCTGGGAATTCCTGTGGGCTTGAATCCAACATGCACTTTGCATACAACCTGTGGTTGTTTTCTTATGAATTTGTGTCTTGTGCTTCCTTGTCATCATAGTAGCTTTTTATGGTCATATTCTCTTTTTGTTTACTCATTTTCACAGACTAATTCTTGACTTTGGATTTTAGGCTAGAGTTGGATTCTGCTCACCTCTGGGAATGGGATGGGAATGCCTGGAATCCTCTTCTGATTTTTGTGTTCTTCTACTTTTTTAGTTTGGCCTGGCAGCCTGCAAATTTGGGGGGCTTCCAATGTGCTGTGATTGAGGAGAAGATTGATCATTGACATCTGGTATGAACTTTGGTCCTTAGCCAGGTAGGGTCCCTGGTCCTTTTGGACCACCACATTCCTTTTCACCCTGGAACTGCAAACTGGAACTGGGTAATGGGCAATACAATTGCCAAATGATGCCTGGTCCTATGTCCAGTGCTCAGTGCTAATATAAGGGTGTTCAATCCCCTTACTTTCCCTGGGTGTCAAGCACTCCTGGTGTTACTGCTATCTCCACTGCCATCTTCAGGGCCCAGCCTCCACCTCAGTGACTGCTGACCTCCCTTTCTATATTCCTAAGCTGCCCTGGACTGGAAAAATGACTCGTTGTGACTTTTTGCTAGTCATCCTACTTAGAATTCGGTTTGATATACTTTTAAAAGTTGTGTAGAGGGGTATGTTGAGATGCTCACTTTACTCCACCATTTTGGTTCTACTTTGCCACACCATTTCTGAAGTGAAACATCCAGACTGAGGGGGAATCACATAAAAGAAGAAGAAAATATATGCACAGGAGTCAAATGATGGTGACTTACAAAACATCATTACATTATGGAGCAAAGAGACAGTATGATGTGGTGTTGTAGTGTATACAGAGCCAACCTTAGAACCCATCTTCTTCCACACACAGGACTGATGCTGTGACTTTAGTCAAATCTCCTTGCCTCTCAATGCTCCTTAGAAACTTTCTGAGATCATAAAATGTGAAAAATATGCTCATCTGAATATATAGAGGGACTGCCTCACCTCAAGCGCTCTACACTGATGGAACTACAGGTCCAGTAAAAAAAAAAAAAGCTTAGGGAAAGATAATGAAAAGAGCACTTGGTCTGGAGTCACAGAACCTAAGTCCCAATCCTACCTTCTTCATTTCCTATCTACCTCAGGCAAGTCTCTCATCTTTTTTGGGCTTCTGATAAGTCTCTTAAACATCTCTTAAGTATTCACTGTGTGTGAAGCACTGTGCTAAGTACTCAGGTTACAAATAAAGCAAAAAGAAACAATCTCTGTCCTCAAGTTGCTTATAGTCTAATAGGAAAAGATAAAACATTAAAGGAAGCTAAGGAGTTGAATAAGAAGGAATAGTAATATCAGCCTCAGGGGCATTGTAGAGAATTCCTAAGTCTAGCCTGGTGAGAAATGAAGACATGGCTGGTCTGAGTACCCTCTTTATATGGAGGGTCTTAGAAGAAACATACAAACATAGGGATGGGCTAACGGACCAGAGGGTACTTCCCTCTAAATTCCAGGGTCCTGTGTCATGAAAAAAAGAAGTCTAGAGGTACACACCTTAATGAGAAATGTTTATTAAGGATGTTGGCCTAGATGGAATATAATGCCTTCAATAGCAGGTTAAAAAAGTTTTAAGGGGGTAGATGACTTTTGTCTTTCTGGAATGAATGAACTGCCATGCTGTTTTCAGGGAGAAAATTGAACTGTATGATTTCTAGGCTTGTATCACACACACAGACACACACACATCTCATTATCTTATAACCCTTTAAATAGAGAATCATGAATTCATTTAATTGATATAAGCCCAGAAACAATATTGTCCAATCCCCTCCCTCAAAGTAGCATGGTATATATACTCATATAATATGTATGCATGTATCCATATACATATATACACTATATTTATATCTTTATATACATATAAATATGTATGTATATATGTTTGTTTCTTCCTATAGCTTTGATAATACCACCTAGTGGAGTTTAAAATAAATATGAGATTAGCATACATAAGATTTTTCCAATTAGATCTGGAAAGAATATTTCTGATATAATATTAAGTTCAATAGTAAAATGAAAAAGACAAGAAAGTTAAGTTAGTAAATGCCCTGATTAGCTTACTCATACTTTGCTCATTTCCTGGTTTAGTATTTTTTCCAAAATACAAATGTCACTTTTAAAAGATATGAAGGAAATTTAGGTCTGATAGTTCCTAACACCATACCTTACACATAGAAAACACTCAGCAAATATTTGTTTAGTTAATTGAATTGATGTTCTCTTTTGGGGGGAAAGTACTGATTATGTAGAAATTAGACTGGGTCTATGACTTCATTGGTAAAGGAAATGAAGAAACTATCTCTTGAAACATATTGGCACCCTCTCTACAACTTAGAGTACTCTAGAATTACCTAATGTACAGAGAGGTTAAGTGACTCACCCAGGGAATATGTCTGAGTCAGTCACTGTCCTCAAATTTCCTTGACTTTGAGGCCAGCTCTCTATTATGCTGCACCTCTCCTGACCAGTTCTGCTTATCCAGCTATAGAAGAGCAGAAAACAGATTATTTCTCCTCTACTCTTGTAGTTGGCTTTGTGGTTTGTAGGCCAGTCCTCTGAGTGTGATATTGAGAAAAAAGCCAGACTGTCACTCTCCTGAACAGGTGGGAAGACATGAGCTTGAGCCTGTCTCTTTGTATTTCCAGATTACTTAGGCCTTCACAAAGGGTGGGAAGAGTCTGATTTCACACCTGGATGCAAGCATTGCCACTGTCCCTCGCCCTGAGAGGACACTGATGTGGGGTCTTAAAGAGAGTGCTTGCTCCATGGTGTCCTGGTACACTCTGCACATTCCTTTTGGAGCTACATCAATGATCTCAAAGTATCAGGAGGAATTTTGGCAAGGGAAACTGAATAATACCTCTTACTTGGAGAAGTTAGGCATATTGTGTTGTTCATGCCTAGCACAGTACCTGACACGCGATAGGCACTTCATAGATTTTTATTGATTGATTTATGTTAATCAAATTGAATTAATTAGAAATGAAATCATTGTTAACAATGAGATTAGAACTGTGGCATAAGTCAGAGCCACAACTAGGGCATGCGAATTGGAGCATTGACCCAGAGTGCTAAATTTATCAATTTTGATGTTCCCGGAAATACCTACAATCCCTTTTCAGTCTAGAAACAATATAGACTAGTTATTCAGAAAGCAGGTAGGTGGCACAGTGGATGGATTGCCAGGCTTGGAGTCAGGAAGCCCTGAGTTCAAATTTCACCTGAGATACTTACTAGTTATATGACTCTAAATAAGTCATTTCACTGTTTTGCCTCAGTTTCCTCATCTGTAAAATGAGCTGGAGAAGGTAATGGCAGACAAGTCTGGTATCTTTGCCAAGAAAACATCAAATAAGGTCACAAAGAGTAGGACATAACTGAAATAACTGAACAACAACTAAAGTTATTCAGAATAAGAAATATATTATCAAAAAGGAAGCTACGAGATGGTGAGATAGAGTGAGCTGTTTCTCTGCCTTACCTTCTCTTCTCCCCCATTCACTTCATCTTGAGTGACTTGGATAGAAGTTGTGTTACTTGCCCCAGGCACAGAGGTTCCTAGAGAAGGACCCTATAGCGGGTGTCAAAAAGTCCCTAAATGCTGTAGATGCTTAACCTTTTGACCTTTGACTTCCTTAAACCATGACTTTTCTTTCTATAGAATGGCAAAATTGATACAGACCATTCCCTAACATGTTCTGAGGTCCTGTTTCTAAAGAACTTTGGCTCATTTAGAGGAAGCTGGATATTTCAGTGGGTAGAACACTGGGTCTAGAGCCAAGAAGACCCAAGATCTCAGAGACTACAGTTCCTTAGTCCAGTCTCTTAACCTCTGTTTGCCATAATCTACAAGGAAGGAAATAGCAAACTATTCCAGTATCTTTGCCAACATAACTCATGGACAATATGGTCCATGGGGTGATAAAGAGTCAGACAAAACTGGACAAGTCGTTTCTTTACTTTAAAAGGTGCTATGTGTGGTTCTTTCCTTATCTAATCTAATCTCATCTTACTTCTCTAAGTATGGCGACCTCATTTATCTTGGGCTCCTCTTTGCGTCACATTATTGTTCCAAATCTTCCTTAATCTGGAACAGTATTCATTCAAACAGTCAGTAACCATGGACTTTTTTTCTTTCCAGTAAATTAAAGGTCAACTCTGGGTCACCTGTGTTTTACAGAGATCCAGCAATTCTGAACACAGTGGAAACTTTCTTATACCACCACCACCCCCTTTTAAAAGTAGAACACTGGGTTGACTTCTGTGCTTGTATCATGGCTCAATCATTCCATAATAAAGAGGTTTTTACGTTAACAGAATTTCATTGAATCAGGACCTGAAGTGGTTTTGGGTAGGCGAGAGATCCAAAGAGGGAGACTGGCATAAGCTATGTTTTTAAAAGTTCTTTCTAGGTCTAATATTCTATGTTACTTTCTTTGTCCTATAGAAAAATTTATAGAAAGGCACCTCTAGCTCAGCAGGACTTCTTCACATAATGGAGTCAGAAGAGCACAGCAGAAAGGTTTCTGTGATGCCAGCTGAATTTTCATAATAGACAGGAAATATGCCCTGCAGTTGAACTATCATTTTCATATTGTTCTCAGTGAGTACTTCTTTTAACCTTAGTGGAAAAATACTACACTAGGGGCTAAAGGAAAAATTACCACCATTTTTTTCTCTTTGATCACTTCTTCACAATGTACTTCTCCACCTGCTCCATGCTTGATGGTGGGAACAATGACTAACCTGACAATGTAGAATTTACAAAGCTGAAAACTTCACAGTGAAATGGGGAATTTTTTTGTGTGCATTAATAATGAAGTCTGAGTCACATCAGAGAAAGACTTTTGTGGAAAATTACCATTATTGCTGCAACTTTTTTCAAAGTACAACCATCCCAAGATAGAACAAACCCAACACTACAGTGAACAAACTAGAAAAACTCATTTTTTATCTTGTTTCAATTATGATCATAAGATAAGTGGACAAATTACTTAGGAGGATCACATAAAATATTAGACCTGGATGGAACATCTGAGATCATCTGGTTATAGGGTCCCATAATTATAGATTTAGAGTTATAAAAGGTTTTTGAAGTCATGTGCTTGGCCAAACACAAGTCCTCTAGATCTTTCTTTTCTAAGTTGTAAAATAAGGAGTTGTTGTATTTGGCCAAGGTCACATAGATAAGTAGGGACAGAGTCAGGATTGAATTGAATGACCCCATAACTAAGGCCCTTTCCACTGCAATATGACCCACTCGCTTTTTCTTTTATAGATAAAGTTTTATTGATATTTTCTGTTGTTTTTAAAATATTATCTTCCACCCAAAATATCAGTAGCTGTTACCTATAGTGTCAATAGTGTCTATAGTTGTCTATAGTGTCCTGACCTCCAGGACACTCCATTTCTTTGTCAACGACTTCAGAACCTGGCTCACACTCTTTCTCTCCTCCACAATTTCCGCCTTCATACAAGGGGACTTCAGTATATAAACTGATTAATTCCTCAAACACTACCTCAACTCACTAATTTCCTACTTCTCCACTCTACCGCAGTCACACAGATGTGGTCATACTCTTGATTTTGCACCACCCACAAATGTGCCACTTCCATGTTCATGAGCTCTGAAATTCCCTTATCTGATTACAATCTATTGTCATTTTAACCCTCTCTCTTGGCTTTCCAGCCTCAAACCCTGCTCTTCATCCACATCATAACCCACAATCCCTTGACACCTCAGTTCTCTTTCAGGCTATCACTTCTGCACTAGCTTCATTCTCCTTTCTTGAGTTTAACCTCTTGGTGAGTAATTTTCACTCTATACCCTCCTATTCGCTTGAAACACTCCCACTATCTGCTGCCTTCACTCCTATGTTTGTACTGATTAGATATAGTACAAATTTATGTTACATAACCTCAACTGGGGCCTCACTGCTGCTAGGCCTCTCTCTACACCTCCCCAATTAGCCCACTCATTGCAATTGCTCTTCCAAATCTTTTCAGCCCTTCTTAAATCACCTTCTTAAATCATTTTCCTCTAACTCAACTGAAAACTTAGTCTCATATTTTAACCAAAAAAATTGAGGCCATTTGCCAAGAGCTCCCTTTTCTCCCCTCTTCCTCCTTTCACATCCCCCAGATGACTTCCAGCACTACCTCCTCCTTTACCCCATCTCATACAACATGGCCCTTCTCCTTGTCAAGATAAACACATCTACTTGCATAAGTAGTACCATTCCATCCTGTGTCATTCATCAGATTGCCCCCTCTATCATCCACACTGTCATTTATCTTCACTCTCTCCCTGCCTGTTGGTTGCTTACTTATTGCTACAAACATGCTAAGGATTATGCCATCTAATAAAAAAAACCCAAACCTTCACTTGGTCCATCCATTCCCTGTATGATGATCCTCATCATCCTGTATATCTTCTGCCTTTGGGGGATAAATACCTTGAGAAGGCTATCTACAGTAGAGTAATAGAGGACTTCTTCTCTCACTCTCTTCGTAACTGTACAGTCTGGCTTCTGACCTCATCATTCAACAGAAACTGCTCTCTCCAAAGTTGCCATTGATCTCTTAGTGGTCAAATCCAATGAGCTTTTCTCAATCCCCATTCTTCTTGACTTCTCTGCAAACTTTCATATTGTTGATCACCATCTTTTCTTTGATATTCTTTTATCTCTAGGGTTCAGGACACTGCTCTCTCCTCCTTCTCCTTTTACTTTTCTGACTACTCTTCCTCATTCCTTTGCTTGATCTTCATTCAGGTCACTCCTGCTAATCATGGGTCTCCAATATCTACCCCTTTTCTGGGTCTGCTTTTCTTTCCCGTTTATACTAATTCACTTGGTGATCCCATCAGTTCCCATGGGTTCAATGATCATTTCTATATTAATGATTCTCAAATCTACTTATCCAACCATAACTTCTTTTCAGAATCCAGTTTCACTTCTCTTAATGCCTATTTGACATCTCAAACTTGATGTTAAATATATATCTTAAACTCAACATGTGCAAAACTGAAATCATTTCTCCAAGCTCTTCCCCCTTCCAAATTTTCCTATTAATGTTGAGGACACCACCCTCTTAGCCAGACTCACAAAGTAGGTGTCATCTTCAACTCTTCAATCTCTCTCTCTCCCCCACCCCCATTTCCAATCTCTTACCAAGACCTGTTGATTTTACCTTTGTAGTCTTTCTTGACTATGTCTCTTCTCTGATATCATCACTACCTTGGTACATGCCTTTATTTCCTCATGTTTAGACTATCGTAAAATAGCTACATAGTCCATAGAGACTGGATTGCTGGATTGTCTCAGAATTCTCATATTGGTACATTTGGGAATCTGCCTGCACCCTCACACTGAGCAACTTATGGGAAAAGATGACTAGATTCAGCTAGGTTTCTATATATATTAACCCAATTGCTCATTACTCTCTCCACCTTGGCCTTTGGCACCATATACGTGTTACAGCTGGCTGGAGTTATTCAACCAAACCACTCTGGTTACTGTACCTTTACTTTATATAGCTAGATATAACTAGTGTCTGCTGCCCTTTGAAGGGTCAGAGAAAGAGAGATTTGGGGAGAGTCACTTCTGTAATGGATCTCTACCATCATGAGACCTTGTTTACACTAACTTTCGTGGGCACATAGAGGTGGTTAGAGGGGAAGTCATTGAATGGAATCTCTAAATATTAATCTTCTCTACTGTTAATTTGTGAAATTTTTACATTTCCTGATTTTATGGATTCAGCTGTAATTACTCTCTGTTACTTAATTCTTTGCTTTTGAAATTTGAGAGAGTTTGAGGAGTTCGAGTTTCTCAGAAAATAGCCACTCCACCATTTTATTGATCATATATCCTGACTCTTTTCTTGTAAAGAAAGAAACTGAGGCCTGGAAAGAACAAGGGATTCATGCTAGCACAGCTCTGGTGCACCCTCCTACATGAAGCTTTTTCTCATCTTTGCAGTTACTAGTGATTTTACTGTCTTTGAATTTACTTTGTACTCCTTTGTATTTACTTACCTATAAACTTGTATTCTCCTCCTAGTCCCTATGCCAAGTAAAAGGTAGGAACTTTCTCATTTTTTTGCCTTTATATCCCCAAAGCTTAGCATAGTGCCTTACACATAGTAGGCATTTCACAAATGTTTGTTGAATTGAATTATTGTTGAATTTAAGGCAAATCTGGAAGTAGACACCAGGGTTCCTAATTCCTAAACTGAGTGCCCTTTCAGTCAGATTAAGTTGGTCCCTGACTAAATTACAGTTAAACCACTGATTGGTTTGTCACACAATCAGGTTAGCCTTACAAAGAAGTACAAAAACGGAAGTACAAAAAATATAATATCATACATAGATTAATAATAATCAAGAATAATTTAAATTTAATTCATTCCCTGAGTAATCCATTTTAAAAGAAGTGAATAAATATCAGTAAATGAGAAAGCACAGAAAACTCGTAATCCATATACTGACAGGAACATGGATCCCCTAAGAATATACAAGCCTCACCTGCATAGAGGACAGGCAAGGGGTATGCCAGTAAAGGTTTAGCAACTATCTCCAGAAAAAAAGCTATGAAGTGTCTTTCTTTTCTTTTCTTTTCTTTTCTTTTCCTTCTTCCTTCCTTCCTTCCTTCCTTTTTCTTCCTTCCTTCTTTTCTTTCTTTCTTTCTTTCTTTCTGTCTATTATCTATCTATCTGTATGTATGTATTCATGACACTTTTAATTTTAATCTTATCAATACTTTCCCTATCATTTTTTTAAGCCTAGAAATCAGTAAAATAATTAATCAGGGCCTAATTTGTGGTGTTTGCTTATTGCCTAAGTGTAAATTCTCACAGTGAAAATGTAACAACTGGCTTTTTGGAAACCAGTTTGACCTGGTTCCAACGCATGCTGGGAGCAGGTTCATTAAAAAGCAAAAAATTGAGATTATTTTTGTGTGAGTATATAAGAGTGTGTTGAGTGCCTTGTGATCTAGAGAACTAAAGTTTCCCATCCTGTTTTCTTCTGCAGTGGTCCTCTAATTCGGTTACTGAGAGATAGTATGGAATCTTAGACAAAATTTTGTATTTGAAATCAGGAAGACCTGGAGTTGAATCCCACCACTGACACTTAATGACTGTGTGACTCTGGGCAAGTAACTTAAACTCTCTGAGTTTGGCATTCTTCTTATATAAAACAGGGATAATAATATCACCTGCCTAAGGCTTGCTACAAAGTTCAAATAAGAAAAATGAATGTTTACATTGCAAATATATAGATGTTTATTGTTATTGTTGTTATTATTATTATTAATGGCCCACCCTATCACAGCTGACATAAAACTGCTTCTAAATTTGAATTCTAACAGTTAGCTGCACAAGTTCAAGATGGAGGTGGTGTCCAGACAACAATGAATGTGAGAAGGACATGGGTGTGTTGGACTGCAAACTTGAATAAGTCAACATTGACCAGGAAAAGCTAATACCATCCAATCCCAGAACTTCATAGGTCAGTGATCTTCATTGTTGGTTCCATGGACTTCTGTTTTGGAAAAAAAAAAAGAAACAGTGAGCAGGTAGTCAGCCTCTGGTGATGAGTCTCTAAACCAAGTTAGACTAGTCAAAGGATCTTCCATTGCTGGGATAGCACTCAGAGTCTACAACTTGGCAGGGCAGGGCAGACTCTGGAATAGCCCTTGAGAATCCAGGGTCACATCCATGACTCAGTGAGGCATTGGGATAGGACATTTGTAGAGATAGCAAGGTGTCTCAGGATAGATCTCTGGTCCTGAAGTCAGGAAGAGTTGAGTCCAATATGGCCTGCAACACTTACTGACTGTATGGTCTTGGGAAAGTCACAACCTCTGCCTGCCTCAGTTTCTTCAAATGTGAAATGGGGACAATAGTAGCTCCTACCTCCCAGGGTTGTTGTGAGGATGAAATTAAATTTGTAAAGCACTTTATAAACCTTAAAATACTGTATCAATATTAGTTGTTATAATTGTTACTGATGGAGGAATATAGCTTCAGATCACATGAATGCTAGAAGTACAGTGTACAGAACAAAAAGATGACCTCTTGTCCCTATCAGACTCTTTCGGGAATATTGTGTTCAGCTCTGAGTGTCAATTCACAATTAGAAAGGACACTTAAACCAAGGAGTTCCTGGAGAGGGTGACCAGGATAATGAAGATATGGGAAACTGTGCCATTAGAAGGTCAGTTGGAGGCATTAGGGATGATTGGTCTAGAGAAGAGAAACTTAAGGGGCATGTGATGACTCTTAGATAGTGAAGTATGTAAAGGGCTGTTGTATGGAAGAAGGATTTGATTTGTTTGGACTGAGTCAGTTCAATCATTTTTTTTTCTCAATCATGTCTGACTCTTCATGACCCACCCCATTTAGGATTTTCTTGGCAAAGATACTAGAGTGGTTTGCCTTTTTTCTCCAGCTCACTTTATAAGTGAGGAAACTAAGGTAAACAGGGTTAAATGACTCTTCCAGGGTCACACAACTAGTCTGAGGCTGGATTTGAACTCACGAAGGTGAGCCTTCCTGACTTACGGTCCTGCACTCTCTCCACAGTACCACCTAGTTGCTCATATACAAACATAAACAGAGTAAATAAAAAGAGACTACCAATAAATATAAGGCAGTTATGAAGAAAGGACATTAGCATGGGGGGGGAGGGGATCAGCAAAGGTTTCATGTAGAAGGAGATGCCTGAACTTCATTTTTAGAGTAAGAGAAGAGTTTTATTTGGTAGAAGAAGGGAGAGAAGGCATTCTAGCCATAAGAAAGGGCCAGAGAAAATGCCTGGGGATAGGTAATGGTGCTTCATATGTGAGGAGCAAAGGCCAATTTGGCTATAGTACAAAATGGGGGAGTAATATACAGTAACATTGAAAAGATAGTTTGACACCAGGTTTGTAAAGGGTTTTAAGAGCTAAGCAGAGGAATTAATATTAATAATCTCTAGAGATAGAAGAGTCATTGGAATTGGCTGAGAAGATAGGAGACATAAAACCACTTAAAGAAATCACTTTGGTAAGTGTGTGGAGGATAAAATGGAATGGGGAGAGACTTGAGGCAAAGAAAAGTAATCAAGCAGCTGTTGTAAGAATCTAGGAGTCGGGCACTAAGGTGGTAGCTGGGTGAGTAGTTAGAAGGGGGCATTGTGGAGATACAGATGGCAAGGTCTGATAACTGATTACCTGTGTGGGGAGAGGACAAGTGAGGAGTTGAGGACAATGCCAAAATTATGAATGCAGGGAACTGGAATGATGGTGTTTTGACAGAAATAGGGAAGTTCAGAAGAATTTGAAGGATTTGAAGGAATAAATAATGAATCACATACTGAGAATGGAAAGCAGGCCATCTGGCTTAGAATGGAGAGCATTTGGAGGGTGGCATAGTAATATAAAACCAGTGTTATAAGGCTTGTTAGAATCAGATTGCAAAGGGCCTTAAGTTTCAAAGTGAAAAGTTTGTATTTTTTTCAAAGAGGCAAGAGAGGTCCATTGAAGCCTGAGCAAGGAAATGAGATAACCGGACTAGTTCTTTAACAATATCAGTTTGGTAACTGTATGGGAGATCATTTGGAGAAGAGAGAAGTTGTGTGTGGGGAGGCTAATTAGGAGGTTCTTTTTTAAAAAAATTAACTTTTATGTTTATTTTTAGTTTACATCATTCATTTCCACAAGATTTTGAGTTACAATTTTCTCCCTGTCTTTCCCCTACCCACTACCCCAAAACAGTGATCCCATTGTATTCCCCCTCCTCCAATCTGCTCTCTTCTATATCCTCCCCCATATCCTCTTTGACTTTCTGGTAGGGCAAGATGGATCTCCATACCCCAGTCCCTGTATATCTTATTTCCTAGTTGCACGTAAATAATAATAACAATAATAATAATTTTTAAAAAACATTTGGTCTTAAAACTTTGAATTCCAGTTTCTTTCTCTTCCTCTCTGGTCACAAACCCTTACTGGGAAGATAAGCAATTCAATATAGGTTGTACATGTGTAGTTATACAAAACATTTCCACAGTAGATATATTGTGAAAGACTGACTATATTTCCTTCCATCCTATCCCGCCCTCCCACTTGTTCTATTCTTTATTTTGT
>CM053595.1:123240092-123258125 GCA_028646575.1 Pseudocheirus occidentalis
CATTGAATGACCATATTTCCCCCTGAAATATTATACTCAGTTTTGCTGGGTAGGTGATTCTTGGTTTTAATCCTAACTCCTTTGAACTCCAGAATATCATATTCCAAGCCCTTCAATCCCTTAAGGTAGAAGCTGCTAGATCCTGTGTTATCCTGATTGTGCTTCCATAATATTCAAATAGTTCCTTCTTGGCTACTTGTGATATTTTCTCCTTGATCTGGGGACTCCAGAGTCTGGCTATAACATTTCTAGGAGTTTTCTTTTTGGGATATATTTCAAGAGGTGATTGGTAAATTCTTTCAATTACTATTTTGCCCTCTGGTTCTAAAATAACAGGGCAATTTTCCTTGAGAATTTCTTGAAGGATGATTTCTAGGTTCTTTTTTTATCATGGCTTTCAGGTAGTCCAGTAATTTTTAAATGATCTCTCTTGGATCTATTTTTCAGGTCAGTGGTTTTTCCAATGAGATATTTCACATTGCCTTTTCTTTTTTGCTTTTTGGAGGGTAATTGGGGCTAAATGACTTGCCCAAGGTCACATGGCTAGTTTTGTGTCAAGCATCTGAGGCTTGGTTTGAACTCAGGACCTCCTGATTCCAGGGCCAGTTCTCTATTCACTGTGCCACCTAGCCACCCCTTACATTGCCTTCTATTTTTCCATTTGTTTGGATCTGTTTAATAGTATCTTGATTTCTCATAAAGTCATTAGTTCCATTTGCTCCAATCAAATTCTGAATGAATTATTCTCTTTAGTGATATTTTGAAATTCTTTTTCCATCTGGAAAATTTGGCTTTTTAAGGCATTCTTCTCCTCATTGACTTTTTGGACTTCTTTTGCCATTAGATTTAGTCTATTTTTAAGGTGTTATTTTCTTCAGTCAGGTTGTTGACTCCCTTTTCATGATTTTCTTGCATCATTCTCATTTCTCTTCCTAATTTTTCCTCTACTTCTCTTACTTCATTTTCAAAATCCTTCTTGAACTTCTCCATGGCCTATAACCAATTCATATTTCTCTTGGAAGCTTTCGGTACAGGAGTTCTGACAGTATTGTCTTCCTCCAATTCCATGCTTTGGTCCTTTTTGTCCCCAAAAAAGGAATCTGAAGTTGGATGGATGTGCTTGCTTTGCTTCCTTCATTTACTCATGTTGCCAGTAAATTACTTGACTTTTGAGCTCTTTGCCACAGTAGAACTCTGCTTCCAGAGGGGAGAGACTTGTCCGAAATTGCTGGGGTTTTCTCAGCTGCTAGAGCTATTAGGAGGGTACCATCTCTCTAGCCCCCACCAGCTTTGGCCATATCTAAGAACCTAAAAGGTCACAAGTGGCCTTGAGGCCACAGGTTCCCCACCCCTGGTCCAGATGATATGCAATGAAAGCCTGGACAAGAGTGGTGGCTATATAAACCTAGAGGCCATTTTGGAAGCTTTTTTTTCCTTCTCCCCCCACTTCATGGTATTTCATTTTTTTCAGTTGCATGTAAAGATAGTTTTCAGCATTCACTTTTATAAGATTTTGAGTTACAAATTTTTTTCTCTCTCTTTAAGAAGGCAAGGAAGTTGATATAGGTGATATATGTATAATCATACTAGGCATACAGAGGATTTTTCAACAGTCCAAGTTATATTTGTGGTGAGATTTTGGACCAGAGAGATGTCTATATGAGCAGGGAATGGATGAAAGAGATGTGAAGTAGAATAGATTTTTAAAATGTTTGAATATGGAGGTGAAGGAAAGGGAAGAATGATGATGCTCAGGTAAACCTTGGTAACTCATTGGAAGGATAGTGGTGATTTTGACAAAACCAGGGAAGTTTAGAGGAAGGCTCAGTTTAGGGAAAATATAATGAGTTAAATTTTAGACATATAGAATTTTATCATGTGGAGAAGTCTAGGAGGCAGTTGATAAGACTGGAACTCAAGAGAGAGATGAGAGCTAGATACATAGATTTAGAAATTATCTGAATGGCAAGTATAGTTCAACCAGGGGAGCTGATGAGGTCACCCAAAGGGAGCATAAAGATAGAAGAGAAGAAGGCCCAGGGTACACCTATCTACCTGTACATAGGAGGTGTGACATAAATGATGGTCTTGCAAAAGAGACCTATATGGATATACCAAAATGTTAGGAACAGAACCAATGGAAAACAACATCATAAAAGCCCCAGGAGAAGAAAGTATACAGGATGATTAGGTGGTACATAATGTCAAACATTGCAAAGGGGCCAAGAAAGATGAGAGCTGAGAAAAGATCAGCTTCAGCAATATTGAGACCATCAATGTCCTTGGAGAGAGCAGTCTTAGTTGAGCAGGTGGAATCAAAGGCAGATTACAAGGTGTTGAGAACTGAATGAGAGGTAAGAAAATATGGGCAGACCAGCTTTTATTTTGGAAGTTTGGGTATGGAAAGAAGTAGGGATATAGGAGAGTAACTTCAGGGGAACGCAGGATCAAGTGAAGACACTTTTTTAAAGATGAGGGATACAACATTTTATTGCACGACTTCTAATTCTTTGAAGATTGTGATATTCTATGGCTTACATGCATACAGAATTCCCATAAGGATACTACTGATAGTAGAAAATTGGGTTTTGTTTCAGGGAGATGCCTAGGTTCATTAAAAATACTACCAAAGACAGCTTAGTATATTTTTTCTCCTGTTCAATTATGGGACCAGTTCATTGCCCATCTGCAGCATATGTGCATGATTTGTGCTCAGATAGACAAGTCCTATCTTTGTCCAACTGCATGTCATAGACTCTTACAGTTGGCATTTGTCATCCACTTCTTTTTCTGGTGAGGCTAGTAAGGTTAAACTCTTTTGAGTAACCATGAATCTCATTTAAGAGGCTCCACAATTATTCAGGGCTTGGTTTCATGAACACAATATCAACTACAAAGGAGCATAAAGGATTTCAGTTTTTATTGGAATCCTTCTTCCACTTGGATTGTATGCTAGACATCATACATTAACAAATAATTAATCAGTGAATATTTGTTAAGTGCCTATTATATGTCAGACACTATCCTAGGTGCTGATGAAGAAAGGAGGGGAAAAAAAAGAAATAACTATTTTTAACCAAGGACCTTACATTCATTTAGAGAATACAACATGTAAATAAATAAGCATATATAGAATATAGACAAGTTAAAGCTATGAAAGAATGCCCTTGATAAACGGACAGATTATTCTTAGTAAAATTTTGTAGAGGTGAAAAAGTAAGCAAATAAATTGGGAAGTATTTATAAATTCCTGAGGATTGTTTTTTGTAATGATGAGGTAATAGAATGTAACTTCTATTTTTAAAAAATGATTTCCTCTTACTTGCCAAAGTTTAGAATCCTCCCTTCTTTCGTATATCTTGAGAATCAACCTTCCAGTGCTCTACAAACTGTGTTGCTTCTAGCACGGACTATTCTTTCCACTTTTCCCCCTCTTAGTTCCATTTCATTCATTTGTTCAACAAGTATTTATTAATTTCTCAGTATGTACCAGGCATTGTGCTAGGTCCTGGGAATGCAAAGACAAAAACAATACAGTGCTTACCCTCAATGGGATTATGCAGCATATTGGGGGCTGTGATGCTAGAGTCCAAATATGGGGGTTATCCTGTCAGTGATGGAGTTTATTATAGAAATCCTTACAGATAATTTTGACATTTCTATCTGTTTTTCTAGTTTCATCCTTAAATGCTCTAAGGATGATTTGGCTTATTTGGGACTTCCACAAATAATTTCTGCAAACTTGTTTTTCCCTGAATTGCTTCTTGCTCCCTCCTGAGGTGCTTCCACCAATAATCCTTCTTTCATCATCTCCTTCCATAACATTTTGCAAATGAATTTATATTTTAAGCTGTCATTTCCCTTGGATGCTGTATCTCTCTACTTGGCCAAAAGATCAAGTAATAACTTGTTGAAGTGGTTTCCAGGCTCTCTTGGCCTCCTAGGCAATTGATTTACATTGGTGACATCCTTAGGGGTAGGTTTGGACTCAAGAAGACCTAGTTTCAAGTCACAGCTTTGATATATACTGGTTGGGTTGCAACCATGAGAAACTCAAGTCTTTCAGTGTCCAGGCAACTCTCTATGATTATGGATTACTGAACACTTGCTGATCTTCATTAGGAGGGTTTGCTCAATAAGAGTACACCCACCGATGAAGTCACAGAAGAGGACAATTTTCTTTAATCTAAACAGCTTCTATAGTAAAATAATACTATATAAACTGGCAAAATTTTCTTAATACTATTGCCAGAATGCTTTTTTTAAAAAAAAAGTTAGATCATTGACCATGCTCTATTTGATTTCGAATTGAACTAACGTCTTGGTTATGCTAGAGTCTCTTGCAGTAGTATAATTTATTAATAATCAAAAAATTTGACTATGTATCTAGAAATAACTCTGAATTGTTTCCCATCTAAGGGAAAGCTCAGACACCTAGTTGGTATAATATTGCTTTTCATAGAGGTGCAGAAAAATGTAATTGGTATTTGTGATGTTCAGCAGTTCATGAAATAGGTCCTGTAAATACTGTGATAATGACTCCTTGAAAATGTAATGACTGGTAATCATTCATGACTCCTATAGGTTCTTTCTGTTAGCTACCATTGTTAATGATGACAGATGAAGGAGACAGACAAGAGTTTAATTTTTCTAAACTAAGTGGAACCTCTAAATTTGAAAGAGAGCCCATTTGTATCAAAGGAAGTGGGAAATTGTGACATGAAAATCATAAAGTGCACAGACAGGGTAGATAGAGATGTAATGCATAACTAGTTTCTAATTCACTTTTTAGAAAATGAATTGAAATTGTAAACCATGGGAAAGCAACTTTCACCTGGATGAGCTCAATTTTGGGTTACTGTGGAATTTATAGATAGGAGGTACAGAGGATCATTTGGAGTTGGAAGGGTCAATAAAGGTCATATGAGCTAAGTGATATACCTAATGTGGCGGAATTAGAGGTGGGATCCCAAACCAAGTATTTTGATCCGAATCTGACAATATTCTTTCCACTGTGCCACAAGTACCCCTCTTGCCTCACCTGAAAAATCCCATTTGCTGCTGTCTCACAGAACTGAAGGTTACCTCAAGGTGAAATAGAGTTGTTTTAATGGTTAAACCCAAAAATCATTTGTGCTTGAAATGGGACAATCCACAACAGTGTATAAACTCATAAAAAGACAACCATTCAAGAGGCTTTAAAGTTTGAGGTAAAGGATCAAGATAGATCCTAATTTCTGTCACATGTCAATTGCAGAAATTGAATTCTAGGGAACTCTGGTAATTCCCAGCCTGGGCATCAATGTTGTTTTAGTAAAATGATAAGCAAATGTAGGCCTAATACAGAACAAAGCTTACTTTCATCAGAAAAAGGAAGAGGGCATGGCAAAGAAAAATAAAGGCATCAGGAAAGGTTTACATCCTCAATACATACATGCATAAAACGCCAACCTTTGTAGATCATGAAATTTCCAAGAATTTTTATGATCTAGACCATCCCTTTCAGATAATATACATTGTATTGTTGATAGAGTGCTAAATTTAGATTCAAAGAAAAACCAGCAGAGACTTGGATTTATATCCCAGTTCAAACACCTAATGTGTGTTCATGAGAAATCTTTTTGCCTTTCGGTACAAAACTATTTCCTCATCTGTAAAATGGGGAAAATTACGCTTGCACTAGTATTAAACCCATAGTGTTGTTATAGCAAAGTACTCTAAGTGGGAATCATTATTATATGTGTTCTTAGAAGCATTCTTATCTTTGGATCATAGAGTTGGTGCTGGGAGGGATATCTGAAACTATGACTTCCCTCTCCCTGTAATTATTGTCACTTTTGCCTAAATGAGAGGGATCGTTTAAATGCATCAGACTCAACAACCTGGAGCTCTTTGAGACCCATGAATACTACATAGAATTTAAGTTCATTAACAAGTGACTCAGATCACATAGGAATATATTATTTTGCCAATGACATTACACTTACCTTGGTGCATCTCAATGTTTTCTTTGTAGGTAGGACCTTAGGTAGGGCAGCAAGGTGGCACAGTGGATAGAGTGCCAGACTTGGAGTCAGGAAGACTGTTCTTCATGGCCTCAGATACTTCCTAACTGTATGACCCTGGGCATGTCACTTAACCCTTTTTACCTTTGTTTCCTCATTTATAAAATGTGCTGGAGGAAAAAAAATGGCAAACCATTCTAGAATCTTTGGCAAGAAAACTCCAAATGGTGTTGCAGAGTCAGACATGGCTAAAACAAATGAATAACAAAAAGATCTTATCTATCACCTATCCCATTGCTGATTTTTTCTTTCATTACTCTCGTAATATCATTTTGTACTTTATTTTACCTTCATAAAAGCATCTTGACAGAGAGTCTTAAAAAAAAAACCTTGAACTTAACTCACATCAAATGAGGTGAGGAGAACTTAATTTACAAAATCCTTTCTGTATAAAGAGCAAAACGGAAAGAGAGGAGTCTGTGAAGCCACAAATTTGTATTAAAGCATCTTGCTTTTCTCTTTAAGCAGATAATACACTCAACATATTTCCAAAGATGTTCTACTTTTGTTTTCCTACTGATCTTCATAGTAATCTACATTTCTTTTACATATTTTTAATTATCTCATTGACCCTTTTCTCACTTAATTTTCCATTTTGGCAACCCCAACACTAGTCCTTCTTTCCCTCCACAACTCCCCTCTGCTCCCCCCCTCAGTAAAATAAATAAAAATTAAAATCCTTATATCAGATATGCAGGCAAGTAAAACAAATCCCCACATTGATCATGTTCAAAAACGTTCACCTCATTCTGCTCCTTATTGTGGTTGGTTTGTGATGAGATCTTAATTAAGTCCCTCTTCCTTAGTTTCTTCTTTAAAATAAGGACTTTAGTGTTGTAGGGCAGAACTAGGAAAAATGGTTTGAATTTGCAGAGCCAGCTGCCTGCTCTAAGTAAGAAAACCACTTTAACAACTAAAGTTGTCCAAAAATGGTATGGGCTGCCTTAGGATGTAATGAGTTACCTCTCACTGGAGGTCATTAAACAAAGGCTGAAAGATCGTTTGACAGAAATGTTGTTGAGTGAATTGTTTTTCACATTGGATTGGATGTCTGTGATCTTTTCCAGTTTTGACATGCTGTGACTTGGTGACTGGATCATCCCTAGGGACCCTTCTGGATCTGATTGATTCTGATTTTTTAAGCTGCCTTTTTGTTGCTATTGTTGACAGAAGGAGCTCTTAGGAAATGTTTAATTAGAATTTAATCCATAGCTATGTTATCTCCTTTCTTTTTGGCTGCTTGTCTGATTTCCTGGTCCTAAAGTTAGTTGGGCATCTAACGTTCACAAACTTGGATGCCATTTAGAGGTGTGGATTTTATAGTGTATGAGTCATGTAGCTATAACTGGTAGATAGCTCTCTCTAACTCACTCTCTCCCTATATCTCTATCTATCTATCTATCTATGTACTTCATTTTACCTTCATAAAAGCATCTTGACAGAGTCTTAAAAAAAACTATCTGTCTGTCTGTCTATCATCTATCTACCCACACATACATACACATAGATATATACATACATACAGGTTTGTGTGTGTGTGTGTATTTAAGAAAAAGAAATCCAGACATCTAGATATGCTATATTAGGCCAGGAGAGGGCAACAGTGACCATGGATGAGAGCACTTGTTACTAGAAAGAGTAAATCCTTTTAAGAGCATTCAAAGTAAAGGCATGATTAAGAACAATTGTGATCTCTGTGCTTCCAAAGGAAATTATTCCCATGGAAGTGATCTTTTACAAAAGGATAAAGTGAACCTCTCAACAAAATGGAGTATTTTATTGTCATCCTTAGATTATGTATAACAGGTGAAAGAGTCTTGGATTTGGAGTCAAAAGATATGGGTTTGAATCTCCTCTCTGCTATTTAGGAGCTCTGTGACTTGGGAAGGAAAAGTAATTTGCTTTTGTGGACTTATTTCTTCATCTGTAAAAAAAATGAGGGTATGTTGGACTAGGTAATTTCTAAAATCTCCTCTAGTTCTAAATTCTATAGTCCTAAGGAAAAGGGATTTCCATGGATAACATGTGGGTCTCCAACCTATAACCCCCCTAGAACCCATGAAGGGTGCTTGGAATGGTACTAATTGTTTCATTAAAGAACATAAATGGCTTGTTTAAAACTCAGGAAATCCTCAATGAGACTATCTGATATTTTGGTTAACTGATTTCTGCCTTTTCACTATCCCCAAAATGTTCAATTTTATTTTCTCTTTTACCGCTTATAGAATCCCAGGTTTCCAAAGTCAGAAGGGACTTTGGAGATCATCTAGCCCATTATTTTACAAATGAGGAAACTGAGGCTCTAAAGTCTAAAGGACCCCTAGTGGTACATTGTCATTTTCCCTAGACCTTTCTTCTAAATACTTATGGTGGTTTCCTTCCTTTGGTTAACGTATTAACTTAGATCAAGGTCACAGAACTAATTCACTATCAGCAGCTAGTTCCAAGGTTCTTTATTCCTCCTTTACAATACGACATTTTAATTTTACTCACTTCTCTATGTTATTTTACTCTAAGGGAATAAGAATCTTTGGTCTGGGATATCTGTTTCCAGAGCTGTTTACATCTTATTGAACCATCACTTATTAAACCTGTAGAGGGTTTAGTCTGGGTCAGGCTGGCAGTTGTACTGATTATGGATGTGATCTGCTAACAAGTTTGCGTCCTGAAATGGAGGATAAAGATTTTATCTATAACAGACCTTTCAATCTACCTACTTTCCCTTCTCCCCTCCCCTCCCTTTCTCCCTTCCTCTCCTCTCCCCTCCCCTTCCCTCTTTCCTCCTTTCTCCTCATCCCATCCCCTCCCTTCTTCTTTCTTCTTTTCTCCTCCCCTTCCCTCCTTTCCTATCCCTTCCTCTCCCTACTCCTCTTCCCCTCTCCTCATCCCTTCTTCTCCCCTCCCCTCCTCTGTCCTCCCTTCCACTCTCCTCACCTACCCTCTGATCCCTTCCTCTCCCCACTCCTCTTCTCTCTCCATCCCTCCTCTCTCCTCCCCTCAACTTTTTCCTGCTGTCCATTCTGTGGATGCAATTTCTAGAATGAAGGGGGCTACTCATGAACATTTCCTAGTCAGAGGTCAGGTTTATTCAGAGAGACACAGGATCCCAGCAGTCAGGTAGGTAGGCAGGCTCTTTTCCTCTCCGGTTTTTGAGGTCAGGTAGGCCATGTGCTTTGTTTCTATTTGACTATCAACATTAAGCTAGCATTTTGCAGTTGATAAGGTGTTGAACTTGGAGCCAGGATGACCTGGGGCCAAGCTCACTTCACACTTTACTACAGTGACCTCCCCTGGTGATGTCACTTTACTAAGTCTCAGTTTCTTCATCTCTAAAACAATCAGGTTGAACTTAATAGCACCCAAGGGAATTTCCTTTTCTAATCTCCAATCCTATGATTCTTTTTGATGTTTTCCACTCTTCTTGAATTTGTGCTTCCTAGGAAACATTTATAAATCAACACATTCCTTATTACACGACTATGACAAAGTAAACTAGGGGAGAAGAAAGGACATTTTGTTTGTTTTACACTGATTTCTTTCCCCTTTCCCACAAGACTTGACAGAATAATTATCCACTCAGGAAGAGAGTAAATCTGCGTAGGACAATTGATTGCCTTGTATTGACCACAACCTTTTTTTAATCTCAGGAGAAATAACAACTCAACCCTGTTTATTCCCCCATGACCTCAAGCTTCCTGCTGTTGGTTCTCCTTCCCTAATTCTTTCACCATTATTTCTCAGAGTTCCAATTCTCAGAAAAACTTGCATAACACACATACACACACACATACAGATGTTTGGTTGTTTGTCAGTCATGTCTGACTCATTGTGACCTCATTTGGGGTTTTCTTGGCAGACATACTGGAGTTATTTGCCATTTCCTTCTCCAGGTCATTTTATAGATAAGAAAACTGAGGCAAACAGGGTTTAGTGACTTGCCCAGGGTCACACAACTAGCGAAAGTCTGAGGCCAGATTTGAACTCCAGGCCAGTGCTCTATCCACTGTACCATCTAGCTACAGAGAAGTATCTACTGAATATTAGAGGGAAAGAAAGCTATACCATTACACTTCTTCCTTTTCCTCCACCTAGATGAACTTCCTGGTCAGAATTGTTGGGAAGTGAAGTCCTCTCTACCTTACTCAAATTCCTATACAATGTCATTAGTTATCAACAACTGAACCTAGGCTTTAAGCATTTTCCTGACTGGGAGGGTAAATGATTTACATACGAAGAAGCTTAGGCTTGGAGTCATGCAATGCCTTGCCCCAAGTCACACAGCTGATAAGTGACAGTGACAAAACTGGGACCTGAACTCAGGTCTTTCTGACAGTTGTAGCTTCAGGGAACTGACATCATGTAACCTCCTTCAACTTCTTCCAAGCCAGTCGTCCCCAGCTGGGGCCTCCTGAGTTGTGATCTGGTCATGTCCATGATCTCTCCCATCACAGGGGCTTATGTCTTTACATCCAAGGTCTCTTTCCTCCCTTGAATGAATTTATCTTTTTTTAAAAATAATTCAAGGTGCCTTCCCTGTTGTTTTTTCTCTGACTTGGAATCTGCCAGTTTTCCATTTGGCTACACTGTTTAATGCAGAAGTGTTGCTCTGTGGCGGAAGTCATTCTGGGTTTGGAGTAAGAAGTCCTGGGCTCCAGTTTTGCCTATATTATAATCTTGAACTGTTGTTTAACCTCTCTGGGCCTCAGTTTCTTCATCTGTAAAATGAGGGATTAAGACAGAGTGGCCCTGGAGTATCACACTTGAGGACCTGGAGAGCCACAGGTGGCCTCAAGATTGCAGGTTCCTCCCTTCTGGACTAGATAATGTTAAGATCTCTTTTAACTCTAGATCTATGATCTAGAAAAATCCCATAACCTTAAAAAAGGGTATCCTAACACATTTCTGTGTATGTATATATGCGTGCGTATCTACGCACATGTGTATATTTGTATAGGTCTATTTGTGTATGTGTATGTGTATACATGTATACATGCAATGTGTATATGTGTGTTTTTATGGTGTCATATAATATATGATGTAGTATATAACATAATAATTACTATTATATAATTAATGATGATTATTACATAATTATTATATACTACATAATAATATGTAATATATTTGTGTGTGTGTTGGTCCAAAAATCTTAGTGCAATTCTAAGCTATTATTGGGTGGCATGGCACAGTGGATAGAGTGCTGGGCCTTGTGTCAGGAACACTCGAGTTCAAATCTGGCTTCAGACACTTAACATCTGTTTTCCTCAGTTTACTCACCTGTAAAATAAAGATAATAATAGCATCTGCCTCCCGGGGTTTTTATGAGGATCAAATGGGCTAATAATTGTAAAATTCTTAGAACAGCGTCTAGTGCATCATAAGAGCTATGTAAGTGTTAGCTATCATCATCATGTTGATTATTAGCTGCTAAAGCTTAAGACCACACCAAGACGTTTGAGGCCCATCTCTCCGCACCCACCTACCCACACCACTGCTTCCTTTGGTTATATCGCCGACTTATTGTGGGGAGGGAATTCTCAGACCCTCACAGCCCTATATAAACGTGAGCTGTTAGAATCTGTGTCCCCACTCATTCTTGGGGACTGTTGGAGGCAGATCAGATCAGCTCCCAGAAGCAACAGTGATATTTTCAGCGTGAGCATTTACAGCTCAGAAATTGGCAAACGCTACAAATCATAGCTTGATTTATTGTTTTGTTTATTTCTAGACCTAAGGAAGTAAGAAAGAAAATGTTAAATGCAGATTAAGCTTAAAAGTGTGATGTGTCCCTTTTTTCTTTTTGTCTCCTGCAGAGCTAATTGTTAAACTTTTACCAGCACACCACTGAGGGCCACTCACCAAATCATTCTTTCTTTGGCTCATTCTGCTTCCATCCAGAGGTACCCCTGAGAAATCTCAAAATGCAGATCAAATATAGGTAGTGAGGCTGACTTATGAATAAAGTAGTCAATTCTCATGTAATCACTGGAGATAATAATGAGCGAGCAGGTCAGTATAGATTTCACTCTATAGAAAATGCACAAACAAGGATTCACAGTAACCCACAAGTAGCTGGTACAATTCTTCTTTCTCTCCAGTGTATCCTTTCTTCTCCAGGACCTAGACTGCTCCCCAGACTCATTCTTGGCACCACCCTATGGTTTGTGTTCTCCTCAGAGGAGAATATGAACTTGGGGTTGCAAGAGAGGCACTTTCCTTCCCACTAGACTTGCATTGTCTGAATCACTAATGGATCGAATGGAGGCTAAAGTCCAAGTCTTTTTAATTTCCTGTTTCATGGCTAAGATCCTCCTGTTGCTCCTTCAGCTTCAGAGACCATGCATACAATTTTATTTTTCATAGAAGGCTAGCAGAAACAAGAAATGCTGCCCCCTCATAGAAGTCTGGACCCCCAAACTCTCAAATTTGAATGGAAGCAACCCCAAGTTGACACTGATCAGGAACTTCTCTTCTCCCTTCCAGAAGACTTGGGTTTAAGCTGCCTCTCTTTTGGAGTCCTATGGTTGACCATGTCATCCTACATGCCGTTGCCACTCCAAGGCTGGCAGCGCCCAGGAAACAGGTCCAGAAGTTTTTGTTGCTGCCCAACTGCTGAGCTCCAAATATTGCTATCTCTGGAGCTGAAGGTGATAGTCATTTCACTGGAGACTTGTGGGGGTGAAATAGGGCTCTCTTGTGCTCAATACATGAATTGTTAGCAATTGCCTGTTTGCACAGAAGATAGGGACATTTTTATCTATATCTATATGGTCCCTCAGGGGACCTTACCCAGGACTCAGGTCTCCCTGGATCACTTCAAAAAAGGGAAGAAATAGGGCAAAAGGGTTGAGGGACAGGCCTTTACACCTTTTAGAGGCCAGCACAATGAGAGTGTTTCCAACTTACAAGAATCTGAACAAATCAGTTCATCTTTAAATGATGATGATGATAACAGCAATAAAACAATACTAATAAATAACATTTACTGGGTGTTTTTAATGGGGGGACAGCCAGGTGGCACAGTGGATAGAGTGCCTGGCCTGGAGTCAGGAAGACCTGAATTCAAATCCAGCCTCAGATAGTTACTAGCTGTATGACCCTGGCCAAGTTGCTTAATCCTTATTTACCTCAGTTCTTTCATCTGTAAAATAAGCTGGAGAAGGAAATGGCAAACCACTCCAGTAGATTTACCAACAAAACCCCAAATGAGGCCATGAAGAATCGGACAGGACTGAAAAATGACTGAACACATTGGTGCTTTATGATTTACAAAATCCTTTACGTGAGTTATTTCTTTGGATCCTTTGGTGTAGGTACTATTATTATCCCCATTTTACAGAGGAGAAAGCTGAGACTGAAGGAGGTTATGTGATTTGCCCAGGGTCACATATCTAATAAGCATATGAGACATTGTTTAAATCCAAGTCTTACAGATTCGAAGTCCCAGATAAATGTTTACCACCTTATAATTTTATCAAGTTGATCAGAGAACTACACTATACTATAGTTAGTTAGTTAATATTAATTAGTTAGTTATAGTATACTACATAATATATATATCATATATAGTATGCTACATACAGATATATAATATATAGATATTATATATGGCATGCTATATAATGTATCTGTATAATACACTATACTATAACTAACTAAATAATATTATATTAACTAACTCCTTCTACATTTTTTTTCTTTTTGGAGGGCAGTTGGGGTTAAGTGACTTGCCCAAGGTCACACGGATAGTTTTTGTGTTAAGTGTCTGAGGCTGGATTTGAACTCAGGTCCTCCTGACTTCAGGGCTGGTGCTCTATTCACTGCACCACCTGGCCACCCCAACTCCTTCTATTTCTATTCTGGGATAATGACCTTAGCTTAGAAATGACATGCCCAGAGTCTAGCAAGTGAACTCCTGACATCTGTCCTTACCCATGGGTAGGGAAGGGTGTAGGATGTCTCTATGCCTTGTTACTTTGCTGATGGATTGCTGATCTTCAATTTTGCTAGGTGAACTTGCCCATTTATCACTGAGATATGGGTGTAACCCTTTCTATAGAAGTGTTCTAAGATAAAAAAAAGATACCCAGTAGTAATAAAGAGAACATGCGATTTTCAGGGATAAATCTTTAGTGATATAACAAGGAAAAAGAACAACAGATGAAGTCAGAGAACTTTTAACCTTTTACCAGAGTTCTATATAGTGGAATGAACACCCTTTATTACCTTTTTAATTTTATTTTTTATTGACTCAGACTGTGTTCTAGTTCCAATGTTTAGTGTTTAATTATACGGTCTAAGAACTGTGAGCAACCAATAGAATGTTGGCCGTGGAGTCAGGAAGACTCATCTTTCTGAGTTCAGATCTGGCTTCGGACCCTTAATAGCTGTGTGACTCTAGGCAACTAATTTAACTATGTTTGCTGCAAATTGGAGAAGGAAACAGCAAACCACTCCAGTATCTCTGCCACAAAAAACCAAAGCGGGGTCACAAAGAGGTGGTCACAACTGAATCGACTGAATCACAGAAAAGAGCTATAGAGTATCAGAGTGGGAAGAAATCTCAAAGGTCATAGGCTCATAGATTTAGAACTGAAATCAGCCTTAGAGGTAATTCAATCCAACCCCTTCATTGTATAGATAGGCTAGGGGATTTGCCCAAGGTAATTTAGGCAGTAAGTGACAGAGCAAGGTTATAAATTAGGTTTTCTGACAACAAATTCGGGATTCTTTCCCTTGCCCTTTGCTATGTGTCTGATCATCTAGTCCAACCTATATCTGAAGAACAGTCTCTAAAACATTTTTGACCATTGGTCATCTATCCTTTGCCAGAAGACAATGGAAATTGCCAGAAGCCAATCAGTGGGAAACTCAATACATTCTGAGGCGGGACAGCCATAACTTAAGTTTTTCCTTAAAATCAAGCAGAAATCTGTTTCTCTGTAGCTTCCACCAATTATTCCAGGTTCTTCTCGCTTAGGCCAAGCAGAATGAGTCTAATCTTTCTTCCAGATGACAGTTCTTAGACTATTCAAAGAAGCCTATTAGGCCCTTCCTAAGTCTTCTGTTCTTCATGTTAAATACTCTTGGTTTCTCCAACTGATCTTTGCACATGGTCTCAATTCCCTCATGACCAGACCTGTTCCGATTCATAATATCTTTCTTAAAAGGTGCCACTCTAAATTAAATGAAATACTCCAGATATTGTCTAACTGGGACAGAAGGATGATAGAAGCAGAGATTGAAACCTAGAAGGGAACTCAGAAATCACCTAATTCAATTTTCTCATTCTTTGTAGATAAGAAAACTGATGCAAGAGGGAAAGTGATTTGAGAATGTCACAAAAGTTGTAAGTGGATTCAAGTCAGGAGTGTGCCAGAGTCAACTTGGGAGCTGGTTGTTAAATTTTCAGTGTATTTATATTATTATATAAGCATATGTATTTATATATTATATATCTTGGAAATCAACAAATGCTGTAAATCATGACCTGATTTATTGTTTTTTTGATTGTCTAGACTTAAGAAAGTGATAGGGAAAATGTCAATGATGCAAACTTGAACTTAAAAGTATATAACAGCAGACCTCTCATTTAGATGCAGTAACTCTGCCTCTAATTAATATTATATTTTATATTATTATTATTATATATATTTTATTTATATATATAATACTATATATTATATTATACTAGGCAGCCTTCTTTTACTGCAATTTTCCTGGTTTTGGACATTTATACTATTTTTACAAGTATAAAAGACCTGCAATGGTTGGTGAACTTGATCAAGCAGACAGGCAATATATGTGTAAAAAGAACTTACTTTAAACTAGAAGCTAATATTCTTAACATGGAACTGGCTAATGAAGATAACCTCAGCAGCCTCCCCATTGATTGATTGGTGTGAGAAGATATTCATTGATTCCACATCTGCTAGTACTTTCCTCTTCTTTGCTTATTGTACCCAGGTTAAATTAAACAGACAAAGGGCTGCTGCTGTCCATGCTAAAAACCAGTGGGGATTGCTTTAATGGGGACCACTTTCAACTGGAAAATTGGTGCTTATATTTTTATAGCTCACCATGTGGAGTTCTTTCATCCAGTCAAGGTAGGTAGGTCACCTTTAATTATCAGGGGTGAAATCCAAATGGTGGGAACCTCATTCTATCTCATTAATAAAGCATGAATATGGAAAATCATGTCCCAGAATCTAGGACTGTGGAAAACACTCCTGCACATGTGGAATGGTTTATTTAGATCTGAGTGCTAAGCATATTCTTACTCTGAGAGCTGGGGAGATGGTTGTGAATTTCAAACACCGAGCATCGTTACATGACAGGTTGGTTAGCAACCCAACCAGGGAGTAATCAAGAATCTTTTCAGTGTGTGAATGGGGGATCAGGGCATCAGTGATGTTTATTAAATATTCCCTTTTAATATGGCTACTGAAAAAAACTGAGAGGATGTTTTATATTTTCCCCTTCTCTGAGCTATGACTAATAGAAAGTAATGGAAAAAGCATTGGACTTGGAATCAGAAGCCTTAGTTTGATCCCTAACTCAGCTATTTAATATTACCTTGGCACTATTACTTCCCCTCTTGGAATCTCCATTTCCTAATCTATAAAATAAGGTGGTTGGATTTGATTAATCAATCAACATAAATATTTATTAAGTGCCTACTATATACCAGGCACTTTGCTAAGCACCAGGAATGCAAAAAGAGACAAAAGACTGTCCCTGATCTCAAGGAGCTTACAATCTAATGTGGGAGATGCATACAAATACATATAAAGTGAGCTATATAGGGGATAAATAGGAAATAATTAACAGAGGGGAAGCACTGGAATCAAGGGAGGTTGGGGAAGGCTTTCTGTAAAGAAGCAATTTTAGTTGAGACTTAAAAGAAGCCAAAGTGTTCAGTAGTTGGAGCAGATGAGGGAAAGTGTCATAGGCATGTGAAGAGTCAGAGAAAATGCCTGGAGCCAAGAAATGGAGCATCTTATTTGTGCTACAGCTGGGAGGCTCTACATTATGGAGAAAAGTGTAAGAAAACTGGAAAGGTAAGAGAAGGCTAGATTTCAAAGGGCTTTGAATGCCAAACAGAGCCCGTTGTGCTTGCTCCTAAAGACAGTAGGAAGCCATTGTAACTAGGTGAGACCTGAACTTCAGGAAAATCACTTGAGTGACTGAATGGAGGATGGACTAGAGTAGGGAAAGATTGGAGGCAGACGGATCCACCAGCAGGCTGCTGCAGTAATCAAGGCAGGAGGTGATGAGTACCTGCAACAGAGTGGTAGCAGAGTCAGAGGAGAGAAGGAGGCATATTGGAGATATGTGAGAAAGGTGAAATTGATAGGCCTAGGCACCAGATTGGATATGGAGGGTGAGAGACAGTCAGGAATCCAGGACGACTCCTAGGTTGTGAGTCTGAGGAACAGGGAGGATAGTGGTGCTCTCTACAGTTATAGGGAATGTAGTAGGGCAGGAAGACTTAGGGAATAGATAATGAGTTCTGTTTCAGACATACTGAGTTTAAGATGTCTATGGATATCCAGTTTTAAATGTCCAAAAGACAGCTGGATATGTGGGATTGGAGGTTGGCAGAGATTGAAGCAAGACAGGCAGATTTGAAAATCATCAGCATAGAAATGATAATTAAAACCATGGGAGCTGATAACTTCACCAAGTGAAGTTATAGTGAGGGAGAAGAGAAGAAGGCCCAGTTCAGAAGCCTGAGGGACGCCTGTGGTTAGAAGGAGTTTCCTGGAGAAGGATTCATTGAAGGAGACAGAGAAAGAGTGGTTAGATAGGTAGGAGGAAAACAAAGACAGAGTGGTATCCCAAAGACCTAGAGAGAAGAGTGTATAAAGAAGAACGTAATCAACAATGACAAAGGCTGTAGAGAGGTCAAGAAGAATGAGAACTGGGGGGGCAGAGCCAAGATGGCAGCGTAGAAGCAGCAAGGTCC
>CM053595.1:123258625-123281323 GCA_028646575.1 Pseudocheirus occidentalis
ATACTTTGTATCTATTTCAGAGGTGGACAAATTAAAGATGAATAATAAAAATTCCATTGAATTGAAACTAACTGAAGTCCTCGCTAAGCCACTTCAGAAGATGCTCAGCCTCTTCCTCTGCTGACCCTAAAAACTCAGGGACATCTTATGGGATTAATTAGCACTGGCAGGGGGAAGGGTGGTGAATCTGCAAATCATTACTAATGTGGCTCCAGGGAACTCAATAGCTTTATATATTTTTAGTTTAAGAAAATTCATATAGATAGTCATTTTAAAAGATTCAAATCTGTGACAGCTGCCTTCATTCTGCTGTGACAGATATTCATTTCAATATCTTTCAATATGCTCTAAAAGACATAAAAATCAATAGGATGGAGGGAATCACAGATTCTCTGTGCACCAGTGATGCAGGCTCTGAAAGCAGGTGGTGTGAACAGAGCCAGCCCCAGAGGAATGGTTCCTTCCTTTCTCCCTGTCAGTGTCTGGGGAGATGACCCATCAATAACTCCAGCTGGAACAGATTACCTCATTCAGCTAGGGGTTTGTGTGGGAGATAATAACAATCACTCACATAGCTACCATGTTTCCAGGTTTACAAAATCACTTTTCTCACAACCCTTCAAGGTAGGTACTGCAAGTATTTTATAGATGAAAAAACTAAGTCTCAAAGACGTAAAATGACTTATCCAAGGTCACAAAACTAGTTATGTGTTGGAAACAGATTACCTAGGTTTGAGTCTTGGCTCCAAGGCTAGTCCTATTCTTGATACACCACAGATGATCTCCAGCAGTCACCTTAGATCCTTTGGGATTTCACTGTTGGACTCAAAACCCCTGGTAGTGGTATTTCATGGTGGAAGGGGGATCTCTTCGGTAGCCTATAATTCTTCTTATTCACTGAGGGTTACTGAGGGAAGAAGTTAGCTGCCCCCAAAGTGTCTGCCATGCCAGTTGGAGTTGGGGTTGGGAGAGCCACCCTACAAAGCAAGTCCTATATTTGCATTCTCTGGCCCTATGGCACCAGAAGTAGGCTGAAGCACCAGAGAGGCCAGTGGGCAGAGACATGGCTCAGGAAGCAGCAATAGAAATGACTGAAGTTAACCCTATTTGTTCAAGTTCCTGAAACCTAAGCAGCCTTAGCCACAGTTGTGGAAAAGCAAGAGACCTGAACTGAAGAGGAATTAGTGCAAAGGACTAGTGAGAGGCCAGAGGCAGGAAAGCACTAATTAAAGTAGGCAGAAGCTAGTGAATAATTTCCTGGGGCTGTTGGAATAACTTCACTCCTTAAGGAGAGACACACCAAGGGGACATTACTTTAAAAATCAAGATAAATGGAGAGTAAAGTAAAGAAGGGGAGGGACAGAATTTCATCTCTGAAGTGAAAAAGGGGAGAGACACATAACTTAATGAACAAAGGAGAAACAGCCTAAATGTTAACAAGATCTGTAGATGATGCATGACTATATAAAATATATATATGTACACACACATATATATGTATATATATATGTATATATATATAAACATGGGTATATGTGTCATATTATAATCTATAAATACATTTTAACTTATCAATGTTATCAATATTACATGTGTATATTATATGTGAATTTTTAAGCTAGTATTTGCTACATAGTGCTTTGAGGTTAGAAAAGCTCTTTATATATATTATCTCATTTGGTCCTCACAACAACCCTGTGAGATAGCTGCTATTATAATCCCTATTTGACAGATGAGGAAATTGAGACTGAGAAAGTTTAAGTGACTTGCCCAGGGTCACATAGTCAGTAAGTATCTGAGGCAGGATTTGAACTCAGGTCTTTCTGAGTGCAAGTCTATCACTCCATCCACTTTACCTCCTAATATTAAGTAATCACCTGTATACTATATGGTTCAAAGAGACCCAGACAGTCACATCCCCATCACCACCAAAAAAAAGCCCTGCCCTCCACCGATCTTCTACTGCCTTCAGTTCCACTAGTGAGTATCCCTTCTTTTGGAGGAATAACAATTAAATTTTTCTCAGTCTTGGGATGAATAAGCAAGAAAGATTGATTTGGAGTTAGATTAAGAGAGACACAGTTTCCAGGAATAAGGCAACTTCCAGGATAGGCAAATGTCCTCTCATAGTCAGAGCCCTGGTCAACCTTTATGTTCTTTTGAGGGTACCACAATTAGGAAAGATATTGTACCTCTTTGACCACTCCTTCTCAGTCACTTTTGCTGGATTTTCATCTAGAGCACACCCTGTAAAAACAGGTGTCCCTCAGGTTGTCCCTCAGCACTCTGTCCTGACAATGAGCCCTGTTCTCCCTCTATACTCCTTCACTTAATGACATCACAAACTCTCATGGATTTAATGACCATCTCTACTCTGATGATTTTCAGATCTACTTTTCCTGCCCCAGTGGCTTTGTTGACCTCTAGTCTCACATCTCCAACTGCCTTTCAGACATCTGGAACTGGATGTCCAGTACATATCTTCAACTTAGTATGTCCAAAACAGAACTCATTATCTTTCCCCATAAACCCTTCTCCTTCCCCTACTTTTTTCCCTATTACTATATAGGGCAACACCAATCTCCCAGCCCCTCAGGCTCACAATCTAGGAGCCATTTTTAATTCCTTACTATCTCACCCCACCATAGCCAAGCTGGGCCAAGGCATTTTGATTTCACCTTTGCAACATCTCTCAAATATGGTCCCATTTCTCCTCTGACACTGTTACCACTTTAACGCAGACCCTCATTACTTCACGCTTGAACTATTGCAATGGCCTGCTGGTCAGTCTGCCTGCCTCAAGTCTCTCCCTACTCCAATCCATTCTCCATTCAACCACCAAAGTGTTTTTCCTAAAGTGATGGTCTGACCATGTTATCCCCCACCCTCCACTCAATAAGTTCCAGTGCCTCCCTATCACCATCATTGCCAAATATAAAATATTCTGTTTGTCATTTAAAGCCCTTTGTAAATAAGCCCCTTCCTGCCTTTCTAGTCTTCTTACACCTTACTCTTGGGTCCATGACTCTGGCCTCCAGGTTGCTCTACAATCAAGACACTCCATCTCTCAGTTCTAGGCATTTTCTCTGGTTGTCTTCCATGCATAGAATGCTCTCCCTCCTCTGCTCTTCCTGCTGACCACAGTGGCTTTCTTTAAATCCAAACAAAAATCCCTTATTTTACTGGAAGCCTCTTAATTCTAGTGCCTTCTCTCTGCTAATGACTTCCTATTTATCCTACAGAAAGCTTACTCCATATATATTTGTTTGCATGTTGTCTCCTGTAAGCTCTGTGAGGACAGGGACTGTCTTTTGCCTCTATGTGTATTCCTAATGCTCAGCATAGTGTCTGGCACTTAGTAGGAGCTTAATAAATATTTATTGATTGAGCGTGCCCAGAGAAAAACAATCAAGATCACAAAGGATCTCTTAAAGGAATTAGAAATATTTACTCCAAAGAAGAGAAGACTTAGGAAAAAGGGGAAAGAGGCAACCTCTGTCTTCAAGTGTTTGAAGGGCCATGGAAGAGGGATTAGATTCATTCTGTTTGGCCACAGAGGGCAGGATCAAGAGCCAATGATAGGAGCAGTAAAAAGGCTAATTTAAGTTTGCTATAAGGAAAATCTTTCTAACAATTCTAACAATTGCACCTATCCCAAAATGCAATGGGTTGCCTTTGGAAGGTAAGAACTTCCCTCTATTCTGAAGTCTTCAAGCCAAGGCTAAATGACCACTATTTGGTCTATGTATCCCTAGACAGAGTGTGTATGTGGGGTGGGGAGAGGTTCCCCTGAGAAGAAGATGAAGGGTTCAATGGAATGCGCCCACCAGGATCAGCCAGCATCCATAGTCCATACATACTCTGTGGTTGTCAGGAATACTGTAGAGGTGATTCTTGTACAGGTTTGTATTGGATTAGACAGCCATGGAGGTTCCTTTCAACTCTGAATTTCTGTGATTCAATATAGTAAAGGCACAGCTTTTTAAAGTCTATAAACAAAAGCATCCACACTGTATTCAAGCAGAGGGTTACATTAGCATATGCTCTAATTGAGATTTTTAATTCAATCCACAGGGATATGGTGCACCCCTGGCCTTATCCACTGAATCCTGACATCTCATAGCCTTGCCAAGCTCCCCTTCCATTCAAGTCAATAAAATAAGCATGTATTGAATACTTGTGCTCAGCACTGTGGTAGGGTACAAAGATGGATAAAATGTTCTCTCTGCCTTGGGGAAGCTCATGGGATTATGAGAGGAATCAAGCATGTATGTAAGTAACTCACATATCTATGGCTCCTTGGTAATACATGGCACTCGTATATTACATTTTTTCACTTGAACCTCGCAATAACCCTGTGAGATATGTACTATAAATATTTTTGTTCCCATTTTTCAGATGAGCAGAGTGAGGCTTATAGAGACTGGTAACTTGCTCATAATCACACAGCTAGTGTCAGAGGAAAGATTTAAAACCAGCTCTCTTCCTACTCCAAATTCAGTACTTTCTCCTTCAGTCCATTGCCTTTTGTTACAAACAGTAATGATACAAGACAGAACAGCTTTGCCACCATAAGTGGGATAGAAATTAAGAGATGAAAGAGGGAGGTTTTGGGGGGAGGCAGTGAAGAAGGGGGGAGATGTCAACCACTTCCAGCTGGGGAGGAACAAAGGAAGACTTCTTGGTCCTTGAAGAATGAATAGGATTTTTAAAAGTAGAGATACAGAAAGGGGTACTGAGGTAGAGAGAGACAATGTGAGGAAAAACAGGCAAATCTGAGGAACCACAAGCAAGCTACTTTGTCTGGACCCAGACTACAGAAATGATAGTCATGGGAGAAAAGGCAAAAAGGGAAGAATGGTGTTTATGTGCCAGGAGAAGGGTCTTATCATAGGTGACTATTACCCAAGTTTTTCAATCCTTCTGTCATTTGGTAGGGTTTTGTTGAATATCTTCAATATGCTTAGCCCTGTGCTTGGCCACAAGGATGATGTAGGATGAACAGAAAGTTGTAGGACGTTGCTGCTAGAAGGAAACTTGGAGACTAACTATCAGGTTCAATCCCTTCATTTTACATATGAAGGAACTGAGTCCCAGATAGGCTTTAAAAAAGAAAGGGAAATATCTCTGATTCATGTACCAGAGTGGTAGCTTGCCTATCTGACAAAATAATCCTCAAGTCCTTAACTTTTAGTTGTGGTCTTCGGTGTCCTGTGGTAATTATATCAGTCGTTAAAACTTTTCTTTTTTATTGAGTTATTTATTTTTAGTTTTCAACAATCATTTCCAAGAAGTTTTAAATTTTCTCTCCTTCCTTCCCCCCTCCCTCCCCAAAAGAGTTTGCAGTCTGATATGGGCTCCACACGTACATTCCTATAAAATGCATAAGAATATGACCGGTCCTCCTATTTATATATGAGAAGCCCTAAGAAATATGGAGCAAAAGAGAGAAGACAGTCTTCAGGGTCACATTGTCTGTTTGCTCCCTTTTCTAGCCAACTCATCATGGATAGCAGACTAGTGAACATTCATAGATCTCTACTATTCCTTCACCAGGTTTGATGTCCTGGACAAGCCCCTTCTTTTATATATGCCTTGGTTTCCCTGTCTGTAAAATGAATGGGTTGAACTAGACCAAGGATTCTTAATTGGTGGTTCACACTCCCTCAGATCTTAGAGGGTCTGTGAACTTGACTGGGGAAAAATACATCTTTATTTTCAGTAATCTCTAACTGAAACTGAACCTTCTTTTAATTATGAATGTAGGTAGCGAAGCATTATTCTGTGAAATCCACAGACTTTCCCAGATTGTCAAAAGGGTCTATGACATAAACAAGGTTAAATACCCCTGAGCTAGACCATCTCTAAGGCCCCTTGTCAGCTTGAGTTCATATGATCCTGTAAGCTATATTTACACTGATCCCAAGGGCTACACAAGGACCTCACCCTGAAATAAAATGTCTGCAAAGTCAAAGGAAGTCCCCAAAGAACTGATTCTACCCTCAGCAAGGACTAGATGTGAGAGGCATCGACAGGTGCTGAGGGAAAAAAAAGGGTGTCCTGTTTCTCTAGCCAGAGGACAAATGCTGCATTGCACACACTCCCAACATGCAGTCCCGGGAACAAGTGGCAAAGTTTCCAACAGTAAGACAAGTGTCAAAGCATTTAAGCCAGGCGCCTGCATCCAGAAGAATGCAGAGAGCCAGGACATTCCAGAGGGAGGAAAGAGGGAGAGTAAGTGAGCAGAAGGGTGGGAGAGACAGACTGAGAGAGAAATATAGAGATATAAACAGAGAGAGACAGGCACAAAATGGGAGAGAACAGAGGTAGGGAGAAAAGGAGATAGAAACCAAGACAGAGACTATAGGATTGTAGGTCTGGGAGCAAGAAGGGACTTCTGTCATAATTTTTCCAACCGTCTCATTTTAGGTGAGGAACCTAGGATTGAAGAAGCAGGGGGTGGAGGGAGGATGAACTAAAAGACAAGAGGGAAAGAAAGAAGAGAGGGAGGGAAGAAAAGACAGTCAATCATGTAGAGGTAGAGTCAGAAGGAAAAGTTAGGAAGAGGAATGAAGGTATAGGAGAGGGAGGGAGGGAAGAAGAGAAGAAGGAGAGAGAGAAAGAGGGAGAGAGAGAGGGGGGAGGGAGAGAGAGAGAGAGAGAGAGAGAGAGAGAGAGAGAGAGAGAGCAGGGAAAGTCAATTTGAACTGGGGGTGGGGATGGGAAAGGGGACAACAAAAGTGTATTACAGGTCTAGAGTATACCTCTGGCTAGTTAATGAGGCTAGGATTCCCAACCTCTGGACTTCAGAATGGGACAACATCCTAAAATAGCCACACTATGGAAGGGAAGGGAGCTGTTATGCAGCCGGGAAGGGAATATCCCTGTACCACACAGAGAAAGGGAAGCTGATCTTACTTGTTTGCATTGATGTCCTGTGGTTTTAACACATTAGCCAAGCCACTTAGGTGGCCGATGCCTGGTGCTCATTGACCTGTCAATCACAGTTGAAGGCTTCTCTTCAGAGTCTTTGTGTGTGGGTGGCTAGAGGTCTGCATGCTCTAAGAACAAAGGTTCTTAACCTAGGGACCATGACCCTGCTTTTAAGAGAGAGACAGAGACAGAGACAGACAGACAGACAGAGACAGAGAGACAGAGACAGAGAGAATTCCAGTAATAATTGGTTTCCTTTGTAATGTTATGCATTTTATTTTACAGGTTTAAAAACATTATTCTGCAAAGAGGTAGGTGGGCTTTGTCAGGCTGTCCACTCTGAAGCCCACATCTCATGATTCCTAGCCTCCTTACCCAGCCAAAGTTCTATCCTAGACCTGCCAAAGACCTCTGTTGTGCCCATTGCCATCTCCACTCCCAGTTCAAATCAACTTTCCCTGGGACCAGGACACACAAAAAAGATTATATACCCCCTTTCTAGAAGTATTTGAGCTGCTGTCAAGCACCTGGAGGAGCTGGGAAGATGACCCTGCAGGGGATAAGGCAGATCCCATTGGAAGAGCAAGGAATAGAAGAAAAGAGCAGGGTTGGGGCAGTCCTGACTTAGCCCAGTGGTCCTTCTGACCGACTGATTCGCATTGCAATGCAGCAGTAGAATCGGCTGCAAAGTGAAATGTCATTGCAGGATTCTCTCCCTACTGCAGCTTCCCTCCACAGCACACCCCCCTCTCTGCCCCCAGCAGGGTTCCTGCTGCATCACAAAATATCCAATCGCAGAATCACAGAATGTTAAAGCTGGAGATCTCAGAATGCATCTATTTTGACCCCCATGTATTGCAGATGAGAAAATTGAGGCTCACTGAGAGTGAGTGACTCACTCAAGGTCACACAGCTATTGTGCCAGACATGAGGCAAGGTCACCATGGTACAGTGGAAAGAACCCTAGGCCTGATCTGTTGACCCAGATTCAAATTACAGCTATGCAACCAAGTATCTCTCACTATTCTTATCTAAGGGATTGTTAACATCCTTAGGCCTCAGTTTCTTCATAAGTAAAAGTGATTTGACCAGCGTCACAAAGGTAGAAAGAAACCAGGCTAAAATCCAAGTCTTCCATCTAAGGCTTTTTCCACTGCCTCTTACAAAGCAACTAATAGGTGTTCTCTGCTTTTGAGTTCTCAGGAAAGGGCACTTGGACTCCAGGGAGAAGTCCACCCTGAGGAGACCCAGGGGGTGTAATTAGAGGAGCCCCGAAGTGAGGCCCTTCCTGAGCCCTGAGCCCCAGCTCAGGCCAGCCTGGGATAACAACATCATAATGCTACTTGTAAAGTAGCATTATGGGACCCTGATCATTGAGTACATAGCCCAAGACTAGAGGATGAAGCTCCAAGTTTCCACCAATGTTTGAGATTGTTTGAGATCCTCTGAGGAGATGTAAGGACACATTCTCTGACTCCAGGCATCTCGAGGGCTAATCAGGGACATGAATCATGGACATATAGTATAGACAAGGTGGTACCGTGCCAAGATCAATGAATCTGGGGTCAGAAGACCTGGGTTCAAATTCACCTTTGTCACTTTTTACCTGTGTGACCCTGGACAAATCACCTGAACTCTCCAGGTTTGTTTCCCCTTCTTTAAAATGAGAGGGCTGGACTAGATGGCTTCTGAAGTTACTTCTAGCTCTAGACTGATAATCCTGTATGAAACAGAATGTGGTAAGCATGCAAGAGAGGCATGAATATTACATGTACCAAGAGCACCAAAGCAGGAAGTATCCCTTCACCTTTAAGGTATCAAGGGAAATTTCATGGGGGAAATAGGGGCATGTGAGCTGAGCTGGGAAAGAACCACAGAACTTCTACAAGCAGGGACGGGGACGTGAGTATTTCAGGGAAAAGACTAGAGTGAATCACATCATTTAGTATTTTCTTATCTTTTGTCTTGTATTGTTTCCCATGTGGGAGTTCTATTCTCCTAACCATACTATTGTGCAAGCCCTGAATTAATTAAGAAAGAGCCAGAAAACATAGGTTTTTGAGGCCTGACTCCACCACCCATTGGGACACCATGGGAAAGTCACCTTATCTCTCTGAGTCTCAGGTTTTTTGGTGTAAATTGGGGGTAACAGGGAACTGGAATTTAAGGGAAGCAGAGATCTTGGAAAGAGCTTCATTGACAATGGAAAGATATTGGTTTTGAAACCAGAGGCCCTGGGTTCAAATCCAACCTATGTCATTGAGTTTACCTGTAAATGCTTCAACCATTCAGCCCCTTTGGGCTCAAGTTCTAAGTGGCACAGTGGATAAAGGGCTGGACTTGGTGTCTGCAAGACTTGAGTTCAAATTTAAGCATAGACATTAGCTGTGTAGCCCAAGGCAAGTTACTTGCCTTTTGTCTGCCTCCATTTCCTCATCGGTAGAATGGGGATAATAATAGCTCCTACCTCTCTGGGACCTTGGAAGGATAAGACAAATAAGATTTGTGAAGTGCTTTGCAAATTTTAGAGTGCTATGTAAATGCTACCTATTATTATTGTTATTAAAATGAGAGGGCTGGATCAGAGGGCCTATAAGGTTCCTTACAACTATTATCTTATGACATTTTGGGGTCATTATGAAATGATTAGCCCATCATACAAACAAGAAATGGTGGAGATAATACTCTTACTGCCAGACTAACTCACAAGGCTGTCAAAAGGATCAAATTAAATTATGTATGATAAATGCTTTGTGAATCACTGACCAACTAACTATAAGGGTGTTGAAAAATCTTCTCGTTTCCCTCACAAGTTTGAACTCAGATCCACTATGTATATGACCTAGCCTGCATCCAATGAATCTCTTCCTGAAATATTTGCTGATCAGAGAGCCCTTTCCTGGCATAGAGGGGTTTATCATCAATGGAGAACTCAAGCATTGTAGATTGGACCCCCCTCTGCCCTTGGTCCTCCTCCCACCTCTTCTGGCTTTTATTGCTTGCAGAGGAATATTGTTAACCAGTTTTCTTTTGGATCTCTTTTCGGGCAGGCTCAGTCCCGCAGAGTTTCCCTGGGCTTCCCCACGTGGCCTCCCCTCCGCAGGAACCCGTTCCCTCCCCTGCCTTCGGACGTGCCTGGGATACTAAACCAGCCCATCTGGGGAGCCCCTCCGAAGAGCCCAGCTCAGGATCTCCGCATTTAGCCTGGGATTCCTCCCACCCCCCAACCCTCCCGGCTTCACCTCGCTGCAAAGGTTGGGACCATCATTAAGGAAGGCGGAGGTGAGATTCTCTGGCCACCAGAGCTCTAAGTGGAGGGTGGGTTGCGGAGCTTGGGCATGATCCAGTGGGAAGGAATGCCGGGGCTGGACCACGCTGCAGCGGGGGAACGGTGCTTCTGTCACCGAGGAAACATGAACAATTCATGAGATGCTTTCCATATGGAACTACCGCAGTCATCCCACCAGAGGCGGGCCGGGAGGCTTCCCTTCCTAATGAATTCTTCAGGCACAGAACACATTCTGGGAGGTTCCGAATTGCTGACGCTGCCTTCCCAGTCCCAGGGGAGTTCAGCGCCCCTACAAAGGGCTTTGTTCGACTCCTCCCTCCGTAGGAGAGTACCGGGCTGCTGTTTCTCAACGCTGCCCTCTCCTGGCCTTCTGCCGCCTATCCCTCTTGTCTCCTCCCTCTGGTCTTTCATCCCTGCAGCCAGGGATGGATGGAGACACTTGACTGTTCCAAAGTCTGCATTTTCTCTGAAATACCCAGGACTACTGGGCCTACGGACAGGTGATCTGGGAGACAGACTAAGCAGAATAGGGTCCGGAGATAAGGGGAAAAAGTTCTAAAGGAGGCCAAGAGGAATAAGGACACAGCCCTGTGAGATGGAAAGAATATTTGGAGAGCTGACATCTAAGAATTAAAGAATTAAGCATGTATGTGTATATACAAATATACATATGTATGTCTGTATATACACAAGGCAGCTTGACATAGTAAACAGGGATTTAGAGTCAGAAAGACCTGGGTTCATGTGACATATACAAGCTGTGTAACTCAGAGCATGTCACTTAACCCCTAAGGGCCCCCAAGCAGCCCTCTAAGAATATTAGTTACAGAGAAGCCTTTGTAGCCATCATAAAATTTCTGTCATAGAATCATCATATCTCAGAGTGCAAGGGGGGTTAGAAGTTGTTTCATGTATTGTCATCAAACTCAAATAGAAAGGAGAGGGGTGGGCACTAAACATACAGAAGGTTATCTGTGGACTGCATAGTGACTTAGAAAATCACATATTAAAATTATTTCCATTTACTGTGTTAATTATTTTCCAATTATATTTTCATGTGGTTCAGGTTGTATTCCAGAGTGTTGCAAGCCTCATGAAGCTTTGGGCTGCATGTTTAATATCTCTGACTTAAACTAATATCCCCCATAAGTAGGGGGGGTTATTTATTTACATATTATTTTTCATATTATTTATATATAAATATGTGTTTATATATAATAAATACGTTACTTACCATATCTCCCATTAGCATCCATCCTGTTTCCACTTGAAACCTCCAATGCTGGGTGATTTACTTGTCCCATTCTAATTCCTTATACTGATCCCAAATCTGCATCTCTGCACTTTCTAAGCATTTCTCCTGATATAGCACTTTAAAGATTGCAAAACATTTTCTTTGTAAAACTGGGTTAATAACTCTCACTTACATAAGGCACTTCACAAGGCCCTAGGATCATTGACTGAGAGTTGGAAGGGACCTTAGAAACCATCAAGCCCAATTTCCAAAACTGAGGCTCAGAAAATATAAGTGATTTGATCAAGTTCCATAGCTAGTCTGTATGAGAGGCAGGATTTGAACCCAAAGTCTTTCTTACCCATCCAGCACTAAATCCACTATGCCAGGATGCTTTTCAAGTTGTCAAGAGTGGAGTGCTCAGTGTCAAAGACAAGCTTCAATGGCTTTCAAGACACAATCTTCATCTTCCACCCTTCCTTCTATCATACTTATTAGACTTATTCTGCATCATATGGTTGGATCCTTTCTCTAAGAGATGGTTTGTGCTGTAGGCTACAAGGTATGGTTCAGGTACATCGAGATCCATCCACAATATGTAATACAGTTAAACCAGGAAGAGCCTTTTAAAGCCCTCAAAATCATTAATGGTCTTTCAGGTCCATACAAGGCCTAAGTGATTGGTTCACAGAGGCACAAAGGCTTAGAAATGGAAAACATCTTCAAAATCTAGTTCAACTTTCTAATTTTTAATTAGGCAAGCTGAGGAAAAGGAAATGACATGTTCCAGACAATACACACCACGTCTGTGGTGCAGCCAAGATCAAAATTGCAAACCCCCAAGTGTGTTATAGGTCTTGAATCCATTTCAGGAAGGTATAGGAGAGAGAAGCTCCTGAACCCAGCACTAGACAATTGTAAAGAGATGATAATACTTAGAATATCAAAAACTCTCCCAAGGCTTTGCTTTTTGAGAATATTCCAAAACTGCCTGTGTTCCCCAACAGACACCTCCCATCCATTGATCCAATTTAGAATCCGTTAGCAATTTTCTGATTCCTACTAAAATTGGGATGCAAAGTGATTTGCCAGAAAATAATTGTTATTCATATAAGCAATTAAAAATAGCCAATGGATTCACACACACACACACACACACACACACACACAGAGCTAGCCTTAGCAAAGGTCAAGGACTCTCAAAGTGTCCCTCTAGAGTCTAGACCCTCCAAAGGTAGCAAGTGGTCAAGAGCAAGTTGTTCCAATGTGTTCCTGGACAGGTAAAGATTGCAGGCTTCAGAAAGCAAGCTGGAATTTTCTGTGGATGAAAAACTCCTTTTGCTCATAGCCTTTGTGATCTTTTCCTTCCCATTCCAGGGCCATGGCCAAAATCTTAAGTAGTTGGTTCCTCATGGGTCCTCAGGAGCCCTGGGCTTCATGCTTTCTCTTTCTCCTGAGAGCCAGAGCAACTTTTTTGCTGATGATACATGCAGGGCTGAGTGACAATGTTGAGTAAAGTTAACCAGCAAAATGGCAATTTTAAATGGACTTTCTCCTTTAGCTCCACCCCATTGGCTCTAAGAGTGATTCCAATTCATATATATAACAAAATTTGATCTTCCAGGTCCCTTAATGTGGAGTGTAGCAGTGGATTATCCCATAACTCTTTGTCCCTATTCTTGGTCACTAGGTCCCCTTGGTCCCTAGGCCAAAGATCTCAGATGTTTGGAAACTGATCAGAAATCAAATTCCATTAAACCAAGGAGAAATCAGCCACTGGAGATGTGGGCCCTTTGTGTGATGGGTAGAAGATTATACTCAGGGTCTTCAAGAGTCTCACATTAAGAAAGACAATAATACAATTGAAGCTGTCTAAGTCCTTTACCCTTGAGAACAGCAAACAAGCTGAGATCAGAAGAAAAAGAGATTATAGTGGTCTGGGGGCAGTCAAGGAAGGCTTCCTGGAAAGGATGGGATTTGAACTGAACCTTGAATATACTCTGATGGATCAATAACCTTACTAATGCAGGCATCTTCTTCCACCGGTATAGATCCCAATCCCTCTAGATTTGCAAATCCTATGGGATTTTGGGGGAAGCTGGGTGGTATGGGTAGAATGCTAGGCCTGGAGTCAGGAAAACTCATCTGTCTGGGTTCATATCTGGCCTCAGTCACTTACTAACTGTGTGACCCTGGGTATGTCACTTAACCCTATTGACCTCAGTTTAATCTTCTCTCTAAAATGAGCTGGAGAAGGAAATGGCAAACCACTCCAGTATCTTTCCCAAGAAACCCCCAAATGGGGTAATCAAGAGTTGGATGTGACTGAAAGTAACTGAACAACAAGTAGGATTTTTGTCCATGTCTTTCCCCAGATTCCCCATTGAGAAATAACCCAATGACTAGGAGATTTTCCCTTTGTTCCTTTAATGTTTTATGGGGACTCGTATAGCTTTCTGTTGCCATACAGCCTCACTCTTGAAAAACCACCAGTCTAACTCTAAGGGATGAGGAGGGCAGGGTATGGGGTAGTAAATGTCCTCAACAATGTATTTTATGCCATTTGTTACTGACATTACCCTTGTTTGCATCCTGTACCTCCCCCACTTCTCCCCTACTGAATCTTTCTATCACCTTTTGTTACATGTAATTTTTATTCTTCTGAGAGTATGGTATTCTATGACTCTCAACAGCATCAATGGGAGAATATTAGTGTTTAAAAAAAAAGATGGACTTTCAAAACATTTAACAATTTGAAATCATTGAAAGCTTGGTGCCATTTCTTGAATGCAATTACAAAAAGCATTGTGGTTTGGTGCATGAAGAGTCGGCTTTAGAGTCATGAATTCTTGTGTTCAAGTACAACTTAAGAAAAATATTAGCTGCATGAAACTAGGCAAGTAATTTAATCTCTCAGGCTCCTCCCTACCCCACTCCTCATCCTAGGAAATATCAACTGCCTTTCTTCATAAGAAGAAGGAGATTCAACCGTAGGAAGTTCCTATGCTTATTAAATTAAAGATCTGTCTCTTGCCCTTCTGTCGTAAGGGCAATATTAAACCATCTCCACCCCACCACCTTCATCCCCTCCCCCTTACAAGTTAGACTAGTTTTTCCTTTAAAAGGTATTGAAACTATCTTTGAGATTTCATTGGTTCAGGGCAGATAGGTGGCACAGTGAATAGAGCATTGGCCCTGGAGTCAGGAGGACCTGAGTTCAAATGCGGCCTCAGACAGTTGACACACTTACTAGCCATGTGACTTTGGGCAAATCACTTAACCACAATTGCCCTCCAAAAAGCAGAGAGAGAGAGAGAGAGAGGGAGAGAGAGAGAGAGAGAAAGAGAGAGAGAGAGAGAGGCTTGGGCCATTAGAAGACCCTCCTGGTCACATGAATACAAAGCCAGTATACGAGGTGCTGGATACACTCCTTGATGCTTCATGCTATAGACTAGATGTCTGAATAACCCCAGGAAGTTGTATTCACATAGATCATTGCTTTAATCTGAATGAACAAGTCTTCCCTGCTCTTAATATCTTACTTCTCCCCCCCCCCCCGCCGCTTTGCCTAAATGAACCTCTTTTTGTTCATTATTAGATCAGTTACAAGTGCTTCCGGTTTCAGACCTAAACTACCAGTGGACCAACTCAGCCAATTACATTTCCCCCACCTCTCCCCGGAAAAAAAAAAAATCAAGCCTAGTCTCCTATTTAATTCTGGTCCTGGCTTATTGTCCATCTGTTATACTGGTCCAATATGTTCACATAAAGAGGACCTCTTATGTTTGGGGCAATATGTATCTTTCATCTACTTTGTATTTCCATGTGAATAGCAATAGCAGTTTCTTTCAAGTAACTACGTAGTTCATTAAAGAGGATTTGTAGTCTCCTAGAGCAACTGAGTGGCAAAGTGGATAGAGTACCAGTCCTAGAGTCAGGAAGATTCATCTTTCTGAGTTCAAATCTGGCTTCAGTCACTTACTAGCAATGTGACCCTGAGTAAGTCACTTACCTCTATTTGCCTCAATTTCCTCATCTGTAAAGTGAGCTGAAGAACAAATGTCAAACCACTCCAGTATCTTTGCCAAGAAAATCCCAACTTGAGTCATGAAAAGTTGGACACAACTCAAATGGCTGAATAAGAGCTCCATGAAATTAGCACATAGTAGGTATTTAATACATATTTATTGATGAACTTTGCTATCCAGTCTTCCTTCTGATTATCCTCTCTTTAATCTCATTTCCTCACTCACTGTCTTCGCAATTCAGCCTTTTCCTTTGATCCCTCTCTCTTTCCTGTCTTGCTCCATGTAACTACTACAAATAGAAGCATTTGCAGACTCTCATCATTGATAGAGAATTCCTCTTCTATTTGGACCCTGCTCAGGACATCATCTATGACCCTGAAAAATACCTTAGGCAAGCATACCTCTCTCTGTTTATATTTTACTTTATGTTAATACCTAGAAGATCCTTTCATATGGGTAACATCAATAACAACCCATACTTTCATAGCACTTCAAGTTTTACACAGTATCATCATAATGATAAATCTGTAAGGTAGAGAATACAAATTTTATTATTCCTATCTCACAGATGAGGAAACTGAATAAAGAAGTTAATTGACTTGCCCAGGGGCAATAAACTACTATCAAAGCCATGATTGGAAACCAAATGCATGCTTCCAGGTTCTATGTTGTTTCTTTTCTTTTCTTTTTAAATAAGTCTTTATTGACATATCTTGTTTCTCAATCATCATAGTTCCACACCCCCGTGCTCTTCCTCCTCAAGAGCCTTCCCCATGAATAAACAGTATTTTTTTAAAGAAAAGGAAAAAAGAGAAGAAATCAGTATGACTGATTAATACATTGAAAAAATCCAAAAATATGTCATGTATAACCCCTGGGACCTCTCCCACAAAGGGGAGGGTTGAAAGTATCTTCTCATAGTTCTTTTTTCAAGTCATGGTGGTTCTTTATAATTTTGCTTTTTTTTTATTGTGGTTGTTATTACCATTTTCATTGTTATAATTGTATATATTGCTTTCTTGGCTCTGTTTACTTCACTCTGCATCAGTTCATGCAGATATTTCCATATTTCTTTATATCCATCACATTTATCATTTCTTACAGCACAGTAATTTTCCTTTACATTCATGTAGACAATTTGTTTAACCATTCTCCAATCGACGAGCATCAACTTTGTTTCCAATTCTTTGCTATCATAAAAATTGTTGCTATAAATAAATATTTTGCTGAATATGGAGACATTCTTCTTATCGATAGCTTCCATGGGGTATAGGTACAGTAATGGAATCTTTGGGCAAATCAATCAATAAAAAGGCAAAGGGTATGGGCATTTTAGTTGCTTTATTTGCATAATTCCTAATTATTTTCCAAAACTATTATACCAATTCACAGCTCTACCAACAATGCATATGTTCCTATCTTTCCATAACCCCTCCAACATTGACTAGCCATTTTTGTCATTTTTGCCAATTTGTATGGTATAAGATAAAACCTCACAGCTTTTTATTTGCATTTCTCTGATTATTTATTATTTATCTTCTGTTGTTTCTACTACTATCATTGCCCTCCTGATTGTGCTTCTAACTTTTTTCTTTTGACACCATGACTCAGCTTCCTTCTCTGGTAGTTTAGGTCTGAAACCTTCTCTCCACTATGTCAGCACCATTCTGCCATTGGTAAGTATTTTGGGGCTGGGCCAGCTAGTCATGCTTCATTTCCATCCCAGCTGTGCTTTTAACTCTGTGAACTTCACCACCATGCCCCTACACTTGGGCCTTCAACCTCCTTTTCAGCTCCCTTTTATGTGTTATCTTCTTCCTTTAGAATGTATGCACCTTGAGGGCAGAGGCTATCTTTCTTTTTTCTTGTACTTGCATCCCATCTCTTAGTCCAGTGCCTAGCACTTAACAAATGCTTGTTCTCTGCCTTCCTATGACACAACACTATGGCCTCTTAAAGTCTGGGTGAGATTCAGTTCAGTGGCATTTCAGGAAGCAGGAATAGAACAGTGGGAGCAAAGGACAGGGAAAAGAGAGAGGGATCAGAGGCAAAAAGAATCAAGAAGACAGTGAGGAAAAGGAAGTAAAGGGAGGATAATCAGAAAGAAGACTGGATATGAAAGTTTATTAAGCACTTACTACATGCTAGGCCCAGTGCTAAATACTAAAGATACAAGGAAAGGTTAAAGACAGTCTAACCCCAGGGAACTCATAGTCTAATGGGGGAGACAACAAACATGGCAAACAAATGTGTATAAATAAGCCATATGCAGAATAAATAGAAATAATTAATTCTAGCGAAAGCACTAGAATTAGGAAGGAGCAGGAAAGGTTTCTTGTAGAAGGTAAGATTTTCACTGGAGCTTGAAGAAAGCCAGGATTATGATGTCATTATGTAGAAATTTATTATTATTCAAGTTTGGATAAAGCACAGGCCAAATGATGTCCTCTGCAACATTACTATTTTCTGAAAATATCTTAGTCATAGGCAAGTATTAGTCCTGTCCCCTAATGCCACTGCATGATGGAGAACTTGGCCAGGGCTAGGGTAGTTATGGCCAAAACTCTGTCACCCGGAAAAGCACTGAGAATCATAAAGTCTTCAATTTGGAAAGGACCATGTAACTCATCTAATCTAATTCACACCTAAACAGTAATCCTTTGTACAACTTCCCAAGCAAGTGATCCTCTAGCTTCTTCTTTGGGACTGCCAGTAACGGAGCATTCACTAGCTCATGAGGCAGCCATTCCCCTTGGAACATTTTCTCTGTCTCTCTCTCTCTCTCTGTCTCTCTCTCTCTCTCTCTCTCTCTCCTCACAGAAATTTAAATAATGCTCCTTTACAACTGCTACCCATTGTTCCTTAAACAAAATACTACCTCACATCCCCTCAGATACTTAAAGCAATTACTATATTCTATTTTTTAATATGTCCCCAATTCTTTCAACATATACTGAAAACCTGAGTGGCCTTGGGAAAGATTCCATTGGAACTTAGTTTCCCCATTTGTAAATTGAGAGGCATTGAATTAGAAGATCTTTGAGGTCCCTTCCAGCTCTAAATCTATGATCTTTTGGTCTTCATATGGCCTGGCCCTTGGTTCTTTCACTCTTCTGTCTCCCCCTCATCTGGACGTGCTCCTGGTAGCTAGATAACACTGTGGCCAGATTGCAGGGCATGGAATCAGAAAGACATGAGTTCAAATATGATCTCAGATAGTTACTAGCTGTGTGATCCTGGGCAAGTCACTTAACCTCTGTCTGTTTCAGTTTGCTTAACTGTGAAATGAGAATAATAATAGTATCTACCTCCCAATGTTGCAAGGTTCAAATGAAGTAATACTTTTAAAGTGCTTAGCACACAGTAGTGCTTAATAAATGCTTGTTTCTGTCCTTCTTTTCTTCCTTTCTTCTAAAATGCAGTGTCCAGAACTAGACAGAATACTTTAAATCTTGTCTGACAAGGGCAGAATGTCATGGCCCAATTACCTCTCTCATTCTAAACATCATCTCTTTATTGGTCTATCTTTTTAGCTTTAGTGTTTGTCTTTTTTTTTTCCTCTCCAGTTAGATCTGGCTCATAATCATGGTCAAGTTAATCTGTGTTTGCATCTTGCCTGAGCCCAAACTGATGTGAGGAAAGAATTCAGTCATAGAAAATTAGTGCTACGGGAACATTAGAGACCTGGTGCCACCTTCTCCTTTAATAGATGAAAAACTGAAGCCCACTTAGAAGAGAATGTATATCAGAATCAAGACTTGACCTTGGATCTAGACCAGAACTAGAATTAGGACTCCTGACCAGAGACAACTTCTAACTCCATCAAAATTATATCTCGTTCCATTCCACAAACCATTGTCATGTCAACTAAGTGTGGAGTTTTATGTTGGAAAGTAGGAATAAGCCAGGCCATCAATCAAACCATAGACAATTGGCTCTATAGTAGGTACTAAATAAAGCAACTACTTTGTAGATTGAGACACTGGTGGATATGGGAGGAGAAGAAGAAATAATTTGAAGGATCTGCCATGCAGAGTACACAGTTTGTGTCATTGAAAGCTAGTCCTGATTACAAATGTATCTTTATTTATGGACAGTTTCACATCCTGGGTCTTGGAGACACTTTTTTAAAGTAGAAAGCCAAACTCTAAAATAATAAAATAAACTGAACAAATCAAGTCAGAGGGTGATTTTATATGATGAATGGGGGAAAGGGGAGAAAAGAGAATAAAAATTTTAAAGCTCAGGAGAGGAGGCGGCTAGGTGACGCAGTGAGTAGAGCACCGGCCCTGGAGTCAGGAGGACCTGAGTTCAAATCCAGCCTCAGATACTTGACACACTTACTAGCTGTGTGACTTTGGGCAAGTCACTTAACCCCAACTGCCCTCCAAAAAAAAAAGTGAGTTCTATCAAAGCTCAGGAGAGAAGGAGAGGCACTCTGTTGGCTACAATGTACATATCAGAAAGAAGAGATTTACAGCTCAGTGTTTTTGATCAGGGTCTTCCTCATCACTCCACTACACCCAACCATGTCCATCTCTCTGGACATCAGGGGAGACACAGGCAAAGACGACACTGCCTGCAGATGACTGCTGCCAAGACTGGTTTTGTCAGGACGCTGGGACACTGCAGAATTGGGAAGGAGAGAAGCTGGCAGAAATCTCGCACAACACCAAAGGGGAAAACCCTGTTCCAGATCTAAGTGCTACAGGAGCAGTGGATGAGAAGAGGGGCTCATAGGGGGAGGAAAGGAATTCCTGGGAGAAGAAGATTAAGGGTTGGTACCTATCTGAGGAGCTCAATGGGTCTAGCTCCTCATTTTAAAGATAATTAAACTGAAGCCCAAAGAGTGATTTCAAACTTGCATCTTCTGACTTTAAATATAGTGTTCTTTTTCACATCATACACTGATTAATTTGGCATTTCCTCTGAGTTCTTTTGGGACACAAAGGGCAAAGCCCATTGAATGATAGGGCAGTATCCATCCTACTTTTCCCTTCCTTACCACACCACATAATGCCCTGAGGGTGTCTCCTGACCTTCACACACACACACACACACACACACACACACACACACACACACACACGCACACACAGAGTTGCCCTTGACCCATACCTGGTTCCACTGCAGTAGCCCTCTCTTCTCCCAGGGGACTGGAAAACTAGAAAAGCCCACCCTGCCTCTTCCCAGCACCAGCAGCAGACCAGTCAGCTCCCTAAAGTCTCCCTTTCTCCAACAAAGACATTCATTCCTTTCTCCCCCAAGAATGGCAGATTACATTCCTGTTACCCCAGTCTTGTAGTAAGTTGCCTGGTTTATGGACCTGTACCCTTCCAAATTTCAGGAGACATGGTGAGAGAAGAAAATCTAAGTGACTGGATCAGCTGGGTCCAAGGTTCACCTTGACCTTACACCCTACTCTGGTCAATAAGGTTGACTCTAGTCCTCCCTCAACAACTGTCCACTAGAACCTACCTCTGCTGTGGAGCAGTGGATGACTTACTGGATAGAAAGAGAAAAATGTGAGTTGGAATCCTTACTCTGTCACTAACTGTGTGACCTTCAGTTAGTCATTTCACTTTCAGGCCTCAAATTTTGTCCTCTATTAAATGAGAAGGTTGAACTAGACAGCTTCTCAACCATAAATCTGTGCTTATGAGCCTAGACTTCTTCCTTTTATACCCTTCAACCTTCTGGAGCGATCTGAAACCTAGCCTCAGCCTGAAGGTGTCATATCTGTCAGCCTCTGCAAAGCTGCCAGCTCCTTCTCCCCTGCTTCCTGACACACAGGGCAGAGCCAGGCAGGAGAAGCTGGCATTCTCCTCCCTCCAGGCTGCTCCTTTCAGACCCTACCTCTGCCACCATCACTCAGCAGCTGCCTCTCCTCCTCTAAAGACCCTCTCCATTCTATCAAGACACTTCTTGTTAGCAAACACTTTCAGATCACTCTCCAATAATTTTAGTACATGGCTTGAAGGCTTCTCCATCCCATATCTAAGCCTTCTAACACCCTGGTTCTTTATTCAACTTCCCCTGGTCCCCCATAACCTGTGTCCAAATTACCTCAACAATATTCAGTAATGGTCATACCTTAAACCACAAGCTCAAACAAATTTCAGAGTAACTAAGTGTCATGGCGGATAAAGCACCAGGTCTGAAGTCAGGAAGGTCAAAGTTTAAATCTGACCTCACACACTTACTAGCTTAATCCTGTTTGCCTCAGTTTCCACATCTCTATAGAGAGCTGGAGAAGGAAATAGCAAACAAGTCCAGTATCTTTGGCAAGAAAACCCCAAATGGGGTCACGAAGAGTTAGACAAGACTGAAAAACAACTGAACGCCATCACACAGTAATCGTCATCCCTAGCTCAAATGAATTTGCTCTAAATGCTAAAATTTCTAGATGTGGCTCTGTTCAGTCGTGCTAGAGGCCAACCTTAGGAGAGGACAGAGGTATACAGTGTGAGCAGAATATGTTAGTACAAGCAGATTGGGGCATTAATAGAGTAAGTATAGGGAAAAAGAATGGGGGTAAGGGCTAAGAACAGAATGTCCAGTGTCAGTCTTGGGTTCTCTGTCCTTATGTATTCCCTACCTCCACCCTAACTCCCAGAGTAGAACCTCTAACAAAGGGTGCCTAATCCCAGATTTAAAGTACTCTGTATGGTGCACTTCAACTAAAACCATAGTTCACAAACCCCCTGAAGATGCCTTTACCTTGAGTCATCAGTCAGAGGACACAATTAATTGAAACCAAAGGTATTTAGTGATATAATAAGAGTAAGAAAAATGCAAGCAAAATGTCATTCCCCAATTGATAAATGGATATGAACAGGCAATTTTCAGAGGTAGAAATTAAAGATATCTATAAGCATATGAAAAAATGCTCTAACTCACTATTGATTTGAGAAATGCAAATCAAAACAACTTTGAGGTACCACATCTCACCAGTCAGATTGGCTAAGAAGACGAAACAGGAAAATAATCAGTGCTGGAGAGGATGTGGAAAAATTGCAACACTAATGCATTATTGGTGGAGTTGTGAACTGATTCAATCATTCTGGAGAGCAATCTGGAACTATACCCAAAGGGCTATAAATAATTGCATACCCTTTGACCCAGTAATACCACTTCTGGGGTTGTATCCCAAAGAGATCATAGAAGTGGGAGAAAGACCCATATATACAAAAATATTTATTGCAGCTCTCTTT
>CM053595.1:123281823-123295664 GCA_028646575.1 Pseudocheirus occidentalis
AGAGCTCTACTAGATTCTGGACATGAAATTTAGAGATTCCAAAATACCTAGTGTATATCATTTTCATGTGTGGAGGGCTTTAATTTGTCTTCCCACCATTTTATCATTCTTATTTAAGAGGGAAGTAAATAGAGGTCAAGAGAACACAGAGGACAGAGAAATACAGACACAGAAGTAGAAATGTCTCTTGGCCTCTCTCCCTTTTTTTTTTTTTAAGAATGAGTCAGTTACCTAAGAGACATTGGTGACATAATTTCAGAAGTATGGTATGCTGGTATTTTGACTTGGAGAACCTTAACTTCTCCCCCCTTTCTCCCTGGTTCCCTCCCCCAGCCTCCATATACTATTAATTTTTAAGTCCTACTAATTCTACCTCTACAATATCTCTTGCTTCTCTTCACTTTTCCAACCATAACCATAGTTGAGGCCCTCATCACCTTTATGTGGACTACTATAATTGCACTTGGTCAAACTCCCTGTCCCTAATGCCTTTTCTATCCAATCCATCCTTTTCATATATGTAAAAATAAGTTTCTTGGAGCATTTCAAATCCTGGCCCTATCATTTACTATCTGTGTGACCTTGGCCAAGACACTTAACTTCTGGGACCCTTTGACATTGCTACTCCTGTGCTTTAACATTTTTTATGGCTTTCCCTTGTCTATAGAATCAAGCCAAAACTTTCCATCCTAAAATTTAAAAATCAAACCAAACCAAACATTCACAATCTGACTCCACCCTAGCTGTCTAGCTTTATTCTACAATTAAACTGAATACTCTGCTTTTCCCCAAAAAGGGTCTTTGATTTCTGAGTTCTGTGGCTTTGTACTGTTCCACACACCTAAGGTACCCTTTCCTCTGCATCTTTACCTGCTGAAATCTTGTTTAGCTAAAAATAAAAAGGAATTTGGATTTAGCAGATTTGATTCTCACTTTTCTATTTATTAGCTGTGTGACCTTTGGCAAGCTGCTTAATTTCTGAGCCTAGGTTTCCTTACCTGTCGCAGAGATAAATAGGATGTTGTTTTTTTTTTTCCATTACCACACCCACTACCCACCTTCCGGGGTTGTTGGAAGGAAGAAATGTAGTAATGTATAAAAAGTATCTTCTAAACCTTAAATGTAAGCTGCCATTATTAATATCCCATTATTACTATGCTATGAAGCCTTCCCTAATCCCCCAACCTACCTAGAAGTGACCTCCTGAGCTCCCAGAGAAATCTTGTTTCACTTTTTATATTCAACTTTGCCGCACAGTGTTTTTTGTGTTTTCTCTGCTCTATTAGTCTATAAGCTCTCTAAGACCAGAATCCTATTCCTTGTTGTTTTTGTATCCTTGGAAGACCACAGAATAAATGCTTAATAACAATTTGGAAAGAGCAGTGAACTTAGAGCATTTCAAATCCTGGCCCTATCATTTACTACCTGTGTGACATTGGGTAACACACCTAACTTCTGGGACCCTCAGTTTCTCCATCTAAAAATGAAGATGACTTATTTCAGAAACGGAAGACTGGGTTTGGATCCATCTCTTGCTCTTTTAAGGCAGTGATGGTGGTGAATGGGGTGAAGATGGGGAGACATGATCTGAAGACATTTGTACCAGTTCAGATGTTGGGGAGCAGAAATAAAGCCATCCCCAAAAGGTCTGGAATAGGGTCCCAGTATCCTCTTCTCCATTCTACTCTACCTCATCTCCTCTGGCCACAGGATCCAGATGGTTCTGGAGGAGAGAGTGAGGCTGGAGATCTAGAACAGCCTTCCCTCACTCAAATCAAAGTCAACTGCGAGTCATATCATCATCTCCCTGATGCTGTGGTCCTCTTCAAGAACCAGGGACAAACACAACAACAAAACCTCAAGTACAGGCTGAGCAGGAAAGTTTCCTGTAGGTCTACCTGCTATATGTGAATGGAGTCATATTTATATTATAGATTTTTCCTCTTTCTTTTTATTATATTTGGAATGTGGAAATCAGTGAGCTCTGAAATAACTTTGGTTATAAAGGAGCTTGTTTTTTGTTAAACTCCCACCCCCACCCTATGTAATCTCTCCCCATAGACAGTACATTTATATTGTTCCTTAGGAGGACTTGCAGCTCTAAAATGTGGACAGCCCAGGACAGTATCTTTAGTCTCAATAGAGAAGAGCTGTAGTAACAATTGAAGGGTGGGGGAAGGGAGGGATTCCATGTTCTTTCTCTACCTTAACACTATACAAAGTCTGTGATATCCAAGGCTTCACATCCTTTCTTGCTGAGGGCTCCATTTGTTGGCAGAAACATTTGAATACATTCTCTTTCAGGAAGGATCAGAAAAATCTCAGAAGGCAAATATTTCATTTGACACCCAGTGGCAGAAACACCAGTGAAAACTAAATGGGAGAGGATAAATCAGAGGAAATTACATATTATGGTTTTTTATATATACAAAAGATCTATTTCTTTAATGTCGTTTGACTTGAAATTTTATGTGTTATGTTTTTTTAAAAGTAGGAATTAGACTTACCCTATTCAAGGAGTCTCTACTACGATTATGGCCATAAATCAATTTTTTTTATCTTTGGATATTCAATGAATATTCCTTTTAACTTTTACCTCCCCCTTCTTCCTTCCTTTCTTTCTTCTACCTTTATTCTCTTGCTTCTCTCCTTCCCTTCACTTTCCTCTCTTCCCTTCCCTCCCTCCCTCCTCCCATCTTCTTTCCTTCCTTCCTTCCTTCCTTCCTTCCTTCCTTCCTTCCATCCTTCCTTCCTTCCTTCCTTCCTTCCTTTTTTCATTCTTTGCATTTGTTAGCTCCTTCCCAGAGTTTATCTCTCTTTTCAAGTTGAAGGAAGGTTGGAATTAATGTCTTCTTTTTAAAAAACCAGAAGTCTCTTTTCTCCAGTTCTCACTAACTCTGCCCCTCACACAGGCACAGAGCATTAAATAATCAATCATCCCCAACGAGGGGAGTCTTATGCAACTATCCTTTGTGTGGGTTACATATTTCTTTAGTACCTACTATTAGCCTAGTCCTGTTCTGGCTGCTATAAAGGTACATCAGGGCTGTACCTGATGTTGTAAAAAGTAGCTGTTCTAATCCTTCTCTTTTCTCTTCAAATTACCCATCCCCAACCCTCTCAGCCCTGGAATTTGCCCTCAGGGAGCTTGCAATCTAGTAGAGGAGGCATGAAATTTAGATAATAATAATAACTTTTCTTTAGTGATTACCATGTACCTTGCGCTGTGCTAAGTGCTTTACACTTATTTGGTCCTCACAACAATCTTGGAAGTAGTTATGATCCCTATTTTACAGATGAGGAAACTGAGGCAAAGAGAAGTCAAGTAATTTGCCCAGGGTCACACAACTAGTAAGTGCCTGAGACCAGATTTGAACTCAGGTCTTTCTGACTCCAAGCCCAAGGCTTTATCTGCTGTATCACCTAGAGTGTAAGAGTATAGGAAAAGGACCAAAATGAATGACAGAGGCAGTAAATGCCTGACATTGGAGTTTGGAGGCAACGAGGTGGGAAGAGCTCTGGATCTGGAAGCAGAGCTGGGTGCAGAACCTAGCTTTGTCGCTATATTCTCTGGGTTAATTTGGGGTAGATCTCAGTTTCTCTGTCTGTAAAATGAGGAGGTTCCACTCAATGACCTCTAAGATACCTTTTAGCTATCTATCCTATTATTCTTTAAAGGGTTAATCAGCCACAGGCCTTTTTTTTGACATAATATTCCTGCCCCCACCAGATACCCCTTCTTTGTAGCAAAGTAAAACAGTTTCAGCCAAATCTACCAGGAATCTTGTCTGACAGCAGCTGAAACATTCCACATGAACAACCACCTCTACTGAAAATCATCTGTTCTCTGGGATCAAGAATGATAGTTGATCTTTAGTATCTTCATATCAGCTCAGCCATACACATGAGAATGATTACACTCCTGAACTCACCATCAGCCACATGTTCCACTTCCATGATTAAGAATTATGAAACGCCTTTATCTCCCACTAACTTCTTATCATTTCATCTCTCTCTAAGCCTCACTTCTTCTAACCTACTCTTTGTTCTCACTTCTAGTCCTTTCACCACTAAGAATTCTCCCAGGCTTTAGTTTTACTTTCCTCTAGTCCCCAAAAGCCTTCTCTTGTCTCTTCAAGCTGGCCTGACCACTTCCTTCCCACCTCTCTCAGCAGAGGACTCTGCCTCATACTTCACTGAGAAAACAAAGAAATTCCACTGTGCTCCCAACTCTTTTCTCCTCTATATATTAAAACTTTTTGACATCATGCTCTAGTCTCCCTAGTATCCAAAGAAGAGGTGGTTTTTATCCTTAACAAGGCCAAACCCTCTTATTTGTACCTTCAATCCCTTCTCCTCTCATTTCTCCCTGAAGATTGTATCCACAATCACCCTTTTCCTTTCACTAAACTTAAATCTCTTTATATCTACTGGCTCATTCCCTACTCCCCCCCACAAATACCCATCATTTGAGCCATCATCTTTCTCCCCTCAGGTTCTCATCCTACCTTTCTCCTCTCTTTCAAAGTCATGCTCTGAAAGAAAAAAGCCCCACAAACTGTGTACTATTCCCTCTGTTTCCTCTCTTCTCACTCCTCAAATCCTTAAAATCTGATTTCTGACCTCGTCACTCATTTGAAACTTCTCTTTCCAGTTACCGATGATATCTTAATTGCTACAGCCAATAATTTTATTTCAATATTCATCCATCTTGACTTTTTTTGGTAGCATTTGACATGGCTGACCACCCTCTTCTGGACATTTTTTTCTTCTCTGGGTGTTCATGGCACTACTTTCTCTTAGTTTTCTGCTTGCTTGTCTGACCGTGTTTCAGAACTCTGTGCTGGATTACCATCTCTAACTGTAAGTGTTCCTGGAAGACTCCTTCTTGGTAACCTCATAAGTTCCCATGGTTTCAATCATCACCTTTACTTAGGTGACTAGCAGATCTATATATCAGCCACATTGTACCTGAGTTCCAGTCTCACATCACTGATAAGGTATTGAACATTTTGAATTGGACGTCTCCTGGGCATTTGAAGAGCTATGCTGAAGCTATCTCAAGTCACTTCTCAAGAACTGATTGTTAAATTGTTAAATTTCAGTGTGAGCATTTATGTTTCAGAAGTCAGCAAATGCTTGATTTGTTTTTGTTTTGTTGTTTTTCTAGCCTTAAGAAGCTGATGGGGAAATGTTAACAATGCAGATTAAACTTTAAAATTTGTCATGTGTACATTTTTCTCCCTGGGTAGGTGGTTGTTTAAACATTTGGTGGTCAGTTGTGTCCAACACTTCATTACCCTGTGGGCCATAGCACACTGAAGTTCTCCATGGGATTTTCTCAGCAAAGATACTAGAATTAAGGTAAAAGAGGTTAAGTGATTTCCCTAGGATCATGAAGCTAGTAAGTGTCTGAAGCTGAATTTGAACTTGGATTTCCATAACTCCAGGCCCAGCACTCTATCCATTAAGAAACTCTGCTCTCTCCATTAAACATTTAACAGAATACAATTGCTTAACAGCATCTCAAGCTCAAAATGTATACAAAGCTCATTTACTCTCCCCTCCCCACAAATGAAGCTAGCTCACTGTTCTTTCTAACTTTCTTCTTTTTGTCAAGGGCACCATCTTTCATTCTGATTTCATCCAAAGTGCAATCCTTGAAGTTATCCCTGACTTCTCATTCTCCCTCATTCCACATGTCCAAGTGGTTGCCAAGTTTCATTTCTATCTTCACTACATCTCTCACAACTACCCTCTTCTCTCCATTCACTTCTAATTATTCTTCTAATTTATCTCCCTCAAGTCTATTTCCCTTTCTGAATCTACTCTCCACAGAGTTGCCAAAATGATTTTGCTAAAGCAAAATTCTGACCATAACACTCTCCTCAATAAACTATAATGACCCAGTCTTATGCCTAAGATTAAATACAAATTACTCTGGTTGCCATTTAAAGTTCTTTACAAGCTGTGTCCATACTACCTTTCCAGACTTATTGTACACCACTTCCTTTTAAACATTTATAGTGCATCCAGACTTGCCTTCTTGCTGTTCCTCATGCACAGCATTCAATCTCTCACATCTGATTTTGTACAGCCTGTCACCTATGCCTAGATCACATTACCTCATGACTCCTATGTTTCAGGATACTGAATTTCTTTCAAGGTTCAATTTAAATGCCATCTCCTACATTAGATCTCTCCTAACTGTTTCTCCCTTCCTCCAGTTGTTGGTCTCCCCACCTTCTCCAAAATTATCCTGTTTTAGGGGTACATATTTCCATTTACTTATATATGTGCATGTTATCTCCCCTGATAGAATGTAAGCTGCTTGAGGGCCCATTGGCCTAGTATGGTATGACAGTAATGACATTTGAAGTTCTTTTTGTAATGCTAAGCTAAGCGGTACTTAACACCTAGTTCAGACTAAGCCTCTGTTAAAGAAACAGAAGGTATGAACTCCTGTCTCCTGTTGCTGATGTAACAGGAAGGGGCTGAAGAAGAATGGACAATACTGTATATAAGGAAAAACCCAGAGAGGGAGAGTCAGATCTTCTTGGAGCAAGGTTCATGGAGGTAGAAGCTGCTGCCACTGGGAGACTGAAGAGGAGCTGAAGAAGCTAAAGAGAAAACCCTCCCTTCTCTCCCTCTCCCCCTTCCCCAGCCCAGGATGGAGAGAATGATCTTGATTTTGAAAACCTGGACAGAGTGATTTTGATTCTTGGCACCAACTAAAAGTTCTGCTGAGTCTGAGGGCCAGCTGGAGCCCCTAAGGATTTCTGGGAGCTAGTTGGAGCTGAGGGCCAGGAGGAGCTCCTGAGGCTGTTGAGGATTTCTGAAGGCCAACTGGAGCTGCCAAAGACTGAGGAAGCATGACTGTGATGCTGGTACTTTTCATGAACCTGTTTGTGGCTTTGTTAAGCCTTGTCTTCCCAGGAACAGAGGCTGTGAAGGATTTGAGATGGGCTGGACACTGTGAGCTCCAATGTGGAGCAGGAACTGCGCAGAGAGCTGGACAAGGAGCTGGGAACTGTCTGCCTTTGAACCCAGGTGACAGTTTGGTGAATCCAGGTAGGATCTGCGACCATGGAAGGGGATCCAGGGAATCTGAGAAATCACCCCAAGTCAAGCCAAAAGAAGACTTTACTTGGATACTGTGTACTGACTGAGAAATTGTAAATTTACTAGTGACCTAGGGGTGGAGGGTCTGTGTATTTTTGATGATTGAATAGTGAATGATGAAGGATGATTGAGTGATCGAGTTGATTGAATGATTGATTGACTAAATGATTGTACTGAGTAATTGATGACTGAATAAGTGACGTATTGAGTTAACTCAGCATGCCCCATGTGTGGTGAACTTTGCCTATTGTACTTTGTGTTCCTTGAGGAGGCAAACTTCTTTAAGGATGATTGAATGATTGAGTTACTAAATGATTGTTCTTTGTTGCAAACTTTGTGACCACTGTGGTGGAAACTATGTGGCTATTTTCTGTGATAAGTTGTTGTGAATGCTGTATTTTGACTTTCTGTGATAAGCTGTAACATTCTGAATGCTGTACTTTGATTTACTGTCAATATTTTGCTTTGCTTTGTTATTGAATAAATAGAGTATTCACTATACTGTGTAATCAAAACTTTAAAAGCTGTTCACAGCAGCATTCTTCTGAAAAGCTGCTCATGCTTGGCTTTACACATAGTGGCTGGCATGTTGTAGTTGCTTAATAAATGCTTGCTTGCATTTGATCTGAGTTTAACTGTGTATAGTCTTTTTAGGGGCCCAACTTAAGCTAAGGGTTGTGCAGAGGAATATTGGGAAGTAAGGGTGGCTGCTGCTAGATTTATGGAGGGCTTTGAGCACCAGAATGCCAGGCTTGTTCAATGACTGTGATGCTGAGGACTTCCATGCCTTCTCAGAACCTTTTCTAGCTGACCTGGAAGTCAGGCTTTAATAAATATTGGTGCTCAAGTCTGTCATTTCTCATCAATGCAAATCCTTTCCCGTAGCTGGAGAAGCAGCTCTCAGTGCATATCTTCCTGATGTTCTGGATCCTTTTCCAGATCACTCCCTATCAGGCCTTTGTTCTAGGCCCTCTTCTCTTCTCCCTCTGTATTATTTCACTTAGCAATCTCATCAGCTCTTGTGTATTTAATTACCATCTCTATGCTAATGATTCTCAAAACTATTTTTCCTGCCCCGATCTCTCAGCTAACCTCCAATCTCACATCTCCAGCTGCCTTTCAGACATCTTTGCCTGGATGGCCAGTACCTATCTTAAATTCAATACTTCCAAAGCAGAACTCATTATCTTTCCCTTGAACCCTACCTTTCCCCCTATTACTGTAAAGGGAAATGCCATTCTCCTAGTCCCTTAGGCTCATAACATAGGAGCCATCCTGGGTTCCTCACTATCACCACCTCCATATTCAATCTGTTGCCAAGGCCTGTTGATCTCACCTTTGCAACATCTCTTGAATGTGCCCCCTTCTCTGCTGTGACTGCTCTAGTGTAGGCCCTCATCCTCTCATGCCTTGATTATCTCAATATTCTGATGCTGGGTCTATCTCCATCACGTCTCTCTCCACTCCAATGAATCCTACATTCAGCCACTAACATGATTTTACTAAAGCACAGCTCTGATCATGTCATCTCCTTACTCAATAAATCTCAGTGGCTTCCCATTGCCTCCAGGATCAAATACAGCATCTTCTGTTTGACATTCAAACCCCTTCATGATCTAGCCCCCTCCAGTCATCTTACATCTCACTCACCCATATGTGTGCTTTGATCCAGTGACATTGGCCTCCTGACTATTCCAAAAACAAGACACTCCATTTTTTTGGTTGTCTCCCACATTTGGAGTACTCTCCTTCCCCTCTCTGACCACTGAGCTTCCTGGCTTCCTTTAAGTCCTGACCAAAATCCCATCTTGTACAGGAAGCCTTCCCCAACAACTCTTAATTCCTGTGCCTTTCCTCTGCTAATTATTTACTATTTATTCTCTACATAGCTTGCTGTGTATTTATTTGTTTGTGTGTTGTCTCCCTTATTAGGGTGTGTAAATTCCTTGAGGATAGGGACTACCTCTTGACTCTTATTTAATCCCCACTGTTTACTGCAACACCTGGCACATAGTAGGCTCTTAATAAATGTTTCTTGATTGATTAATGACTGGCTAGGCACATCTTACTATAGGAGGAACATTTCAAGAAGAAGCATCTGTAAAGTCAGCTTTTACCATGATGTTTGTTCCAATGATGAAAGACTGAGCACTAAATCCCTGTAACAGTACTGATTGTATTGACAATCTCTAACATTCAACAGTAAAAAGAAAAAAAGGAAGACAATATCAATAGAGAAAATATTAAACTAATAAACTAGCATTTAACCAATCAATGGTTATTTCTTTGGCAATCTGGCATGAACTAAGGTAGAAATGAATTGAGGGAGAACATGTTACCAAAACTGATATTGAACCTTAAAGAAATGATGTAGAATAAAGTAAGTAGAAGCAGGAGAATGATCTACACTATGACCACAATAATGTGAAGGAAAATAATATTAAAAGATAACATGACTCTGATCAATGATGGGAGCAATCACCACATCAGGGGATTGACCATTAGCCATGGAGCCAAGAAATGACTGTGTTTAGTTATGGAATCAATCATATATTGCCAAGGATGGTCAATATATTTCATTTACTTTATTTAACTGTAATTTATTTTATTACAAAGAAGGGTTTGTGTGTATGTGTGTATGTCACATACACAGGCATGCATACTCACAACCATAGTCATTAGAAGAGTGATAGCTATTCACTTTAACAATCAGTGTCAATATAATTTTTATAAAAGTATAACATTTTTTTTGCCTTCAAAATATAAGTTCCTACTGAAGAGTCTAAAGAACTCTCTAATCTTTACACTTTTACAGGTACAGTGTATGAAGCATAGCTTTTCCAACAATTGTAGATATAATTGGAGGAAAAGACAAGCCTTCTGTATCCCTGTCCCTAACAGAAACCACTCAATGAAGTTTGACATCTGTAAGCCAGATTAAGACAATTGATTTTCTTTATGATAAATCTTCCTCTTAAGTGAGGGAGACAGTGTGGAGTTCATGACCATCCACTAAAGAATCCTATCCCATGATGACATTCTCTTCTCATTTTGTTCTGGTTTCCTTTTCACCAACAGCTGTCTCATCACTGGGTGTCCTGGTTTCAGCTTTAGTCCGATGTGTTCACATTGGGATAAGCCAGACGATCATGGCTTTTCTTGCCTGTATTTTTTCTGCATTAATTCTGTATGGCCATAACTAGAAAAATAGCTCCAAGAGCATTTCCCTTTGATGGCAGATTAAGTGTATTATTTTTATATATAATTTGTTTCTTGGGCTGAGCAAGATCTTGTCTATTTCTGGGTCCAATGTAGTAATGAATGTGACTAAATGCTAAATTGGAGTCCCTAAAACACTAGCTAGCAGTAAAATGTCCATTCATGTGGAGATTTGCCCTTACTGAAATAAGGTTGAGTTTGTAAGACATGTGCCCTGGAGGCTAGTTAGTTTCTCCTAGACCTTATGCCAAAAATATGGGAAGTTTTCTCAGTTTATAAAACATAGGTCAAACAGTTTCTTTTCCTGATACATAAAACTGAGAAAGGACAATGCTTCCAGATGAGAATATACTTTTTCTATATAAATAAATCCTATATTTAAATAATAGCATAGATATTAATTTAAACACTAATTGCCTACACTTTAACTGAAGAGACAATATGATTTGGAGCAGGACTGAAAGAAATATGTATACTTATATGTACATTAAGATATTTTATAAGTGATACCAATAGTCTGCTTCTCTAAATATGACCTGTTTCTATTTCCTCATTCACAAATTAGGAAAAAAACTTTTTTCATATGATCTAGGTTGCATTTGACAAATCTGACCATTCTAATGGATAAAGAGATCCTGTGTATTCATTGATTCTTTTTATTCAAATGAGAAACCTTAGAGTTTACTTATTATGTCATTAAAGAACTCTGGGGTCTGGTCCGAGGAAGCCAGAACCATCTGAAGAGTAGTGTCTCAACCTACCAGAACTTATATTCATTTTCAGTGGAGAAATTTTCTTAATCTTATTTATTTTTTTAAAATTGGGAAGAATTTTAATAAACCAGATGGATTCCTATTTCACTCTGGAAATCCCACTGATCTAAGATGAATGTAAAGACTTATGCTGGTTTGTGGTTTCCCATAGACATTCCTGATTTTGTAAAACCAGTGGTCACTCTTCATGAATGTGTCATATGCCCACTGAGAGTTAGGTGGGGCCCTAGAAGAGATGAACAGAACCCTCTTTTATGGACTTCTTCATAAGTTCCGAGAACCACCAGGCCTTCTCTACTCATATCTAACCAATGCGAAAACCTGATTTATATGAAGGAAATTATTATATTCTTCCCAAGGGCTAGGCAGCATAAATTATCTTTCAGGCAAAGGAAAACACTCATGGTTATTGGTTTTTCTAATAAGTTATTAGATTCATATCTTTTCAATTTTGTGCAGGTGTAATGTCCTGAACAAGAAAATTGTAGGTATAAGTCAATAGAGAGACACCTTATCAATGAAGAGAATATGTATAACAAAGTAAGAACAGTTGGGGGATAAGTCTTTTACCTTGATAAGGCTAGAGATCTCTTTATGTGGATAGGGAATGGAGAAGGGAATTTTAGGCTAAATCGACTTTCATTAATAATGGGCGAGGGGCTGGCCAGTTGGAGCCCAGTACTTAGAGTGTGCACAGTCTCCTCTGCCTGCTGCCAATACACATGGAGACATGGTAACCCTGCTTCCAGAAATGTATACTGGAAGGGCCATTTCACCCTCCATTTCAATATGTATTCTCCAGTTGTTTCCTCTTGGCTTACTACATAATACAAAGCCTTAGCATTTGACCTAGAACTAAGTGTGCACACAAAATGTTTAAATGAAGAGCTCTATCTTTTCTAAGCCATCTCTGGTGGCCATTGGGAGAGGAAGAATAAGTGCTGTGGGTCTCTGGGTAGAAGAAGAGAAAATGATTTACTGTAGCCTGCTATGACTGTGTTATCTCCACACTTGGCTGAAATATGTCCATGACACCTCTGTTTTTTCAGTTTCCTCTTTCTTGATCTTAGGTCAATGAGTATTGAAGACGGGACAGATTAGTGATTCAAAAAGTCAGAAGAACCATCAAAGGTGTTCTCAGAATTCAGAGTTAGTAGTAGAAGTAGCCAAGTCTGATAAAATGTAAGCCTTGAAGAGTGATCTGCTTGACTTCTCCCAGCGAAGAATCAACCAGGCAGCTGAGGTACCATGTCCTATAAGCAAAAGACTCGCTCAGTGACTGTGCCACACCCCTAAGTGAACTTAGTGGGGAATCTGAAAATAATCATAATTAATAATAATGGCTAACCTTTGTATAGCGCTTATTCTGTGCTGAGAACTATGCTAAGCACTTTACAAATATTGTTTCTGTTGATCTTCACAACAACCCTTGAAAGTAGTGCAATTATTCCCATTTTACAAATGAGGATGCTGAAGCACATAGAGGTTAAGTGACTTCTCCAAGGTCACACAGCCAGTCAATGTCCGAGGTCAAATTTGAATTCAGACCTTCCTGATTCCAGGCCTGGTACTTTATCTACTTTAGACCAGGAAGTACTCCCCACTCCCCTTCATTTATAGCAATTACTTTTAGTGATTAGAATCTAATCTCTCAAATCTGTAACTCAAAGTTTTAAAAACAAATGTTAAAAAAATTGTTTTATATGCAGCCAGGAAATAAGATATACAGGCAATGGGGTATTATGTGAATTTAATATTACCAAATGGGGTGGCTAGATGGTGCAGTAGATGGAGCATTGGACTTTAAATTAGGAATACTCCTTTTATCAAGTTCAAATCTGACCTCAGACACTTAACTGTGTGACCTTGGACAAGTCAGTTAACCCTGTTTGCCTCAGTTTTCTCATCTGTAAAATGTGATGGAGAAGGAAATGGCAGACCTATCCAATATCTTTGCTAAGAGAACCCCAAATGGGTTCACAAATGGGTTCATATCACAAAGAATTGGATATGATTGAAATGACTCAGCAACAACAACCACTACAACAACAAAACAATAACATAATCAAGAACAGGTGGTATTGGTATATCATATGGAGAACTGGCCTCAGAGCCATGAAGACACAAGTCCTGCCTCCAACACATACTGTCTGTGTGACCCTGGGGAAGTTTATTTCAGTGCTCTAAATCCACAGGTTGCAGAGAGAAGATGATGAACTGTACCGCTATGCCAGTGAAATCATAGTCTAGTCCTTAGGCCTAATGCTCAAACGTCTGTAACAACTTCAGTTATTCCTTTATTTTTGTTCATTTATCTCTGTGTATATTTTCTTTTTATATAATCTTAGTCAATGTATACTCTTCTCTTGGTTCTTCATTTACTTTAAATTATTCTATGTAGATCTTTCAAAATTTATTTATATTACTCACACTTACCCATTTTTATCGTATTAAATAAGATTTTTTGTTTGTTTTTGTAATGCTGTGCATGAGCAGTTTCCCAAAAGAATGCTACTATGAACAGCTTTTAAGGTTCTGATTACACAGTATAGTGAACACTCCATTTATTCCATAACAAATCAAGGCAAATTTTCTCAGAAAATCAAGGTACAGTATAACATTTACGACATTACATAGTATCACAGAAAATCACAATATAGTGTTCACAACAGCTTAACATTAGGATGTCCACATGGTTTTCACTACAGTGGCCACAATATTTAGAAC
>CM053595.1:123295764-123315732 GCA_028646575.1 Pseudocheirus occidentalis
AAAAGAATAATCATTTGGTCTCCCTAAGGTGGAAACACTCCTTACTTAATCATTCAGTCATTTTACAATACAATAATCAATCTTCTACTCATGGGGCAATCATAGATTAAATTAATCCATCATTTATCTAGCAATTGGTCACTAAGTATCATTAATCATTAAATACAATCATTAGAAAATTACACAAACCCTCCACCCCTTGATGTCTAGTAAACTTCAATTTCATCACTCATCCAAGGGGAGGCCTTTCTTTATCTTGACTCAGGGTGATCTCTCAGATTTCCTGGATCCCCTTCCATGGTCCCAGCCCCTGCCTGAGTATACCAAACAGTGACCTGGATTCAGAGGCAGACAGCTCCCAGGTTCTTGTTCAGTCTTCTGGGTGGTTCTTGTTACACGCTGAAGTTCACATGGTCCAGCACATCTCAAAACCTTCACAGCTTCTGTTGCTGGGAACTCAAGGATCAACCAAGTCATAAACAAATAAAGTCTTATCCTGGTCATGCTTCTTCAGTCCTCCAACAGTTCCATTGGCCCTAGGACTCAGAAGAAACCTCAGCCCTCCAGGCAGCCTCAGCAGCAGCAACTTCAGCCTCCACCAGACTCTGGTCTCACAGAAAACTCCAACTCAGTTATCAATCCAGCAGCCCAGATTCCAGATGCTGTGAAAATTCTGCTCCCTCCACCAGGAGCCACCAGGAGGAAAATTCCCCATTCTGTCTCTCTGTCTGTGGAACTCTTCTTATATATATACACACACACACACACACACACACACAAACACACACACACACACACACACACACACACTGGCTTCCTCTCTCAGCCAAACCCTTCCTGTTATGTCAGCAACAGGAGACAGAGTTCACACCTTCTGTTTCTTTCAAGAGGTACTTAGCCCTTAGTCACTAAGGACCAAGTACCTGCTAAATTAATTACTATTAAAGTTTTGAGGAAGTTGGGCTAATTAACTTGCCCAGAGTCATGCAGCTAGTAAGTGTCTAAGGACAGATCTGAACTCAGGTCCCTGACTTCAGGGCTGATGCTCTATCCATTGTGCCACCTAGCTGTCCCAAAGGAGATGTTTATAAAATGCTTTGCCAACCTTAGAGCACTATATAAATGCTAGCCATTACTGTGTTATATTATCTTATTTTATTGCAGACCTCAATTTACTTAGTTAATTATACGTTTCTGTGGAGTGTTTCTTTATTTTTGTAATAATGAATCATGATGCTCTAAATTTCTTTGAACACATGAGATTGTTGGTCAGAGGGTATGATTACTTACATAACTTTTCAATGTATGGCTATTCTGCTCTCCAAAAGAATGTTAACATTTTATAACTCCAACAGCAAAGTAGAGGTGTACAGGTTTCTTCTTTGCTCTATTAATACTGCGTTTTTAATCATTTAAAATAATTTTTTGGCCATTTTAGTGGTTGTGAAGTAGGGTCTAAAATTTGTTTTCATTTGCACTTCTTTGACTCTGTGTTTGAGCAATATTTTTTCCCAAGGGATAACGGACACTTTATATGTCTCTTTTGTAAATTGCCCATTCACATGTAGTTACCATTTGGTCACTGGAGATTAGGTTTTGTCCTTAACATTTTTATGCATTGTTTATAAATTTTAGAAGTTGTTGTTATCTGTTATGTTTGCTATGGATATTTTCCCCAGTCTCTTACATAATCTTTTTATCTTGGTTATATTATTTCTTGCTGTATAAACAATATTAATATCCACGTAATCAAAAGTATCTGCTTTTTCTTTTTTAAACTTACTGAAGATTTTATTATCACAGGGAATGATGAATGTGGTATTCCTTCTACCAATACAGATTGGCTGCTGTGCTACCATTTTACAATCTCGGAGAGCTGTCTGAGGTCATTGAAAGATTAAGTGACATTGCCTACCCAGGCAAGATTTGAATCTGGCAGGTCTTCTTGACCTCAAAGTCAACCTCTATCCACTTATAAACACACTGCCTCTCAACAGCTACTTTATCCCTAATATTTTTTTCTATTTGTTTAATGGATCAACCATTTAGCTTTCTTTTACATATAGCTAAATATTGTAGTCATTAAGTTGTTTTCAGTTGTGTCTGACTCTTCATGACCCTTTTTAGGGTTTTCTTGGAAAAGATACTGGAATAGTTTGCTCTTTTCTTCTCCAACTGATTTTATAGATGTAGAAACTGAGGCAAATGGGTTAAGTGACTTGCCCACAGTCATAGAGTTAGTAAGTATGTGAGGCTGAGTTTGAACTCAGAAAGATGCGTCTTCCTGATTCCTGGCTTGGTACTTTATCCACTACACCACCTGGCTGCATTATAGATAAAGAGAGTGCTTTTCCCCCTAAAGTTTCAGAGATTAAAAAAAAATTTGGTCTATAATACAGTGGGATTTAATGTATTTTATGGCACGAGGTGTAGATCTAAGTCCATTTTTTAGCCAAATTATTAACAAATTTTCTCAACTATAGTTATTATAGGTACTTAGTATATCAGTGGATAGAGTGTTGGGCTTAGAGCCAGGGAGACCTGCATTCAAATATGGCTTACTAGCTATCTGTGTGACCCAGAATAAGTTCACCTCTTTTCCCCTCAGTCTCCTTATCTGTGAAATGGCGATAATAGTTCCTGGGTTGCCAACCTTGCAAAATTATTGTGAAGAATAAATAAGATTGGAGTAGCTAGGTAGTGCAGTGGATAGAGCACTTTTCCTGGAAAAATTCCTGTGAAATAGGAATAATAATAGTATCTATGTACTAGGGTTCTTGTGAGGATCAAATGATGTAATTGTATTATTTTAAAAGCAACTGACTGAATTCACTTGTTTGTAATACATCAGTAACTGAATCCCAGATGTTATTAAAAACAAAGGAAAACACAGGATTTGTATCTGTCCAAACAAACTTTTAGACCCAAACTTATTAAATGCCAGTGCCAAAAGGACTTCACAGTGCAACTTGAAGTACATGGTATGATGGTAACAACATTTAGAGCCAGTGAGCCTAGGGGCACTCTGAGATGCCTTCCCATTCTGATATGGGGCAAAACACTACATTAGATGCATATGGACACATATCTTCTATGAGACAGTTTCACCACTGTAGCACTAGGTTAGTTTAGTAAATCAACAGATGCTTTCATCTAGTCCCAAATAATAAGCTTTTCCCTAATTAAAAAGCAAGATTAGTCAGAAGACTTTAGTTCCTGATCCATTTCTCATTATGTGGCCATGGGAAATGACTTCACCTCTTTTCCCCTCAGTCTCCTTATCTGTGAAATGGCGATAATAGTTCCTGGGTTGCCAACCTTGCAAAATTATTGTGAAGAATAAATAAGATTGGAGTAGCTAGGTAGTGCAGTGGATAGAGCACTTTTCCTGGAGTCAGGAAGACCTGAGTTCAGATTTGGCCTCAGATACTTACTAGATGTGTGACCCTGGGTAAGTCACTTAACTGCTATTGCCTCAAAAAAAGAAAAGAATAAATGAGATCATGCAAATGCACTTTGTCAATCTTAAAGTGTTTTGAGCACTTATCTATCATTAAAAGTAAAGATGAGTGAATTTATTCAATCTAGGCGGTCCAGTAGAGCATACAACTGGGAGTAAGGACCTGGAGTCACATCCCACCTCTGACACCAATTAGTTGTGTGATTGTAAGCAAGTCAATTCTTTCAGGGTTCTTGTCAATAGTAAAGTGGCTATTAACACTTATCTCGTAGGAGTAGTGTAAGGATCCAATACGATAACACGTAAAGCACTCTGCAAACCTTAAGGAGCTGTATGGATGTTAGTTACTGTGCTTATCTCAGCCCCACATATTATATAGGCATGTGATTAGTGATGCTCTAGCTAGAGCTGGTAACTAGCAATTCTGGTGCATGGGACAAGCAGCACAATATGCATCTTGAAACAAGAAGTATAAGTGGTGCCTTCAAATGGACTCTTTCAGACAAATTACATTGTGGAGAAGAGAACTCAGATATCCAGATGAAAGGATCCACGGAGGAGCCTTTTATTGGAGGAACAGAGAACCTGTGGCTGCTCAGGAGACTAACACCAAAGGAGAGAGGAGGGAGGCTGGGGAGGAACTCCCCTGGGGAAGCGCTATAGGAAGGGGCAACAAAACATAGAAAGGAGATGCCCCTATCTGTTTGCTCCCTGCCATAAACTAATTATTCTTACTTAGTGCTAAGTTCAATTATTCCTACCTGCTTAAAGCCTACAAGAGATGACACTCTGGACCAAAGCCTTATTTACTTATAATTCTGAATCTAGCTGGGCCTTTGGCAGTTATGTACTCTCAAAGGTCTGGATTGATTCAAGATGAATTTGTGAATGGTACTGGGTTCTTGAATGACCAGTGCATCTGTCCCATTGGTAGGGGCTTTACACTGAAAATCAAGCTTTATGTTTCCTTTGTTCCTGTGCTCATAGTTCAACTCAGTACCCACTGAGAGTAATTGTTACCCTCTTGCTGTTCTCTAGGTTTGTCCCATGTCTATCAAACTGAGATTGATTCTGAGACAAAGAAAGAAAAAAGCACCATAGAATGACTCAATCCACCAGCAGAAGCTTGAATTCTAGCCTAATATTTTATGGGACCCTATTCTGACCAGGACAAAGTTTTCCCAAGGGGAAACTGAACAGAATGGCAAGAACCATGAGACCATGCCATACAAGGATTGTTTGAAGAACTTTGGTTAGAAGCCTGTAGAAGAGAAGACTTGGATTGTAGGAATGGGGTCACTATCTTTTAAATATTTGAAATTTTCTCATGTGGAAGATAGGAGCTAGGGCAGAGATTATAGGGATGTGGCATAACTCCTTTCTATGTGAGAGAAAACTTATCAGTTCACACTGTTCAAAAGTATTTAAAGGTGGATCTCAAATGTAGATGGTTCTCTATACAGCAAAAGATTCACAGATAAACTTTCTCTAGTACCAAAGAGCTAGAAACATAGCAGAAGTCCCATTGATTGTGAGAAGGCTAAAAAACTTGTAGTTACTAAAATTAAGGAAATATCACTGTGCCATGAAATGAGTATGAAGAGACCAGAGGAGTATGGGAAGACTTATTTGAATCTATACAAAATGAAGTTAGCATAAGTAGGAAAATAATATACACAATGTACATAGAAAAGACAATCTCCTTCCCCTTCCCACTTTGTCAATTTAATTCTGTATAATTATGATAAACAATCTTTGCCCTGGAGAAGAAAAGAGAAAATGTACCTCCATTTCTTCTTTGCAGAGGCGAAGGATTGTGGGTATGGAATAGTATACATATTTTCAGATTTGATTGAAGTGTTGGCTGGTTTTCTGAACTGCTCTCCCTCCCCCTCTTTTTAAATGTATTCTTTGGTTCTCTGGATTGAAAGAAGCATGATCCATTTGGAAATTAAAGCGGTGGCTAATGCACTACTGGTGTCTGGTGGATAAAGCACCTGACCTAAAATCAGGAAAATCTAAGTTCAAATCCTGCCTCAGCCACTTTGCTATGTGATCCCGATCAAGTCATTTAACCTCTTTCAGCCTCAGTTTCCCCACTGGTAAAATGGGGATGGTAATGGCATCTCCCTGGCATAGTTGTTGTAAGAATAAAATGAAATAATATATGCAAGGTGTTTTGTACATTTTAAAGCACAGAAGTGCTAGCTCTTATTATTAAAGTAATGTAAAAGCAAAAGATGTCAAGTTTTTTAAAAAAGGTAATGAGTTTCCTGTTACTGTATATCTTCATACTGAGCCAGAGTGCCTACTTGTTAGGAATATTTTCAATAGGATATCTTTTGGGTAAAGGTTGCATTAGAATTAGTGGCTCTTAACCAAGGATCTATGATTTTTTAAAGTAAATTTTGATAACTATTTCAATTTTTTTCCTTTATATTCTTATGTATTTTATTTTATTCTGGTTCAAAGAATGGATGCATAGGCTTCACCAGACTGGGAACAGAATCCATGACACCAAAATAGGTTAAGAATCCTTGGATTAGATGACCTGAAGTCCCTTCCAAATAAAAACTTCTATGCCAATGGGTGGAGTTTACCACCTCCTTAAAACTTCCATGAGGGTTAGGGGTCAGGAAGCAGAAAGGAACTTCAGAGTTTAGTGAGAGTCCCCTCAGAGTTTTGGTGTGTTACTCTTGGGCCGATGACTATGAGCAGCAATCCTGTTTGTGACTATGCAATGCAGAAGTTGATCATTTTCTGGACTGCACCAGCTTCCCAGAAATATTTTAGTGCATGGGCTTTCCCAGCCTTTTGCAGTTTTTGTAGTTGCGTTTTCTGCTTTATTGTCTAGTGTCGTTTGCCCACTCCTCCTTTCCCTCCCTCCCTCCTTATCTTCCCCTCCCCCCATGATGTTCTGCTGCTTTGAGCTGTAGGGAACCATCTGGGGCTCCCTACTCTGTGTCTGTCAGTGTAGTTCAAGCATTTTAATTTACACTGCAGTAGGGAAAGTTGGCACCCAACCCGGACTTCAGTCACATCAGAGAGAGGCTGCCAAACATTTTATTGTCTCCCCCTTTCTTTTCTCCTGCTTTTTTTTCCCTGTCTTCTGCTTTTTCCTCTTTGGAAGGACTTAGGAAAAAAGAAAACTACACTCCTCACACCCTTTCAACCAGTTTTCTGCCTGTGAGCCAGCCTCAGTAGGAGGTTTCTGGATGAGAGCTACCCTTTGGACTGCCCTGGTCTGGCTCAGAACCACCATCCCTGGGGCCAAAGCAAAGGACAGCAGGCAGGCAGGGTTTGGGCAAGGCTACTGCTTGAGCTCATTTGGAATATGACCTCTCCTGATCAGAAGGCCTGGCTGGTCATTGCTGAACAGCTGCTTCTCAAAGGTCTGAGATGACTAAAGAGGAATCATTTTAGAAAGATGGCTACACATCATAGCTCTTCAAACATCCCTCTGGGGTTCCCATTTAGTCCCCTCCTGGGTTTTCCTTTTTTTCCCCTACAAACCACTGTTTTCTTTTTATAGCTTCCCTTGTTGGTAGAATCCCCAAACTTTCCTACTAGAAAGGAGAGCTTTAAGAATAAAGGCTCGGTGGGGAGAGGGGGCTGGATGAGGCGGGGAGGAGGAGGGAGAGGGCATGGAAGCCGCTGTATGCTGCAATGCAGGTCTTTGCTGTGAAAACTTTCAGAACATTCTAATGAAGGACAGACAGGTGGAAGGAAGCTGCTGAAATAAGTAAGAGCTCTAATCCCCAGTTCTCACACCTCCTCTGTACCCTGTCGATGCCCACGCTGGGGTTTTCTGTTATTTTCAGTCTTTTGAGTTTGTTGGATCACAGAATTAAAGAGATTACAGAATCACAAAATGTTTGAACAAAAAGGGAGCTTAAAGATATTTGGTCTCTCTTTTTACAGGGGTGGGGGAAATTGAGGCTCAGTACTAAATACTATGATCTTATGATTCTAAGTGACTCTTCCAAGGTTACTTAGTAACTAAACAGCAGAGCCCAGGATTCAAACGCTGCCTTGGTTTCTCTCCCTGGGGGAAAGCACAAGGATACAAAAGCAGTGATTTGAAAATCCAGATAATGCCGGTTCATCTGTGGTGGGTGTTAGCTGAGGGGGACTCAGCACCAAGACTTATAGCCAGGGCTCACTGTCTAGTTCAGTCCTGATTGAGCTTCTGTAGGGCATCAAATTCTACAAAACATTTACTCCACGGAGAAAGGAAACCCTGCCATGCCCCTAGTGTCCTGTTCTCTTGGCAAACAGAGATAGCTTTGGAAGGACATCGTGGAACGTGAAAGCCTGGGAGTGTTCATTAAAAGAAGCAATTGTCTCACTTAGGAAAACCCTGTCACAAGAACACAGTTCATAGGGTCTAAAGAAAATATCAAAAGAGAAGCCAGGGGGTTGTAACAAAAACAGATTCAAAGACCAGACTGGGTCTTCCAGCTGGGATGTTCAATGCTCTCTGTGAAGTCTCCAGCTCCATTGTCCTCTGTGATTAATGATGCAGATGTCATTACAGTGTCTGCTAAATATTGGTGCAGGAGAATGATAGTTGTTAGAGAATGCTTGTGATAAGGGAGCTGCATCAGGATGAGCTTAGAAAAGGGATATCTCCTGGGCTGGAGCCCGTTGGAATCTGGAGAACCTGCAAAACTGAGAAACAATATCAGGCATTAGACACCAAACAGGTGTGACCTTTGGGGGGGTGTAATCTTAGCTACTGGAATGCAGAATCAGGGAATCTCAGAGTTGGAAGGGATCCCAGAGGTCATCTGGTCGGACCCCTACCCAGATTCCAAACCTTAAATCCCCTCTACAACTCTCTTGACAAGCGGTTATCCAGGAGAGCTCCGGGGACAGGTGGAGAACTCACTATTTCCTGTGAGAGGAGGCTTTTCCTTACCTTGAGCTGGCCTTTCAGTTTCAAGGGTAAGGGAAGGGTAAGAGTATATGGGTCAAGAAAGAGAAAATGGGATGTAGGGGGAAAAACCTTTTCTGGTATAAGTGAAGCATTTTTGGAATAACTGAGGCCTTGAATAAGTTGAGTCTTTGAATAGTTTAGCTGCCTATGAAAAGGCCAGCAGAAGTAGGAACTTGCTTCCAGGGCACAAACTGCCTTTCTCTTATGGCTCCGAATTAAAGTCCTGTTTTCTGGACTCTACACGGAGTTTTGTTAGCAAAGATACTGGAGTGATTTGCCATTTCCTTCTCCAGCTCATTTGAGAGATGAGGAAACTGAGGCAAACAGGGCTAAGTGACTCACTCAGGGTCACATAGCAATTAAGTGGTTGAGGCCAAATTTGAACTCAGAAAGATGAGCTTTCCTGACTTGAGTTCCAGCACTCTATCCACTGTTCCACCTAGCTTCCCTATTGTTCCTAAGTCACATTTTTGCATTGAGACCCAAGAAAAAACTGGGAAATAAACCAAGCAATCATTTATTTAGCACCTACCGTGTACCAGGCACTATGCTAAGCACTGCAGATACAAAAAGAGGCAAAAGACCGTTTTTGCCCTAGAAGAGTCTATAATTTAATGGGAGAGACAGCATGCAAACAAATACGTACACTGTGAGCTATATGCAGGATAAATTATAGAACTGGGGAAAGCCTCCTGTGGAAGGTGGGATTTTAGTTGAGATTTACCGGAAGCTAGGGAGGTCAGTAGTCGAAGCAAAGAGAGAGTATCACAGCATGGGAGATAGCCAGAGAGCGCGCCTGGAGCCAAGAAATAGAGTGTCTTGTTTGTAGAACAGCCAAGGGGCCAGTGTCATTGGATCAAACAGTACCTGTCAGAGAGTAAGGTGGAATGTAATTGGAGCAGTTACCAGAAGTCGAGAAGAGGTGTCTCACTGGGGAACCCAGCTCTGAGCCAGGAAAATCTGTCAAACAAGAGAGGATATACCTCTCTTATGCTAGTCTTGGGAGACAACAAATCTCAGAGTCTGTGTTCTGAATGAGTATAATGGGAGGGGCTTCTGCCAGTCTCAGATTAAGGATCTCTGTCATTTCTGAAAGAACACTATACTACTCCAATTGAAAAGAATATTGTAGTATCCAGTCAAACCTGGGACTGGATGTGGTGGAGACTGCATCCACCCTTTGAAGAGTGAACACAGGGATCTATTTTTCCAGCAGAGATGTTGTATTCTACAAGAAATTCCTTAGCCCAATGACTGAGAGACCTGCCTAACTTGAATACTTCCAGCAGAGACACTGTAAGGAGCAAAGCCAGTTAGGCACTGAAATTATTTATCACTGACAGAAATCCCCTTCCCACAGTGAACCTCTTGAGGTTTTCCAGATAAAAAAGGACACCAGAGTCCTATAGTTCTGAACTGTGAGTTGTGTTGGCCACATGTGTTCATAAGACTACACTGCAATTCTACCTTTAAGATTATGCTATTCTTCTTCCTCCCAATAATAGCTATTTGTGGGGAGATATGTCTGAGGTTTGAAGAGGAATACTAAACAATTACTGTTTTTTGCTATGTTAGTTGAGTCTTTTCTAATAAATTAATGTATATACTGGCTGATTGTTAATGGGAAGCATACATATGGGGGCTCATGAACTAGAATTTAGGAGTAATCACCCATAGAATTCCCTCTAGATCCAGGTAGGAGGTGTCCAATCTAATAGTGCAAATACAAATGGTGTGTGTGTGTGTGTGTGTATGTCTGTGTGTGTGTGTGATGTGAAAAGGGGTTCCATATAAGTAAAATAAGAGAGGCAGAATAATGGTTTGGAAAGAGTGCTGGACTTGGAATCTTAGCATCTGGACTCAAATTCCAATCCAGTTTATTATCTGTGTGAACTTGGGGAAGTCATGTAACCTCTCTGGTTTTTAGTTCTTCATCTGCAAAATGAAATGCTTGACCTTGCTCCACCTCCTAGGTGTGTGTATTTGTAATTTCCTTTAATAGAATATCTTTGAGAATGTGTTCCTTAAGGGAAGAGGATATAATTTGTCTTTGTATCCTTAGTACATTGCTCAGTGGCTAGCACATAGCAAACGCTTAATAAATATTTTTTGGATTATTGATTTTTTTTTTTTGCTTTTTGGAGGGGGGGAAGGTAGGGTAAGTGGGGTTAAGTGACTTGCCCAAGGTTACACAGCTAGTTTTGTGTTAAGTGTCTGAGTCTGGTTTTGAACTCAGGTTTTCCTGACTCCAGGGCCAGTACTCTATTCACTATGCCACCTAGCCACCCCTGGATTATTGATTGAGTAGAAGGAGTAGCTACATAAGTGAAATCATAGATGCTTGAAATGTTTGAAATAAAAATTTAAACAGAAATTAATTCAAATATGAGTTAATCATTCAGTGGTTGTCTCCTAAATTCACCTGTGGCAGGTAGGACCCCAGAGTCACTGTTGTCTGGTAGAAAGAATACTTGAATTATCATAAGACCTGACTTTGAATTCCAATTTTAAATCGTGTGACCTTGGGCAAATCACCTAATCTCTATAAGCCTTAATTTCCTTACCTGTAAAATGCTGGTGTTTGGACTAAATGTTTTCTGAGTTCACTTTCAGCTCTAAATCTTTGATCCTATTATCTGGTTAGAATATGGAATTAATGATGGAGACCAAGGTCTAATTTTTCTGACCCACTCTTTCACAAATGTGACATCCTTAGTCTCTAAGGGGCATGCATAAGCAACATCACTGACCTTTGGACATGCCCAGGGGATAGTAATTCAAGAGATGTGGGAAGAAGCTGACTTGGGTGGGCTGTCCTAACCTGCCAAGTTTCTCCTGCAATTTCCTCTCCTCTCCACATTTGGCAAAGGGGCTTATGGTAGAAAATGACAATATATATGTAGAGCACTTAGCACAGTGCTTGGTACATAGTGCCACAGTGCCATACATAATGCTTGTTGTTGTTATAAATTATTATTACTATTATTATTATTATATGCAGAAGCAAGGAGAAAAGGAAGAGGAAAATACCATCTTGGGCAGGAGACAGGAGTATAGGGTCATCAAGAACAGGTGGGAAAGTGAGCAGCCCTGAGAGAGGGGAGAGAGAGACAGAAACAGAAAGAGAGAGACAGAGACAGAGAGACAGAGACAGAGAGACAGAGAGAGGGAGAGACAGAGACAGAGACAGACAGACAGAGACAGACAGACAGAGAGAGACAGAGACAGAGTTTATGTGTGTGTGTGAGAGAGAGACAGAGACAGAGAGAAAGACAGAGAGACAGAGACTCAGAGACAGAGAGAGACAGAGACAGAGAGACAGAGAGAGGGAGAGAGACAGAGAGGCAGAGAGAGAGGGAGGGAGACAGAGAGAGACAGAGACAAAGAGAGAGAAAAAGAGACAGAGACAGACAGAGATAGACTAAATACAGAGAAAGAGCATTTATTAAGCAATTACTATGTGTCAATGTACTCTAGGAGTACAAATAAAAACAAGAGAAAGATAGGCCCTAATCTTAAAGATGGTATTATATTGTAATGGGGAAAAGATGACATGTAAAAAAGATTGTGTGTGTGTGTGTGTGTGTGTGTGTGTGTGTGTTGGGGGAGGAAGTATCTACTCAGGAACAAGGTGGAAAAGTCTAGAGAAGGAAGAGCAGAACCAGACTTGGAGTGAGCATGGCTGACCAGGGTCCTTCTTCAAGTTGGGCAGGAACTAATCAACTAAAGGAGGAGGTTCCAGGGGTTAAAGTGGAAAATTTCAGAGAATCAGGAGCCAAGTAATACAGACTATTGAGTGCCATCTAGTCCCTGGCAAGAACCTACTCTGTTCCCCTAGCTTGGCCTGGGGAGAAGTACTGGCGACAATTTTCCCCTTCACTTATTCTCTTCCCCAGAGAATGTCAACTAGATTATAGATAAGTCACTTACTTTAAATAATCTGCTACCCTGTGAGCTTGGGAAGCATTTACTTTTGTTCTAAATGTTTACTTCGTTTCTTAAGCCAACAAATTTGATAAAACTGTTGATCACCAAATCCAAAGTTCTAAATTAAATCTTAGTTAATATTTACAGATATAGAGGAGAGAGAAAGGTGTGGATATGGGTGGATTCTCCCTTCACTTTACAAATATTATTTGATCCTTACAACAACCTCCCTATCATCATTATCATCATCATCTCTATTTTACAGTTAAGGAAACTGAGGCAAACAGAGGTTACATGACCTGCTCAGAGTCATACAGCTAACAAGTGTCTGAAGTCAGATTTAAGCTCTGATCTTTCTGACTCCAGGCTCAGTGCTCTATCCACTGGGCTACAGGCTCCATCTGTGAGTCAGGAAGATAGAAAGAAAGTCTTTCAGGAGATGAAAGACATTTTCCCTAATTGTATTAGGTTGGGACCTTCGAAGTCATGCTTTAGAATCATTATGGCCAATAACTGAGGGGAGTTGGTGAGGCATTGGTATTAGACTTCTATAAGCTTGACAAAGAATTCTGAACCCATATACACCTAGAAATAAAATTATGAGATGGTATACTCTATAGGCAGTAAAGGGAGCAAGACTACTGTGTTAATCATTTTGCAGTTGGGGGTTTTAAAAACATTATAGTCTGAAGAATGGAAGAGGATTGAGTTGTTTGGAAAGGGAAAGACATAATTCCGAAGGGGAGGCCCATGTAAATAGAGGGGGAATGAGTCATCCAGCGATGTTCAAATAGGTTTTCTGTCTGTGGAGATGATTGACAGTGCAGCCTGCCTAACTACCTAGTACCTACCACTTGTTGCTTATAGTACAATTACTCAAGGATTGTGAGATTTTGTAAAGGTGGATACTCCTTCCACTGACAAAGAATCCAACCTCTCTATGGCTTGGGTGATGGTCTTTTCTGTGGTGGAAAGAGAATGTCACTTTGTGGCCAGTCTGGTGGTAAATCCCCCCTAACCCCCCCCCCCCCCATGTAGTCAGGCTGATTCTCAGAACCCTTCAACAAACCATACCCTTTGTATTCTCTTTCCAGACCCATACCCAAAGCCTTTTAAACTTAGTGGGACCTATTCCGACTTTGCTTTTCTGGCAGTATCAGCCTTGAGACACCTGTTACTATGATGTGGAATCATCAGAAAAGAACTTTAGTTGAAGAATCCATCCATAAAGCTGAAAAGATAACTCCAAGTGTGTATATTTAACAGGTGATGGACTGTAGAAGCAGTGAAGTATAGTGGAAAGAGCTCCAGATTTAGAGTCAGAGGAGCCTCTGTTTGAATCCAAACTCTACCTTTTGTAGCCTGTATGACCTTGGGTTGGCCACTAACTAAGCGCTCTCCTCTCCTTATGTGTAAAATGAGGAGTTTGACTATGTGACCTTGAAGGTCCCTTTCTTTTCTAAATCTATGCCCTTTGCATAGAAAAAAAGTACTTTATTTGTGTTCTATCCAGCTGATCATTGGATGCTCCTGATGTGATTATTCATCTGTATACATTTAGCATAAAAGACTCAACCCACCTCTCCTCCTTTAAAACACTGGGTGGGGGGAAGAGTAAGGAAGGGAGAGAATTTGGACTCAAAGTTTTAAAAATGAATGCTAAAAATTGTTTTTACAAGGAACTGGGGAAAAATAAAATACTGAAGAAACTAAAAAAACCCAAAACAATACACTAGCCTGGTGGCAGGTGAGTTTTATCTTTCACAATGCAGCAGGATAGAATAGAAAATGAGTTTTAATTCACAGTCAGAGGACTTCATTTTAAATCTTGGTTTGACAACTTTCAAGCTTTGTGACCATGGTCAAATCCCTTAACCTAGGCCTTAATTTCTTCATTTGTAAAAGGAGTTTGAATTAGATAGCCTCTAAGATCCTTCCAACTCTAGAAACTATGATCCCAAATGTACAAAGGTCCTAAAACTAAATGAAAATATGAGGATTATTAAGTTGAATGAACATGGAATTATTGATTATCTGGTTAACATATTGAAGTAAGTAAAGTAGGAGCGAAGGACTTTGGGGAGATGTGTCTGTGATCTAGGTACTATTTCTCGTTTCAAACCTTAACAGTAGACACCAAACGTATCCAGAGAAAGGCTTGGCAGGAAATTGGATCAGAGATGATGTGGTGGTTTTGTTCTTTGAGATATGAGAAAACACACATCTTCAAATTCATAGTTTGGCCTACAGAATGTATATTGTTGAGTTCATTTGCAGGCATAACAGGGATGATGGTTAGGCCTTCAACACCCATAACTTAGCATATAATCCACGGAGGAGGTGCCCATGTTTTAGTAAGAGCATTAACAACCTCTAACACATCCAGAAGAAACCAGAATTATGAGGAGACTGGAAACTAGGCCATAGTAGAATCAACTGAAGGAACTGTCCTGAAAAATAGAAAATTCACAGAGACGTAAGAGCTGTCTTCTCATACCTGAATTGCTGTTGTGTTAAAGAGACTGCACTGGTCTCCAGTCCTCCTAACATCCCAGTTTCATCTAGGTGTGCTCAAGCTTGGTAATGTACTTACTACATGCTCCCAGAAATAGGTAACTGGGAAAAACATCTTTGCCCCAAGTTTCTCTGATAAAGCTCTGAAATCCAAGACATATTAAGAACTGATTCAAAAATATAAGAATGACAGCCATTCCTCAGTCAACAAATGGTCAAAGGTTATGGAGAAGAAATTCTCAAAGGAAGAAATCCAAGTTATCAAGAAACATGAAAAAATGCTCCAAATCACTGATAATTAGAGAAATTAAAATTCAGACATTCTGAGGTTTTTCCTTTTACCCATCAAATTGGCAAAATGATAGAAAAGAAAAATAACAATTACTGGTGAGGCTGTGGGAAGAAGTCTTAGGAGTTTAAATTGTTTTCTTATGTAAGAACCCTTGGAGCATATTCTGATGGCCGAATGTGGAGGCTGCCTGGGTCCCCCACCATGTGAGTGGGTGTAGCTGCCTCTGATTGGCTATGTAGCAGGAACAGGATCAGTTTTTAAAAACTCTTTTTGTTATGTATAATGCTTCCACACTCTCTTATGTAATTTTTCCTGCCCTATTGAGAGGGTGAAGATCACAGTTTACCTACAGCATGGGCCCTAAGGGCTGAACCGGTGAGAGGGAACCCTTTTCCGTATCTTCTATTCTGGCTCTAAGAATTGGGCCTGGGAGCATTTGTATCTGTTCTGTTTCACAGGTGCAGGCATTGATCCCCACCCAACACACCCAATTTGGAAGTTTGAGCCATGGTGACTTTAGAGCCAGGATTCCAAGGAGGATGCTGCTGTCAACCATCTGCTTGGAAACCCAGAGAAGCCAGGGCCTTAAGCCTACTGGCCTCCCTGGTCCCTATCTGCCTGGAAAGCCAGGTGTATTACATCCCTCAAACCTCCCCTGGAGTTCTCCAGTACCTTTACAGGCCTTTGGGGGTTTTCTAGGTTTTCTGCCCCTCACTGATGGTGTGTTCCCAGGTAAAATGGGGAGTCATCTATACCTTGGTGCCATTTAGCCTCTTTGAGTTTTGGATTAGCTTTTGCAAAGATGTATTTACTTCAAAAAACATAATCACAAATATACAAAATTGCTCCCCAACATGTGGAGCTTAATCATCTTCCCCCCACCCCCCATCTCAGTTTTTTTGAGGAGAAGACTCTGAGTAACCTTTGAGGAGGGGGGAAAGGGGATTTACTCATAGCTTAGCTCACTTCCTATAGAACACAGTCCCAATTTTGAGTCTAAATGCTACCTCAAACTCAAATCTCAGGCTCTCATACATCTCCGGGCTTTTGTGCCACACTGACTGGTTTTTCCACCCTACCAAGAATCCTAGCTCCAAGGTTGCCATAACTCAAACTCCCAAGTCTAGTGGGGATCATCATCTGCACCTGAAATTGAAGGCAAACAACACAGAAAAGAAACAAATACTCCCAGGCCCATCTCTTGGAGCCAGGGTAAAAGAGATGGAAAGAGGGGGAACAGCAGTGTTGGTGAAATGTGATCTTTATACTCAGGACACAATAGAATAGAGTGTTAAAAAGAAAGCTCAAGCCACAAGGAAGGTGAGCAGGAAAAGAGAAACTATCACAGTGCGGCTTTTTTAAAAAAAAATTTAAAGACGCAGTCTATTTCTGCTGTGTAGCCAATCGGAGGAGGTTACATCCACTGACATGATGGGGGATGCAGAGAGCTTCCATGTTAGGCAAATTGGGTATGCTCCAAAGGTTCCTTATACTTATTTTTTTTTAATGGAGCTCTGATCTGAATACAACACATCACATTTGTTCTGACCAAGTCAGAGGATAGCAAGACTACGGCCTATTAATGACAAGCAATTATTTATAGGGGAAGAGGGTATTTGATCGAGGTTTCTTGACTTCTAAAAATCTTCTGCTCCCAGACTCCAGCCTACTCTTAGATGGCATCTGTGCCTCGTCCAGCTTCATGTTAGTGAGTTGTCTTTATCATTTCAGAAACAGTGTAGAAGAAATCCAGACATACTGATGGATCGAGGGATCAATATTTATTTTTGTTGGGGATGGGGCTTAATCCCAAGTCAATGCAGTTTCATGGCCAAATAAAGCGCTGCAGGTAGTATTTTTATTTTTTGGCCTGGGACTACAGAGGGACAATGTAAACTTCCTTACGAGGTATAGTCAGTTTTTCCAAAAGGAAAGAAATAATCATTCAATAAGTGACTACTACATGCCAGGCACTTCACCAATGTTGTCTCATTCTCTCCTCATAATAACCCTGGAAGGAAGGAGCGATTATTATTATTTCCATTTTACAGATGAAGAAACTAAGACAAACAGAGGTGAAGTGACATGTACAGGGTCACACAGATAGGAAACATCTGAAAATAGACTCTATCTCAGGTCTTTTCAATCTTCAGGCTTGGTGCTCTACCCATCGTAGCACACAGATACCTCAAAAGCATTTTCCACAGGATAAGGTTAGAGCCAGCATGGCACAATGGGTAGACTGGGAGAGTTAATGAAGATTTAGTTAATAGGATTTGTAGGATGTCAGAGAAGAAAGGAGTTCTTAGATATCACCAAATCCAAATCCCTTCATTTTACAAAGGAGGAAACCCTATACAGGGAAATGACTGGTCCAAACTCATAAAGCAAGTTGGCGGAGGTGGAACAAAAATGTGTATCTTGTAATGCATGATACAGTGATCTTTCTGCTACATCACAGATTCAGAGCTGGAAGCAACCTTGGAAGCCAAAGGGCCATACTCCCTCATTTTACAGATGAGGAAACTGAGTCCCAAAGAGGTAGAAGAGCTTTCCCAGAGTCACATGGCTATTAAGTTTCTGTTGCAGGATTTAAACTTAGGACCTTCTTATTTTGAGCCTATTGCCCTATGCAACACCCCAGAGCATTTAATATCAAGCTTTAAGCTCCTTGAAAAGAAGGAACGTGATACTCTAACTCCAGATTTTATCATCATGCTGACTGTTCATCCTTTGTTTTTGAAGAAAACCAATGGCATATTGATTGGGTTGTGAATTTTTTTTTCTTTTTGGAAGGCAATTGGGATTAAGTGACTTGCCCAAGGTCACACGGCTAGTTTTTGTGTTAAATGTCTGAGGCTGGATTTGAACTCAGGTCTTCCTGACTCCAGGGCCGGTGCTCTATTTACTTGTGAATTGATTTAAACGTGAGGTTTTTCTCCTGGACATTGAACTTAGAGGGTACAGATGGTATTTTATTTTTTATTTTATTTTATTTTTTTTGCTTTTTGCTTTTTGGAGGGCAGTTGGGGTTAAGTGACTTGCCCAAGGTCGCACGGCTAGTTTTTGTGTTAAGTGTCTGAGGCCGGATTTGAACTCAGGTACTCCTGATTCCAGGGCCGGTGCTCTATTCACTGCACCACCTAGCCACCCCGTACAGATGGTATTTTAAATCTTTCAGGAGCACAATATCAAGTTTAATAACAAGTTAATCACAATAGCTAATCACAATACAATAGCTAATCACAATAATCACAAAATAGTCCTGGAGGAATTAGGGATAGTTCTTTACTTCCCTTCACCCTCTCCATCATGACCTCCCCTGCAGCAGCCTCTAATTAATGGCCTGGGATATCTGTGTCTCCCTTTGGCATGATGTCTTCTTCCTTTCACCTCTCCCTAAGAGGATCTTTCCTACCATTTACCTTGGTTTTGGGTCCTTATCCCAATCACAAAAACTCCTACCTGCGGCTCTTGAGGGAGGGAGGGATTTGAAGGGCAGGATAAGATTGGAGTAGACAGAGAGGAGGCATGAAGGATTGGCAGGAAGGCAGAAACCACGCGAATAAAACTAGGGACAAAGGAATGTTGTTCAGTTGGTTTCAGTCATGTCCGACTCTCCATGACCCCATTTGGGGTTTTCTTGGCAGAGATACTGGAGTGTTTTATCATCTCTTTCTCCAGCTCATTTTACAGATGAGAAAACTGAAACAAACAGGGTTGAGAGAAAGGCCCAGAGTTATACAATTAGTATGTGTTTGAAGCTGGATTTGAACTCAAGTCTTCTTGACTATAGGCTGGCTGCTTTATCCACTGCACCACCTGGAATGGGTATTATATATTTGGAAGACACTGAAACAACTAATCTGTCAGGAAGGATAAAGTTTGAATTAAGGAATCCCGGGAATAATTTTATTAGAAAAAGGATTCAGAAACAAAATGTATTATGCATTATATATATATGTTATATGTTGTGTTATATAAAACATACAAATACATATATACATGCATATGTGTGTATATATATGTATGTGTGCATATATATGCATATATCTCAGAATATTCCATGTGACTCTAGGATTTAGAGATGCAAGGAATCTTAGACCATAGAATGTCAGAATGAGAAAAAATTGTAAAGGTCATATAGTACAAACCTTTTTATTTTATGGAGGAGGAAAACAAGGCTCAGAGAGGGAAAGATACTGCCCAAAGTCACACAGGTGGTAAGGCCCTCTGGCTCCAAATCCAGGTCTCTTACTACTGCCCAGGCCTTTCTCTTCACCCTGGTTCCAGGAAGATGCATTCTAGAATGGGTATTATCAATTGCTTCCCAGAAACCTGTTTAAACCATTGGATGGCAGATGGAAATTGAATGAATAAATCTGTGGATGAAGAAATAAATTTATTATATCTGGGATACAATGAGACAACTAATCTGTCAGAGTGGTAGGTTTGAATTGAAGAATCTTGAGAAGAATTTTAGGCACAGATGAAAACTGATGGATGAATGGGTAGAAAGAAAGATACTCAGATAACCAGCCAACTAGTATTTGTTAACTATTTACAAGATGCTATGCTAAACACAAGGAATAAAAAGCAAGGTAAAAGTTCTCTCTCAGAGAGAGAGAGAGACAGAGACAGAGAAAGACAGAGAGACAGAGAGACAGAGAGAGACAGAGAGAGAGACAGAGAGAGACAGAGAGACAGAGACAGAGAGACAGAGAGACAGAGAGAGAGACAGAGAGACAGAGACAGAGAGATACAGAGAGACAGAGAGAGAGACAGAGAAAGAGAGACAGACAGAGACAGAGACAGAGAGAGACAGAGAGAGAGAGA
>CM053595.1:123315832-123327417 GCA_028646575.1 Pseudocheirus occidentalis
ACAGAGAGACAGAGAGAGAGACAGAGAGAGACAGAGAGACAGAGACAGAGAGACAGAGAGACAGAGAGAGAGACAGAGAGACAGAGACAGAGAGATACAGAGAGACAGAGAGAGAGAGACAGACAGAGACAGAGAGAGACAGAGAGAGAGAGAGAGACAGAGAGACACAGAGAGAGAGAGAGAGAGAGAGAGAGAGGGAGAAAGAGAGAGATAACTGAGAGAGTAGTGATAACAAGATCCATTATGAGGGAAAAATGAAAAACCAATTCAGAAAAATCACATTTCACTGGAAAATATTGCTTTTCTTCCCAAATCATCTCAGGATTGGACACATTTAATATCAATACCCTTATTCATGGCCCTAGGAACACTGCTAGGAACAAAGCACTTAATAATAGCACAGATTTATATAGTGCTTTAGGGATTTGCCAAGGACTTTATTTACATCATATCATAACTCTCTGAGGTAAGTAAGTGCTATTATTATCCCCATTTTACAGATGAGGATAATGAAGCTTGGAGAGGTTTTGTGATTTGCTGGTTGTTCCACAGCAAACTCAAGGCCCTCTGACCTCAAGTCTAAAGCTCTTCTCTCTTGCCTAACCTGGAAGACTTATTGAAAACCATGAAGATGAGGCCAGAGTGGGGAATCCCATTTATTTGTATTTCAAAGGGCAGTTTCCCTCTTTTTAAAGATAAAGGAAGCCATAGATTTGCAAAAGTGTGGCTGAACTTTGTGTCATCCTGGCTTCAATAGCTTAGTCTTGGCATTGTACCTCCTGAGGCCTTGCCAAATGTCAGGGCCACCAGGTGAATTCAATGCGAATGGAAAAGTCATGGTTGCTAGAGTCAGCCAAGCAATCAATTATTCACCAAGTGCTCAGGGCTTGCTTTGGTGAGGTAATGTGGTAAAAGTGGAGAGAGAGCTAGCCTCTGAGCTAGAATGACCTGTGTTCAATAGCCATCTCTGACACTTCTAGGCATTTAGTGCTCTAGGCAGCTAAGGCTATGCTAAGAAGGTGCTGGTCTACACTGGTAAAGACAATTTTCTCTAGTTGTAGCAGGTAAAAGTTGTAATGACTGAGAAAGTAAAGGTTTGAGCTTCTTAGCATATTGATTTATTTAGCAATGCATCCCAATCGCATAATAAATCAGAATCAGGCCCCTTCCTCAGCTTTGGCACTGGACCCTCAAATACAGGAGGAGACAGATTTTTTTTGGTTAAATTGATTTGTTTATTTACTTTTAGTTTACAAGATTCAGTTCCACAATCCCTTGAGTTTCACATTTTCTCCCCTCCCTATACCCTTCCCTGCCCCCTGCCATGGCAGCATGCAATCAAGTATATGATCTGCAAATATTTTCACACTGGAATTAGTCTGCTTGTGTAGAAGGCTTGTAACCAGTGGAGTGAACAATGGGAAAAAAGAAGGAGAACCAAACATGAAAAAGAATGATAGCATGTAAATTTGCTTCAGTCTCCATTTAAACTCTGTTCTTTCTAGATCTTTCTCTGAATGTAGATATTTCCTTCCATCCTGAGAATTGTAGAGTTGTCTTATAACTGTATGTTGCTGAGAAAAGTCCAGTTTATCAAAGTTGGCCTGACACATAACAGGTGATTAATAAATGTTGATTGAGTGATGAAAGGACTCAGAGAAGGAAGAGAATTCCTTTGAGAAGGTAGAATTTCACAGAATCTTAGGCTTAATAGGAAGATTAGAATCCATTTTAGTCCTACCTGTACTTAAACAGGAACCCCACCTGCAGCATCCCCATCATAGCCATTCCCCTGCTTGCATACCTCCAATATCAGGGAGATACCTTGAGGCCACCTATTCCAGAAGCAGTCCTTTGATGGGCTTTACTGTAAGGACGTTTTTCCTCCTTGTTTTCTGTGGGGCCAAACAAAATAAATTCCCCAAATCCTTCCTCCACATGAAAGCTCTTCATATACTTAAAGACAGCTGTCATGTCTTCCTAAATCTTTTTCTTCTCTATATTAAACAAAGCCTTCAGTCAGTCCTCCTATGACATAGAGTTGTAGCAGTGATATCAATAAGAGTTCTCTCCTTGTCTTACAACATGAGTTGGCCCTGAAAAAAAAACACAAAACCAGAACTTGGTTGGCCTGAGGATGGGGCAAGACTCAATCTATGCCTTGCTTGGTAAAGCTTCCTGGTGACCTCTTGCTGTGTGGATATGGCTTCCTGGTCACCTATAGTTATGAAAGATCCTAAACACATGGGGTTGGAGTCCTCTCTGATTTAGTGGATGCCAAATAGAAAAACACAAGTGTTACCACCCTCTGCCCCATTGACCAGACATGGTTCCATATAGAGATGAGGGAAACTGTCTCTAGAAATGAAATGCCATTATATTCTTTCTACATATCCTTGATTTATTATGGTTAAACAAACTTCAATTTATTAACTATCCAATGACCAATGAATGCCTCATTTACTACAACCTTAAACTTGAATATCATTAGATTAGGGTCTATTATTAGTAGGGTCAGTATTAAATGCACTCTTAATAAATGGTCTTGAATGCCCTTGCTATATTAAGGTTTATCTGGACATACTTCTAACTTATCAACATCTTCTCTAAAATATGTTGCCCACAATTGAATATAGTAACCCACTAGGGAAGAACACAAAAGGGCCATTATCTTTCATGATTCTAAATACTTTGCTTCTATCACTGCACCCCAAAATTGCATTTTCTCTCCAAATTGTTTGCCAGCACCATATTGGATGCCCTGGACAAAGTTCAAACAGAAAAGAGGATGGTGGAATTCAACAGTCGCTCTTGTTTATGGATTCCATTTAAGATCTGCACCAAGACCCATAATACCACAGGGCCTTCTTATTGAGATCTATAGTCACTCATAAGCATAGCACATCATAACATAACGTGTCGTAAGCATAACAATCAACACAGGAAAAACTAAGTGGATGAACTATACACACTGGAAAAAAGTGGTATTTGAAGCTGTATACATGAATGAATGAATGAAAAAAGTATTTATTTAGCTCCTACTATATGCCAAGTGCTGTGCTACATAAGTACTGGGGATTATATGAAATTAAAATTAAATAAAAAAGCAAAGACATTCCCTGCCCTTAAGAATCTTACATTCTAATAGGAGGAGACAATACATATATGGGGTTGGTGGCCAGGAAGGAATATTTTGGTTTGTAAATTTACAGGGATGAATGAGTAAAGTCATAGAACAATGATTCTCAAACTTTTAAGTCTTAGAACTGCTTTATACTAAAAAAAAAAAAATCAAGAACTCCAAAGAACTTTAGTTTACGTGGACTATATCTGTTGACATTAACCATATTAGAAATTCAAATACAAACATTTAAGTGGGTGTTTATTATTTCAAAATAATATGAACAATTCTATATTAATATAAACTATATTTTATAAAAATAATTATATTTTCCAAAACAAAAAAAATGGTGAGAAGAGTGGCATTGCTTTACGTATTTTTTTGCAAATCTCTCATATCTGGCTTAGTAGATAGGAAGGAAGGGAATAACTATTTATTAAGCACTCCCTATGTGCCAGACACCACGTGAAGTGCTTTTACAAATATTATCTCATTTGGGGACAGCTGGATTTTCATATCTACTTTTGCATTCAATCTGTTGAGATATGCTGTTTTGGTTGAAGATATAAAGAAAATGTGGCCTCACACAGATATGTATTTGGAAGAGGGTGGAGCATTTTAACAGGCAAATAATATCCTTGCATTATTATAAAGACCTTAACCCAAAAGACCCAGGGTCTCCCATTGCATCCTGGGATATCTCCAGTCATCCTGATGAATATCTGGCCACTGGACCCAGATGGCTCTGGAGGAGAAGGTGAGGCTGGTAACCTTGCACAGCCCTCCGTCACTCAAATCAAAGTCAATTGCATGTCATGTCATCATTTCCCTGATGTCATGGTCCTCTTTGAGAATGAAGGACCAATACAACAATTATTTTTATAAGTCAGAGCTTGCTATATTATTTTGTTGATTGCTTTGAATTAAAAATGGAGAAAATATTATTAATGTAGATTCAATTTAAAAGAATGTTTTACATACATTGATCCAACCTGGTTATTAAACATTCAACTTATTTCTTCCATGTCACCTTTACTCTAATTAGAGTATAGTTTTCCAAAAAGTAAAAGTAAAAGTCCTGGTAGCCTGGCTGCACTTTATCAGGTCCTTGATTTGGCCCACCTAAGAATGTCCTTGTATTATTATAAATATAATTTTGACCTTGTGGATCCTCTGAAGGGGTCTCAGAGATCCCCAAAACTCCTTGGACCTTCAAGAACTGCTTCCCTAGAGGACTAGTTCACCACCCCTTTTCTGAGACCAGTGTCAGAGTTTATTTGATTATGGTTTACAACTGAAAATGGGGGGAGGGTGGAGTCATACATACCAGAGGCATCATGATGGGTAGTGAGGAGATACCTGGAGAGTGAAATAAAGCATGACTAGAGACAGCCCTAGATATAGTGGGCTACTGAAATGACCACCATTTAGGACTCCCACTAGAGTAGGAATTTCAAGTATGAAAGGGTTCTTCTCCAGGGCAGCCCACTGAGTTAGTCCATTAATGTCTCTTTCTTAGTTGCTACAGCTGGACAATAAACTGGGGCTAGATTGAACAGCAGGAGGAAACCGGGCTAGATTGCATTTGGGAAATTGTACAGGAATGATCCTAAGCTGCTCCTCCCTTTAAAAAAAAGTCAGTTTTAAAATATTAACATTCTCCAAGCAATACTACATAGCTTGAATCATGGTCTCAGAAGAGTCACAATAGCAGGTGGTTCAAAGGTTAATGGAGAAACAAATGGTGGAGATAAGGAGGTTGTTACATGCTACTTACATTAACTTGCATGAGATAAGACATGTAAAAGCCATCACTGTGGACTTGGAAACTTGAAAAGGAGATGGGTCAGCTTTGTAGTAAGATTGAGAGATGTCACATGGACACAGATACCCAAGACTTCCAGTGGAAATGAGCAGGACAGGGACCAAATCAGCAAGCAATTGCCTAACATTTTCTGTTCATTTCTATTTCCTGAACCTCAGTTTCTTCAACTATGAAATGGAGATATAAAGACTCAACCTCCATCCTCCACAGGATTGGTTTAATGAAAAAATGAGAAAGCAGGTGTGAATGGTCATTGGAAAATACAACGGTATGTATGAGTGTGACATTTTAAAGAAGTGTCATTGTTAGACTGACCTGAGTAAAAAGGGCCTCACAGTGATGTCCCTTGGACAAAGGGAGGTGGCATGAGTGTTAAGTGTAATAATTCATATTGATATAGTGTCTTGAAGTTTGCAAGGTCCTTTCCCCGAAAGTCTGTGAGGTAGCTCATAGGATCATAGATATAGAGGGGAAGGGCTGTCAGAGGCCAGCGGATTGAACCTGCTCCTCTAACAAACGAGGAAGCTGAGAAAGGTTCAGGTAGGAAGCACAAGAGGCAGAATTTAAACCCAGGCTCTTTGGTTCCAGCGTCAACATTTTACTCACTGTAAGTATTAATAGTATTGTCACCATTTTACAGGAGCAGAAACTGAGGCCTCAGAAGTTGAGTGGTTTGCTAGGATTGTACAGCTAACAGGTGCTACTGGAATTCAAACACAGGGCTCAGGTGCCTGCAAAGGGGAGGAAAAGCTTGTTTCTACCTATTGTTCATGGGGACAGCAGCTACAAAAATAGAACTGATTTGTAAACCAATCCCATGGGAGACAGGAGTTTTGGCTGATGAACTGTATCTTTGGCCTCAGAGTTTTGTAATGGAAAAAAAAATCCTGGATTTGGAGCCAGGAGACTTCACTCTACTGTAGGACTTCAGGAGAGACCTTTCCCTTCTATGGGCTTTAACTTCCATATCAATAAAATAAGGGGTCGGCACAGGTGATCTTTGAGGTTCTGTGAAGCTCTGATATCCAGAGGATCTTAGAATGAATGATGGACCTAAAAGGGACCCAGAGTCTGCCCTGCACCCTCATTTTACAAGTGGAGAAACTGAGTCCAAGAGAAGCTGATTGTTTCTTCTGACATGACAGGCAAATCAGGAGCAGAGCTGTGACTAGAATCCAGATCTCCTGACTCCCATTGCTGCAGGGCTGCCTTCTGCTGTGCTATGCCTGACTCCCCTCCTTAGCTAGTCATTTTTCAGCCACTAATCTCACTTTAAACAATGCTTCCACAAGTGCAACACAATGAATAAAGGCTAATGAAATATTCAGGCACCAGGATCTCTGAGCCTGAAGGGGAAACTATACCCTATTAGCAAATGTATTTCATATCCCATTCTCTACCCCCCCCCCAATATCTGTGTATGCTGAGGGAATGATCAATTGGTTAAATTCCCATCGTTGGCTAATTCCTCTTTGGGAGGAATAATTCTTGGTAACTTGAAGGAAAAACAAAATTGAAATGAATAATATCTTTTAAGTTTTGCAGAGGGTGGTTAGCCAGACCACAGCACTCTGGTCCCAGTGCTATTTTTAACCCAAGTACGGTAAATGTATTTCTATATGGAAACTACTCTCCTTTAGATCAATTTGAAAGCCTCTCCCAGCTGGTCAATACAGACAGATTGTGCTTCACTGAATGTCATTGGCTGGATGGCAGCAGAGCCTGTCTCTACTGTAGGACTCATGTGGTAGATACAGAGTTATGGTAAACTGACCCAGGTCTCTGGCTTCAGCCTTCATCTGAGCTGGGATAAATCTGGCCCTCTGGACAACTGTGACTTACTGAACTTCTCTGGTTACAAGCATGTGAAGCCCACCCCGATCTGTCCTCCTCTGTTCCTTAATATAACTCTGGAGTCACAAGAGAGATTCTGCCTGGCTCTGGAGAGAGAAAGGGCAGCGTGTGCAGTGGGGGAGGGGCTGTGTAGAGAAGGCTCTTTGTATTCTTTTCTTTAGAGGGTCAAGTTTGTGTCCAAAGAGGGCTTTAAATCACAACCTCATAGAAATCATCAGCTAGGACTCCTTCCTTTTCTTTGGAACTTGTTAGGTATGTGTTTAATGACCAACTCTCTGTGGGGAAAGTGTACACAGATCCACCTTTTGTTTAATCGGTATTGTTAAATATTTTTCCATCTCTTTCTTAAGTCTTGACTATCAGCAAAATAACTCATGCCCTGGTTTGTAGTGGTTGCCGATTTTGTAGGTATAAATGCTCACACTGAAAACTTAACATTCAGCTTTCTCTAGCCCATACAAGCTGCCTATGGCATACCCCAGGGGAACATCATGGAAGGAAAGGATGAGGAATTAAGCAATGGATTGGGAGGGAGGAGACCTGGCTCCCAAACCTGTCTTTGCAATTCGCTAGCTGTGTGAGTGACCTGTCCTAGGTCACTTCCACTAACAAGACTTCAACTTCTACAGAAAAAAGGAGGGTCTTGGATTAAACGACCTTTAAGACCCATTCTAGGTGGAACATTCCAGGATCTCTGGTATCTGTATCCCCAGCACTTAGAACAGTACCTGTGGTGCTTAATAAATGCTCTTTGACTGTCTGATTAATCACTGAATTACTTGAAACATGCCTGATAATCTAATTCCCCTTTCCTTCTCCTAACACCCTATACAATGGAAAGCAAACCAGTATAAAAAGCTAATTTCTTCCAATGCAAACTGAGGTCACTACCCAAATCAAAACTCTTGTATTGCAAATGCATTCTCATGGCTTCTGTGATGGGGCACCATGGTCCAGCTTCCTCTGGCACCAGGAAGCTCTATACATGAGGAAGGTTGGGGGAAGAGGGGAGAGAAGAAGTTGAAAACTTGTCAGCAATTGTTTGCACAACCTGAATGATCTGGAAAATTCTGGTAAAGCTAGAACAGGCTTCACAGTAGAGGATAAGCAAGTTAGATAAGAGAAAAGGTTGGAATAAAGGAAAGAGGGAAAGGAAAAGGAGAAAAAGGAGAAGAGCAATAAAGAGGAAGATGAAAAAGAAGGAAGAAACTGGATGGAAGGAAAAGAGGAAAGAAGATGAGAGAGAAGGAAGAAAATGATTGCCAAGTTGCAGCAGAAAGGACAGGGAAGATAGCAAAGGTGGAAAGACCATGGTTATAGAGAGATAACTTACTAGTGATGGGAAGAAATAGGTTAGAGAAATTTTGTTCAAAGAAGAAACTTAACTTTGCTCTATCAAAGGACTTGAAAGATTGGGCCAAGTTATCTCTAAGATGATGTGTGCCTTGGGCTTCAAGGGTTTGAGTCCTGGCTCTGACAGTTATTAATTGAGTGACCACGGACAAGGTAACTACTTTCTCTGAGCCTTAGATTCTTCATCTGTAAAATGGGGATAAGAATACTTATGTTAACTACTTCTTATGAGGATTGGGAGTGGTGCAATAACAAGAAACCCAGATTTGGAATCAACAAGAACAGAGTTTGAATTCTAGTTCTGTTACTACTGCCAGGGATGTCATCTAACCTCTCTGGGGCTCAGTTTCCTAATTTGTAAAATGACAGTTTTGGAAAACTGGAAAAGGGAGAAAAGGGAGAGGAAGAAAGGGGAAAGAGAAGCAGAGAGATTGGCATAAAAAGCTTAAGGTTAAGTAGAAGAAGAAACAGAATTACACAGAGGTTTCCCAGGGAATGCGGAAATGGCAGCAAGCAGACATTACAGACAGGTTAGAAGCAAATTCTAATATTGCTAAGTATTAGCATATTAATCATAATAACAAACCTCTGGTTCACTCTACTCCCCTAACATAGCATCTCAGCTCCCTAGAAAACCTCCTCATCAGCTCTCCTTGTTGCTGCCAACCTGTTTCTGTTACATGCTTGCTTACCAGTCACATGTTGGACATTGGCATCACACTCTTGAATGTTGTTCTTATCCACTTAGGAATTGGGGGGGGGAAGAGAGGGGAGAGGGCAGAGCATCCTGCTCTGTGGAGGCTGAGTTGGCAAATGGCATGTTTCTTCTAAATTGTATATAGTTCCATTAATCAGCCAAAGGAATTGTTCTGGCTGGATTTGGGGAGCATGGGATGAAGAGACCCCTTTTCGCCACCTACAATTAGACAGTTTTGTCCAAGGACAAAGTTGGAGCTCAAGTAGTCAATAAATATTTATTAAGGCCTTCTATGTACCCAGTGCTGTGCTAAGTTAGGGAGAGCAAAAACAGTGAAACAAAAACAGCCCTGACCTAAGGGAGCTCATATTTTAATTTACAACATGTAAATAGGCAGGTGTAATTAATAAACAGATTATAATATATTATAATTATAAAATAATTAATATGGTTCATCTGAGAGAAGAAGGCATTAGCAGCTCACTTGGCTTAGGAAAGGTCTCTTATAGCAGGTGTGATCTAAGCTGAGTCTAGAAAGAAGTCAAGGAAATGAAGGTAAGATGGAAGCACACTCCAGACATGGGGGATGGCCAATGCAAAGGTGTGGAGAGGGGAGATAAATTCCTGATTTGGATGCTGTTTGCTACTGTGTTTTGAAACTCAGAGCTCACTGCATTGCAGTGGGAATGTGGCATCACTGAAGATTGCCCCCCCCCTTTTCTTTTGCAAAGTGTAGAGAAAGGAACACAAGGCTGGTAGTTAGAATAATGATATTTCAGCACTAGCTCTGCCTCTAACTCACTGTGCAACTGTTCAGATGTCTCTCCATCTCTCTGTTTTTTAGCAGTTAACCCAATAATCCTTGCCCTGCCTCCTGAGAGGGGTGTTTGCAGCAGTCAGATGAGATGCAAAGGAATTTTGAGATGTTAAACATTCAGTAGAAATGAAAGGCATAAGAACTCTAGCTCTGTCACCATCTAGACATGTGACCTTGGAAAAGTCATTTTTGCTTTCTTGGCATCAGTTTCTTTATCTGAAAATGAAAGAATTAAACTTGAGTATCTCTAAAGTCTCCACTGACTTTGCCAGTCTTTAATTCTATGTTCTTCCTTACTGGATTCAAGATACTTAGTTTTCATTCTTGGAAACAGGTGTGTTCTCAGATCAAGTCAAGGACATGAGGAAAACGCCTCTGTCAAGCCCTGGACCTGCCATCTCTCTTGGACACATGCAGAGTCATAGAATATTAGAGCTTGGAGGGACCTTAGGTGTCACCAAGTCCAACCCCCCCTCATTTTACAAAGTGAGAGACTGAAATTCAGACAAAGGAAGGTCACATCCTGAGCTGGATCTGGCTTCTGATTCCAGCTGCGCTATTGGCTTCCCAGTCCGAGGTTCTTCGTCAGAGCAGGAGAAGCTACTACTCTGGGCCCCAGGATAGAGCTAAGAGCAGAGATTTCCCTGCTTGGCAGTCAAGCTCATGCTTGGATCTGAGCCAAACGTGGTGTTGTTGCCTAATTGGTTCAGTTGTATCTGACCCTTTGTGACCCCCATTTGAGGTCTTCCTTGGTAAAGACACTGGACTGGTTTGCCATTTCCTTCTCTGGTTCATTTTATAGATGAGGGAACTGAGACAAAAGGTATAAGCGACTTGCCCAAGGTCACATAGATACTAAGTTTGTAAAGTCTGGTACATTTCAGTTAGGAAGGCATCCATCTCTGAAAAACCATCTGTTTGATTTTATTTTTTAGGGCTGGCAGGAAATTTGTGCATCAGACAGAGGGTGTATATTATTCCTTTTCCCCCTTGCAGTTTTAGCACCCTGGACACAAATAAACCGTGAACACAAATAATGAGCTATGGGTCCCTCAGCCTGATGCCTTTGTGGAAGTATGACTCCTTCTTCATAGACCTTGAAAGGGAATCAGACCCTTTGGGCACTTAGAAAAAGACAGATAAGCATCCATCAGTGATAAGTTGGAAATCTCCCCCCCTTTTTTGTCTTTGTATCCCCAGCACCAAGTACAGTGCCTGGCACACAGTAGGTGCCTAATAAAGGCTTGCTGACTCATTGACTGATTAATTGATTATATCTACTCCCTTTATGTGGTTCCACCTGAAAATGGGTGAATGGAGATGACAGTAGTTAGTGATTAATAGAGTTGGGATTATCTGCTTTGTAGATATGATTTGAAGAACTCTAGAAGTTTCTGCTTGTCCCCAAATACCTCATTAATTGACCAACTAGTGTCCCTGAAATTCCACTATTACAACAATAGCATCAAGTCATAGAGATCGTTGTAACTCCCTCCTCTCCCTCCCTTCCCCCACTACTATCAGGCAGATCAGAGACTTAGAACATAAAGGAACTTTAGAAGCTATCTTGTTTAACCTCATTTTATAGACTGGGAAACTAGGCCCTGATAGGTTCAGTGACTTGCCCAAGATCACATTGATTTAAGTGGCAGACTCAGGATTTGAACCCAGGTCTACTGACTTTAAATATAGAGATTTTTTTTTCCATTGTAGAATGTGGTTTCATTACGTGATAAATTTTGACCTGGAGATGGGAAACAGCTTGCCAGGGTCATATGGGTTAGCAGCAGGTCCAAGACTAAAACCCAGGGACCCTGACTCACAGTTCAGTTCTCTTTCTTTTTCCATGTTGCCTCTCTCAGTTTCTCCTTTGGATTGCATTATCATGTCTTTAGAAGGTCCCAGTTAACAGTCACAT
>CM053595.1:123327517-123350301 GCA_028646575.1 Pseudocheirus occidentalis
GGAGAGGAATAAAGGGAGAGAGACAGAGACAGAGAGACAGAGATAGGCAGAGAGACAGAGAGAGATCCCCAAAGACACAGAAAAGGAGAGAAAGACACACACGTACATACACACTCATGCAAAGACAGAGAAAGGGACAGAGACTTAGTGCCTATGACAGAGCTGAGCACATGGTAAAATTGTCATTCCCTGAAAAAGAAAATGCACTGTTCTTCCAATGCAGCAGCAATATCTCTGAATCCTTTAATAGGAGTCAGTTTGTCTAGCAAGCGGTCTGTGTCCACACTGCCCAATCTACACTCTCTTGACCAGGGCCTTCTCGAAAGCAATAACATGTCCACAGTATGGTCATGGGGATCTTAGGTGTGTTTTGTGCCTGTGGGAAAGACATCCTTTCCTGCGCCAAACTTGTTCTGAGACAAACCTCTGACCTTGCTCTCGTTAGCTGCATGTTCAACCCGCAGAGTTCTTCTGCCCCTGACCCCAGCTGCTAACCCTCAGCGGACCCTATTACTTTATGTTCCCATTCACTCAGTCTTGAAGCCTTTTCCATGCATCAGTCTACCTGGAACCTCAGTGGAGGAAGAGGCTGAGTCAGTTTCAGTGGTAAATTACCCATGGCCTCTTTTGCATACGATTGTGAATTTTGTCAAAACTTTGTGTGGCGGTTTCATTTAGTGTCTTTATTGTCCAGTGAGGGGGAACTTGCAGAGCTAAATTAATTTCACTGGGAAGGCAGATAAATTCCTATCTCTTGCTTGGAAAGATGTATTCATTTTACTGTAGTCTTTTTTTTTAAATAGATGCTGAACTGTTTCAGTAGCTATGGGCCACTCAGACTTCCTGCATGCAGCAGTTCATGGGGATATAAAACCATAGAAGAAAGTATATGTCATCTTTGACATATTGGCCTAGGATAACTTAACTTTTTTCCTGACTTGACTTTTGTAAGATTCTTAGAACAATGGTTAACAAATGTTAGAATGTCACTGATTAATTTATCCATTCCTTTTCTCATTCATTAATTCATTCACTCAACAAACATTTATTAAGTGTCTACTATATGTAACTATAACACAAAGTAGCGGAAAATGTATTGGACTTGCAAACCTTGAGAACTGACTTTGAATCCTGCCTCATTAGCAATGTTATAGAGGCTACTTGCTCAGTCATGTCTGACTCCTTGTGACCCCATTTGGGGTTTTCTTGTCATTTCCTTCTCCAGTTCATTTTAGAGCCAAGGAAACTGAGGCAAACAGGGTTAAGTGATATCACACCCAGGAAGTATCTGAGGCTGGATTTGAACTCAGGAAGGTGAATCTGTCTGACTCCAAAGCCAAGTGCTTTATCCACTGTGCTACCTAGCTGCTCCTAAATAAAAATTAAGACAAGGGAATGCGACAACTATTTATTAAGGGTTGGTATGTGCCAGGCACTAAGGGAGATATCATATAAACGAAAAGACAGTCCCTGTCTTCAAAGACCTTACATTGTAATGGAGGAAGACAGCACACTAAAAGGAGCTGAAAAGTAGTGGGTGGATGGGAGGGTGGTAGTATGTGTCAAGGTATTTAGGTTGGGGAAGAAAGGGTCCCTTCCAGGCATAGTGTTGAAATCTGGAAAGCCAGAAGCACAGGTGGTAGGAGAATGAAGGTTGACCAGTGTGGGCTCCTCTCCAAAATGGAGATCCCAGAGGGAACTTACCAAAGAGAGAAAGGAAAAACAGACCAGCATAGCAGAGAGATTCTAGTATAAGAAGTCTGCAGGGGCTAATGGATCTTCCCTGGGTGAGGTGAGCCCAGGCCCTAAGGGAAGTTCCAGGATGTGATTGACTTTTTTCAAAGCCTGATTCTTCATCTATAAAATGGGAATAATGACATTTGCTCTACTTACCTCAGAGGGCTGTGGTGAGGGAAGTGCTCTGCAAACCTTAAGATACAATAGTAATATTAGTTATTCATTCAACATTGTTGTGAGACGAAGTATGAGGCAGGATCCTTGTTTTTGAAGAGCTTTTGACTTAGAGAGGCTGGTCCTGGAATCATTTAATTTATGATTCAGACACTTAATATTTGTTTGACCTTGGGCAAGTCACTTAATTTCTTCTCAGTCTCAATTTTTTTCATCTGTAAAATAAGGATCATAATACCAATTACTTTATAGATTTATTGCTAAGATCAGTTGAGGTAATAGGTGTAAAGCACTTCGCAAACCTTAAAATAGTATATAAATGTTAGCTATTAGAATTATTTCAGTTTTGTTGGAAACCAGGAAGACTTGAGTTCCAGGTCCACATCTGACACATGCTTGCAGGGTGACCTTGGGTTGTCACTGAACCTCTCTGTGTTTTAGTTTCCTTGCCTATGAAATGAGGTAGACTCTAAGGTCTTTTCCAGCTCTTAATTTATGACCTTATGATGATACTTACCATATATGTTACTACTTCAAAAACTCTGTGGTCCCATTAGAGACCTCATCAGGTTCTTCTTCTAACAAAGTAGACAGACTGTCTTTGTGAGTTGCTGTAACCAAAAACAATCACCTGTTGGTGAGCAGCTTTCTGGGGATGAGACTACCACCAGACTTAGCTCAACTGGTCCTCAAAGATAGACACACTATCTGAGGCTTTGCCTCCACTGAACCTTTTCTCAGCTTGGTCAGACTTGTCAGAGCTTTGGGCATTGCCTTTGTGAAACATCCCAGGTTCACCTCCATGCCACAATGAGACTAGAAGACGTTTCTTTTTTATCTAGGCTAAAAGAAAGGTAGGGAATCACATTTTTTCTGAACTCAGCAACCTTCTATTCATTGGCAAAGAAGTGATACAAAATGACATCCTGTGTTAAAGAAAAAGTGTTTACCAGAAACATTGTCACAACAGGAATTTTCTAATGACCATAAAGAGTCATTTTGTACAAAAGATATTATTCTGGGTATATTTTTAAAGGTTTTGTTGGGTAACATTTATAGGGCATGGGTAATGGTTACATGGACTTATTAAAAATGACTTTATACTGAGATCTATTTCTTGACAAAACAATCTCCCTAAAACAGGGCAGTTCTGGGAAATACTGATAATTAGACAGGCTCAGAGACTCACTTTAAACATATTAACCTTGCAGATTGTATTCAAACCCATTTTGGGACCAGATGTGCCTAAAAAGGAAAAAAAACCCCAAACCTTGAGTGTAGAACTGCTTTCAGTAAAGATTTATTAATGAGAACTTCACAAAGTTCATGAGGTTGAATCACAGATATAGGGCTAGGTCATTTAATCTAAACCCCTCATTTTTTTCAGATAAAGATCTTGAGACCTAGAAAGGTTAAAACCCAAGGTCATGAAGTGGTAGGGCCTGGATCTTGTCTCTCTCTCTGGTCCTACTTCACCAGCTTCTCTGTGCAGTGATGAGTTTCAAAAAAACAAAAAACTGTTATGTCCATGAACATAATAAATACTATTTTAAATGCATCAGGGCAACTTCCTATTTATAGAAGGAAGACTCATAAACTGAAAAACCACCTGCTAATTTATCTTTTGTTCAGCTTTTGATTTTCTAGTGTTGAATCCTTTTCTGATTTCTTATCAGGATAGTGTAGAGGTGTCCTGGGTTCACAAAGAATATGTTAATAAAGATTGAGCTCTGGCAGCAGCCCCCTCCCCAATTCCCCCTTCCCTCCCCAAACTGGTAAGGCATTAAGTAAAAGCCTGGCAACAATACTATGCATCTGTCACTAAGAGACCAACAGGCTGAGCTAAGTTTAGAGAAACTCGTCATCAGAAGGTCAGCCAACAGGTGGCAATTTTTTTCAGCCACAGTTGTATGTCTGCTGAGACATGTAGGGACTGCAATCTGCATCTGCAAAAGAAACAAACTTTTATATGAAATCATAGATCTTTTGAAGTATTAAATGGACCATAGAATCAGAAGACCATATATCTAGTGTTTAAAGGGTGCTATAGGGTCATCCAAAACAATAATAGTAAACTAAAGTCCAGGGAGGTTATGTGATTGGTACAAATGTGTTCAAACCCAAATTGAAAAACTTGAGTGCAGAACTATTTTCAATAAAGTTTTACTAATGATACTTCACACAGATAGGTCACACAGATAGTAAATGTGAGATTTGTTTAAATCAGGGGTTTTCAACCCTAATTATATCACAGACCCCTTTAACCTTCTTGTGAAGCCTATAGCCTCCTTCTGAAAATAAAGTTGGGTTTTTTTTTTGAGGGTGGAAAGGAAGGCAATTGGGTTTATGTGACTTGTCCAGGGTCATACAACTAGTAAACATGTCAAGTGTCTGACGTTGGATTTGAACTCAAGTCCCCCTGGCTCCAGGGCCGATGCTCTATTTGCTGTGCCATGTAGCTACCCCCAAATCATGTTTTAAATGCCCCAAATACATAGGATTATAAAGGAAAGTAATTACATTGAAATACTTATCAAAATAAATTTTTTAAAAGTGCATGGATTCCAAGCTAATAAACTCTGGTTTAGAGTATTCCATTTAGAACAGATCTTGATGAAGAAATTAGACACCTTGTATATGCACCAGACTGGGCTGTTTTTCTCCCTCCCAACCTCATGACTTCAGGTAGTTCTCTATCCTGTCTGGCTGTGTTGACAGTCTTGCTACTGAATCTGGCTCCTGGACAGAGATCCTGCAGCAAGATAAGGTGTGATACAAGCTGGAGTTGTTCAATCAAACAGCTGTGTGTCATTTTAGACCCTTTCAAAATAAACTGTCAGGGGAGAAGAAGAGGAAAACAATCAGCGTTAGCCAGATGGAAATGAACAAAACCGGGAGGACAAAAAATTTTTTAAAAAATACTTTCTTTATCCTAGTTTCCAAGATAGTCAGATGGCTGGAGAATAGGGATTCTGCCTGTTCTGGAAGCTGTTTCAAAGCCTTCACTTTGCCTAGACTTGTTCAGGGACCATAAAGACAAAGAGGAAAGCATGTTTTCCCAGCCAGTGGTGCCCAGTACTATAAAAAAGTGAATGCAAAAAAGAGTGAAGAGCTTCAAGACAAAGTTACCCATACTGCTTCCCCCCACCAAACTCATCACTCTCCAGCCCCCCAACAGTTATACTTCAAGAAACAGAGTCAATGGAGAATAAAAATCACACTTTAGGAACTTGCATCTATATATTAATTAGTAAACACCATAAAAGTAAGGATTTCTTAGGCTGCAAGTAAAGCCATTTACTTCAAAGGTACTACATTAATGTGATACTATAGCATAAAATTTTTAGTGGGCATTAATTGAGCCAATGGTATAATTGCCACCATAAATTGAGAACTCCTCTAGACAACGAAGTTAAGAGTAAATCTGTACATATTTATCTTCTTGCTGCAAAGGGGAGTGAGTAGCCACAAGAATTCATCAGAGTGTTCAATGTCTCAAAGACCTACCCCCTTGGCCAACATAAATCCTAGCAAACCATGGACTTTTTTTTTAACAGCCAATAGACCCTGCTACCTAATTTTGGTGGAAGCAGTTTTACTAACATGTTAATAAAATTTAATTAATACCTCATTAAGGCTAAAATCAATCATAGACACTGATCACTTAGTAATTTTAATGTTTACATAATGACCACCTTTCCATCATTTGCCTATTAGAATGAATGCTGGTATCCAGCAACAGCTGGGTTGAATGAATTACCTCCCAGAAACTCAGGACATATCCTCTCTGGTCGAGGATCCAGAACCTATTGGATGGCCAACAAAGGTGGGCACCCTTCTTTAAGGAGTAAGCTGGACTTCTGACCCTTTTATATAATATTCTATCCTTGGAAGGAGGATATGAGGAGAATGCAAAAGGAGGAGGAAGTAGGTGAGTGAAGGAGACTTTTTATTTTAGTTTCTAGATAAAAAGGAAAGAATGTAGGTTGCCTTCAACTTCAAACTCCTATTTAAATAGGATTTGAATAGCTATTCTTCAAATCCTACCTTAATTCCTGCTGCTTCCAGGAAGCCATCCCAGATGATTCCAACTATCACTGGGTTCTTACACCTCTGAGTTCCAAAGACATGCTGACCATACATTTTGATTAAAAATTATGTGCAATTTAGCGCTTTGCTATATATTGTTTTTATAATGTTCTTTTGGACTTTCCTGACTCCCTAGCCAGATAGTGAGTTACTTAAGAACAGGAAGAATTTCTGAATCTATGGCAAGTAAACGATGGTGAAGGACTGCAAAGCTCTGAATTTACATAGACCAGAACTAATCTTGGGGGTTACTGCCCAAATATCACTTATCTCTTTGACTTCTTATGCCCTATCCAGAATTGCTCTGGGTAATCTCATTATATAGAGCCAGCTCTCCACAGAGCATGTTAGGGCTCCCCAGATTCTGCATTAGCATTCAGGGTAATATTCTTGGGGTTTTTTGATACAAGACAGGCCTTACTCCACCCCTCAGAAAATGGATAAACACAGAAAAGGTCTATGAATTATTCCATGAATAATTGATACTAGTCTTCTCTCTCACCAGTGAGTCCTACTTTTCCCCAGGTTCCTAAAGTCCTACAGTCTTATAGAGCCTTTCTTTTGTTTGGATTCTCATTAGAAGAGGAACACTTGGGGTTTTTAAATAATTTCCATCAGGCCATATCTGTGAAATAAATAATACTAATAGCAAAAGCCAGAGTCCCGATCCTTTGTTCCCCTTGTAGCTTTAATTCTTTGATGCTGCTCATTCTAGCACAAGGACACATGGGTATAATTGCTTTTTTTTCTCCATTAGGCACCATGCTTAAGAATTTCCTCCTCACTTCTCAGAAGGCCAAATTGCTAAACTTGGGGTTGCACAACAAGGCCATCTCCAAGACTGAGGTGGCCTAAGAAAAACATTTTCTGTTACTAAATGGTTAAATTTCAATATTTCCTAGGAAATCTCCCTCCTCTCACTAGAAGACCACATTTCAGGACTCTTGAATTTGAAGTTTCTCCTCTTGAGGAGCTGTCACCACTTTCTCCATTCTCACTTTCCATGATCTGCCTTCATGGCTACCCATGAAGCTACCCATCATAGCTGATGAGATACTGTATGACTGCCTCACCAAAACTGGGGCTAGGAATTTGATATTGGTCAGAAATTCTCCTCTCAGGCCACATAGGTGGGCCTATAGTTTTTCTTTATCATGTACCCTTCCAATACACCCCAAGACTATCCTGGCTACCGTAAGACTATCTTGGCTACTGCTATTTCTGTTGCTTTTTGTTTTTTGTTTTTTGTTTTTGGAGGTTAGTTGGGGTTAAGTGACTTGCCCAAAGTCTGTATTTGAGACTAAAAAGGAAGCAATTGGATAGTCCCTGGGGTCTAGAAACTACCCTCTTATACCGTATGGGATTGATAAATCAGCTTGACATGTAATTGACATGAATGACTTTTGGGGAAGAGAACCTCCCCATACTGTGTTTTCAGGATCTCTTCAGAAGGAAGGAAAAGGAGAAAAGGAGAATCAAAAGGTTTGGCAGTCTCCACATTATAGGCCATTTCAAAGGACTGATCTTACCACAACAGTCTATCCTGTAATAATAATAATATCTAACATTTTTATAGCACTTTAAGCATAACACTTGACATATATCATCTCATTTGAGCTTCCTTGCAAAATATTGTTAAGGAAGTACTATTATTATTTCCATTTCACAGATGAGGAAACTGAGTCACAGAGAGGCAATGACTTCCCTAAAATCACACAGTAACTCAAGTTTTCCAGACTCCTTTTCCAGTCTGAAGATATAAAAACCAACCAATTTATCATGGGAACAGCCACTAGCAATAAAACTCATCCTTCACATGGAACCAAGAGGAGTATCTATACCCTGTCTAGGGAGATGCACTTGAAATTCTTGGACAAAGTTATGACACCCTTTCAATTCATCAAGTTGATCAAGAAGGGCAGCCAGGTTGGTGAAAGGCCTCAGGCTCCTCTGGACACTTTTCAGTTAATCAGTACTCTTCTAAAAATGTAGCATCTGCCCAGGAATGACCGTAATACTCCAGATGTGGTCTGACCAGGGCAGAATAAGGGTCTATTTTCTCTAGTGCTAAACACAATTGCTGCCTAAATGCAGCCTGAGAATTAATTAGTTGTGTTTGCTAAAATTTTCTAATCTTTTTCAGATGAACTGGTACCTAGTCACATTTTTTAATCTTGTAATTGACAAGTTGATTTTTTTTAAGCTGAAGAGTAAGATTTTACATTATCCCTATTACATTTTGTCTTATTACATTTGGTCCATCCTTTTAGCCTAGTGAAGTCTTTTTTGGATCTGGACTTTGTCATTCAACGCATTAGCTAGGACTACTATTTTGTGCCATTTAGAAATCTGATAAGTAAAACTAGACCTTTCTCTAAGCTGTTAATAGAAATGTTAAGCAGCTTTATAAATATGTAGGTAAAACACATCTTTAGCATCAGACTCATAACTATAAAAAAACAATGAAGTTAGTCTAGCATGGTCTCTTCTTGAGAAAATCAGGCTGGCTATTTGAGATTGTGACCAATTCTTCTGTAGATATTCATTTATCATCCTTATGTTCTAGAATTTTCCTAAGAATGAAGGTCAAGCTCACTGGCCTATAGTTTGGAGGCCATATGTTCTTCCTTTGTGAATGGTGGAAGGAAAGGAAGGAAAGAAACAAGCATTTATTAAGTGCCTACTACATGCCAAGCACTGTGCTAAGTTCTGTACAAATATTACCTAAATGCAAATATTATGTACAAATATAAAGACCAAATATTTTGTTTTTACAACAACCCTGGGGGGTAAACACTGTTATTATCCCCATTTTGCAGTTAGGGGAACTGAGGCAAGCAGAAGTTATGTGACTTGCACAGGGTTTGAAGTCAAATTTGAAATTAGGTCTTCCTGACTTCAGGTTCATTCTCTCCACTGCGCTACATAGCTGCCTCCACTGGGAAAAACATTTATGGTACCTTGTCCTTTCACCATGATATTTTAAATTTTATAAATAGTGGTTCAATTATCACAGTAGCCAATTCTTTCAGTACTCTGGGATATAGTGAATCTGGGTTTGGTGATGACCTTAAGAGCAACTAGACACTCTCTTACTATTTCTCTACTTCAAAAAGTAGAGATTTCTCCACTAAGTCCTTCTCAGGGCTGCTTAGTCATCTCTGGCATCCACCTTCACCCAAATCTCATCTGTGTCTCCAAGAAGCTGGAGCATGCTCAGTGACCATGTTCTGGTACACTGTTTCATCGAATGGCTAAACCAGGTTGAGGGTAACCAACAGGCCTCAAACCCATCAGTAAGTTAGGGGGATTGTCTACCCCAAGAATGTGAAGACTTCCAAGAAGGAATGGATGCATGAGAAGAGAGTTTGTTCTAACTGCCACAAAAGTGGCTGAAACAGGTGCTATGGAGAGCTTAGAGCTTGGTCAGGCATTGAGGACCTCAAGGTCCCCTACACCCCAGGCCAGTGCCAGCCATCCTGACTTTTGTCTTGACCCTGGCTGGGCTTTGATGACTCTGGAAGAGAGAGTGAAGCTGATGACTTTGTGCAACTCTGACTCACTGAAATCCAATTTACACTCAAGTCAGGACATTGATGTCATTGGTCCTTTCAGAAAATGAATGACAAACAGCAAGAAGAAGTTAACATTGGCTCCCTATTAGTCATTTTTGCACTGTGTTTTTTTTGTCCAAATATCATTCTCATAAGGGGAGAAGGAAGAAACAAGGAACTGAGCAGTTATGATATCTCTTATAAGTCAGTTACCATTATCAATTATTTTTAGAATTTTATTCTTGAGAACTTCCTATCCCTTCCAGACTGATCTCCCTAAGTAGAATTTTATTGGATATGGGTCTACCTATTCTTCCTCTGTACTTTTTGAAATTCATTCCTCCCATATCTGGAAGACATGTCAGTCTATGCTTGGCTTTTTTTTTCCTCCTCTATCATAATCTCCAATATGGAGTGTTTATTTTCCTTCTACCATCCCCATCATTTCTCCCTAAGCAACCAATTCCTTTTTGATGGTGAGAATCATATCCTGGGTAGAAATTCTCCTTATTGGTTCCTCCACCTTTTAAAGGCTGCCATTTTTCATTTAGGCAAATCAAGAAATTTTTAGTTGCTGAGAGACAGAGATAGAGACAGGAACACAGAGACAGATACAAAGATAGATAGAAAGAGACACACAGACAGATAGACACAGAGACAGAGATAGAGACAGAGAGACTATGCATGTTGGGGCAGGGGTTTAAGGAGTGAGAAGAATGGAAAAATAGGAAGAGACCAGTTTATAGAGTGCTTTACAAACCAAGGATTTTATATTTGACCCCAAAGGCAAGAGAAAGCCACTAGAGTAGATTGAATAGGAAAGGCAAATGGTTGAACTTGATTTTAGGAAAGCCAATTTGACAGCTGAGCAGAGGGACAGATTTGAAGTGGGAAGACCAAGCAGCAAACATATTGAAATGGTCCAGATATAAGGTGGTTCATACTAGGGTGGTGGCAATATCAAAGGAGACAAGAGAACATATATGAGAGGTGTTGTGAAGATAGAAATAACAAGACTTGAAAACTGACTATATATGGACAGTGAGAGAGTGAGGAGTCAAAGCTGGGAATTAGGGTGATTGGGAAGATCCCACCATGTTAGGGAATTTCAAAAGAGAAAAGAGTTTGGGGGACAGATAACGAGTTCAGTTTAAGATGTATAGAGTATAAGATGCATACAAGACATCCAGCTAGAAATATCCAATGTGTACTTGGAGACAGGAGACCAGAGGTCAAGAGAGAGGTGAAGGTGGGATAAACAAACTTCTACCTTTCTCCTGACATTGTAGCTACTCTCTATGGTATTTAGCATGATTGATATGTGTACATGGGTGGTTTTCTTCCCTACCCACCCCACTCTGACTTCCCTTTTAATTTAAAATACTTTTGACTAAATTTCAAAGACTTTAGATCCTTGTTAGATCTACTCCACCCCTGGGCAAAAGTTTCTCATTTCTGTATTTTAATCCATTGACCAGAAATTCAAACTCTGTTCTCAGTTAGCATCTCCTTAACACTTTGTTCTCTTCTTTCCAGCATCCTGTCTGTACTAGGGGAGACTCTACAATCTGGGAAGATAGAGACTTGGTCATATTTGTCTCTGTCCCACATAGTGTTTACGCAGGTTCTTCCACATTCCCAGTGCCAGTATCTGTGTCAAATGCAAAGCAATTTTGGTTTTGGCATCCAAGGACTTTGGCCCTTTTACTTACATTTTGTGAAACTTGCTAGTCCCTTCGTGTCTTTTGGTCTTGTTTTCTCTTTATGTCAAATGATTGAGTAAGACTAGAGGCACTCTCAGACCTCTTCTGACTTCTATGACTTTATGTTCTATGTGACAGGAAAGGGGAAATGAGACAGAAGATATTAGGACCTAAAAGAATTAGGGGCATTGACCATAAGAAGGAAACAAGTCAGAGAAAGTAGAAGCTGGAGTCCACAGTGACAGATACTATCAACTTTACAGGCAAAAATAAACTAGCCGTGTGTGAAAGGAAGGAGGCTAAAAATTAGGAAGAAGCCACATCGTGAATGTAAATTAAACTAAATATGAAATGTGACTCCTTTTTATAGGAACATGTACTTGGGGGAAACTGTTGTTTTCAATTTTGTTTAGTAGCACGGAGAGTGCAGGGCTCTGTCTCTGTCTACCACAAATAAAGGACAGGCAAGACAGTTATAAAAGGGAAGGACATTTATTTCTCTCCCCAAGATGTGCACAGTGCTGCCACAGTCAGTGAATCTTATCTCTGAGGCTGTTCTGGGGAATAAAACATTTAGCCTTTGGTATCTGGAGCTCGTTATAAGAAGGGCAAGAGTGTATTCAATTATATTCCCCAGGCTGGAAAATGGGAATAAGGGCAGAGATCATATGCAAATTTAAGAACGTCCCTTTGGAGAATGGAGAGAAAGGAGGGGGGCACCCCCTGGCCTGCTTGTGACTAGCTGGGATTGTCACAAGACACATTGTCAGGTTGGTTGTCAAGCTGGGTGGCACGAGGAGCAGCCACAAAGGTTTGGCTGGGAGGAGTCAGGACTGGGAATTTTGGTAGGCAGGAGTGGTCTGTTTGGTACCATAGTCTTGGCATAAGATCCTGCCAATCCTGGGTATCAGGTCATGGGACAGCTAACAATCTCTTAGAGATAATCTATTCCAACCTCTTCCTTTGAATCCCAGAAGAAGTGACTTTCTAAGGTCATACAGTTAATGTCAACAGAGTTGAGATTCAAATCTTGGTTTTCTGATTCCCATTCTAAAACCCTTTTCCACTTTACAGAATTCCTTCCAAAGCACTTAACAAACCTCTTAGGTAATAGCAATAACAAATTCATATTATGACTTTAAGGTACAGCAGACAGAACTGTGGTTCTGGAGTTAGAGCCTAATGCTCATCCTACTGTTTGTATGAACTTTGGACAAATCACATAACTTTCCTGGACCTTGGTTTCCTCCTCTGTAAAATAAGGGGCTAGACTAGCGAGATTCAGAGGTTCCTTCAGTGTTTAAGTCTATAATCCTGTGAAATAGTACTTCACCAAGGGATTTGTAGACATCACCTCATTTGATCTACACACAACCCTTTGAGGAGGTGGCATTTTTAAACCCTTGTCACAGATGAGGAAACTACATCTCAAAGAAGCTAGTTGATTTGTTCATGAATAGATGGATGAATGAAAAAGCTGTGTTAAATGCTTATTTACTGTGTGCCTGGCATGGTGCTGGAGAGATAGGTAGAACAATCCAGACAGTTTCTGCTCTCAGTTATCTTACACTCTAATTAGAAGAGATATCACATATCAGAGTTCTTTTGTAGGATAGATGGAAAGGTCTGGAAATCCTAAATGTTCATCAGAATGGTGTATGTCAGGCTCCAGAAGTTCTTGGGGGTACATCAGCAGATCAGATGACAGTGCCCAGGGGTCTGGAAGTCATGATAAGTCATCAGATGGTAAAGTCCAAAGCACTGTAGGGCAATGGCATGGAAGATGGTAAGGCCTGTGGTTCTCCAACATATCTGAAGAGTTGTAGTAACAGTGTGAGCAGTCACGTCTCCAATAATGTCTGGGTGTCCCAGGAGTCAGGGGAAGGGAAGAAGGAAGGGGGAAAAAGGAAAAGGGAAAGGGGAAAGGGAAAGGGAGGAGGGGGAAAAGGAAAGGGGATGGGAGAAGGAGGAAGGGGGAAAGGGGAAGGGGGAAGGAGGAGAGAAAATGGAGGAAGGAGGAAAGGGAAAGGGGGAAGGGGGAAGGAAGAAGGGAAGGAAGGAGAGGGGAGGGGAGAAGAAGGGACGCTCTTGATGTCAGTTCTTCCCAGCCCTGGATGTAGTCTGGATTGCTTGAATAAGTGGCAAAGCTGGGATTTGAACCCAAGCTCCTGCTTATTGGAGCACTTCTCTTTTCCTTATACCAGGGGTGGTGGTAAACATGCGGCCTTGAGGCCACTTGTGGCTCTCTAAGGTTCTCAAGTGTGGCTCTTTCACTCAATCCAAACTTCACAGAACAAATTAAAACTTCACAGAACAAATCCTTTTATTAAAGGAATTTGTTCTGTGAAGTTTGGATTGAGTCAAAGGGCCACACTTGAGGACCTGTGGGCCACATGTGGCCTTGAGGTCACAGGTTTCCCACCCCTGACTTATAACATGCTGTCTAAAAAAGCAATCATTTTTTAAAGTGTGCGTGTGGAAGGGGGAAAGCTTAAACCATCCCAAATGAGAACAGAACTCAGGCCAGTGAAACAAATTGGCCATGTGGATAAATCAATCTAAAATCACTGAACATTTATTGACTACTTATTGTTTACCAGGATCTATGTAAAGTGCTAGGAAAACAAAGACAAACATTCTCACTTTTAAGGAACTTACTGTCTTAAGGCAGAGACAATGGGTACATGTTAAGTATTTGAGAATGTATACAAACATTCATTTATGTGTTCATAAAGTGGTTTGGGATGGAGAACACTGTTGGCCATTGGGTGTGAGGGGTAGGGTGGAGATCAAGAAAGTTTTCACATAGATATTGGTACTCCAGCTAAGATCTGAAGGAAACAAGATTCCAAGAGGCAGAGATGAAGAGGGAGAGCACTTCCAGGCATGGGGAGTAGCTCACTAATGCAAAGCAAAGCCTTGGGAAAGTGTTTACTTTCTCCCGGTCTTGGTTTCCTCATCTGTAAAATGAGATGATTGGAGCAGATGACCTCTAAGTTCATTTTCAGATTTCAGTCTACCTTAATGTGTCAATGTGTTCTGAGCCAACAGATTGAGACTTACAGGAGTAATTGTAGCCCAAGTGAATTAAATGGATTTTAATTCACTTCAATTAAAAGTAAATATGGGTTTTTTTGTTTTTTTGTTTTTTTGCTTTTTGAAGGGCAATTGGGGCTAAGTGACTTGCTCAAGGTCACATGGCTAGTTTTTTTGTGTTAAGTGTTTGAGGCCGGATTTGAACTCAGGTGCTCCTGACTCCAGGGACGGTGCTCTATTCACTGTGTCACCTAACTGCCCCAAAGTAAATACATTATGTGTTATACAGCATGATCTTTGGAGAGAAAGAGAACAGGAGAGGGTAGAGACAGTGTTTTGAAAGAAAATGATAGTGGACACAGCTATCCATAAAAGTCGAACTTACTAAAGGAAAAGAATAAAAAAGCACAAAATTCCTTCCTTCCCTTATTGTGCTGAAAGTGCTACTAGTGCATCTTAGCCCAAAGAGGTGCTTACAGGTACCTTTTAAAAATTTGTTTACAAGGCACCATCAACCACAGAGCAGAGCAGTGTAACTAGTAGCATGTAATTGCATGGCAGACCAAATTCCACACACTGACAAGGTAATACATGGTTATTTCTTTTTCCTCAGGTAGCTGCTGTATTGGGAAATCTGGTGGTTCCTGAGTGTATAGTTTTGCTTGTAGATGATTGGCAGGAAACAGTAAATAGCCCTCCCGTCAGTTCCCTGTTCTTTGGCCTATAATTAATTACTGCCTCATTGGAAAGTTAATTTGGGCCATGTAAAACAGAGACCTCCAGCTGTCACCTACAGGAAAGGAGTGAATGAGAACCTGTCATGATCTGTCAGGTCTCTCGAAGCCAATAATTTCCCAGGCTTAGGATTCTATCTTCCCCAACCCACCTCTGCCAAGTCCAGCATCTTCAGGAACTAACCTTAGAATCTCCTGGGTGTCCCCTGTTTATCCTTCATGACTCTTCTTGGTCCCCCCTTCTCTACTAGGGCTACAGCTGTGACACCTGGGGTTACCTTGAGCCTCTGTTCTAGTCTTTCTGAACTGTCTGTCCCCTGGCAAGGAAAAACAGTGAGAGATAGAGGAGGGAGCACTAGGCCTGAAGTCAGGAGACCATCTTGGATACTTCTTAGCTGTGTGACCACAGGTCAGTCACTTAACCTTTCTGAGTCTCCGTTTCCTCATCTGCAAAATGAAGTTTAAAATGCTTCCACTGGAATGTAGGGGAAACATTTTGTGTGCCTTAAGGTACCATATTAATGGATGACTGTTCTCATGGCTGTTAGTGGCTAATTAGTGTCTGTTTCACAGATCAAAGGCTCAGAGATCTAGACCCTGCAGAGACTTTGGAGACCACCTACTCAATTCAGTGCCTTCATTTTTCTGATGGATCCACTGCAATCTGAGGAAGATATCCTGGTCTGGTGTGGTCTGGTGTGGTCTGCAAGGGGTCTCTCTGTACGCAATACAGTTCTGGTTGTGAGCGGTCAGAAGCACCTGGGAGATGAGAGAAAGCTGAAAGGGTCAGCTCCCTGGCAGTAAGCAGGCAGGGGCCAACCACAGGAGGTGTGTCCATGTCTGGAAATATGGGTCTGCAATGCAGGGACAGTGGAAACCAAAAGGACAAAAGAGATGAGTGTGGTCTGAGGTCAGGCAAGTGTCCAAGGACCTGGGTATGCAAATGGATTTGAACTTTCCCAAATGGTACATCTCCCAGTTTGGCTTAATTATTATAAATGCCAGGCTTCCAAGTCCTAGACTGAGAACAGGTTCAAGCTCTTTTTATCTCCTGCAGGACTTCGGCTGCAGATAGCTTCACACCACTGCTTACATTTTGCCCATTTCCCACAGCTGAGTCTGTATAGAAATAGAGAGTCACTCTAGGCAGGCACCTTTTCTTCGCTTCTACTCCACCCACATTCTTCACCTCTGGACCCCACTAACCAATCCTCATTCACTATTCACCTTTCTTTAGGACCTCTGTTGGCCTTGAGGGCTTTCTATCATCTCCTTTCCTCATTCATTTCCTCATACCACTGACCCTCTATGTATAGACTTAGTTCATTTGTTTCAGTCTTGTCCAACTCTTCATGACCCCATTTGGGGTCTTCTTGGAAAAGATACTGAAGCAGTTTGCCATTTCCTTCTCTAGCTCATTTTACAGATGAGGAAACTGAGGCAAATAGGGTTAAGTGACTTGCCCAGGATCATACAGCTAGTAAGTGTCTGAATCCTGACTCTAGGTCTATGTCACTTAGCTGCCCCTATACTGGGTGATATTTTTCCAGATTAACACATTAACACACCGGCAGCATCTGTTAGTGACTGCTTCCTAATTATCCTGTCCAGAGACCACAGGGTTGGTTGGTTCACTTCTGGGTAGATTTCCTAAGATAAGTGAATCCCCTCCATGGTGTACAGTTCTTTGCTTATGCCTGTCACAGACAGTAGCCCTTCCTGACCCCAATGTTCTCTTCTTTTTTATTTAATTCAACAACATTTATTGAATGGCTATTAAGTTCAGAAAAAGAAAAGATTTCACCAGGTTAGGAAGTTCAAGGGAGACTTCGCAGAGAAGTTATTATTTGATCTGGTCCATATGCAGTTAGTGGAGATGGGGAGAAGGAAAAGGGGTGAGAAGCGGCAAAGGCAAATGGTGCATTAGACAAGTTTGGCCAAAGAGGAAGGTACACAGCTGCCCTGTATACTTGGGAATGCCTGTCTCCACGTATGGTCTCAGTAAGGATATTTCATATATAAAACTCAGGAGATGATTTACAAGGAGCTGAATCTCTGCAGGTGTAGGAACCAGAGCCATGTAATAGGGTTTCTTGGAGGGCATTTCTCTAGCCAATTACTTACAATGATCTCACCAGACTCCTTTCCTAGGATCTCATTTGCCCTGGAGATATGGAGAGGCAGCCAGGGACCTCCAACAGGCTGCTTAGGGATGAACGTGTTCCCCTCTTCTCCTGAAATAAGCGAAATAGTAATTCAAACACTGCTTGGAGACTGATGGAGGAGAAATGTAAGGGCAGGAGAGGATTTTCTGCCTCTTTGGTAACCCCATAAAGGCTTCCGTCTCTCCGTTTACGTGTGTGGCCATTACAGTTCAGATGGCACCTGCTCTATGAAGCTTCCTTGACTCCCCCAGCTGGAAGTGTTCTTTCCCTTCTTAGTGTACCTGGGGCATATGGCCTCCCTTTTGTCTTTATTGCATTCCATCTTTTCTATGTGTGACAAAACTCCCGTATTTGATTATAAGTTCTTTGAGGGCAGGGCTAAGTCATTTTTTAATCTTGCGTTCTCAGTAATGAGTGAAAATGCCTAGTGCCTAAAATTCAACATTTTAAAAAAGATGTTTGTTGACTTGAATAGATTTCAGAAGGAAACTTCCTAAAAAGGGCTGGGAGAAAGCATATTTTGTAACCTATTAAATTTCTCAATCTATTATATTTCTCCTTTGGAGCAAAGAAGAAATCCTTTAGAGAATATTCATGCCTTCCCCCCCACCCCTGGCCCCGCCAAAAACAATGGTAGGTCATATACTCCTTTGAAGCCCTTGTGATGTTGGCATACTACTGGCATGGAGTTTCCAAGGAAGGAGCCAGCTGATTCATTGCAAGTGTGGTGGCTCACTCTGAGCTCATAAATCATGGAATCCCCTGAAGGGCTTTGGTTTTTCTCAAAGGTGTTCAGGTTTCTCTGCAGCAATGCTGCAGGTAGGAGACATTCTATAATAATGCTGAGGCATTTGTGGGGTGTCTGGGTGCCAGGTGGATGTTTCTCCTCCCTAGGTACTCCCAGGGACATACAAGATGACCAGGGAGACACGGCAGCCTGGGGAGTCTGTAATACATACTGTATGTAACTCCAGTAACTCTGGAGGAGCAGTGGACATTTTAGATCTCAGGATTCTGTCTTGGGACCTTCTTGTGTGTAAAATCAAAGGAGAGTAAATAAAGATAGATCCTAACAGTGGTTGACTGAGCTGTCAATCAGCAGTATAAAAAACCAAGCTGCTGCTGCCTGGCCCGATACTGGTTAATAGCTCAGCAAACCAATAACATTGGTGGAAACAAGAGGTCTTGTCTCCTCCCTTACATTGCTCTGTGTCCCATAACTAATTTTATGTTTCCATTTGTACAATATTCTATTATATACTTTGGCAAGGTGAAATTTATTTTGGGATTCTTGTCTAATATTTTAAAATTTTGTTTTAGGAGCCTAGTTTTATTGGAAGAGGTTTTGGGATTCTGAGTCTATTGGAGGATTATAAGATTTTATTTTAGGATTTTGATTCTGCTAGAGGATTCGATGTGATTTATTATTATTGTAGGATTCTGAGCCTATTGGATTCTTAGACTCTCTTTTAGGATTCTGATTCTATTGGAGTAGTCTAAAAATTCATTTAAGAATTCTTATTCTGTTGGAGGATTTGAGATTCTATTTTAGGAATCCTGATTCTATTCAAAGAGCTAGAGACACCAGCACAAAGAAACCAACCTCCATGCAGAGAGATTCAGGTGATGAATTGAAAATCAGGAAATGATGACGAGAAAAAGACAGCATGCAGCTCCACTGTGTTTTTCTAAAGACATAGGGGACAATTCTCTTTCTCTGTGAGCACAAAGATACTGGGAATCACCCTTTGAGAAACAACAGAATAGTAGGAACAACAATTATATAGATTATTTTTCTCATCCTCACACTCTATGAAGTAATTTCTATAGGTATTATAATACTCATTTTGCAAATGAGGTAACTAATATTAAGAGGAATTAAGCGACTTGTCTATGGCTACACAGCTAGTAAGCACAAAAGACAGATTTGTCCTGACTCCCAATTCATCAGCTCATTGCTCTTTCCACTAAACCAGTGGTTCTCAACCTTCCTAATGCTGTGACCCTTTAATACAGTTCCTCATGTTGTGGTGACCCCCAATAAAATTATTTTTGTTGCTACTTCATAACTGTAATTTTGCTACTGTTATGAATCGTAATGTAAATGTCTGATATGCAGGATGTATTTAAATTGAACATAACCCACAGGGTGAGAACCTCTGCACTAAACTATGTTGCTCCTTAAAGCAGCTTCTTGGCGTCCCAGAGTCACCAGCCTTGGAGAAACAAAACTCAGAAACTTGTATTGAGAACACTTTCCCTTCTCCCAAGGTGTCCCCTCCCCACAATTTTCTCTCTTCTCTCCTTACTTCCCTTTGTCCCACTTTCATATTGATGGAAATAAGAGTGACTAGTTCAAATACATACCCATCTCTACTTGTGTTTTTAATATATTTAAATACAAATTATCTTATCTTTTTAATGCTAACCCTGATGATAGGGAAATAAGTATGTGATTGGAATGATTTTGTGTCATTTGCTAATGGACTAGAATGTGCTCTGGTTTCAAGGGGGTGAGCTCACAGAAGGGATCTCATAGACCTTGCTTTGGAGGGAAGGGCAGGGTTGGTGTGTGGAGAGGGTAGGGGCGAGGCACAAAATGACATATCTATGTCTCCATCTGTCAGGTCAGCTCAAACCACTGTGGGCTCATGGAGCTTAAGATAGCAGGGTCTCTGAGCCATGCCAGCCAAAAATTCCACCCGAATTAACAGTGATGGGGGCTGGGAGGCGACTGAGAGGCTCCCTGTGCCCTGACTCAAGTGAATCCAATACAAGTTGTTAATGGTATCCCATCTCAGGACTTTCCAAGGGTGAATCATTGGGTAAGAATGAGTTCCCCCTCTGTAGGCCCCTCAGCAGGGTGGCATTTGCCTCCATTTAGGGAGTGTCCAGTATATGGGGATGGCCCAGGCTCCCAGAATGACTCCTGGATCTGTTCTTCCTCAGAGCCTCTATGATTCTCTATTCTGCCCCTTGTCCTAATTAGGATACATGACTAGAAGAAGAACTGGCCTTCATAAAATCCCTACTAATCTGAAGTACTGGTGTGGTATAGTATATGTAGGCAGTACTAGAATGAAGTCAGGAAGAGCTTGGTTTAAATCCTACCTCTGATCATTTTTTAATTTTTGGGGGGTACTTTTAGGAGGGGGGAAGGTAGAGTAATTGGGCTTAAGTGACTTGCCCAAGGTCACACGGATAGTTTTTGTGTTAAGTGTCTGAGACTGGATTTGAACTCAGATCCTCCTGACTCCAGGGCCAGTGCTCCATTCACTGTGCCACCTAGCCACCCCCTCAGATCATTTCTAACTCTGTGACCTTGTACAAGTCACTTAACTGCTTTGAACCTTACTTTCCTCACTTGTAAAATGGAAATTATAATGCCTACCTCACTGTTGTGAGGCTCAAGTGTAATAATGTTTGTAAAATGCTTCTCAAGCTTAAAAGAGATGTGTAAATGTCAGTTTTTATTTCAAAACTCTTGCCCATTTAGCACCTGCCATCTTCACTCAAACCCCAAGAGGGAGTCAGGGAAGGAAGTGTGACTAATGCACTCTGGGGAGGACCAGTGGGTCAGAGGAATTGTTCAAGTTTATATAATGCTTTATGAGATCAAAATGACTTTCTCATAGCAGCTTTCTGAAATAGGCGACGCAAGTGTTATCATCACTGCTTGAGCTCATAGACCAGCACATAGGAGCTTAATAAATGCTTGTTCTTTGATTGGTCTTTATTTTTGATGAATAAACTGAACCTCAGGGAGGTCAGATAACTTGTCCAGGACCTCATAGCTAGTGTCAAAGTGTCAGGAAAGAGGCTACTACATTGTCTTGCTATAAAGGGACCCTGTTATTGGAAACACTACCATGTGAGTCTGCCTCCCAGGGGCCTGCTCAGAGCATTGTCCACTTGTCACTACGTCAAGGATGACGTGAGAGGTCTTGGAAAGAGTGGCCTAAAATAGCGACAAGTATGTGTGCTTTGGGGGTGTACTTACGGGAAACGTGAGACAGGACAAGAGATGAAATATATATGAAGTAGAGAAATGAGAATCGTGGTGATTCAGGGTGAACGGTTGACCGGACATTGATATCACAATGTCTTAATTTTTATTCAAAACATGGAGACCCAGCACTGATTTGCAGCTAGTGGAAAGATCAGTGACCTTGGAGTCAAGAGACCTGATCTGGAGTTTCAGCTTTGCCATTCATCAGTTGTGTGACTTTGGGTAAGTCACCTTCTAAGCACAACATTTTAGGAAGGATATTGACAACAAGAATGATGATGATAGCTAGTATTTATATAGCATTTTAAGGTATGAAAAACAGTTTACACATATTTCTTATTTGATCCTCACAAAACCCTGTGAAGTAGGTGCTATTATGATCCTCATTTAATTGGTGAGAAAATGAGGGCGAGTAAAAGTTAAGTGACTTGCCCAGGGTCACATAGCTAGTAAGGGTTTGAGTCAGGATTTGAATTCAGATCTTCCTGATTCCAGATCCACTGTGCTATTAAATTGGATATGTTTAGAGAAATCCAATAATGAAAGGAAAGGGCTTCAAGTTCTTTCCGTAAGAGAATCATAACTGAAAACACTAGGGATTTATTGTCAGGAAAGTAAAAAAGACCCTGGATGGAGGTGACACCATAGCTAACTTCATATGTTCAAAAAGCTGTCACAGGGAAGAAGGATCAGACTTTTAAAATTTGACTCCAGAGGAAAGAATTACAATTAGAATCAGGGCTGTCCTGAAGCCAGCTAATACTCCTAAGAGCTGATTGTTAAAATTTCAATATGAGAATAAAATTCTTGAAAATCTCAGAAACTGACAAATGCTACAACTCAGGGCTTGATTTATTGTTTTTTTTGTCTAGATTTAAGAAAGTAAGGGAGAAAATATTAATAATACAGATTAAACTTTAAAGTGTATGTGGGTAATTTTTTTGGTGGAGTGGGGGATAAATGTTTGTTAAATACTTACCAGTACACTCTTGAGTGGAAGTAATGGATAGGAACTAAAATTTAGGCTTGATGTCAGGAAAAAACTTTAAAACAACTAGTGCTATTCTGCAGTAGAAGAGGCTGTCTTAGCAGGTAGCAAGTTTCTCCTTATTGGAAGTCTTCAAGCAAAGACTGAATGACCACTTGTCTCTACATTGCAGAGAGAATTTCTTTTCCTATATGAGTTGGACTAATTAGCATTTGAGGTCATTTCTAGTCTTGAAATTATATATGGTTCTGGTGACTTTCCATCTTCTCAGGGTTCATTTATTTACCTGTAAAATAAAGTGAAGGGTTTAAATAATTTTCAAGTTTCCTTTCAGGGTGGACATTCTGTGATTCTATGACTGTGGGATCACACCAGACTTACTCTCTTCTCTGTTCTCTAATTCCTTCTTAAAACTCAATTTCCAAGAATTAGAAGGAGATGACTATTAAAGTCTTGGAAGCTTAGTACTGTGGGTGTCTGTGGGTAGCCGAAGAAGGGTCATGGGAAGAGACAGAGGAAACAGAAAGATGGAAAATGTGGAAATGTCTGTAGGATAAAAATACACATTTCTCTGTGTACATTTCTTTATTTTTTT
>CM053595.1:123350801-123369652 GCA_028646575.1 Pseudocheirus occidentalis
CTTGCTTGCTTGCTTTTTGGAGGGCAATTAGAGTTAAGTGACTTACTTCCCCAAAGTCACACAGCTAGTAAGTATGTCAAGCATCTGAGGACAGATTTGAACTCAGGGCCTCCTGACTCCAGGGCCAATGCTCTATTCACTGCTACTTAGCCACCCCAACATCTGGATTTTTCAAAGCCAATAGGGAGGGGGCAGGGGACTCCTTAATAGCTACCCAGAGTCTCATCTGGTCAAATTACAAGAATACTCTTCCAATGAGTGAACCCCAAAGCAAAATGCTAACCTCAGAGCATATATACCCTTTTTAGAGTCAGATAGCATCACAAACCTCAGGACTCAGTGACTAATTAGAAATTAACAAAAGGTGTGAAAACCTTCCTACAACCAAGCCTCCCCTAAGCAAATTTCCCTTAATGGGCTCCACCTGAGGGCTATTAATGGGCAGGGAAGATCTTATATCCCATTAACATTACTGCTCCACATCCTCATACCTTGTTTGAGGCCTTGTTTGTCTGAACCTTTAGTCAGAATCCATCTAAGCCATCCCTTTCCACAGAGAAAGTAACTTCCTTCCAGAAGAGTGCCCTTCCTTTGGGTTTGCATGGTGAACTGACAAGGAACGGTCTTTGCCTAGCAGATCTACTGTCTTTGCCCACTGCCTCTTATAACCTGACAGTGAAAAATGAATACTTCAGTGTCAAGGGAGTCATTTGTTACCTCTCTGCTTCCTTCTAATTAATGAAAACATAAGGTAAGAGACAATAACAGCATCCACTGTTTAGGCAGAAAATTATTATTACTTAGTTGAAATGTGTGCGTGTGTGTCTGTGTGTCTGTGTGTATAAGGACACAATCATAGGATTTTTTCTGACAGTGAAGTAAAATGAAATGTTCTTATAAATGCAAAATACTTAAAAGGTAGACCTTCCCAGATTGCCATAAAAATTACTAAAAAGGATAGCTTAAAGATCTTAAAGGAAGGGAGGGTTGCTCAATTGCAGATTCAAGTATGAATCAACAATAAGATGTTGAAACCAAAGGAATTAACAATCTTAGGATACATTAAAAAAGGAGATGACAATTCTGCTGCACTTGCAGTAAGAGAATCATAAATGGTTTGAGCTGGAAGAGGCCTTAGAGATAACCATCTTAAACCCTGTGATTTTTGTGGGGAAGCTCAGAGAGGCAAAGACTTACTCAAGGTTGCACATCTAGAATGCCCCAGATCTCAGGTTCAAACCTAGATCTTCTACTTCACAGTCCAGTGTTCTTTCTCCTATGTGTTTTCTCCTCTTCCTTGGTAAGGCCACATCTAGAGGCTTGTGCCCAATGCTGGGTATAACATTTTGGTTAGGACATAATAAGAGGAGAGAAATCAGGGTGGTGAAAAGACTTGCAATTTTCAACTGTGAGACACTAAGTTATATTGATTGAGGGAAGAGGAGACTAAAGGGGAAGGGAAATGGTTGCCATCTTTATATATCTTAAAGACTGATTGAAAAGTTGGATTAGACTTTGGCTTGGACCTGTAGAGAAGAACTAGGAGCAATAGGTGGAACTTGTAGAAAGACATGCTCATGTTTCATATAAGGAAAAATGTGTTAACAGTTAGAGCTACCACAAAATGGAATGGGCTGATTGTGCCTTTGGAATCATCCAAACCAACTGGTTATTTTACAAAGGAGGAAACTCAAAAGGTCTTTAAGAGGAAATTGAACAATTGTTCTACTGAAGGGTTGGGAGCAGGGTGAGGAGGAGGGTCCTAGAATAGAGACACAGTATGGAATAGTGACTAGGGCACTAGACTCTAGGTCAGGAAGACCTGCGTTTGAATTCCACTTCACACACTTACTGTGTGACCCTGGGCAAGCCATTTAAATTCTTTGTGCCTCAGGTTCCTCATCTGTAAAATGAGAGGATTAGATGCTATGGCCTCTAAATCAATAGTTCTATGATTCTATGGTCATCCTGTCAGTGGTTCTCAACCTTCCTAATGCTGTGACCTTTTAATACTTGTATGTGGGCATATCTGCATGTGGGCAGACCCACCTGGAGATGGATAGAGAAGTGGTGTCTTGGTTCTGAAGACCATTGGAAATATGTGTTTTCTGATGGTCTTAGGTGACCCCTGTGAAAGGTTGTTCAACCCCCCAAAGGGGTCACAACCCACAGGTTGAGAACCACTGTCCTAGATGACCTTGAAGTCCCTTCCAATTCTGAATTTCAGTGATTCCATAAGAGACAGGTTTTGTCAGGGCTTTTCCAAGGACAAGGTGGAACTTCTGGTGCCATTGCTTTATACAAACAGGGTGACTGCTCATAGCAGAATACAGGGCAGCCTTGTGGTATCATTTCCTGGCACAGGGAAGACCCCCCTTCTGCATAAATATTGCCCCCAGCCCCATTCTCCTAAAGCCTGAAATTCTCCACCTTATCTCAGCAGCCTGAAATATACACCAATTTCTTATCCACTTTGCTTAACAAATTACTCTCTTGAAATGCAAATACCCTTGGGAGAGTTAGGCTATCAGTCATTCACACCTTAGAAGGAAAGCTTCTTATTAGCATAATTCATAATTCATGCTAACACCTGTTACATTTCCTAGTATCCCTTCTCCATCCCTTGCCCCCAACACTTTCTCTAGAGACAGGAAACCAGAAACAAGCTCAGCTGCTGTAGTTGGTACGGTTTAGGTGAACAGGGAACTTCCTCATTGCCTGCTTCTCCATACTGATGCATTCTGGGGCAAAGCACTGGAGCAGCAGAGGGTACAAGCCTGACTCGGCACAGACACCATCCATGTCACACAGTACAAGGACATGGGAATGAGGACTTGAGTAGTGAAGAGCTCTTTGATGTGTCAGCCATTTGATCTTGGTACATATCTCAGCTTCTCTGGCCTCAGTTTCTTTCTCTGGTACAATGTGTAGGGAGCTGGCCTTAGAGTCATGGAGATCTGTGTTCAAATCCTGCCTCAAACACTTCCTAGCTGTGTGACTGAGCAAGTGACTTAACCTCCATGCTTCAGTTTCTTCATCTATAAAACTTTTTAAAAAATTGGACTTATGGTTTTAAAGGTCCCTTCTGGCTCTATATCTGTGATCCCATTATCTCAAAGGTAGCTCCATTTCTGCTCAGGACTCTTATTATTCTAGAGCAGAGAGCTTGGAACTGGGTGTCTTTATTCTAAAGTAAAAATTACCATTGGTCTTTCCCTAATGTGCCAATCACCCAAGACTAACATCACACCTCCTAGTGTTTACACATTTCTACCTATCCTCTTACCTCACCCTCAAGCACTTCATTAACACGAATGTCATCTGCTGAGGCCAAGTAATAAAGTCTCCAGCACTGAATTATGACTATTCTCTATGTCTCCGGACTCCTTAATACCCTGGCAAAAGTGCCAGCACAATGAACAATTCCATTGTCAACTGATCTCAGAGAAGAGGAAAACAAAGTGAGCAACTCCTTCCTGGTGTGATGCATGGAAACCTCTGTGCTTCAAGCCCCCAGACTCACAAAACCCCAACTGAGTGGAAATCAGCCTTAAAGAAGAAATGGGAGTTCCCATAGGGTGGAGTTCTTACAGGAAAGAACAAGGACTGGTTTGCTGGCTTCTGTTTGTCTTTAAGTCTCCATTTCCCCAATATTGCCTTGTCTGAGAATATTTGCTTTAGGGATCTCAACTTCAGATGTGATGTCAGGAGACAGAACAAAGTCCTTTCTTGAAACAAAATGATCAGCTGTCACAATCATTTTTTTTCCTCTTAAAAGATATATGTCAGCTTATAGTAAATAATTTATTAGGTTCTATATTATACCAAAGGAATGTTGGGAAAGCTTTTAGAACCTGAATTTGACCGACCTTAAAAGTTTTATTATCAGATATAGGTACATTAATCAGGATTGAATACAACTCCATTTGTTAAACTGGAAATCCTATTCCTCACTGCCAGATTTAGGAACAGATAAAAGAAGTGAACGGAAGTAGGCCTCCCTGTAAATAAGACCTTCTTCCTCTGCCCCTTTAGCCCCTTGCCCCCATTGGTAGGTTTTTCCTGAAACGTCCATTTTAAGGAAGGGCCCAGGATGGACAGAATCTTTCATCCTCTGGACTTTGCCATCATGACTCAGCTGCCTTCTGATCCGTTAGCTTCTTTTTTTTCCTATTGGCTACTTCTTCCTAGAGCCTCCACTTTGAGGAAGGGTCTAGGACAGCAATCCTTTATCTTTTTGTTCATATTTGCATGCCTAGGGCTTATTTTAGTACCCAGTATATAGTAAGCACTTAATTAATGCCTGTAGACTTATTGATGTGCCTTGTGACTTGACCTTCCACGAACATGTTCCTTCAGTGCTTCATTATGATATAGAAGCAGCCCAAGGTTCTTAAGGGTTATGCTAATGGAACATCATCTCAGCCACACATTGAAGAATCTTGGAATTAGAAGAAACTTCAAAGACCATCTAATCCAACCTGTCCTTGAACAAGAATCTCTTCTATAAAATGGTTGACAGCTTTTTCTCAAATATTTCTAATAATGAGAAAGCTTCTATTCTAACCTCCATGCCCCACCCCCCTCCATCCAGTCAGCTCATTCTTTCTTTGAAAACTCTGGTTTCTAGTTATTTAATCTCTGGCTGTCTCAATTTTCTTATTTGTAAAATGGAGATAATAAGAGCACTGTTCCCAGGGTTGTTGTGAGAATCAAATGAGATAAATTTTAAAGTGCTTTGCAACCCTTAAAATGCTATATAAACGTTGATGATGATGATGATGATGATGATGATGATAATGATGAGTCACCTCTACACTTCCAACATGAGAGAGAAAGGGAGACCCAACCTTCAACAGCAACATCAACAAAAGAACCCAAACAAAACTAATTAAAATGAAATTAATCTGGTTTGCTGTTTTTGATGAAGCCATGTTCACTCTTTGTGACCATCTCTTCCTTTTGTAAATGTTTGCTAATCATCCTTTTAAATAACAATGACTTCAAGAATTATGCCAAAAATCAAAGTCAAGTTCACTTGCTTAAGGTTTTCAGATCCCATTCTCTTCCTTCTATTTGAAAATCAGGGTGTTTCCCCATCTCCATTCTAGTGTCTCCTCTCATATTCACCACAACCCTCCAAGGACTCCAGGTGCTGTAGATTAGTAAAATTACATTCACAAGATCATTGGACACTGGACAGGATGGTTCAGGACTCTAGATTGTTGTCCCAACACTTTCAGTATTCCAGTATCTAGTTCAGCTGACCTAAGTGACTTGAACTCACTAATGGCAGCTAGAAAAGTTAAGTGACTTACCAAATTAGCACAGATAGTGACAGCGACAGCATTAGAAATTAGTCCAGGACTCTTAAGTCCCAGTTCAGTGCCTGGTACTCTTTCTCCTTTCTCATTACAAGTATAAACCATTAACCATCTTTGTTTAGTCTCCTCCAGTCTTAGGATCACCTTCTTGGGCAGAGACAACAAGCAAAATAAGAATCGAATAGCTCTGCCTTCTCTCTGATGTCTGTTATCGTTGTCCTTCCTTCTTGCATCAGCAGTTTTATCTCTTCTTTTACCCTCTCCTTTACCCCCAAACAAATAGCCTCCCTCTTTTTGTTGTCCTAAGGTTCCCCCATTAGCCTTGGCTCATTCTGACATTCTTCTTAAAGAACTATGCCAAATTTTTGTTTTCATATTCCACGCTTCCTTTGCTATCCTTTTATGTATATGTGTTGTTAGAATTTGAGTTCTCAATGTTTTCCATTTGTAGCCATATTGTTCTCTTTAGATAACTCCATTTTCCTCTTCATTAAAATTGGTGTGTGTGTGTGTGTGTGTGTGTGTTCAGAATTTATGATTGAAACCTTCTTGATCTTTCTGAGCTTATTTTCCTACTAAAAATTAATTCATTAGATCCTGCCAGTTCTTTCTCTGACCCTTTGAAATTGTCTCTATCAAAATCTGTGGTACAAATCACACTGTGTCTGCCTTTCTCATCCTCCTCTACTTCAAATTCCACAACGGAATGGTCACTTCTTTCCAAGAAAGCAAGATGAACTTTCCTAGAGGTATTTATAATACTCTCTGCAATGATAAATTCTTCTTTCATGGTAAGAAACAGATACAACTTCAAAATTTCCCTTTTATTTTCTCTAGATTTTTAAAGGACTAAATGACCACTAGGAAAAGTCAAGACATAATTAGCCATTCTGCTTTGGGCATAAAATAGATTTTGAGCTCCAGTTTGGAACATTCAAGTTCTCATCCTTATTATGTCATACTGTACTAGACTTATCATCTGTTTCCTTGAAGTCTTTATCTATTTCTTCTGTCCATCCAGGATGCCTGTAATACACTCTGATGATAATATCCCTCCTATTTCTACCTAACTTTAACTTTCTTTCATATATTTCTCTATAACAATTCTTTCCTCTGGATTTAGAATTTTCTGACAAGAGTTCCTTCCTCTCCGCTTTAATATTTCCTACTCCTCTTAAATGAGGTACCATGTTCTAATTATGATTCCTACTCTACTGAATTTCAATGATGACTCTAAGGTCAAATTTTTGTTTTTATGTTAGGATCTCTAATTCATTTGGCTTGTTTCCTACACTTTGTCTATAGTTATACTTTTGTCTATAATCAATTGCGAGTTTTCTAATAGATTTTTTGTGATTCAGGATGTATGAGGCAATGAAACAAGCATTTATTAAAGACTAATTATGTGCCAGTCACTGTGCGAAGGTCTAGAGATACAGAAACAATCAAAAGACAGTCCATGCCCTCAGGGAGCTTACATTCTAATGAGAGAAGACAACACATACAAGTGAATTCAAAAGTGAAAGATCTGGGGAATGAGTGAAGGTACCATTATTGGGACATGGTGTTGAAGTCCAGTGGGTCAGAAGCATGGTGAGAGTGGGAAAATTAAGGGTAGCAGGCCTACCCCCCTCTCAAAAATGGAGGTTCTAAGAGAAATTCACCAAGAAGAGAAGGAAACTGCTATAACAGAGTTGAGTGAGGAGCCTGAGGCATGATGTTGAAGTGTGAAAAATTTGGAGTAACCTTCACTTCCATCCAGGCAAAAGACTGTTTATCTTATAGGGTATCTTTAAGAGGCTCATCACTCTTTTACCGGTTGATGAATTTTATGACCAAACCAATTCATGAAAATTTCAACTAACAGTAGGAAGGATTATATTGGTGGAAAGAATATCCATATAAATGAGACCACAGATCTTTTGAAGTGTCATAGTATAATGATGATATGGCTTGAACTCCCAGGTCCATCAGGGGAAAACAATACCAAATAAGGCAAATATTCCAAGCACAGGGTAAAAAAAGGAGAGTAGGAGAAAGAAGGGAGTCTTCCTTCCTCTCCCCACCACTGGCTCAGTTTGTGGTTGGAGAGCTGGCCTCAGAGTTCAGAAGATCCATACATACAAGCTGTTTGACCTTGGGCAAGTCTTGCTACCCTCTTGGTGCCCCAGGGCGTTGTCTAGCTGGAGCTCCCTATATAAATGAGACCACAGGACTGAACCTCCCCTCCCCAGACTACTGTGGTAGCAGCAGGCAAAATAGACCATGCACATTGAAACAATAGAGACCCAGTTGCAGCATTGTGACAACACTGAACAGTACATTATTTTATATTATGTGATGAATAATGGCTATTAATGGAAAGGGTTTTTAGGATTTATTATTAATAGACATTCATCACTAGTGGGTACATATGAATGATTAATAATTAACATATTAAGGCACTATCCTAAACAGTGCTGACTTCTGTTTACAATGGAATCACATTATGTGTTTCTCTTAAAAAAATAAATGTTTTATTGATTTTTTTACATTGCTGTCACTTCCCAATGGTTGCTTTCCCTCTTCCCACAATAGAATCCTCTCTTGTAACAAAGAAACATAGCTAAACAAAATAAATCAATACATTGGTCATGTCTGACAAGACACACTTTCCACTCCAGTTTACAACATGGTTCCCAAACTTTTTGTTCTCAGAACTACATTATATGCTCTTAAAAATTATTAAGAACCCCACAAAACTTCAGTTTATGTGGGTTTTATCTATTGATATTTACCATATTAGAAATGAAAATGTCTTAATGGCATCAAAAAAACTGCTTTACCCTGAGAACCCTCAGTAACTATCTCAGGTACATATAGAATTCCCTAAAATACAGTTTAAACCACTGGTTTACCATTTCTCTTGCAGAAGAGAGGAGCTTCTTGACTCTCCTCTGAGATCAAGGTTGGTCCCTACATTTATCAGAGTTCAGATGTCCTTCCATGGTGTTTTCCTCCACATTATTCTAATTGTCCTCTTTGTTTGGCTTACTTTGCTCTGGACAGATTAATAAAAGTTTTCTTAATTTCTCTGAATCTTTCATGTTTGTTATTTCTTCTGGTTGAGTAATCTTCCATTACGGTTATAGCGAAGACTTATGGTCTTGGAGCATTCCAGGGTCTGTCAACATGGAGGCACCCAGCTTCTGTGTTTCCCTACCGTATAGGTAGGAGTAGCTGCCTTTGATTGCCTGTGGAGCTAGAATAGACTGAGACGTTAAAAATGTAAAAAACAACTTCCAGATTGAGATGGCCTCTTTCTTTCCCCTATGCATGCTCTCCAACTGCAACCAGAGGGTGAAGATCACGGTTCACCCAAATCGTGGGCACCATGAATTGAAACAATGGTGGGGGGACGAAAGGAGAACTTCCTTCTCCTTTTTTATCCTGTGCTTGGAATATTTGTCTTCTTTAGTATTGTTTGTCCTCAGTTTCAGGTGTAGCCAGTGATCCTTGATGGACCTGGGAGTTCAAACCATGACAGCCTTGGAACCTGGATTCCAAGTGGGATGTTGCAGTCAGCCAGCCAGTCTGACAGAAAAGCCCAGAGAAGCCATAGTGCTGGGACTTAAGACCAAGGAAGATTTGCAATTTGGAATTTGAGACTATGTCCTATAGGAGGTGAGCTAAGCTATGAGCCTAATGCCCACCCCAGACAGTAAATAAATATTTATTAAGTACCTTCTATGTGCTAAGTACTATGTTAAGTTCTGGGGATACAAATTCAAAGAAAGAAAGTCTCTGTCTCCAAGGAGCTTACAGTCTAATGGAAGAAAGCAATACAGAAAAAAGCAGCTATAAAGTTGGGGGAGGTGGCAGAGGTACCCAACATGGATGCATAATGAAAAATTCAGAGAAGTCTCAGAATATGGCAGCCATGTGAGAGATGAGGTGTTCTGACCTGAACACTCTCCTTAAATGGAAGTTTGAAGTTCATGGTCCTATTCTGTAATCAGAGAGGCAAAGGATAGTGATGAAGTAGAGGACCAAGGCTGACAGGATCTTACAGGATTGTGAGGTTTCCCCAATAACCAGCTTCCTGGGCCCTGGTGAAAAAGTTCGAGAAGTCCCAAAGTAATGCAGCCAGGTAAGAAACTGAGAAGATGCAGGGGTGGAGAATTAAGGCTGACAAATTATGAGCCTAGGCTGTTTGTATATTTGTTAGCACACTTTTGAAGTACTATGTCTTTGTAAAAGCTATCTGTTAATGGCTAAATAGAAATGGGATGTAGGATACTTCTCCCTACACTTAAGGACACAGTATTGGTGGTGGTTGGAGCCATTGGTATCGAGCCTAGACACTACCACCCCTAGTCCTACCAGAGAATCCTGGGGAAGACATGAGATGTAACCTATCTGACCTGAAGCAAATGGGAGCCAGGGTGGTAAGTGTGGCCTATTCACATACCACAATTTCTTCAACTATTCCCCAATCACTTGGTGTCAAGCCCACTTTGTTTCTAATTCTTTGCTACCACAAAAAGTATTGCTATAAATATTTTTGGGTAGATGACCTCCTTGGGGTCAGTAGTAGTATCACTAAGTAAAAGGAGTGAATCAAATTACTCTTATGTAAATAGAGGCTTCTGAGTTTACTAATAAGCCATGTACTCCTAATAGGCAAAGATTTCCCAACACTTAAATCCGCCCTCTTCATTTAGTAAATGAAGCTTTTAAAAAACATAAATGTTAAGAAAGAAATCCAACTTTAACTCACATTTTTGTTAGTTCACAATGTGTCTTCTACATTAATGAGATTTTATAAAATGAGGAATTTTTTTTAAATTTGAAATCTCAGTTTTTTGGGGTGATGAAGGAGGGAAAAATCCTCTAGAATGGCGTCTGTTTCTCCTCTGATCTATTCTTAACTGTATCCACTGATTTAAATGCTTAACAGTTAACTGGTAAACACACTTAGCTGATGCAATCTCCATGTGGAAGAGGCTGCAGGGCCTGCTTATGGAAAGATAGGATGATTCCTGATTTGGAGCATGTACAGTCATTTTGCAACTGGTTCTGGTCCACTAACTATATGGTGAAGAGGATCTTTTTTGATAGGCTATGGAGCTAGAATGGGGTACATCTAAAGCGAATTTCTTGGTCTGCCTCTTTCCTGTCTGGCTGTAGTCAAGTGTGGAAGCAGAGAATGCTATCAATCTGTGAGTTGGGAGAGAGGCATGAGGCCTTTATTCCTTCCCACCAATGCTTCCACAACGTGTCTGGTCTTGCTGTTGCGTTTGTTTCTGTTGTATGATCTATTCTTCTTGCTTTTAGGTAGAGTAATAGAAACAGCCACAACCTTGTGAACCTCAAAAGATGAGAATCATGAACCATGAGAGGTCTGGGAATCAGAGTCCATGCCAGGTTTTGTAGCCAGTCTCTTTAGCTTTGAGGACCCAAGGAACCATCTTAAGGACCAAACTCATCAACCCATAAGGACCATCAGTAGCTGAGTTGAAGACTTATCAAGATTCTCTGCTACATTTGGAAGTGAACTTGGTAAAACCAATGTTATGTAGAAATTTCTTAAAGTTCAAACACACTCTCTGGGGATTGAGGTGGAATAGGTAATAATGTGTCACCACAGGTTGTGTTTGTCCTTCATTTTCAAAGAGGACCATGATATCAAGGAAATGATGACATGACATGCTGTTGACTTTGATTTGAGTGAGGGAGGGCTGTGCAAGGTCACCAGTTTCATTTTATCCTCCAGAGCCACCTGAATCCAGTGTTCAGATATTCAAAAGGATGACTGGAGATGGCCCAGGATGCAATAGGAGACCCCGGCTCTTTTAGGCTAAGGCCTTTTCATGTACTCACTTACAGTGAGGTAACACCCATTCAGTGAACAGGCCTCTTTAAGAAGTGAGTCAAGGAATGGTCCCTCTAATTCAGTTGTTCTCAACCTTACTAATGCAGCAACCTTTTAATACTCATATGTGGGCATATCTGCAAGTGGGTGGACCTGCCTGGAGACCGATAGAAGAGAGGTGTCTCAGTTCCTAAGACCATCAGAAATATGTGTTTTCCGATGGTCTTGGGCCACCCCTGTAAAACGGTTGTTGGACCCCCAAAGGGGTTGCGACACACAGGTTGAGAACCACTGCTCTAATTAGAACAAAAGAAAAAAAAAACAACGAAGCTGGGATAGGATGACTCACAGAGTTGTAGTTCCAAAGAGAAACAGTTATCATTGACATTTGATCTAAGCCAGGAGGGCCCAAAATACAGCCATTAAGTGGAACTTTGGCAGGGACCTATTGTGGTTCAATCTATGGACTTCAGAGTGAACTGGGTTTAAGGTTTTATGAAAGAAAGAGAGAAAGAGAGAGAGAGAAAGAAAGAGAGAAAGGAAGGAAGGAAGGAAGGAAGAAAGAAAGAAAGAAAGAAAGAAAGAAAGAAAGAAAGAAAGAAAGAAAGAAAGGAAGAAAGAAAGAAAGAAATTTAGTCAGTGGGTTTCTAATTGTTTTTCTTTGGAACAGCAGCTCTGAGGGTCTTCCCTTCCAAGCTTGATTGTTTTGGATTTTTTTTTTCATTTTTTCTCCTTAGTGGTACAGTCCCTTGACTCACTTCTTAAGGAGGCCTATTCATTGAATGGGTGTTACCTCACTCTAAGTGAGTACATGAAAAGGCCTTATCCTAAATGGGCCAGGGTATCCCATTGCATCCTGGGTCATCTCCAGTCATCCTGTTGAATATCTGGCCACTGGATTCAGATGGCTCTGGAGGAGAAAGTGAAACTGGTGACCTTGCACAGCCCTCCCTCCCTCAAATCAAAGTCAACTGTAAGTCTGGTCTTCATTTCCCTGATGCCACAGTCCTCTTCATACAGGAACATACGAACACTACCTGTGAGTAGACTGAGCTGCCTGTCTGTGGACCCAGCTAGTTGGGTAGCTCAGTTCATCCTCTCTCTCTCTCTTTCTCTCCTTCTCCTTTTCTTCTACAAAGGAAGATAAATTTTGATGATCAGAAGCTACCCACTTAACTTTGGGTTTAATGTGCCCCCAGAAACTGGGGGAAAGTGTTTGTACTTCTACTCTTGCTATATACAGTGGTAGTAAATATCCCTTTGCAAATACTAATTGATGTTAATGGGTTAAATGGACCTAGGTCACTGGTCCTTAACAGGGGGAGTGGTGAACAAACTGAACTGGGGGACTTGAGCTGAAAGTATTAAGAAGAATCACCAGCCCCTCTAGAGGGACTTGAGAACCCTGAGTGGGAGATGTAACCAACCCAGCTCTGGAAACCCAATCTGCTTGCATTTACATAGGCTGGAAGAACATGACCAGAGTCTTGTTACAAATGTGATTGTCCATATACTTCCTGCTTGGGAAACTCTGGCCTTTAAAAATCACAAAACTAAAAATATGGGGAGAAGGAATGATTTTCTCCTAAATGGCAAAGGGAAAAATATCATTATAAGAAAATAACTCTCTTGAGTAGTTATGATGGAATCAGAAGCTCTGGAAAGTGGGAAAAAAAGTAAATAAAAAAGCCTCAAAGACTCACTTGATCCATTTCAATTTGTGTTGTGAACATGCACTGGTTCCCTGGGTAGTAATAAGGAGGAAAAAAATATCCAGAGAGGTGGCCTGGCGATGGGCATGGGGTAGGTTGGAAGAATAAGACTTGGGGGAGGGTGGTGTCTCCTACATAAGATAATCTTATTTAATACTCCTCTCTTCCCTATGCTCTATCAAGGCAGAGAAATGGCTATCCTAAGAACATGTCTTCGTTTCCCTGCCTGATCAGGAAAATCTGAGTTTAAATCTGGTCTCAGACACTTGCTAGCTGTGTGACCCTGGGTGATTCATTTAACCTCTGTTTGCCTCCATTTTCTCAATTGTCAAATTTAAGATCATTACAGCATCTACCTCATAGGGAGGATCAGGGAAGATAGTATATGTAAAGCGCTTTGCAAGCCCTAAAGGGTTATATACATATGTTTATTATTGTTGTTATTTTAATAATAAAAAGAATGAGAGGTAGTTGTGGTGCAATAGAATACACTGGGGCATTAGAGTTGGAATTTCAGGGTTTAAGTGCTCAATTCACTAATTCCTGAGCAAGGAATTTTATCTACAATTCTCAGTCACCTCAAACTCAAATGGAAAGAATATTTGCACTATAATCATAGGATGATTGTAAGACTCATAGGAACATTAGCTTAGAGCTGGAAGGTACTTTAGGGGCAGAATTGCTGGTGAATATTTAACAACTGGGTCTCTGAAAAAATACTCATGACACTTTTAAGTTTAATCTGTATTGTTAACATTTTCTCCATCACTTTTTAAAGACTAGACAATCAACAAAATGAAAAAATCAGTCTACTTTATAGCATTTGCTGATTTCTGAGGTGTAAATGCTCACAGTAACAATTTAACAATTGGATCTCCCAAGTGATGAGATGGCTCCAGTGCACCCTTGCATCGAGATTCTTCTTCAACCCCTTTACTTTACAGAGGAGGAAATCTGAGGCACAGAAATGTTATGCTGTTTGTCCAGGATTTTTTAAGTAGTAAGTGGAAGAGACAGGATTTGAACTGGTTTCTCTGACCCCACATCCAAGACTTTCTGCTTTACCTTGAACTAAACAAGATGCTTTATGTAAACTGTTATCTCCTCCTAGCTTAGTTTGTGATTTGGCAAATAATATGACACATCACAGATTGCACTGAACTCCAAATTCAGGTATCAGTGCTTCATGTCAAAGTCACATTAGATGTCATATAACCTGTATATAAGGGCATGTTGGTTTAATAACCAACTTTCTGGGGGGAAAATGTGTGCAGGATACACTTTCAAGTTTAACTTGAATTCTTAACATTTTCTCCATAATTTTCTTAAGTTTAACCAATCAATAGAATAATAAATCAAGCCTTGATTTGTAGCATTTGCAGGTTTCTGAAGTTCAGATGCTCACATTGAATATTTAACATTCATCTCTTTCCAGCCAGGTTGAGCTAGATCTAGTACATATCTACCTGTATCCAAGAATCATCAGCCACGCTTATTTGTATCAAAACCATGTGAAGATGCATGTAGAAGGGTCACTCCTCCGCTAGTCAGGAAATTGACTTATGGACTTCTTCACTTGATATTTGCAAACCATCCTGTTCAAACCAACCTTACATTAAGCAGTAGAAAGAATCTGAGGGACCATCTACGGGAATCTTAGGGACCATTTTACAGCTGAAAAAACTGAGCCTCCCACCCCAAATTAAGTAACTTGCCCAAAGTCACACAAATAGATCAAAGCCAGTAGGATTCAGTAAATTGGAGGTCCTCTCCCTCCAGATTCAGAATTCTTTCTATGCTACCATGCTGCCTTCTTGGAGATATATTGGGAGATCAGGAGGACCCAGAAGCCCTAAAGGCTTCATTTGGCATAAAATCTCAGAACTTTTTTAAAGCTGGAAGAGACCTTAGAGATCTGATACCCCCAGGGATTAGCCAGGCAACAACTCAGCAGATCTCCTCAGCAGGGGAAGGGGGTGGGGCAAGAAGTTAGGGAAATTGGCTTGCTTATCAGCTACAGTGATTGAAAAGACTCAGATTGCTTTACTTGCCACAAAAAGATTCTTGGGGTCTTTTTAGACAAGGTAGAGAGAGAGATAATAGGTCAGATCTCCCAAGCAGCAAGTGGAGTTCTTAGAATAATAATCCATCAGGTAACTACAATGCTTTATATACACACACACGTATATGCCACTTAATCATCTATTATTTCATATGGAAAATCTTGCTGGACATCAGAAGGACTTAGATGACCCTGCTACTAAGCTACTGTGTGATCATAGGAAAGTCCTTTTAGCTTTCTAGGTTTCAATTTATTCTTTTATAAAATGAGATGATTGATCTAGATGACATCTAATCCCCCCCCTTATAATTTGGGCATTCTAGGGTTGTATGATCTTCATCACAATTTGGTGATGGACTTGAAGAAGATATGGCTATACTCCATTTTTTTTCTGCTTCATTGGAATTGTGATCTCATCATATGGTCCATGGTGCCTTTCTTTTACTGTGCAATAGTTCCAGTTCATCAGACCCATTCATGCCTTCTCATTTTATGTGACTTAACTCATTTCCTCCCATAGGTCCTTTGCATGGGACTCATTCAACATTCTGAAAGATTTCTCTAGGTCTCTTGACATTATGTTGGAACCAATGATTGGGTATCAATGACGGTCTATCAGTCATGCCTCCTTCTTCCCATATTATTGGCCCACCTCCTCTTCTGGTCAAGCATTTATTTCCTTGATTAATTTGTAGCGCTTTTCTTGGGAAGTGCTTCCTTGTAAAATGATATAGTCTCTTCTTTCAACCTCCATTGACCTTTGGGTGACCCATATTTCCAGATTCCCAGTCATATAGCATCCTTGGTGTTAACAAGATTGGCCTTTGTCTCAGGGAAAAACTTGGGGATTGTTAGAAATATTGAGCAATTTCCCACATATAATCCTCTCCTTTTGAGAGGAAATGGAAAAATTGCTGGTTTTGCAGCCACGTGATTTAGTTTCAAATTCTGCCTTAATCCCTTCCTACTTCTATGTCCTTGGGCAAGTCACTTTAACTTCCATGGGTCTAAATTTCCTTGTCTATGAAATGAAAGAGTTAGACTAGCTGTTCATTTGTTGACTGATTGACTGTTGGCTCTCAGTCTATGATTCTAGGCCCAGATGGAGGACACTGAGATACAGACAAGATAAGAGAATTGAAGTCTGAAGTTACATGGCAGATCACTGGCAAGGACATGGCTACACTAGACCCTGCTCTTTCCTTAAACTCTAAGACCACCCACAGTCCCAGAAGGAAGATGATTTGTTTGCTAGTTTACAAAGTAGCTTGTTTGTAAAAATAATCTTGAGGGCTCTTTGGATTGAGGGCTTCACTCTAAATGTCAGTGATACAGCCCACGACATAGTAAGGAAAGATGGCAATTTCCCTGCACTTGCCATATCATTTGTATTTTCTTGGCGGTCTGACTTGAACAAATGCTTCTTGACAGCCGTTTAGGGGAAGTCCACCAAGGCGACTGTCAAGGAAACCCTGGGCTCCCCAGACTAGCAACACCAGCTACACTTTAAACAGTCTAGAGATCCCAACCTAAGTCAGAGAGAGCTCCATGTTTGTCTTGACCCTTCTCTCCCCCAGACTGAAGGTGCACCAGAAAGTGTGAAGATGGCAAGACACAAAGGTCTCTTCCTTTGCTAAGAGGAAGGAGAGAAAGGAAAATTGAGTTTGATCTCAGTCTGATGGGACAGTTTACCTGCTTGGCAAAGAGACCTCCTTCCCTGCCCAGAATAGCAGAAAAGACAGCGCTGACCTACAGCATTATCAAAACTTTGGCAAAAATGTGTTTCTAGTCTCCCCAGTTTATTTGGTTTGTGTTCTGTCCCCCCCTGTACCATTCTTGATTTTCTATCAAGTGCCAACATACTCTCTTTTCCTTTTCCCCTATCAAAACCTGGGATTTGATCCTACATGCACCATGAGGTAACCCCGTGGTGACTGAGAACAGTTTGGAGTGCAGTGACTCCATGAAGAGGGGACATTCTTATACAGATCAAAGCTTCAAGAAAAATGAACAAACTCCTTCATACCCCCCTCCATATTCTCATATATCACTTCCTTTTATTTTTTTAACCCCCTTAATTTCCCCACCCTCCCTCTTTCATAATTCTTCTCCATCCTCCTCCTTAATCCCAAAATCCTAAAATCATAGAAAAAGTTGACATTAACCTTTCAGATGACTTAGCACAAGCACCTCATTTTACAGATGAAGTCATTTTGGACCTTTGGGGCTGATAAAGGAGAAATTACATGAACAAAGTCACATAGTTTTTGAGCCAGAACTTAAATTGCAGACTCGTTCCTGTTACTCATGCTTCACCTTTTCCCTGCATCCCTTCCCTCCTCTTCACCTTCCTCCACCCTGTCTATGGTCCTCCATCCTCTTCATAACCACGGAGCTTCCTTTCTCTCCCTCCATTCTTTTCATCCTCTCTACCTTTCACCATTCTCTACCAAACTTTTGATCCTAGAAGCTTAAAATATTTTTTAAAATTAATTATTTTCTTGTTCACATCACTCATTTCCATGAGATTTTGAGTTACAAATTTTCTCCCCATCTTTCCCCTATCCACCACCCCAAAACAGCAATCCCACTATATAGCCCCTCCCCCAATCTGCTCTCTCTTATGTCCTCCTCCATTGCCCCTCTGACTTTCCGGTAGAGCAGGATCGGTCTCCCTAACCCAGTGCTTGTCAATATTAATCCCCAGTTGCATGTAGTTAATAACAATAATTATATATGCACATATATATTTAACATTTGATTATAGAACTTTAAATTCTAGATTCTTTCCCTTCCTCCCTTGTCACCTACCCCCACAGGAAGGACAAACAATTCAATACAGGCTGTACATGTGTAATTACGAAGAACATCTCCACAGTGGACATATTGTGAGAGACTGATTATATGTCCCTCCTTCCTATCCCACCTTGTTCTATTCTCTTCCTTTTACAGAAGTGTGTACTTCCAGCAACCCTCCCCCCTACCCTGCTCTCCCCTCCATCATACCACCTCTCATCCCCATCTCCCCTACTGTCCTGTGTGGCAAGATACCCAGTTTAGAATTTATGTCATTCTTTCCCTAAGCCAAATTCAATGACAGTAAGATTGACCCTTTCCCTTTTGCCTTCCTATTCTTGCCTTCCATTGTGACAATTATCCCTAGTCTCTTTTATATGAGATGATTAACCCCATTCTGTCTCTCCCTGACTTCTCTCATTCTAATCCTCTCCCACCTCAGAATTTCACCTTTTAAAGCATAGTCCCTTTCTATTCAATTGATCCTGTGCCCTTTATGTATACACATATACACATACTCAGATATGTGTTCATACACATATATAAACGCTCCTACATAGACATATGTGTATGTATATGTATATATACATTTGTATCCCCTTCACCTATCCTCATACTAAGAAATGTTTCATAGGTTACAATTATCATTTTTCCATGTTGGCATGTAAATAGTTCAACTTTCATAAATTCATTATGATTTCTTTTCCGTGTTTACCTTCTCATGCTTCTTGTATTTGAGTGTCAAATTTTCTTTTCACTTCTGTTTTTTTTTCAACAATAATGTTTGAAAGTCCTCCACTTCACTGAATGACCATATTTTCCCCTGGAACATTATACTCAATTTTGCTGGGTAGGTGATTCTTGGTTTTAATTCCAGCTCCCTTGATCTCCAGAATATCATATTCTAGGGCCTTTGATCCCTTAATGTAGAAGCTGCTAGATCCTGGGTTATCCCAATTATTTTTCGACAGTATTCAAATTGCTTCCTCTTGGCAGCCTGTAACATTTTCTCCTTGTTCTGGGGACTCTAGAACCTGGCTAAAACGTTCCTAGGAGTTTTCCTTTGGGGATCTTTTTCAAGAGGTGATTGTTGAATTCTTTCA
>CM053595.1:123378288-123391517 GCA_028646575.1 Pseudocheirus occidentalis
TCTGCACTTAAAGTCCTAGAATCCTGGACCTTTCACGTCCAGGAGCTATCTTAAAGATCATTTGTTACAACCCTCTTGAGAAAACAGAAACCAAAGAAGTGCAATACTTGCCTTGGGTACATACAAAGTTGACAGAACTAAGATCAGACCCCAAACCTCTTACACACTCAGTTCAGTTCCCTTCCCACTATATTAGGCTGCCTCCCTGCTCTGAATTCCCATCACTTCATTTTTGTACTTTCCTGATTTAACACTTAGTTCCATGCTTTCATTACATTATTCACAATTTTCAAGTTCAGTTGTAGTCTTCTCTTCTCCCCTTGTTTGGAAGCTTCCTGAGAGCAACAACCTTCACTCAAAGTCTGTGTGCTTCTCTCTGAACTACAAACAGTGCTAAAATTTCAGTATGTATTTTTTAAATTAAAGAATTGTTGATTTACTATTAATTCTCATATACTGTTTTGCTGTTTGCTTCTTTTTTTGTTTTTGTTCTTCTGCTCTTTATTTCTTCTTTACACAGCAAGGGTTTTAATTTCTCTAACCATCCTCAATACATATAACTTTCTGGTTCCATCCCTTTCTTTATGTTTTTTTTCCCAAGCAAAAGTTAAGGAAGAACTTCCTAATAATTACAACCATCCAAAAAAAGGGTTGTGCAGCCTCATAAGATAAGGAGATCCCCATCATTTCAAAACTTTCACTGAACACTAGATGAGCACTTGTTGGGATGGGGAGAGGCAGAGAGGATTATGTTATGTCATGTCATGTCATAAAGATTATATTACATTATATAGAGCATTTCTGCTCAGGTATGGGTTAAAACTTTAAGGATTTTATGATTCTAAGTGGTGAATATTAGAACTGACATGGTATATACCAACCTCTACCCTACCTCCCTACCAGGGAGCTTTAATTTGGCAGTTATCAGTCCCAGATCTTATTTAATAATTTACTGTGTGACCATTACAAGTCACAAGTTCGATTTATACCTGAACAGGAATTCCCCTTACAAGAACCCCAAGAAGTCTGCTTGAAGATCTCTAGTGATGGGGAACCCACTGTTGACCTCCTGGGGAATCACATTCCACTTTAGAATAGTTTCAATTTTAGGTGGTTTTCCTTGCCTCACCTCTTTGAACCTGGGGTTTCTTATCCTTTATATGTAAAATGGAATAGAGAAGGGCATAGGGTCTGGATTTGTGATTTGACCAGTGTAGGGAATTTCTGATGATGAAACTTCTTCCACCAATGTACGTCAGAATCTTCTTTGCAATTTATAATCCAAGAATTGCATAGAACAATTTGAAGCTAAATGACAATCCCAAGGTCAGAGAACCAATCTGTTTCAGAGGCAAGACTTGAACTCATGTCTGCTGGTTTCAAGGCTAGCTCTCTATATGGATAATAATAATTGAACAACTTACCTTCATGGGTTATTGTAAGAAAAGTATTTTGTATTTAAGATGCTTAAAGAAATGTGTGCCATTCTCTTCTTCTTCTTCTTCTTCTTCTTCTTCTTCTTCTTCTTCTTCTTCTTCTTCTTCTTCTTCTTCTTCTTCTTTTAGTAGAGGGGCTTCTCTAGAGCTTTTTCCTGATCTAGACACAGTCAGCTTGATTCTCTCAGAGTAGAATTCCGGAATACTTTTGTGACCCAACAAGAAATCGAAGATTAGCCTTTTCCCTGAGTATGTCGAGAAATGTGGTTGCTCCTCTAAGTGCAGAATCAGGAGAAATGGACCCGTGAGTTGCAAGCCAGCTGGCATCCATCTTGTGTAGACAGTTTAACATATTTAGATTGCTTGCTCCTTCAATAGCCCCTAGTACTGGCCAGGGCCTATAGCTCAGCACAGTTAGCCAGACTTTGGCCAGCTTGAGCAGAGAGGAGCTTAGCAGCTATATTCCAAGCATTGTCTGTAATAAACCATCCGAGTTCATCTGGAAGAAAGATTTATGGAGTTCCCGATTTACTGTAACAGTAGCCTGGGTCTTTGACCTTGGTCAGGTAGGAAGAGGATTTTGCACCTGTCCTTATCTCTTTCTGTGCATTTCAATGAAGTATAAGAAGGAATCTTTAAAAGGAGATAGGGGGAGGATTCAAGACAAGAAATAAAACAAAAAGCAAGAAAAGCCCAAATTACTTTATGAAATTGGCATGAGTGTGGAAGGTCATAGCAGTCTCTGAGCTTGCAGGGAAGCCCTCTCTGAGAGTGTGGTAACCTTTTTTTCCTAACCCTTTTCAAATGCTTCAGATGTACATCTCCCAAGCACCTCCCCTCCAAAGGGGCCAGCTTGCGCTGCTTGGTGTCTTTGGGAGCTTGCTGGGTGACTGGGGGGAGATTGTTCAGCTCTGAGCTACAAGACTTGTTCATACTAGATCGTCCTCTTCAGTGCCACAGAATAAAAAATATCTCTGTCCCTCCCCACATCAACAGAGGTAGTTTTAAGTCACATTTGTACTCTACAGATCAGTCATTTATACCCGTCAATTCCTGACTCTTTTGCTAAGTAGAGCTCAGCTTGATGGTCTTAACAAGGTCAAGGGTGCAATTTCAATATAGTCCAGTTAGTTTTTTGAAGAGAAATACTATGTTTCATGTCAACTAATTCACCCCTAGTGATTCTCTAACTCAGGTTACAGGCTAACCCCCTGTACCTTTGACTACAGGCTGAGGACTAACCAGGGTCACAGACTACTTTTAACCCAAATCAGGTGTTAATCAAATGTGTATTATTAGGATGACTGAGTAATAGATAGTTTAGGGCAGGATGGTCCATCCCCCACTTCCACCAACTCACAGGCAATGTGGCATAATGGATGGAGGGCTGGACTTGAAGTCAGTAGATACTGGTCCATAATCCTACTTTAGACAAATATGAACTATATGAGTATGGGAAAATCAATCAATCGATCAATCAATAAGCATTTATGAAATACCTGCTATGTGCCAGGCACTGTTCTAAATTCTGGGGATACAAAAAGAGACAAAATGACAGATCCTGCCCTTCAGAAGCTTACAGTATAATAGGGGAGAGAACATGCAAACAAATATATACAAAGCAAACTCTATGCAGGCTAAATAGGAAAGGGAGGCACTAGAACTAGAGGGAGTCAAGGAAAGCTGCCAGTGAAAGAAAGGATTTTAGTCAAGACGTAAAGTAAGCTAGAGAGCTCAGTAGGTGAAGTGCAGGAAGGAGAGTGTTCAAGGCATGAGGGAGATGAAGCCAGAGAAGATGCTTAGAGCTGTGAGATGGAGTGCCTTGTTCTTGGAAAAGCTGGGAGGCCAATGCCACCGGATCAAAGAATACATGTCAGGGAACAAGGTGTGAGAAGAATGGTAAGGTGGGAGGCACCCAAATTATGAAGGACTTTAAGTGCCTCAGAGAGCCTTTTGCATTTGCTCCTGGAGGCTATAGGGAGTCACTGGATTTTATTGTTTGTGGGGGGGGGCAATGACACAGTTAGATCTGTGCATTAGGAATAATACTTTAGTGATGAATGGAGGATGGATTGGAGCAGGAAAGAATAGAAGCAGGAATACTTAGCACCAGGCTATCCACTCACTAGGACATCCAAAGCTGGCCAGCTTGTGGCAAAACAATACACACATATCCTGCTCCACTTCTGTTTTTTGCCTTTTACTCAGGAAGCAAAAATCAAATCAATATTTTATCATTCCTACTGGAAAGGCTATGCAAAATATTGTCCTTTGGTTCAAAACAAGTAACTGGGTAGACCAAGGCTTCCTTCCCTGGTCATCACTCCCTGAAACATGAAGTAGTCCTCTCATAGGAAGCAAGCTAATTCAGGGTAAGGATTATTTCACTTTTGTGTTTGTATTCCCAGGACCTAACAAAGCGCCTTAAACACAGAAGGTATTTAATAAGTGCTTATTGATTGATATTGATTGACAATTTGTCTGAGCCTTATTTTTCTCAACTGTAAAATGGGAATTATAATACTTGTAACATCCATCTAACAGGACAGTTATGAAATAAGTACTTTACAGATCAAATAAATGTGAGTTGTTTTAAGTGCAGGTATTAGTACACAGAAAGAATTTGAGAGACATTTGAAAGACCACTGGACTTGGAATCAGAAAGAAGCTGTTGGATGACCACTTACTGGGCTTGTCATAGAGGTCACTCTTACTTAGGTACATGGATGTTTCTTTCAAATTTAAGATTCTGTAATTCTGTATTAGACTGTTTGCTAGCTACATGACCTTGAACAAGACCTTTTACTTCTCCGAGGCTCAGGACCTTCATCTGCAAAATGCCATCTATTGGAAGGTTTTTCAGGGAAATCCTTTGGAAACTATTGAGCCTCTAGAAATGGGAGCTGTTACTATTAGTGTTGTCTTGGAATGGTAGTCTATGAAAATGATGAGGTTGGAGATTTTTCATTTTTTGTTTTTTGTTTTAAGACTTCGTATTCCTATTTTTCTAAGGTTGAAAGTGTGGCGGGTGCTAATGGATCCAATCCCACAGCTGAGTAGTAAGGAAGATTTGACCGGCTCTGTTTCTGGCCTATGCTGATTTCCCCTTTTCAGGAATCTGGTGGCCCCCAACGTGGGAAAGTTCAGCATATTGATGTCAGACTTAGTTTAGACACAGATCAGTTTTAACCCTAATGCAACTCAGAATTCCTGAGCTCAAGTGATCCACCAGCCTCAGCTTCCTTAGTAGCAAGAATTATAAGCTTATGCCACCCCAAGCAGTGGCACCATGATGAGGTATGAGGTTGTTAAGGCACTTGCCCTCCAACATGGTTTCTGCCTGAGCACATTTATGGACACATGCAGTTCCTCATTTCACAGCCTTCCAAACGCTCCCTCTCTCTTGTTTTTATTTTGTATTTTTTGTTGGTAGTTTTCTTCTCCTTTTCTGAAGCATTAGAGCAAACTACTTTCCTATTGACTGTTGGGCTCCCCGTGAACTGATCATTGATTGGATGAAAGGTGAAACCTGAAACATTCCCAGTTGCCAGTAAACAGGATTTTTAATTGTTTAAGCAACTAATCACTGGTATCATTAGCTTCACAGGAAACAGGAGGGGAGAGAGGAGGCAAAGAGTACACTTTGATGCTGTAATAACAAGGTCAGACACAGCTTTTGAGAGGATAGCAGGGCCTGTAACATGTAACAGAGTGTGATGCAAGTACATTGCAGGCTTCAGACTCTCTCCTGGGCCCTCCTGAATCCATTAAGGGGGAGGGGGAAGTCAATAAAGTGTAATAAATATCAGCATTGCTTGTCTTCTCAGGGGAGGGGAAGGAGAAGAACACACCTGATCAGCCCATGTCGATGTTTTTATGGGTTTCTTTTCTTTAAAGGGAGTCAATGTTTCCAAAATCACATTGAGAGGTGCAGATTCTTATTGGGAGTAGGTTATGAAATTCAATTGCTCTGAATTATCATAAAAGCAGCTAAGGCTTGACCTAGTAACCTTTCCTGATATGTCGGGAGCATAGATATGCTTTCTCTCATGCACACATTCACCTTAGCACAGCTAACTGTAAAATGAATTTCTGTTAAGTAAAACCTAATTTCTCCACTAACACCAGTTACAAAATCAGAGATATGCTCTCACAGAAAAATCAAATATCTCCAAAACCTCAAGTTAAAAATGTGTGGCAATGTAGGTTCAAGTTGGGGGCCAGGCCCATAGCATGCTGGTTGTAGTACAGGGTTTCTGTAGCATTTTAGAATGTCTTGATCTTTCTATAGCCCTGGGAGAAATAGAAAAATCATCGTTGTTCTATAGCACCAACAGAATCATACCCTGTCTGGTCTGGCTATACCCTTGGTAACACATGGATAAAAATGTTAAGGAGGCATTAACTCTTTTGGAGGGAAGGAAGGAAGGGAAGGAGGGAGGAAAGAAAACATGAAGGAACTCAGGGAGGGGGAAAAGAAGGAAGGAAAGAAGGAAGGAAGGAAGGAAGGAAGGAAGGAGGGAGGGAGGGAGGGAAAAGTTCAGAATAGAAATGGATTACTATCCTCAATCCTTAAACTTTAACTAATAAAATTAAGCCTTTTGACATCCTAAGGATGTATGAGATTCCAAACTAAATACCAGAGGAAGAGGAAGAAAAGAACTTTTCATTATTGTATTTCAAATTCACTAGGGGCTATCTGACATTTCTCTTAGAAATAGTTAATTTTTATATCCCCCCCCAAAAGTGATAACAACCCAAAAAGGGTTTTCCAATATTCAAGGTCATCTTGGGTTTTGTCAGGATTTCTCTGTCAGAGTCAGTCTACTATTCAAACATGTCTTGGTGATAAATGGGCTCTCTAGTCATGCTACAGAAGGAGAAAAATAAAGAGAAAATTGGAGGCTGCTTTTCTATTTAAAAATTATTCTAGACCAAAGTTTTAAAGCCAACAACTCTGAGACAGACATTGATACTGATAAATGAGCAGGTTTCCTTCACCTTTCATTTTTAAAAGGGGGAGGGGAGGGACACACAGTGGAAGACCCCTCTCCTTACCCCTAAGAAACTCTAATAAGCATAAATCCAGATATATAAAAAGATCAATTAACCTACCAAATAGTCCATTGCTGGGACCTTTTGAATAATCAGTTACCCAGTGCATTTATAACAAGATTAAGTTATAGAAAGATAACTTGCACTGGTATACTATTTCTCTCCTCAATCAGTCAACATTTATGAAGTGCTTTCTATGTGCCAGGCATGGTGCTAAATGCAAGGGATACAAAAAGAGGCAAAAGACAGTCCTTGCCCTCATGGAGCTTACATCTGTTGGGGAACATAACATGCAAACAAACATATACAGAACAAGCTCTATACAGGATAAATAAAAAATGATAAATTGAGGAAAAGTACTAGCATTAGGAGAGATTTGGAAAAGCTTCCAAAAGAAGATGAGATTTGGGGGCAGCTAGGTGGCAAAGTGAATAGAGCACTGGCCCTGGTGTCAGGAGGACCTGAGTTCTAAATCTGGCCTCAGACACTTGACACACTTACTAGCTGTGTGACTTTGGGCAAGTCACTTAACCCCAATTGGCTTGCCTTCTCCCTCCAAAAAAAAAGGTGAGATTCTAGTTAGAACTTGAAGGAAGCTAGAGAAGTCAGTAGGTGGAGTTTATGAGGGAAAGCATTTCAGACGTGAAGGACAGTCAGAGAAAATGTCCAGAGCCAAAAGGTAGAACACCTTATTTGTAAAACAGCCAGGAGGTCAGTGCCATTGGATGGAAGTGTCCAGGAGTAAGGTGGAAGAAGACTGAAAAGACTGAAGGCGGCTAGGTTATGAAGGGCTTTGAATGCCAAATAAAGCATTTTGTTATTTGATTCCTGGTGATAGCCATTTGAGTTTATTGAGTAGGGAAGTGACATGGTCAGACTCTGCTTTAGGAAAATCACTTTGATAGCTGGAAAGGAGGCTAGATTGGAGTGGGTAGAGACTTGAGGCAGGCAAATCCAGTAGCAAGCTATTGCAATAATCCAGGCTTAAGGAAATGAGGGCTTGTACTAGAGTGATGGTAATTAAATTCATCAAAGCTGATGAAATCACTAACCAAAGTAGTACAGAGGGAGAAGAGAAGAGTGCCAGAACAGAAAGGACAGAACCCTGAGGGGTACCTATTGCCCCAAGATGTGATCTAGATGAGAATCCAGAAAAGGAGACTAAGATGGAGTCATCAGATAGGTAGGAGGAGAATCAGGAGACAGTGGTGTCCAGAAAGCCTAGAGAGAGGAGAGTATCAAGATGGGGAAAGTGATCAATAATGTCAAAGACTACAGAGAGGTCAAGGAGAATGAGAACTGAGAAAAGGTCATTGGATTTGACAACTAAGCAATCAATGGTAACTTTGGAGAGAACAGTTTCGGTGGAATGATAGGGTTAGAAGGGTGACTGAAAGGTGTTAAGATGAGAGTGAGAGGAGAGAAATCAGAAGCACCTATTCTAGACAGCCTTTTTGACAAGTTTAACTACAAAGGGCAGAAAAGGTATAGAATAATATTTATTGGGTATGAAAGGATCGAGTGAGGGGGTTTTTCAGGATTCTCCTAAAGCCAGATCCTCTTATTGAGATATCCCCAACATCCTCCCAGTTTTCCATTGGTGGCAAAGAGCCATCAAGAAACACAAGAATGTAAGCAGGAGGGGAGGAAGTAGTAGAAGATGTAGGAGAATGATGGTAAGGGATGAAAATGGAGAAATAAGTCCTATATGGCTCCCACAGAGTATCATAACTATGTAATGGATTGACATCTCTGCCTTCCAAAAGACCAGTAAAGGAGTGCTAGGTGTGAGGAAGGGGTTGTTTGGTGTGAGCTAAAGGTCAGAAACATTAAGAAATGCTTAAAAACAGGAGTTAGGGTCTGTAGCACATTAATATGGGTAATAGAGTCCGTGTAGGTCTTTAGGTCTTATCCAAGAGGGAGCCTTTTCCTTTTAGAGTCGAGGCTAAGTTTCCTGAGGCCAGGGACCAAGGCTCATGCTATGTTCTCCATAGCACCTGGCAGAATCCTCTAACATTCATTTACCAAGCACCACCTTCATGCCAAACCCTGTGCCAAGACACAGCTGGGTGTAGTATAAAGGTGACTTTGGGCAAGTCAGCTGGCTTTCCTGTGGACCGTTTTTCTCATCTGTAAAGTGAGGCAATTGGATTAGATGCTCTCTGAAGGTCATTTCTAACTGTAGACTCTAGAAAAGACAGTGATTGGACTTGGCATTAAAGATTTGAAAATTAGCCAGAGTCTGCCTCTTTTGGTAGCTATGTGACTTTGGACAAGTCCATTACCCTCTCTAGGTCTCAGTTTCCATTATCTGTCAAACAGAAGAGATTGGACCAAATGACGTCTAAGGACTCTTCCATTTCTAATATTCTAAGGTCCTACTGGTTAATGGAAAACTTCTAACCTTGAGATCTAAGATCCATACAGTGTTCAACAGCAAACATATACTTATTTATAGATGTCACAGTGCCATGTCAGTAATACTCAATATACATCTGGTTCATGTTTATTAGAATGTACTTTATCCCTCACATTCAGGAATCAGAAGTAGAAGGGGAAAAAAATCAAGATTTTTTTCATATCACAAGGAAAAGGAAAAAAAGCCCAGGAGGTCTCTAAAGGAAAGAGGCCAATGAACCTTGGGAAAGAGGTGCCTGGCTCCCTCTGAGCACAAGAAGAAAACTCCTATTTGAGGGAGTCATTTAATTAAGATAAAATGAAATATTATGCTGTATTCGACTTTTCCCTGTCAGCCCTGGGCTCTGAGCTCTGAATACTAACTCATGACCACTCGGGACCAAGGAATCTGTTTAAGCAGTTGAAGGAAGAAAAACCAATTGAAGGAAGAAAAGATAGAATCTCATCCTTTTGAACACTGCCGACTGGGAGGAAGCTATAATAAAGCCATTCAGAAAATGACAGGTTACAGGGCTGTGTGATCTGGGAACTGATTTCTATTAAATTGACTTATTTTCCTTTGCTGGTGGCAGTGATGCTGAAATGCATCTTCTGTTGTACTTTCGATCAGTCCACAATTGAGCTTTCTTCACCCAGCACTCATGCATGAAACTGGAAGACTGACTAATGCCAGCCCTCCCCCCAGCATGGGGCCTCTGGATACTAATGCCAATTTGCTTCAGAATTTTGCTCCATAAACATGCTTTGGAAGACCTTCTTTCTCAACACTGGGAGACAAAGTCACACTTAATCTCACATGTGTAGTTGTAGTGAGATGAATGATTTTATAAGGATGGGAAAAACAAAATATATGTAACTATAGATAGATAGATAGATATAGATAGATTCACATATATGTGTAAACATGTAATATGTATATAAATATGCATATATGTATATATAGTATGTTATACACACACACACACACACACATACAAAAACATAATCTAAGTCTTCATTAGAAGCCACCCAAAATATTGGAGGAATGGACACTAAGGAGACAGAGACAGCAGCATTTTTTAATATTATTTTATAGATAGTAATGAAAAACCCACATTTGAATGTTACTCCACACTGCCCTGATCCCTGCCATTGCCCTCATATTTCTGCATAATGGGATTCTGATAGAAATTCAAACCAACAGAAAGATTGCATCTGTGTAGCTGAGGTCAGACAGTCCATCTGAACCGTGGCCCTGAAGTTTGCTCTCCCAACTTCATCCACCCCATCATTGCCTTCAGTGACAAAATTCCTAGCTCTTATGTGTTCCTTATGGGTTCCCCAACAGCCAATATTTCCTAAGGGTTTTTTAATATAGAGAATTAATGATGTTTAACCAGAACAAAGTGGCCAATGTTAGAAGACTTTCAAAAGATACAAGGCTGTTAAATTTTAGAGTCTGCCAGCACTGGTCCAAAAAAAAATATTTGCTAGTATGTATTAAAATTTCACCCAAAGGTCAAATGTGTTATGCCAAGGCTTATTTGGAATAGCCCTTTCAAAGGTAAGAATCTCACTAATTATTGAGTCATAGAATTGAAATTTGCAAACATCTCAACAGCCAACCATCCCAACTTATATATGAAAAGGAATCACCATGATAACATACCCAATAAATTCATTCCAACCTCTGTTGGAAATCTCCATTGATGCAGGAACCTACTACCTCCCAAGGTAGCTTGTTTCATCTCTGGAGAGTTCCAACTATTATAAAATATTTTCTGGATTTCAAGCCCATATCTGACTCTTTGCAGCTTCCACCCACTATATCCCACCCATTCTACTCTAGTTCTATCCCTTGGGGCCAAAAAAACATGTCTAGTCTCTCTTCCACCTGACAGCTCTTCAAATTCTTGACAATGGCTATCATATGCCCAATGAATCTTCTCTTCTCCAGGCTAAATGCCTTAACCCCTTCAACCGACTCTCAGATGACATGGACTCAAGGTCTGTCACCAGCCTGGTTACCTCTCTTAAGATGGTCTTAAGATATCACATTAACCTTGTTACCTGTCACATCATACTACTGACACTTACCTAATTGATTGTCTACTATAGGCCCCCATCATTTCACACATGAACTATTGTAATCGCCTGCTGGTTGGTCTCCCTGTTTCAATTCTCTCCCCACTCCAGTCCACCCTTCACTAATCTGTCAAATTAATGCTCCTAAAACACAAATCTGATCCTCTCTCTTTACCTCTCCCTTTCCCTTCCTTCCCCCTCTTCCTCCTTTTCCTCCTATTCCTTTTCCTCCTCTTTCTCTCTCTCTCTCTCTCTCTCTCTCTCTTTCTCTCTCACCACACACACACACACACACACACACACACACACACAAATACAGTAACTTCAATGGCTTCCCATTATCTTTAAGATAAAATATAAAATTCTCCCTTTGACTTTTAAAGCTCTTTATAATCTGTTCCCTTCCTACCTTTCCAGTTTTCTTACCCCTTGCTCCCTACACATAGTCTATGATTCAGTGACACTTATCTTCTTGCTGGTCTTTTCACAGGACACTTCATCTCCCAATTTAGATCATTTTCATTATCTGTTCCTCATGCCTGGAATGCTCTCCCTCCTCATTTCTACCCCCTACCTTCTCAGCTAAAGTCCCTTCATCTGCAAGAAGCCTTTCCCAGTCCTCCTTACTCTTAGAGCTGTCCTTCTAACATTACTCTCAGTTGATTCCATACATATCTTGCACATGGCTATTTGCATGTGGTCTCTCCCGTTTGACTCTGAGCTCCTTGAGAGTAAAGACTGTTTTATACCTTTCTTCATATCCCCAGGACTTAGTACAGTTTCTAGCACATAGTAACCAACTAATAAGTGATCGTGGCTGTCTGAAATCTTTTTCAGATAAATTGTTGTCTAATGGTACCTCACGTTACATTTATGGAGTTGACTTTTGGTATTCAACTTATTAGGTTCAGGACAATGCACCAGCCTGTTCCAATCTTTCTGGATTCCCATTCCATCATTCAATGTTATCAATCTCCCTTACCTTCGGAAATCAGTTGATTATTTCATTACACACCAAACCACCAATGTGTTTTTTTCCTCCCACCAAATTAACTGGATCTACCAGTTTTTATGTTGTCACATAAGATACAAAAACCCAATCAATGACAGTCATAATCATGGTAGGAAGTAGAGAATGAATGTGAATTCCACATAGAAGGGATTATGGGTACAGTGCCCCCACAATCTGGAAAATCCACATAAGCATTTTTGGTTTCCCTTTTTACCAGGGAAGCCAAAATTATGGCATCAAAAGACAAAATAGGTTGATATTATATCATACTATGCATATTTGTATGCACTTCTTAGTTTCTGAAGTTTTTCTGTGTTATCTGCTGGCTTTCATATATTATTTGTGGCTTCCACAAAATTCCCCCCAAGTTCCCAATTAATTTTTCAAGCTGATTCATGATATATCAAAACCAAGATAAAAAAAAGTCATGATGTGGAAGGGAGAATTGTATTTATTAAGTACTTATCATGTGCCAAGCACCATGGTAAGCACAACAGAATTTACCAATGTCACCCAAAAAAGGCAGCAATCACATTCAGAGACAATAATACAGAAAGATGTTGCCCTTTGAATAATGAGGACTCCCCCTTCTATCTCTGTTGTTATATCATTTAATGTTTTTAATAAGATATAATATTCCTTTTAGTCATGGCGTCAAAGAGATCAAAATGACAATTGCCGTGTCTTTACTCTGTCTTTAAAAGCCATACATAGAGTTCTAAAGGTATAATATGTGTGGTTCTAGGGCCATAGATTAGTGACATCCAGCCTAGGTTTTCCCCCGAATTTGAATAAATATGTGTATATAGATCTGCTTACACATATTCAAACAATGGCATAGAGTTCTTTTTTTTTTTGAGGGTAATTGGTTTTAAGTAACTTGCCCAAGGTTACACGGCCAGTTTTTTGGTGTTAAGTGTCTGAGGCCGGATTTGAACTCAGGTCCTCCTGACTCCAGAGCCGGTGCTCTATTCACTGTGCCACCTAGCCGCCCCAATGGCATAGAGTTCTTAGCTCACAAAGACCACACTCACTCTTGGTTTACTCTCTCTAAAATCTCTTTGGCTCATTCTTTAAGTTTTCTCTAGGAACAAAAGAATTTGGCTCTTGTTTCAAAGGGCCCTAAGACACCATGCAAGTACCTAGGCTAACAAAAAATCTATAGAACATGTTTAATTTACATAGAAAAGGGCAGTGAATGGACTTTCAAGCAAGCCTAGAGTATCAAGGTCACTCTTAATTTT
>CM053595.1:123392017-123420713 GCA_028646575.1 Pseudocheirus occidentalis
GGCAGGCCTCTCACTGCCTTGCCTTCGTGAGGCAGGCAGGCCTCTCACTGCCTTGCCTTCGTGAGGCAGGCAGGCCTCTCACTGCCTTGCCTTCGTGAGGCAGGCAGGCCTCTCACTGCCTTGCCTTTGACCAGCACCTGGGCAGGAAGTGAAGCCTCAGCACAATCTCAGGTGGTTTCTAGCCAGTTGCCTTATTGTCTTGATCTGTGCATTTATGGCACATACTAAATGGGCAGCCATCTGAGATGGCGCTGAAATGGAGAGAAGGAGGGAGGAGACAATGTATTAAGGAGGTTGGAGAACATTGCAGTCCTCAGGGTTTTTTCCATTTGTTTTTCCAGGAGTTAATACCCAACCCAGTGACATGGCCTGGGGTGAAGGGCAGTGTAGTCACCCAGCCTGGCTTCCAACTTGGTATTTCAGTCAATATTTATTGGGTTCTTACTACAGACTCCACCCTGTGCTAGGTGCTGTAGAGGAGACAGAAGGAGGGGCTCTTCTGACACACACTGGCTATGTGACCCTGAGCAGGTCACTTCTCTCATTGCCCCAGGGGCTCTCTAAGACCAGAGAAGTGGTTACCAAGAAGTTGTTGAATAGAGGTGGTGGAGGGAGTTTCCTCCTTGGTAGTTTCTCATATCAATGACTTGACCAGGCTGGTCTTAAAAAAAATGTACGAGGCACTGTTCAAGGTGCTGGAGTTTGTTGCTGTTCAGTCATGTCTGACTCTTCATGACCCCATGCCAGGGTTTCTTGGCAAAGATACTGGAGTGGTTTGCCATTTCCTTCTTCAACTCATTTTACTGAGGAGGAACTGAGACAAACAGTGTTAAGTGACTTACCCAGGGTCACACAATTAGGAAGTGTCTGAGGCTGGATTTGAACTCAGGAAGATCAGTCTTCCTGACTCCAGGTCTTGTACTCTATCCACTATGCTACCTAGCTGCTCCTGAATTTGGCTTTGAAGAATAAAAATCAGTTAAAGGGATGGAAAGGTGTTTGGGATGTCATTTCAGATGGTAGGGACCACATGAACAAAGGTGTGATGGAAGAAAAGGCTTTGGTTTGTGTGCAGAACAATGAGGAAACCAATTTCGTCATGTGGGTAGTTCATGTAGAGGAGCAGTGAAGAATTAGCTGGGAAAGGTAGGTTGGAACCAAATCGTGGTGGACCTAAAACAGCAAGCTAAGAAGTGAGAGCTCTATTCTGTGGGCATTGGGGAGCCTCTGAGGAATTATGAGCAGGGCATTGTAAGCTGGGTCTGCTATGGGATCCAGTCCTGCAATATGCACAGATAAGGACTTCTCCACAGTGGCTGAGGTACATGATAATTAATACCTTAGTCTTCTAATGACAGAAAGTTGAAAATAGCACTGTGTTAGAGACGAATTTGGATTTGGGGTCTGAGGATCAATATTACAATTCTGGTTCTGCTACTTATTACCTGTGTAATCTTGGACAAATCATTTAACCTCAGAGACATAGTTTCCTCAGTTGTGTTAAATGATCTGAAGTCCTGTCCAGCTTATTTGGTAAATTCATAAAGGAGAAAATCCTTATCTTTCCAAAAGCTCAAGGCCCTTCTTGAGGTCTGACTCAGCAACTTTTCCCAACAGGAAGTCTGGAGTAGATGTAAAAGAATGAGGCCTTTTCAATCTGGAAAGATGGAAGTGGGGGAAGATCTGGGATCAGTCTCTAAATTGTGAAAAAAAAGGAGGGGAGGGAACATGACATTGACCTTGATAATCAAGTCCTGGGCCATGAGGATTAGAAGTAGGCTGGAGGGGCTTTGAAGCTTGAAAGAGGTAGGGTTAGGACAAAACAAAGGTCATCCTGCCCCATTTGTTTACTAAACCTTCATACAGTGTGCAGTAATAACCTTATAAGGGACTTGGTACCCTGGAAAGAGTCATAGGGCAGAGACTTGTTTCCATAGGCACTCTTGTAGGCCTTAATATCAACTATGGTTGTGAATGAATTCACTTCACCCAGCACCTACCTAATACCATACCTTATGCCAAGTTCAATGTGAGGGACAAAGATAAATAAGTCATGGACTTCACTTACAATCTAGTTGGAGAATTGATGGGCTCATAAACAACTGTATTTATTTTTTATATGTGAGAATGTGAATTTTTATTACATGCAACCTGCTTTATTAAAAACTATACAGTCAGCTTAGTTCAACATATTTTCTTTTTTGTTGTTTTTAAAAACATTTATTTTATTTTTTATTTATGGAATAAAGAAAGCATTTCTGTAACATAGAGTAGTAAAAATGATGATTGCACATGAAACTGCAAATCTATTATGTACGACTTGCTATTCCTTTCATTTATATATATGTGTATATATGTATATATATACACATATATATAATAACATTATCATGTAAATTTTTTTTCCTTTTCTTCCCTCCTCCTCTGCCCTAGAAATGGCTACCATTAGACACAATAAATAATTATTATATTATTATACAATTATGTAATATTATATATTATAATGTATTATATAATATAAAATATAAATAATACAATATACAATAATATATAATATTAAAAATTATATTATGTATAATTTTTCTATACATCTGTTTATTGGTTCTTCCTCTGGATGCAGATAGTGTTTTTCTTCATATGTCCTTTATAGTTAATTCTGAACATTTATAATAGTCAAAATGACTTATTCACTCAAAGTCATCATTAAAACAACATTGCTGGTACTGTATACAATATTGTCTGGTTCTGCTCATTTTTCTCTTTATTATTTAGTGCAAGCCTTTCCATTGAGCTTATCATTTCTTACAGCATAGTAGTATTTCATCACAATCATATACCACAATTTGTTTAGCCATTCCCCAATTGATGGGTATCCCTGCAGTTTATAATTCTTTGCTACCATAAAGAGAGCTGCTGCAAACATTTTGGAATATATAGGTTTTTTCTTTTTGCCTAGTCATCTTTGAAAATAGACCTAATTGTGGTATAGCTGGGTCAAAAGGTATAGGCAGTTTAATAACTCTTTGGGCATAATTTCAAATTGCTTTCCAAAATGGTTGGATCAGTTCACAATCCCACCAACACTGAATTAGTGTCCCAATTTTTCCATATCCCTTCCAACATTTTTTCACTTTCCCTTTCAATCATTTTAGCCAATCTACTAGGTGTAAAAGATACCTCCAGGTTATTTTAATTTGCACTCCTCTTATCAATAATGATTTAGAGCATTTTTTCATACAACTATAAACTGCTTTGATTTATTCATTGGAAAACTGCCTGTTCATATTCTTTGACCCTTTATCATTTGGGGAATAACTTGCATTCTTATAAATTTGACACAGTTCTTTATATATTTGAGATATGAGACCTTTATCTGAGAAACTGTCTATAAAATGTTCCCTGCCAGTCCCCACAATTTTCTTTTACTTGTACAAAACCCTTTAGATGTAATGTAATTGAAATGATCCATTTTACACCTGAATTTATTCTCTACCTCTTCTTTATTCATAAATTGTTCACCTGTCCATAAGTCTGGTAAATAATATCTTCCATGTTCTTCCAATTGTCTTGTGCCATCTCTCTTTCTATTTAGGTCATCTTGGTAAATGATGTAAGATGTTCATCCATGCCTAGTTTCTACTATACTGCTTTCTAGTTTTCCCAAATAATGAATTCTTATCCCAAAATCTTAAGTCTTTATGCTTGTCAAACACAAGGTTATTATATTTATTTGCTGCTTTAAATTGTATGTATACTTCATTCCATTGATCTGCTTTTCTATTTCTTAGCCAGGACAAGACAATTTTGGTAATTATTGCCTTATAAAATAGTTTAAGATCTGGTACTCCTAAATCTCCTTTCTTTACATTTTTTTCATTAGTTCCTTTGTTTTTCTTGACTTTTCTTCCAAATGAATTTTGTTATTATTTTTTCTAATTCAGTAAAATAATTTTTGGTAATTTAATTACTTTAGTAATAAGCAGAATATAAGTGGCATCCAAGGAATATACAAAGTACTAAGAGGATCTGGAGGGAGGCATAATTGATTTGACTGGGGGATCAGTGAAACCTTCAAGGAAGAGGGGACAATTCTTTGGGCCTCAATATTCTCACCTGTAAAATGAAAAAGCTATTTTCTGACTGACTGATTTCCTTATAAGTGTTAAAATCTCATTGTATCTACTTGTAAGGACAGCCTTGCTCCCAATAACTCTAGGCTGTATGGCATATTTGGTGATTCATGAAGATCCAGATGTACATGTATAAGAAATGACAAGCAATTATATGACAGGGTGTTGGAAATGGCATCAAATGACTTGGGTTTGAATCCCGATTTGTCTACTTACTAGTTATGAGACATTGAGAAAAATCATGTGACTCTATGACTCAGTTTCCTCATCTTTAAAAGAAAGGAATTCAACTAGATGATCTCCTAGGTCCCTTTTAATCTCTTTGAGCCTATTTCTTTAAAATGATGAACAATGTTGCTTTGCTAGACCAAGATAAGTTGAGTCCTTGTTGGGAAGGTGACTTCAGAAAGGCACCAGCTCAGCACAACCCCCAGAAGAATTCTAATCCTCGCTGTCTTGTGAGATCTTTGGAAAACAGATCTGCCTCTGTAACCTTTGGTTTCTTTGAATGCAAAAAGAGGTATTGCCAAATTAACCATCTGTGATATCAGAAAGGAGGATGGTGAAGCTCTTCAGTAAATTGACGGCTTACTGTCTGGTTCCACACCTCAGTCCAAGCGTAATTCAGTTTTCTACACTTGCCAGGGTCCTAATATTGACGACTCTGACGGCTCTAAGTGTCAACGGCAGCAGTATAGCAGGTTGTTGTTTAAATTTCAAGGTAATGGGCATATTGGAGAAGGGGGTCTTGGAGATCATCTGCTCTAACATCCTTATTTCACAAATGAAGAAACTGGGGCCCTGTCTTTTCCAAGTGCTTTGCCCAAGGTTACCCAAGCAAAAACCAGCAGGGTTAGTATTTGAACTCAGGGATTCTAGGGTTAAATCTAGTCTTGTTTCCAGTGAATCACACCATGGCTCTTGTAGCTGGACTACACCTTCGAGATTATCTAATAATAGAAATCATTCTAATTCAACCACTTCATTTTAAAGAGGAGGAAACTGATGTTTAATGGAAGAAAGAAAATTCTCCTAGATTTAAACTCTGCCTCTGTCTAACAGGCAACCTCTGACTATTGTGTGCAGTTCTCAGGGCCATATTTTGGGAGGGTTGGGTCGGTTCGTTGTGCCTTGAAACCGTGCGGTGATCTGCATACTTATAGCTAAGTGAGGGGATGAAAGGAATAAATAAACATTACAAAGCACCGACTTTATGTCAGGTACTATAACAGCCCTGCAAAGTAGGTGCTGTTATTATCCCAATTATATAGCGGAAAATGGAGGTATTGAGACCCTGACTTGCCCAGGGTCACAGTTAGTGAGTGTCTGAGGCTAGATTTGAACTCAGGTCTTCCTGATTCTAGGCCCAGAGCTCCATTCACTGTGTCATCAACTGCCTTCTCAGCTAAGTCAGGGCACCCTTTTATTTCTCCCCTTTGCCTTACTTAAGATGCTTTCCCAGTGATGTCATTCTTAGAAAATAACTAGATTCTTTTCTTAAAGAAAAAGAAATAAGGTAAGACCACAACAAGCACTACACTCACACTCCCCAACCGGGCTCCTGCTGAGGGATGTGAGGACCTCCCCTTGGTGGATCCATCCTTCTAGCTCCCAATCTACGATCCTAAGGGTGATACTATGATTAGATCTTGTTCATTGATGGAAAGAAAGCTGACTCTGGATTCAGGCCACTTGAGTCTGAATCCCAGCTCTCTTGCTTACTACCTTCGGCAAATCAGTTCTCCTTTCTGCACTTGAGTTTCCTTATTTGCAAAAGTGATGAGATTAGACCATCCTAAGTATCTTTGCATCTCCTGGGTTCTTCACCCCTCTCAAATCCCAGCCTAACCTTGGCTCTGCCTTTTTCTCTGCCTGAGGTTTTCTCTCTTGCCTTCTGTTTCCTTCTGTCTCTTCACTCAAATGCTTTCATTTTTATTAAGCAATTTGTTCTCAAGCCTGCCAAGGGCTTATCAGTTTCAGCATATGTGTTCAGGCAAGCCAGACCCCATGACTTTGGGAAGAAGGAGGGGAAAGGGTTGGTTCTTTTTTTTTTTAAAGAAAGAAGGAGAAAAAAAAAAGAATGAATGAAAATCCCCAGTGAAGGGCAACAGAAACTGGCATTGAATGAACGTGTCTGGGACAGTGTTTCCTGAGCTGAGAGCAGGGGCCAAGGCTGCCAGGGTCAGTGTGTGCATGTGTAAGGAAGGAGGTGGTGTAGATTTCAGGGTGAGATGGAAGGCCAGGGCTGGGGTGTGACGATTCAGTCTTTCCCAGGCCTTAACTCTTTAGGAAAATCACCATTCCCTTCCCCCTCTGCTCTTTTAGAGATTGATCTTAGATCTGAAATTGGAAAGGACCTCAGAGAAACTGTTAGTCGAATCAATCGCCTCATTTTACTAGTCCAGGGAAGTTAAGTGATTTCCCCACGCCACAAAGGTAGTAAGGGTCAGAGTGGGTCCTCAGACTCCATAGCCAATATACTTTCCATTGTTTCATGCCTGCTCTGCACACATTAATTCATATGCTCTCTTTTATAGGTAAAATCATAGAACATCAGAGATGAAAGAGACCTTAAAAGCCATCTGGTCTAACTCCCTTAATGTTTATATGAACACAATGGGGCTTTTGGAGAGACTGAACCCTCTGCTGGTAGAGGAGAATGCATTCAGAGGCTAAATTTTTCCTTTGATTAGCTCACGCCCTTTCCTGCCTCACTCTTTGCTCGTACCCTCTATTTTCCTGCTAAAAATTTATGCATCCTCTAAAGCTCAATTCAAATTCCACTTTCTTCATGTATCTTTCTATGATTCTCCCCTGCTTTGTAGTGACCCATGTCCCCCAGAATTCCTTCATGTAGCACTTTGTCCCATACACCAAGAAGGCATTTATCATATATTATTTTGCATCGTAGTTATCTGCATATGTCTTATACATACTGTAAGCTCATTGAAGGCAGGGACTATGTTTTATCAAAATTTTGCATCCTATTTCCTCCCCCCCCCCAGGTATACTTCAGGTTTATTGATCAATCATTCAATATTCATATTTTCCAAGGAAAACTTGGCTAAGACTTGCCTTCTTCTCCCCTACTTGTTCCCCAGACAAAACCTCATTAAGCTCCTTGGGGCAAGGAAGACGATCTCTTTTCCTGGTCCCTCAAGCCCTACCTAGACAGAACTTTTCTTTATGACTGGTGTGGAGGTGGGAAATGGTTGGCCTGTTAAAATTAAACTGCTTAGATTGGTTTGGGTTGCTCATTGGTGGGATTAGTCTCACTTACAGGTGGCAGATTTAGTATGATTTACAGAGTGCTACAAAGAACCTTGCCTCAAATATCCTTCTTAACCAATACTTGAAATTCTATCACCCATTTAATGAGGGGTAAATATTGACCCCTCCACATACATTTTTTTACCCTGATATGTATGTTCTTGGAGTTGTGAGCCTTGAATTATAGTCTCAGATGTGCCACTCACTTGCTGTATGACCTTAGATGAAACATTTAACCTCTCTGGGCCTCAGTTTCTCTTTCTGCAAAATGAGGGAGGTAGGCTAGGCGATCTCCAAGGGCTCTTCTAGCTCTAATATTCTTTGACTTTCCAAATTCATGACTGGGGAGTGTTGGTCCTGAGCCACGTGAGGGAGGCTCATGGGGAAGCTAAGAGGTAGGAAGCAGCTTCTCTGACAGTAACCTGGACTTTATGCTTCGCCTCGGGATGTGAGCAATGGTGAATCCAGAAACTGCAGCCTGAGACTGGTGTTCTTCTATTAGGCGACCAGCCCTTCCCTTTACTCTCATAACTCTGCCCATTCTCCTTCTTGGCCCTTGCCCCTACCTAGCAGCAGAGCCCTGAAGACAAGCCTGCTCCCCTCTCTGGTGGTTCCTTAGGCGCCCTTGCAGGGCTGTACTAGTGAGTGAAACGTCTTGGGGCAGAGGCAGCCCCACTGGGCTTTTATCAGTAGAGGAGAGCGGGCAGAGATAAGGCTTCAAAGAAAACACGCTTTAAATACACCTTTAAAAGCCTTCAAAATGTAGTTTCATAAATGTTTGTGTTACTTGATTGATAGATAACACAGAGGAGTATTGCTGAACTATAGTCCAACTCAAGACACCCAAACGGCATTGTATCCCTATCAGGAAAATGGATTACTTATTAATATGGACTGGGGACCAGAGGGTGCTTTTTGTCACCTTTATGACTAATCTTGGCTATACAGCTTTGGCCTTAGGGACTTCTCCCCACCCTGTCTTGAAATGCTACCCTCTTTCCTAAGATTCCTAGGCTTTGTGGACCAGAGAAGCAATATGGTTTCCTTATTTTTAAGGATTCTTCCCAGATAATCTCTAGCTATATAACAACCTCTTTCAAGTGAACCCAACTGAAAATCAAGCCTAGAATTTCGTCAGCGCTCTTTTACTTGAAATGGGCAGGTTTCCTACTCCAGGATCTCGTGATCTTTGAGTGAGAAGGGGCTAGAGAATTCAGCTACTTTGACCTCTCCTTGAATAGAGAACATCTTTATAATATTCAAAGATGTTTTCATACATTCTCCACTTGAAGATCTCCAATAATGAGAAACTCAATTTGTTCAGACATAGCTCATTTCACTTTTGGGTAGTTGTAATTGCTGGCTTGCTAGTTCTTTCTTACATTGAGCTGAAATCTATAAGGATTCCATCTCTTGCTCCTAGTTCTACCCTATGGGGCCACGCAGAACAAATCTAAACTGTCTACAAGGCAATTTTTCAAGTGTTTGGAGACAGCTGTTCAGCATCCTTATTTTTTTTTCTCTTCATCATGCTCAGCATCCCCAGGTCCTGTTAAACCTTTTTAGGCACCATGGGGACAAGTGTCTTGTATCGAGCCCCAGAGGATCTAGTTTCAGCTTCTGGTTCTGCTACTTCCTAACTGTGACTGACAAACTCTCCTCTCTCTTGGTTTTTGGAATGAGACACCAAGTAGCCAACAGCTGATTTATTAGCATGCTATAGGTGCTGTGGATACATCGATGTGACCCACAATTATAATATAAACAAATCTGTGGTTTAGAGAGTTATTTTTTCTGGTATGTTGCACTGTACAAGTGAACTCTGCTTTTAAGCAAATAAAATGTATGAAAATCCGTACTTTGCACAGAGAAATATTAGGGGGCCATCATTTGCATTGTGAAAGAATTCTTGGCTTAACAAAAGTAAACGCTTCATTGTAGAGTTCCTCAATACATTTGTTAGTCACCTACTATGCTCCAGGTACTGTGTTAGGCACTGAGGTTACAATGACAAAAAGGAAACTGACTCTACCCTCAAGGAGCTTACAGTTTTCCCAGTGGGAGAAAAATAGGTCCTCAGATAAGTTAGGTCTAAAAAAATATACAAAGTAATTTTGTGAAGGGAAGTCCAAACAAATTGGTCACTCTCAAGAAAGGCCCCATATAGTAGAAGGCATTTGGGCTGAGTGTTAAGAGGATCTAGGGCTTCCTATAGGTAGAAGTGAGGAGAGGGAATAGTCCATGCATGGGGGGACATCCTGTGAAAGGCACAGCATTATGTATCACAGGGAACATAACACAGATATTATGAGAGTACAATCAACAACACTTGGGACCTGGTTGACTATGGGGAGTGAGAGCAAGAGCTGTTGAGGATGGTTGTAAACAATTTTTGGGAAAAGTTTTGAAACACAAAAAGTGCTTTAAAAGTATGTCGTATTAAGGGGGAAGCAGTTGGCACATGGAAAAAGCCCTGAACTTGGCGAGTCCTTTTCTCTTGCTTGATCTCAGTTTATACATCTGTACATATACTTAGTTGGACTTGGTGGTCTCCAAGTGTCATATGCCAAGTAAGAGGGTTGACAGATGTTGGCAGGTATGACTGCACAAGGGGCAGGGCAAATTCAGTGGGGCTCAATGAAATCCAAATGAATATCAAATGAAAGGGCCTGAGTGGCAGGTGGATTGCTATAGTTTCTTTGGAGCACCTGAATCCAAAGGCTTGAGTGAGAGATTAGTTTCAGGAGCAATGACTCAGACCAGGGGATTAGGAGCAGATTAGGAGATAAAATGGAAGGAATGCTGGAGTCTGACCTTGTCTGAGTCAGTCCTTTTCCCCAAGTTTCATCCTTTTACAGTAGATGTAGGTATTCTTTGATGCTCCCCTGCTTTGATTTGTCAATGTGGTCATTGCTGGGTCTGTCATTGACCCTCTTCAGGACAGCCAAGGCTCAGACATTAATGTCCGTTCCAGCTCCAACGTTTTCTGATTCTAAACAGCAGTCTTCCCTAGGACCACTTAGGCACTAGGCAGTTTGGTGGTACAGTGGATACAGTGCTGGACCAAGACCTGAATTCAAATTCTGCCTTAGACACTACCTATGTGACCTCGATAAATCATTTAACCTCTGCCTCAGTTTTCTCAACTGTAAAATGGGAATAATAACACCTATCTTCCAGGGTTGTTGTGAAGATCTGAGGTAATCATTGCAAAGTGCTTAGCATGGTGCCTGGCACACAGTAGGTGCTTAATAAATGCTTGTTTCCTTCTTTTCTCTCTCCTTTAGAATACAATCTGCTTTCCATACAGCTTTTCCAGAAATATATGTATTTCAGAAGCCAAAGCCCAATTGTCCATTCCCCTTAAGGGCAGAATGTTTGGCTCAGACTTATATGAGTATCAGTCTTCCTTCCCTCAGCCTACAGAGAGCCACAGGGTAAGTAATTCATGCCTAGATAATAGACTACAAGCTGGACATCATTCATCAATGTGACATGGCAGACAAAATTTTAGAAAAAGTTACCATGATTTTAGGTTACATTAAGAAAGGAATAGTGTTCAGAAAGAGGGAGATTATAGCCTTGCTGTGCTCTGTCTTAGGGTAGTGGCAACCTCACTGGCATCCTTGGGATGGCTGCTAGCACAGGTTCTTAGATCTGCTTTACTAGGAAAGATAGCTGTTTAAGGGGTCAACAATCTTCTAAAATTACATTCATTAGTTCAGGGAAAAAGTCAATACCCTGAACTGAAAAGAAAATACAAGCAGAGAAATAAAGACCAACAGACAGAGCTCTGACTGACTGACTCAACTATATACTTTACATAGGTCCCTAGCTTGACAGAGCTTTTATATCTGAGCAGGCAGGGAGCTCTCAACCTAACGGCTACTTAGAATCTTGACTAGGGAATCACAAGATCCTTCTCACAAGCAAGCCCCCAAAGTAAAATACCAACTCGGCATACACGTGCGTGTGTGTGTGCATACAAACGCACGCGCGCGCGCACACACACACACACACACACACACACACACAGCCCTCAGAGCCAGAAGGTATCACAGCCCTCAGCTGTGACTCAGTGCCTAATTAGAAATTAAAAAAAGGTATGAAAGCCTTCCTACAAGCAAGCTTCCCTTAATGGGTTCCATTTGAGGCCTCTTAATAGGCGGGGAATATCTTAAATCCCATTAACATTATACCTTCCTAATGTCATGACCCTTTAATACTCATATGTGGGCATATCTGCATGTGGGCAGACCTGCCTGGAGACAGATAGAGGAGCAGTGTCTTGATTCCTAAGAGCATCAGAAATATGTGTATTCTGATGGTCTTAGGTGACTCCTGTGACCCCTGTGCAAGGGTTGTTGAACCCCCAAAGAGGTCGTGACCCACAGGTTGAGAACTGCTAACCTAGTCAGACCACATCAAGAATATCAGGATCTGTTCTGGGCACTACATTTTAAGAAAAGTGTTGACCAGCTGGAACAGGATGGTCATGATGGTTGGGGTGCCCAAACCACCCCAGAAAAGTATCAGTTAAAGAAAAGGCTAAAGGAGACTATGATAACTGTCTTCAAATATTTGAAGGGATAGACAATGTAGTATAGTGGATAGAAAACTTGCCTTAAAATCAACTTAGGAAAGAAGTAGAGAGGGAGGGAAGGAAAGAAGGAAAGTAAAAAGGAAGAAAAGAAAAAAGGAATGGGGGCGGCTAGGTGGCGCAGTGAATAGAGCACTGGCCCTGGAGTCAGGAGGACCTGAGTTCAAATCTGGCCTCAGACACTTAACACACAAAAAACTAGCCATGTGACCTTGGGCAAGTCACTTAACCCCAACTGCCCTACAAAAAGCAAAAAAAAAAAAGAAGGACTGAAGGAAAGAAGAATGGAAGAAAGAAAGGAAGAAAAAAGGAAGAAAGAAAGAAAGAAAGAAAGAAAGAAAGGAAAGCTTGAATTAAAATCTTCCGTCTGACACATACTGGCTATATGGCTCTGGAAAAGTCACTGAACCTATCAGTGCTCTAAGCAGCCCTCTAAGACTATAAGTTGCAGAGAAGGTGCTGACCTGTGTTGGTGAAGAGAATTTCCTCATCCAGAAGTTCCTTATACCAATTAAACCATAGGTCTATTATTTATTGCTGTCATGGGGGCAATGGATAAGACAACCTTCCTAAGAATCAGGAAGACCTGAGTTCAAGTGCTTCCTCTAGCACAGACTGGATAAATTATCAAAACTTCAGACAACTCTTTAAGACTGTAAGTTGTAGAATAAGTGCTGATTCATCTTGGTAGAGGAAATTTCCACACTAGGAATCCCCCACATGGATAAATCATAGGTAATATATGTATATGCACATGTACAAATACACACAGAATCATATGGTCTTAGTACCTGGTCCATAGTAGGCATTTAATCAGCCTTTGTTCCCTTTCCTCCCCTGAAGTGGTTATGGGTACTACTTAGAGAATCTATGGGGCTTCCATACAATATTGGCATCCATTAGCTTAAGGAGCGAGTGAGTGAACTGAATGAGAAAGAATTTATTCAGGGCTTACTTTGTGCCAGACATCATGCTAAGAACTAGGGATACAGACATAAAAACATCTGATGGACAACCTAGGGCACAATAGTTTGAATATGATACTGATCGTCCTTCTCCCTGCCTAGAATAAAAATCGCTGGCATTTGCATACCACTTTAAGACTGACAAATTGCTTTACATGGATTATTTCATTTGTTCCTTAACAATCCTGTGAAATAGGTGCCGTTACTATTATCACCCCAATTTTGCTGATGAGGAAACTGAGTGACAGAGACGTCAAGTGACTTGCCCAGTGTCACACAGAGAGTAATAGCTAAACCTAGATTTGAATTCAGGTCTTCCTGATTTCAAGTCCAATACTCTATCCTTTCCTCTGAACTTCTTTGGAGCTGGGGCTATGTATCCTACACATGTTCCAAAAGTCTTAGTGCAGTTTTTAATTTTAATAATTTTATATAAAAACTTTTTGTTGCTGTTCACTTGTTTCAGTCATGTCTGACTTTTCTTGACCCCACCTGGGGTTTTCTTGGCAAAGATACTGGAGTGCTTTGCCATTTCTTCCCCTCCAGCTCATTTTACAGGTGAGGAAACTGAGGCAGACAGGGTTAAGTGACTTGCCTAGGGTCACACAGCTAGTAAGTGTCTGAGGCTAGATTTGACCTCTTTCTGACTCCAGACCCCAGCTCTCTGTCCACCCACAGCTCCATCTACCTGCCTCAGTATAAGAGCTACAAGTTTACAAAAAATGTCATTTGAAAGGACAACTATTTTAGTCTTTAAAATATTGATATGTTTCTTACTTCACTGCAACAAAAGCACTGTCTTGTGCTATATATCCTTCTGGTCAATTTTCAAACTTTGTACAAGTTCCCCCCTCTTCTCGTTTTTTCCTCTCCCCTTCCTCCATTTTGTCCATCCCAAACCTTCCCTCTTTCCCCTCCAACAACTAAAATTTTACCTTCTAAGATCACTCTATACCTACTCTGTATGCATCTTGCAAATAATTAATTGCTTATATGTTGCCTTCCCTTTTAGATTGTAAACTCCTTGAGGACAGTGACTATTTTTACCTTTGTATCCCCAAGGCTTAGCACAATGCTTGGAACATAGTAAGACTTAACGAATGTTTGCTGATAAATTGTTGTAGTTGGGGCTTAAGAGGTTATATCTAGAAAACCGATCCTCTTTTTCTGATGAATTCTTTTGCATTTGCTTCTATCCCAAAGTATATGGAGATGCGAAGTTAATTCAGAGAAAGATTTTTTCAGTGAGTACTATGGGCCCCAAACTCTGTGCAACTTCAGAAGCAGTCCATTTTCCTTGGAGAGCAAGAGCAAGGATGTTTCTCTCTCCTTCAGAAACAATGTTGCTTAATTTTTCTGAAGAAAATTTCCAGAGGATGAGGGAGGAAATATAACGGGTGTGGGACAGTTTCTATCTTTGTCCACAGATCCACTCCTCTTCTTTTTGTCAAGGTTAAAACCTTGTAAGATTATAGAAAGGGAGGAAATCTTAGAAATCATGTGGCTCAGCATTTTATGGATAAGCATGCAGAGACCTGGGGGATATGACTTGCCCAAGGCCACACAATCATTAAGTAACAGAGCCTGGATTTGGAATCAGGACCTCTGATTCCAGATTAAATGCTTTTTCTATCACACCAAGGGGTCTGACTGGTGCTAATATAGATTCCTCTTGTTATTTACTTTGCCTTTTCTTGGTGAAATGGATGCTTAGTACAAGCTGTACTGATTCAAATGAGATAATGTATGTAAAGAACTTTGTAAACCTTAACATGCTATATAAATGTTAGCTATTTTCACTATCATCATCACTATCACTATTATCAGTTATCATCATCATTATCAGTCTCCTTCCAGATGGCTCAATTCATTCAATCCTAAAGTTAGGTAGAATATTTCTCAGAAATGGCTCATGGCTCAGTACTATGGTCCTTCCAGCTCCAAACCCCACCCTGACAAGGACACTGGGGACATTTAGTGAACCTATAGTCATCTTTCAGTTCATTACCTGAAGGGGAGGCAAGTTTCCCAAATGCTTTTAATTTTCTTCATTAATAAATCTGTCATTGAAATCCTGCTTAAGACTGTTTCTATTGGCAGTTCCATATGTCCTCTTGGTTGATAAGCTGGAGGGTGTCCAGAGGAAGAGGATAACCAGGCTCTTGATGGATCTTGACCCAGGACATAGGAAGATTGATTAAAAGAACTGGGAATGTTTAGACAGGAGTAGAGAAGGTTCAGCAGGGAAATAACTTCCTTCAAGCATTTGAAAATCTGTTATGTGCAAGAAGAATTGGTTGGACTTGTTCAGCTTGGCCTTAGAGGTCAGAGCTAGGAACCAAAGGAAAAGTTGTAAAGAGACAAACTTAGGCTTTCTGTGAAGCAAGACTTTACAATAATTAGAGCTATCACAAAGTGAAACGGGCTGTCTCAGGATTTCGTGAGATCCCCCCCTCCCCCCCCCACTTGAGGTTTTCAGTGAAAGGTGAATGATCTCTTATTGGATATATTGTAGTAGGGAGTTGGAGGGGGTGTCTCTGTGTGTGTGTATGGGGCAAAGAGGACAAATGATTGGATCTGATGACCTCTGAGATCCCTTCCAACTCTGAAATTCTCTGAGTCTGTGGAGTTCTGTAAGCATACACTTGCCCACTGTAAGACCTTACTAAGTATTTATAGGGTGTTTACTTTGTGTAAGACTCTTGCTGAATGCTCCAGGGGATACGGTGTGTGTATTATATATACATATATCTATATATTCATATATAACACAGTATGTATGTATAGGTAGGTATATATTTACACACATGTATGTATATGTCAATATATATCTACATATACATATATAATACATTGTGTGTATTAAATATATGTATATTATAGATATACGTATATGTATATCTCCAGAGCATACAACAATGTACAGTTCCTACCCTCAAGAATTTTATAATCTAACGGGGGAGACAAGGTAAGTGCATCATCAGTCATGTAGTTCTTGTGCCAAGGGCTGGACAAGGTGGCTTTGAAAATCAGTGGATAAGCAAACCAACCAAGAAAACACACTAGACTGAATCCTGATTGGGGAAATCCAAGAGAAAGTCACAGGGACTCTGTGACTTTTCCAGGTCAGTTGAACATAGAGAGACAGACAGAGAGGTCTGTAGTTATTGGGGAAGGAGTTTGGCCAGGAGTGTGTTGCCTGGACCACTCCAGTGCAAGAGAGAGGTTATGTATTAGGACAAGAGGAGGTCTCAGATTCAAACAAGGCACCAGGATGGGACAGGTACCAGTGGCATCTTTGTTACCCTTTACCCAGTTTCTGGTCATAGATTAGGGAGGATCAAGAAGGGTACCTTCATCTAGAGGTGACATTCTGGGGGAAGGTCCTAGGCAGTGTACAGAGAGCAAGGTCAGAAAGAAACAAGCAGCAGTGGAGTTCAGATCCTTGGAATAGAAGAGAGTCCCAATTTCAACTTCTAGCACAGTCCAAAGACTGGTGAGGAATAATCCAGGCTGGAATCCCAGACCAAAGGGGAACCGCTGTTCTGTCACTGAAAGAGCAGATGTTCCAGCTGGCTTAATCTAGTAGCCATCTACTCTAGCTTCAACCCAAACCCAGGCTGGGAACCTGCAGGTGATCAGCCTTTGCCTAAAGCAAACCACTTGGGAATACTGGATGCTTGCAGGTCCCAGGCCTGAGCTCTCCCTGAGGACCTGAAATAGCGCAATATTCAATAGCAAGAAAGCAGAAGTAAAGAAGGGAATAAGCTTTTCTAAGCTGCTCACTATATGCCAGGCACTTTGCCAGGTGCTTTTTATAAATATTCTCTCATTTGATCTTCATGACAACTTTGGGAGATAGGGTGTAAAACTACCTTCATTTTGTAGTTGAAGAGACGGAAACAGCTAGTGACTAAGTAACTTTCCAGGGTCACACAGTTTGTAAGTAGATCTGAGGCTGAATTTGAACTCAGGTCTTGCCTGATTATGGGTTCAATGCTCTCTCCATTGAGCCACCACATACTTTTTCAGGATCAGCCCTAGACTTTCTCTCCATAAGGGTGTAGAGTCTAACCTTAGCATTAAGTCTGAAGTCAGGAAGTAGATTGAAAGAATGAACAAAGAAATAAAAAAAAAAATCTCACCATATAAAAGCTTTTATAATGACCAGGATGCTTAAGATACTTAACCCAGAAGAAGAGAGTGACATTAAAACATCTACAAGCAATACCTCAACGAAAAAATGACAAGACTCTACAAAAATTCAACTAGAATTCCTAGAATGGATGAATCAAGAGTATAAAAAAGAGTTAAAATATTTTTATGAATAAAATGAGTGTTAGAGGAAAATGAAAAAGAAATGAGAATTACAGAAGAAAGAATTGGAAAGAGAATGAACAATTTGGTACAAGAAGTACAAAATGCTGCCCAAGCAACACACTCTATGAAAATTAAAATGAACCAAATAGAATCCAGGCCTAGATTAATTATTAAATAACGTATTTAATTATTAAATAAAAATATTAAAACAAAGTCAAAAGACTAAAAAAAGAAGAAAACGTAATGTTTCTCATAGCAAAAACAACTAATAGAAAACATATCAAGGAGAAACATTATAAGGAACATTGGATTATCCAAATTCCATGACCAAGAAAGAAGCTAGAAATGATATTTCAAGAAATATTCAAAGAAAGCTTCCCAGATCTTATAGAACCATAGCATAAAGTAGAAATAGAAGAAACTTAGCAATTACCTACTGAGAGACATCCCCATATGAAAACTCCTAGGAACACTATAGCTAAAATACAGAGCTTCCAGGTCAAAGAAAAAATACTGCAAACATTTAGAAAAAAGTACCAAGTATCAAGGAATTCCAATTAGAATCACACACAATTTAGCAGGGGGCCAGTGAGCTGGTGCAGTGGAAAGAGTGTGGGGCTTGGAGTTAGAAGACTCTTCTTCCCGAGTTCAAATCTGGTCTCAGACACTTATTAGCTATATGACCCTGGGCAAGTCACTTAACCCAGTTTGCCTCAGTTTTCTTATCTGTAAAATGATCTGGAGAAGGAAATGGCAAACCACTCTAGTATCTTTGCCAAGAAAACCCCAATGAGGTCTTGAAGAGCCAGACATGACTGAAACAACTGAACAAAAACAATTATAAATAGTGAAGAGTTTGGAATATGATAATCCAGAAAGTAAAGGATATAGGCTTACAACTAAGAATAACTTAGCCTATGAAACAGAATAATCCTAAAGGGGGAAAAAATGGATCATGAACTAGAGAACTTCTGAGCATTCCTAGTGAAAAGATAAGACCTGTGTAGAAACTTTGAAATTCAAATATGAGTTAAGAAAAAAATTAATAGGTATATATGAATAAATAATGATAAAGGACCAAACAATGATGAGCTGTTTATATTCTAATATGGGGAGAAAATCCATCTGAACTTCAATATTTTCTGGGATCATAAAGGGAGTCTAATTAGACAAGGTTGGAGGGGGTAGTTCTGTTATCTTTTGATAAGCTTAAAAAAAGAATGGGAAGAAACATACACTATCGGTGGAAGGAGAGAAGGTTAGGGAAAAGTTTATCACATTATCAAGATGTATAAGTAGACATGTATCCAATGAACCTCACTCTTATCTGAACTAGTTAAACTAGGGAAGAATGCATGTGTGCATACACAGACACACACAGAGTTGGATATAGAAATCCCTTTCCTTCAACTGGAAAATAGAAGGGAAAGGGGGAAAGGGAGTAGGGGGAATTAGAGTGAGGGTAGATTAAGGTGGGGATTGATCCTAAGCAAAGCAAATTCTAACTAAGGATGGACAAAATATTTGTAGTTCTTTTTGAGGTGGCAAAAATGGGAATCTGAGGGAGTATCCATAAATTGGGAAATGGCTTAATAAGTTATGACATATAAATATGATAGAATACTATTGTGCTATAAGAAATTGTGAAGAAGATGGTTTCAGAGAAAACTGGGAGGACTTGGATGAGGACATAGGAGGTTTTTAAAGCCATGAAGCTGGAAAGCAGTGTGGGGTGGCAGGAGGGGGTCAGATATTATTAATTGTATAACAGAGTAAGGATCCAAAGAGATCTCAATAGACCAGAATGAGGCCTGAATCTATTAAATCATGGAACACAACAGTCTTAAAAAAATAAAAAATGAGTAACCCACAGTGTAATGGAGAGATGTATTGTGGATATGAGAAGGATGCAACAAATGACAAAAAAAAGTTAACTAGTGTAAAGGATACCATGGCAAAAAAGACTGCCCTTGTGAGAAGAGAGGGATGGATAGCTCAATGGTATACACTAATGTAAAGAGAAATTGAGGAAGACCCTTGAGTCCCTGGGGCAACCTGTATGAGGACATAGATAAAGGCCATCCAGGATGGGCAGACATGGACTGAGTTTCATCTTTGTCATTAGGAGGAATATTTACATTGATGATTATAGATACATTTGAATATTTGAGATTTTAAAATATATTTTCATGATATATTTAGTCAAAGATATCACAAAGTCCTAGGAATGGAATTGTTGAATCGAGAGAGATGATTCATTTTCTGACTCTTATATGTGACATCAACATTTGGAGACCTCTCTCTCAGCATTCATACAAAACAACACACACACATACATCCCATTGATTCCTAAAACAGCACGTAAAACATCTTCCCTCTGGCCTTAGCTGGGAAAAAGTCTGGAAATAAAAATACAAATTCTAAAGAGTAGTAAAAGGTTTATCATGTTTGGGACTGTGAGTCTACAGGAGCTTTTATTACTGTGAAAAATCAATTTATCAGACTGCAAAAATAAGTTTTAAAAAATCTAAATTCATCAAATTTTGGTGAGAGTTGATTTCTTAGTTCAAAGACTGAGAGGAGGGGCCAGTTCCAGGAGCCTCAAGCTGAAATCAGTGTGTTTAAGAGGGGTGGCTGGCAGACCTGGCCTGGAAGTGCCCTCTTCTCTGTCACACCACCTTTTAAAAAGTCTGCATGAAAGAGAACAGTGCAGACTTTTCGAAAGTGTTTATTATTTGCTCAGAGATTGAAGGAAACTATTTTCTTTAACACTTGACCCTCACCACCTAATTTAACTGCTGAAGTTGTTTTTTAAGTTTCTTTGTCATTCAACCAGTTATAACCATTTTATAGAAGAGAAAACTTAGGTTATGAGAGTGTTCTGTCATTATTTATGCATACACATGGGGAAGAAATCCAAACCAGTAACCAAGTTTATTCATAAAGGCTGGATAATGTTGGCCCATATGACCTTTTGAGATCCCTTTTCCACTCAATGATTCATTATTTCTCTTTTTTTCTTCCTTATTGGGGGGGGGGATAGGATTCCAAGGGAAGGTACTCCTCTTGTCCTTTCCCAGTGACTCTGCTTTGTTCCTTTCCGTGGTCTCTTGAGTTCTTGTAGAAGACTAGGTAGAGAAGAAATCAAATCCATCCCACAAGATCAGTGAGCGGCAGCATGACATAGGAGGTGGAAAACTGGCCTCGTGTCTATGAAGACCTGGGATCAAGTTCCATTTGTCTATGTGACCCTAAGTAAGTCATTTAACTTTTCAGTGTTCTGGGCAATCTTCTAAGTCTTTAAGTTTCTAAAAAGGTACTGCCCAGGACTGGTAGAGGTGGGGCTTATTCATCATTTAGGAGTTTCTTATGCAAATGGAATCCCAGGTCCAGTTTCCATCCCACTGGGTTAAAAGAATTTTTGTTCCCTGGACCCTCCCTCAACCCAGGGCAGTGTCTTTGATGGAGGTACTGAAGGGAATTATGGGAACTGGCCCTTCTGACTCTAATCTCAGGTTCACTCACAGTAATTTGACAAATATATAGGGAGTACCTACTCTATACTAAGCACTACATTAGGTTATGTGGGAGACACAAGGGAGATGTGGCCTCTGACCTCAGGGAGCTTATCAAATTCTGTCTTGTGTGATTCATGGTGAACTGTCTTTCCTGTCCTACTCAATTGTAAGTGCCATACATTGACCTTACAGACTGCTAAATATTGAAGGAGTTCAAAGGAGGAAGAGCTCATTTCTGGATAGAGTGATCAGAGAAGCCTTCCTGGAAGACGTAGACTTTCCTTAATAAATAAATTCACTATAAATCAACCAACTAGGTATAAATAGCATGAAAACCCATAAAATTACTTCTAAAAGGTGACCTATTTACAGTGTAAAATTGGAAAACTCATTTAAATATTCATTTATTAAATGTCTACCATGGTCAAGACACTGTGCCAAATGCTAGATTTACAGAGACATAAGGAAAGTAATATTCACCCTCAGTGGGGGTGGCTAGGTAGCACAGTGAATAGAGCACCAGCCCTGGAGTCAGGAGGACCTGAGTTCAAATCCAACCTTAACACTTACTAGCCATGTGACCTTGGGTGAGTCACTTAACCCCAATTGCCCTGCCTTCCTTCCTCCTAAAAGTAAACAAAAATAGTATCTGCCCTCAGCTAGTTTACATTCTTCTCATGAGGGTTTTGGGGGGAAAATAGATCATGTGCACTGAGCTATCAGTGTAGATTATATGTGAAATAATAGAAAATGAAATTTTTATTGATTTATTATTTTACTGGATCATAGATTTAGAGCTAGAAAGGACCTCAGAGTTTATTAAGTCCAACTGCATCTTTTTGGCACAAAGAGGTTTAGTGATTTGCCCATAATCACACAGGTAGTTATTTCCTGAGGAAGTATTTAAACTCTTCTTCCTGAAAGCAGTCAGCGCTATAGCCACTGTTGCACCCTTAGCTTCATTTCTAGCTCTGTTCCCTTCCTTTGTCCACCCAGTCATCCCCAATAATAAAGAATAAAAAGAAATTTAAAAAGCAGTTCAGCAAAACTAAATATGACAGTGTATACAATGTTAAGTTCCTATAGTCTCCCCACCTCTGCAAAAAAGGGAGAAAGGTGCTTTTAATTTTCTTGTCTTGGGGATTCACCTTTCTCAAATTAGAGGAATGGGGTATGGTGCATAAGTTTGGGGGGATGGATGGTAGGACTAAAAAGAGGTCTTGTCCTGAAGTGAGGGTCAGATTCCACCTGGTAGTCTTACTTGAAAGAGCTGAACATTAACTACTCCTCCTCATGGTCCTTTCTGGGAAATGGGCTGGCCTCTTCTTTCCCCTTGCCCTGACCCATCCTTCACTCTGACTTTTGGTTACTTTGGGACTTGAGAAACAGAGGTGGAGAAAGGGTGGGAAAGAGAAGATAGGTGGGCAACAAATGCTCTCTCTGACAATAGGAGGATTGTCATGGGATTAACCTTGGGGGGACTTAAGGAGGAGGATGTAGAGAGCAGCTGAGACTAACTCTAGCCCTGAATATTTTAGCTGCTGGGACTGGTCTTTTGGGGGCACGTTCTATAGTATAGATCCCTTCTGGTGGAGGCTGCCTGTGATCTTTGACAGATTATTTTCTTGAAGCATTGGCTGTGCATTAGGCATTCATTTAGCTATTGTGAGCACACAGTAGGCACTCTAAATTTTGGAGTTTGGGATTAAGAGCTGGAATTTTAGAGGTCATATAGTCCGACTCTCCAATTTTGCAGTTGAGCACGATAAGACCCAGAGAAGAGAGGTGTTAGCCAAATTTAATAAGGAATAATTATCCTAGGCAAAATTTAAATCCACCGTAGGTCCCCTACTTACTTCATAGAATGAAGACTGGCAACTTTTGGCATTTTCCTTTGGAATTTAAACTTTATTTATAGAGGGGCTAACCAGTGGAGTCCCAGTTTTTTGAAGGGGGGCAAAGAAGACTTTCTGTTTCTCCAGTCAGCCTCTGATAACCTTGTCGGCTTTATTTGTACCATAATCCAATTACAGATGGGCTGACCCTAGCATTTTTCTAACAGTAGGGATAAGTAAAAGCCCTATAGATGTTGGAGGGAAGGTTTCCAAAAAAAAAAAAAAATAGGCTGCAGCTTCATTGGCCCAAATTAAATAAAATTAAACAAAATCTTGCTGGGTGTTTTTTTTTTGACTTGTCTTTGAAAAAGTGAAGAGTCAGTGGGAAGAGAGAGGTACCTTGCTCACATCAGGGAGTTATTCATTCAGCAAGAAGTGTGTTTGTGTCCTTGTTGCCAACTGTGGGATGATAAACTCTGGGGGAGGGAAGGGAAAGTCTGGAAACCTGGGGCACTATTACTTCCTCTCCTTCCCACTGTGGTCAGAGGAAACTTTGTCTGGATTCCCCAAGTTTTTAACTTTGGAGTAAAAATTTCTTTCCTGGGAATGAAACAAACATGTTTAAAGTACCTACTATGTATCAGATGCTGTATCTCATTTAATCCCCATAACAATTCTGGGGGACGGGGGCTATGATCATCATCCAAATTTTACAGTTGAGGAAATAGAAAGACACTGAGGTTTAAATAATAATAATAATAATAACTAACATTTGTACAGTGCCTACTATGTGCTGGGCACTGTGCTGAGTGCTTTTTATAAACATTTCATTTGATCCTAACAACAACCCTGTGAGACCAATGCCGTTATCAACCCTTCTTTACAGATGATGAAACTGAGGTAGAAGTTAAATGCCTTGCCCACAGTTACACACTAGTAAGTGTCTGAGACCTGATTTGAATTCAGATCTTTCTGATTCTAGGCATAGCCCTCTCTCCACTGGACTACACACATATTGGTATTTATATCCATGAGGATATTACATTTCTCTGGGATTTGCTTGGTGGTCCAGAATTGGGACTTGGTACATCTGAGTTTAAGGTTCAGCCTAGGAGAACCCCTTAAACTTGGGTATTCCAATTTTTAATGATACTGGGTAATCCAGCAATGCATGCGTATATTCCCTACTCTTAAGCTAAGCTCTCAGAAAATGGTCTCCATCGCCTTGTTCACCAGAAAATCAAGTTACTACTCATCATCAACACTACACAGTGGGTAGAACAATGAATCTGGAGTTAGAAAGACTTGAGTTAAAATCCAGCTTCAGATACTTATTAGTTGCATGTCTTTGGGTAAATCACTTAACCTCTGTCTACCTTGGTTTCCTCATTTGTAAAATTGGGATAATAGTAACACCTCCCAGGGTTGCTGTGAGAATAAAATGAAACAATATTTGTAAAATGCTGTAGAAATTCTAGTTGTTATTATCATTGATCAACAAAGTTATAAGGTTGTCGTTCTCTGTTGAAAGGCTTGCCTGTTAACTTAAAGACTACTAGTCTGAATTCACCTAGGAAAGTTTTTCCTTGGCAAAATCCTCCAAAGTTGCTCTTTATCCTGAAAGTCAGTGTATTATATTGGAAAAAAGACTGATTTGATAGTCAGGAAGAATCTGGATTTCAATGCTTCTTCAGACCCATTAACTGTGTGACTATGTCAATTTCTCAGAGCCCATCTCAATGTTTGCAAAATGGGTATCTGTGGTCAAGTGGATAGAAGGCTATCCTTGGAGTCTAGAAGAATTAGATGAGAATTCCATACTCAATGGGCAGGTCAATTAACTCTTAGCAACCCAGGCAACTGTCTATAACGTTAATGGAATAGGAAGATCTTCCCTGTCCATTCATAGGTCTATGTAACCACATGTGTCCCCTTTTCCCTTGGAACAGGAGCTGTGTCCCCAGATCTGAAGGTACACAGGTATTTCAATCATGCGTGTCTTGCTTCTTTCACAGCTGTGATACATCCTGAATTACACAGATCCCATTGGGGGAGGAAATTGCCTAAGGAGGAGCTTGCTTAGGGAGAGATTTGCTTGTAGACAGGCTTTCACACCTTTTGGTCCTAAGCTAATTAGGCACTGAGGGTTGTGGTGCCTTCTGGCTCTGAGCCTATTAGTTGAAAACTATATATACTGGGAAGTGGGTATTTTACTTTGGGGGCTCTCTCATGAGAAGGATCTTTTGGTTCCCTGAATGGGACTCTGAGTAGCCATTTGTTAAGAGCCTCCTGACTACTCAGGTTGGTGCTCTGCTCCTCTGGTGGTGAATGTAGGTGGTTGTATTATTCTGTTTAGACAGTTGGAGGACTGCCTTTTAGATTCTTTCTTGAATACTCATTTCTTTCTACTTATCTGTACTTATATGTCTGTTAATTAAAATAAGATCATCAACCCCTTTAAAGCTGTCTTTCCTTTAGAAAAACATATCAAGGAACCTGTGCTAGCAGGCATCCTGGGTGTGCTAGGGTGCTTGCTGCTACATTGTCTCAGTCAAACTTACAAACTAGTTGCTCATCTGCACTGGTGAAGGGAGTTTTCACTGGGGAGTTTCTCTGACGAATGAAATCAAGAATGAAATCTTTTCTCTTTCTTCCACTTCCCCCACCCACCTCATGGGGATTAGAATACCTGACTATAGGACTATTGGGAGGATTAAAAGAGGAAATATATTTAATATGCTTTTCAAACCCTTAAAGCTGCCCCCCTCTACCCTTCCCCCTTCCCCCCACCAAGTCCAGTTATCACTAAATCATGTCTCTGATCTTCTGTTTCCTCATCTGTAGAATGAGGTTGGACTAAATAATCACTGAGGTCTCTTCCAGCTCTGGAATTCTTCAAGCTTGGGATTCAGTTGATGTGAGTGCCCAGTTCTGGTCTGATGTTACTGAAGAGATGGAGAAGACAGAGTGAGTCCCTGTTTTTCCCAGTTCATTTCCTGGCTGGAAAGACAAGGTTTGCTTACATGAAATAATTAGAAAACAATTCAGGATAGATAGAATCATATGTTAAAGGGGTCCATTGCAAACAAATATGTGTCTCAGAGAGGGGGAGGTTAAGGAGAGACTGGAGGCCAAGGAACTTGCTCCCCTGCCTTCTTCATGAGTTCCCTGAAATGTGGAAGCTGCTCCAGAGGACTTGGCTTTTCTGAGAAGAGTGTTGAGGCTGGATACAGAAAGACCTGGGTTCAAATTCAGCCTCAGACACTTACTAGAGGTGTAAGCCTAGGCAAGTCACTTAATCTCTGTCTGCCTCAGTTTCCTCATCTGTAAAAGTGGAGAAAAAATAGTAGCACCTACATCTCAGATCTGTTGTGAGAATCAAATAAGTCCACATTTGTAAAAAGTGCTTAGAACGGCACCTGGCAAATAGTAGGCAACATATAAATGCTCATTCTCTCCCTCCTTCTTTTCTCTTCATATTGCCTTTCCAACATTTACTGGTAAGCACATTAATTCCAAATCTGATTTTATCATTGGAATGAATGAAAAGTGCACCTTTACCTAAGAGGGTGATAGCAATGTCTTTATAAATGTGGCTCTGTCCACTTAAGATGCATTTTTTCCCCTTGTGTTCTGGTCCATTTCCCTCCATGTGCCTAGCTGAACCCTTCATCCCACTAGTCTGGAAAGAGATTAGTAATTCCCCAAATGATTCTCATCTCCTTATAAAGAAGTTTCAGGAGCAAGCACCATCAATTAGTCTTCAGCTAAACTCCTATTGAAAAAGGTAAATACTGTCACTCCCATTTTACAGGTGAGTAAATTGAGAGGTTAAGTAAACAAAGTGACCTAAGGTCCTTTAATAAGTAAGATATGAGCTTGGATAAATGCTCATAATGATCCATTCTCCATCTCTCTTTGGTCTTCCTTCCTACATGGAATTAATCAATAAGGATATATTAAATAGCTCCCTGTGTATCTTTCAGGAGTATTTCAGTATGTCTGAGAACCTAAGGGTGCTAGTCTTGATTCTTCTGTTAATTAATTATGTGGCCTTGGGCAAGTCATTTCTACTGTCTAAACCTCATCTTGCCTGTAAAGTGAGAAAACTGAATTGAATGATCCCTTAAGATTTTTTCCATTTCTGTATCTTGGGGCTATAGTAAAAGCAATTCATGAAGCACCTATGTGCCTGGCATTGTGCTAGGTCCTGGAGATACCAAAAGCAAAACAGTCTTTACTCTTGAGGATCTTGTATTTTTTGGGTGGAGGGGGAGGAATATCTTTTTCTTAATTTTTTAAAATAAAATTTTATTGATACCTTTTGCTTTTACTTCCCTGGCTCAGAGTGAAGGCGGTAAATAGTAACTGTTTCTCTTTTGGCCAGCAACCCTAAGGGTCTTTCTGTCCTAATTTGATTTTGTGTGTGTGTGTGTGTGTGTGGATTAAAGGTGCAATCCCTTGATTTAAAGAGGCCTATTCCAATGAATGGTTATTGCCTCACTAGAAGTGATAACTTGAAAAGGCCTTAGCTTAAAAGGGCCAAGGTGTCTCACTGCATCCTAGGTCATCTCTAGTCCACTTGATCAATATCTGGCCACTGGACACAGCTGGCTCCACAGCTGGCTCTGGGGGAGAAAATGAGGCTGGTGACTTTGCACAGCCCTCCCTCCCTCAAATCAAAGTCAGTTGCAAGACTTGTCATCATCTCCCTGATGTCATGGTCCTCTTGGAGAAGGAAGGACAAAACACAATCACCACCACCACCACCACAACTGGGACCTATAACCCACTCTGCATCAGTTCATATAAGCCTTCTCATACTTCTCTGTGTTTATTGTATTCATCATTTTTTATAGACAGTAATATTCTACTACATTAGTGTAACATAATTTGTTTAACCATTTCCCAATATAGGGGCATCTACTTTTCCAGATTTTTGCTATATTATCTCCCTGAGGTATATGCCTGGTATCTCTGGGTCAGCAGGGTCACATTTCAGTTACTTTATTTGCATAATTCCAAATTGCTTTCCAAAAATGGTTGTACTAACTCACAACTCCACCAACAATGCTCTAGTGTACCTATTTTCCCATAATGTGGACAATATTGACTTTTCACATTTATTGTCATCTTTCCTAATTTGCTAGATATAAGGTAAAACAGAGTTTTTATGACGTGCATGTTTTGTATTATTAGTGACTTTGGAATATTCTTTGTGGCTGTTAATAGTTTGCAATCTTTTTGGGAACTGTATATTCATATCTTTTGACTAATTACCTATTGGGGAATGGCTTTTGGTTACATACAGAGGTATGTACATATACACATATGCACACATTTATATAACATGTGCATATATATATATATTGTATACATACACATATAGTTTGTTGTCTGTATATCCTAGGTACTAAAACTTTATCTGAGAAATTTGATACAAAGATTTTTTTCACACTCAACTGCTTCCCTTCTTATCCTAGGTACATTCATTTTGTTTGTACAGAAGTGTTTCAGTTTCATGTAATAAAATTCCTTCTATCCCCTGTTTGGTTAAGAATACATCTCCTAGAGGACTAGAATGAGAGGAGACAGGGAGAGACAAAATGGGGTTAATCATCCCGTGTGGAAGAGGCAAGGGATAACTGTTACAACTTGACTTTCATTTATTCTCATCGAATCTGGTTTAGGGAAGAAATGGCATAAACTCTAAACTGGGCATCATGCCACGGAAGAGAGAAGGGGGTGTGAGGATGAAAGGCGGGATGACGGAGGGGAGGGCAGGGTCTGGGGGAGGGATGCTGGATGCTCACACTTCAATAAAGGGACAGGGACAGGGTAGAGAACAGAACAAGGGGGGAGGGATAGGAAGGAGGGACATATGATCACTGTCACAATATGTCCACTATGAAGATGTCCTGTATAATCACACCTACACAGCCTGTATTGAATTGGTTGTCCTTCCAGCAGAGGTGGGTGACAAGGGAAGAATTGAAAGAATCTAGAATTTAAAGCTCTGCAATACTTGCAACTAGGAAGTAAGATATACAGGGGCTGG
>CM053595.1:123421213-123473067 GCA_028646575.1 Pseudocheirus occidentalis
CCTCCCTGCCCTACCAGAAAGTTAGAGAGCAGGCCAGGGGAGGGACTCTACAGTGGGATCACTGTTTGGGGGTTGGGGTAGGGGAAAGATGGGGAGAAAATTTGTAATTCAAAAATCTCATGAAAATGAATGATATAAACAAGAAACAAATAAAACTTATTACATAAAAAAAGAATACATTTCCTAGATATCTGCATTCAGAGAAAGATCTAGAGGGACCAGAGTTTGAATGGAGATTGAAACAATGCATGCTATCGTTCTTTTTCATGTTTGGTTTGGTTTCTTTTTTCCCCATTGTTCACTCCAATGGTTACAACCCTTCTATACAACCAGACTATTGTACAATGTGAAATTTGTACAATTTGCAGATCCTATACGTGATTGCACGCCACCATGGTGGGGGGGGAGGGGAAGAGAAGGAAGAAAATTTGAAACTCAAGGGATTGTGGAACTGAATCTTGTAAACTAAAAGTAAATAAACAAATCAATGGGGGAAAAAATCATTGGAGCAGCAATAAAAAAAAATAAAAATAAATGCCCAAATTAACTATAAAGGACATAGGAAGAAAGTTGCTATCTGCCTTCAGAGAAAGAGCTGATAAATAGAAGCATGTTTAGAATGATTTTACACATGTACCTACGTATTTGTATCTAATGTTAGCCATCTCTAGGGCAGGGAGGGAGGCAGAAAAAAAGAAATTTACATGATAACTTCAATGTATATTTAGAGGGAATAATAAGTTGTACATAGGGGTGGCTAGGTGGCTCAGTGAATAGAGCACTGGCCCTGGATTCAGGAAGACCTGAGTTCAAATACGACCTCAGACACTTAACACTTACTAGCCGTGTGACCTTGGGCAAGTCACTTAACCCTAATTGCCTTCCCCCTTCCCCCCTGCCAAAAAGTAAAAAAAAGTTGTACATAACTGATTTGCAGTTTCATGTGCAATCATATTTTTGTTATACTATGTTATTTCATAAACTAAAAAAATAATTTGTTACACAAATTTGAGTTTTTATGATAATAATATATTTTGCATGATGTTTTCCTGCAGACATGTCTTCTTAATTCTGTTTGGCTCAGGCTGATGTTAAAAGCACTTCATATTTTCCAAGGCAATATCAACAGGTAGGGAGGATGAATGACCCTGTCATGCTGCAAGGCAGTGGAAAGTTAGCACAGGATTCCAAATGGAAAGTGTGAACAGTGGATAGTTAAACCCCAGGTAGAGACCAGGTTCAGTTTACATCCCTAGCCCTTGACAATCTCCATCCTCACCTGTCCTTCACATCTTTAACCATGAAACTTTCAGGGCAGTAGACCTAGGTTGGGGTCTAGGGCTCTAACTGCTCCCAGGGGTCAAGTCTTATCTCTCCACGGTCTTCTGCTGTAGGTGCCTCCAGTGCTTCCTCTTCCATGAGGCCACTTTGTGGGGCTCAGGTTGGATGTGGGAAGAAGGGCTCTCTAAACCAAACCAGCCTTCTTGTCTTTGGAAGATTAGAAGTCTGGGCAAAACTGAGTCTCCCCAAGGTTAGGAAGTAGATTTCCCTTCCAGACCTCTGATAGAAAGTCCAGCAAGCAATTAATGACCTCCATGCAGGCTCCTCCAGCAAGCTGAGGAATTGTTTCACTGCTTACTTGTACTGCAGATATAAACAGTCATCATAGAGAAACAAGAGATGGCAGCTCTCCCAGACCTATTAGCTGCGTCTGAATATAATGTACCCAAGTTTCCTTGATCTACTGGAATTTATATGACCATTAATGGGAATTGTAAATTGCTGTCAGTCTGGATAACTTGATCCATGTTTTTAGGAGGGAAGGAGTGGGAAGCAGCAGAAGGGAGCGAGGCGTCCAGTGATGGAAAAAGGTCACAGCCGAAGACGCTGCTCAGCGGCATTCAGCCTTTGCTGTCTATTGGCACATCACAGATAATAAAAATATGTCTTAATTCGGCTTATGAGAGGACTGTGTCAAAATAAGATGTTGTAATAGATGCCCTGTGGACAAGGAGGCTATGTCAAAAAGTCATCGTCCATACACCACAGATCACGTGCACGTCATAAAGCTCCATTAATGGTCTATGTGTCTTTAAGATCTACTAATATTTTTGTTTTATGGGAAACAAGAGTTGAAAATATTAAAAGTAAGAATTTTATGATCTTGGAAAAAAACCCATGAAATTATGAGGCTATGGGAAGGGAGAACAAAATATCTGTCATGAATTGGTCCCAAGATACTAGATGGGAGTGTGGGGGGTGGGGTGCACGTTTGAAATGAACTTGGATGCCTTAAGGCAGTCCTCTCTGTGAACTCTGTGTTCTGAGAGAGGAACAGTCTTCTCTTGAAGTTTGTCTCACAGCATATGAGTGAAACTTTTTGCTAAATGTACCAGCTATAGAGAACTGGAAGGCTTTATGGTTGGTGTCATCAGCTGAAGCGAGGCATGGGTCTAAATACCTATGGCCAAAAGCCAGACTGAGGTAGAGATGAATGAGTGGATGGATGGATGGATGGATGGATGGATGGATGGATGGATGAAAGCACCTACTATGTGCTAAGCACTATAGTCACTCTGCCATTCACCAGCTGTGGGGAAAACCACGTAGGTTTTGGCAAATCATGTTACCTTTCTGATTCTCAGTTTCCCCATGTGCGAAACAAGGGGTTTGGAGTGGATAATTGCTAACGTCCCTTCTCTCTCTGATAGTTAGCTATGGCCACTCTGGAAAAAAAAAAAGACCATTGAATGTACTGCCTTCTGTTTCTTTGTGTAAAGATGTGTGCGCTCTGCGAATCAATCCCAAGCTTGTTTAACTTGAGAAGCTGATGGAGTGCTTCTCTCACCAGGAGAGCTTTGCTGGCTACTGTTGGAGCCTTATTAGACAGTAATTTACTGTAGGCTAGGTTTTTATATTGTATTCTATAGATCATCTTGGATTACCTGCAGCAAAGAATCTTATAACAAGGGCGATAGGAATACATTAAAGGGGGAATTAAAGGGAAAGGCTGGAAAGAAATAAGGGGATGTGCATTCATTAGAACGCCCCTGTTAGACGTTACTAGCCTGAATATGAGGACTTTAATAGGCTATATTGTAACATGTGGATTCCCCGGGGAGAAATGGTCAGTGGTTGCTGGATGCTGACACGCTTAGTTTTCACTGTAATAAAATTAATCTTGGTGAATTAATTTTTTTGTAATAAGTTTTATTGATGCCTTTTGTTTTTACACCACAGTAATTTCTGAATATCTACCCCCTCCAGGAATTAAACCCTCTCCTGTAACAAAGAAAAACAGTTAAGCAAAAACAACTGATACAGTGGTGGTGAATTAATTTTTTATGAAGTTGGATAAAATAGATTTTTAAAAAGCAATTTGAATTGTAAAACTGAAGTCTTTCTCTTACTGAAATTCTACTGAAAGGATAAATCAGCTGTTCCCTAGGGCATTGCACACAAATTGAGGTGGGGGTGGGGATGGGAACAGGGGAATGAAAGGAATTTGTGGCTCTGTTAATAATGATGACATTTATATAGTGCCTTAAGTTTTGCAAAATGCTTTATATACATTATTTGCTTAATTCTTACAACAAGCTTATGAAGTAAATGCTATAGATATTAATATTGCCATTTGATAAATAAGAAAAATGAGAATGAGAGAGGTCAAAGTAACTTGTTCTGGATTACTAGGTATCTGAAGTAGAATTTGAACCCAGGCCTTCCTGGCTTTAAGGGGAGTGCTCTATCCACTATACTATGCCGCACAGCTCCTTCTGGGCAGAGAGTAGACAAATTGTGTGCTTGCGCTGTATATTTGTGTGTGTGTGTGTGTGTGTGTGTATGTGTGTGTGTATTTGCTAGTTAGAAAATACCAACCTACTGCAGCAAAGACTGATGATGGAGAAGGCCTTAGAGACTGTCTAGTCCAAACCCTTCACTTTACAGATGAGGAAACTGAGCCCCCAAAAGGTGAAATAGTTTGCCCGGAGCTGTGCTTAACAGATGGTGAATGACAGAGCTGGAATTTGAAGATAGGTCCTCAGGTTTACAAACCCAATGATTTTTTCTCCCAAGTTTTCCTTGAGGCAACTGAGTTCTGAAGTTAGCAATATTGGGGAGTTGACAGCTGAGTTTTATGAGGATGTTTCCTTCCCCATCAACCTGGGGCTTTTCAGGGAACTGATAGCCAAGTTTTTGCCTCCCTGTTTTCACACCTAAGACATCAACAAGGGTATAAATGGAGGCTCTATTCACATGCTATCTGCTTAGCAATGAGGGCCTTGCTTTTTCAGTTTGCAAAGCTCTTTCGTCTCTATTCTCAACAAACCTATTAAGTAGGTGTGATGAATTGGTGAGAGGAAGCAGGTGGTGAGTCTTGGTAAACCAGAGGGGCAAAATCGCTTCAGCTTTGGAAGTGTGGATGAACTGTCTGCCTCATCTGTCTCTGCAGTGCAGTAGTACACAGGTCATGTGATGCTCTTCCCAGGGGCAGGGGAAGATCTCTTAGGAGGCAATGAGGTTGCTGGGGGATAGTTCTTTGAGATGCTCTTTTTGTGAGAGACCTCATTTTAGAAACCATGGGGTTTATAAACCTGAGGACCTATATTCAAATCCCAGCTCTGTCACTCACCATCTGTAAGTTCAGCTCTGGGCAAATTATTTAATCTTTTTGGGCCTAAGACACTGGAGAACTGGGCTCTGGTCATTACTAGCTTGGTGACCTTGGGCATGTCACCTTCCTCTAGCCTCAGTTTTCTCATATAAAATGGAGATAATAACACTTGTCCAATTTTCCTGTCAGAGCCATTGTGAGAAATAGTTTTATAAAACCTTAAAGTATTATAGAAATGGGAGGTATTGGTTGCCTGAATTTTATTCTTGTTTGTATGAAAACTCCTTCCTCCTGAAAATAAAAGCTGTAGGAAATAATCATTCAGCAAATATTTATTAAATACTCAGTAGTGGTCCACATACTTATGCCAGGTTCCAAGTAAGGCAAATAGAAGAGCAACTGTGGCCTGGAGGTGGGGAAAGACAGAGAGAGGTTGGAGCCAGAGTTAAGGCCCTTTGGATATCTTTTGGGGGTTTAGGTTCACAATCACAGTAAAGCAGAATACTAAATCTTAGTTGGCTCAACCACATCAAGACAGAAACAGTAATTTTCACATAGAGTCTGGAAAAAAAGGAAACCCTGAGTAATTCATTCACTCATTTATTTCATTAACCATTTTAAAGGGCCTGCTCTGTATAAATTACTATGCCAGATGTTGGGGAAGGTACAAACATTCATTAAGATAGGATCCTGTCCTCATTGGGCTCATAATCCAAAGGGCGCTTAAATGCAAATACAGATAATTATAATTTACAGTTCCATTGATATGGGCACAGAGAGGTACAGAGCAAAATGCTATTGACCAAAGGTGGGAGACAAATTCTTGTGACAGGAGGATCAGGGAAGGTTTTTGTACCTGACGAATGGCCAGGGGTCCTCAGATCACTTCACATCAACTGATTGTAGGAAGGTTAAATTTGAATGCCCAAGACTTAGAAATTTTTTTGCAGTAGAAATAATGACGATAACAACAAAAAGAAAAACAGTAATAATAGAACAGCAAGCCTTTACATAATGCTTTAAGCTTTACAGAGTACCCTATATCTATTATCCCTTTGAATCTTCCCAAAAAACTATGATTAAATCTCCAATTTTACAGATGAGAAAACTGAGGCACAAAGAAATTAAATTACTTGACCAGAATCACAGAACTAGAAGGAGTCTGGGGCAGGATCATCCTCATTTTTATGGATGTGGGAACTAAGGATCCATTTCCTAGGGATATAAGAATTGAGAGAAGAGATGACTTTCCCAGTATCACACAGTTAATCTGAGCTAGGGCTCAAACTCAGTTCTCCTGACTCTGATTGCAGTATCCTCTCCACTAAAAGTTGACCACAATTAAGCTGTTGTGTATTATGATGATCTCCTACCATTTTTTTTGCACCCTCTGACTCTCCCCCTTGTATCCTGCCAAAGTCCAAGTTCCCTGCTCTGTGGGCCCAGGTGAGGTTGGCATCAGCTCTCGCTTCCTTGTGCCATGCACAGCAGGAAGGGCCTCCATGTGAGCTAATATGAGGGAGCCCTGTGTGGTCCATTATATTTTACTCTGGCTTCCCAAACATGCACAGTTAAATAAACGATGATAACACTTCATAAACATTTTTCTAACATGCGGAATGTTTGACATGAATTTCAGCTATTTTAGAACTAATAAACAATTGTCAGCGCCATGGAGGACACTGAGCAGGAGCCACAGTGTTTTTAGGGAACATCAAAGGCGAGAGTAAACATCTCTTTTTTTCCTCTTTAAGTAGAAGAAAAAGGAAAAGAAAACTCATTTTTTTTGTCCTTGTATAAATGTGGGACCTCCTGTCCAAAGCTTGGGGAGGACTGATGGGGTCCTAAGTCAACGATTCTGCAATACACTATTGTAGAGTAGGGTGGTATGTATGGAGCCAGATAGGCACCAGAGGAGGAGTCTCTAGTACTGGCTCTCTCAAGCACTCCAATGACCTTAGATAGGTAATTTCCCCCTTTTGGGGGGAAGGGGAGGGAATCTTCATCTGTAAAATAAAGGGTTTAAATTAGATTGGATATTCTTAACCTGGGGTCCATGAATTTGTTTAAAAATATTTTAAATTAAATTTTTAAAAGAACATTTGTATTTTATTTTTCTCAATTATCTGTAAAAATAATTTTAACATTCTTTTAAAATAATTTTTTAGTTCCAAATTTCTTCCCTCCTTCTCTTCCTCCCTCCTTGAGAAGGCAAATAGTTTGAAATGGATTATGCATGTGCAGTCATGCAAAACATGTTAGCTGTGTTTCAAAAGAGAACACAGACCAAAAACAAAAATAAAAAACAATTACAAAAATATGCTTCAATCTGCATTCAGACTCTATCTATCTGGGGAGATGATAGCATTTTTCATCCTAAGTCCTTTGGAATTGTCTTCTATCATTGTACTGTCTAGAATAGCTAAGTCATTCACAGTTGATCATTATACGATATTGCTGTTATTGTGTATGATGATCTCCTGACTCTGCTCGCTTCACTTTGAATCGGTTCATATGAGTCTTCCCAGATTTTTCTGAAACCAATCCGTTTGACACTTCTCATAGAACAATAGTATTCCATCACAATTGCATAATACAATTTGTTTAGTCATTCCCCAGTTGATGGGCATCCCTTCATTTTCCAGTTCTTAGCCACTGCAAAAAGAAGTACTATGATTTTTTTCTTTTGTACGTACAGAATCTCTTCCTTTTTCTTTGATCGCTTTGTAGAGGTACCTAGTAGTGGTATCACTACTAGGATTTTATAGCCTTTGGGCATAGTTCCAAATTGCTCTCCAGAATGGTTGAAACAGTTCACAACTCCATCTACAATGCATTAATGTTCCAATTTTTCCACATCTCCTCCAGCATGTGTCATTTTCCTTTTCTGTTGTATTAGCCAATCTGATAGATTATAGGTGATACCTCAGAGCTGTTTTAATTTACATTTTTTCTAATCAATAGTGATTTAGAGCATTTTTTCATGATAGGAAAGTTTTGATTTCTTCCTCTGAAAACTGCCTATTAGTATCCTTTGACCATTTACCAATTAGGAAATGACTTGTATTTTTATAAATTTGGCTTAGTTCTCTATATATTTGAGAGATAAGACCTTTTTATAACTGTACTTCAACATAATTGACTTTCTTTGTAATCCCATGTATTTTATTTCAACGTATTTAAAAAAATATTCTGAAAAGGGGTCAATAGATTTCCTGAGGCTGCCAAAGGGGTCCCTGAGACAAAAAAGGTCAAGGTCCAGGTTAGCCCCCAAGCTAGATAACCACTATAGATAGATAACCACCATAAGCCCTTCTAGTAAAAACAAAACAAAACAGTGAAAGTTGAGAACATTCCACAAAAAACAATGGATTCTTCTTCTTGTCTAGATTATTATAGTGGCCTCCTAAATGGTCTTCTTGATTTTAGTCTGTCTCCCTCTCCAGTCCACCATTCATGCTGCTGCCTGAGTAATTGCCCTAATCACATTATTCTGATGATGTCACTCTTCTTCTCAAAAACCTTTATTGGCTCCCTGTTGTCTACTGAATAAAGTATTTACTTCTGATCTTGGAATTCAAGACCTTTTACAACCTGACTCAAGCATGCTTTGCACCTGCCATTCTCATCTATCCTGTCTCTATGACTTTGTTCTTTCTCTTAGGAGTGGAACAGACTTCTCCATCCTGAATTTCCATCTGTTGGTCTCCTCCTTCCTTTAAGGCCCAACTCAGACGCTATTTCTACCATGGAGACTTTCCTTGGCTCCAACCCTGTTGGATCCTGCTTTTGACTTTTCAGACGTTGCTGCCCTGCCCCTGCTGCCCTTCCCTCAGTGCTTGGGACTTCCTTATTTGGAGAACATCCATCTTCCGCTGCAGCCTTCTCAAGCAGAAACAGCCCTCATCCATGAAGCCCCACCATAATTCCAGTGGTGAATTCCTCCAAGGGACCTCCATCTTGGGGAGAGACCCACACCAGCCAATGTTTACTCCTGATTTGTTGTCTAAACACTATGTCCCCGCAGTGGTACTTCCTCCCTCCCTCCTTTTTGTGTGTTGTCTTCTGCTATTTGACTATAAACTCATGGAGGGCAGAGATCATCATTCATCTTGTTTGTATTTGTATACCCAGTTTGTATTTGTATTAAGCTTAGCAGCTTAAATAGATACTTGTTGCCTTTCCTAGGGAACTTGGTCTACCAACACACATTGGCTCCTTCTCTGCAGTTGTCTTAGAGAGTTGCTAGAGCACTTAAAGGTTAAGTGACTTGCTTAGACTAGGTCAAGTCACACATAGCCAGTATATGTCAGAAGCAGGACTTGAACTCAGCTCTTCCAGTTCTTAGGGTGGCTCTTCATCCATAGTAACACACTGCCTTTCCATGTCATAGGTGATAATGGTGATGTTGTTCAATGACTCTTTGTGACTCCATTTGGGGTTTTCTTGGCAGAGTTACTGCAGTGATTTGCCATTTCCTTCTCCAGCTCATTTTACAGAGGAGGAAACTGAGGCAAACAGGGTGAAATGACTTGGCCAAGGTCACACATCTAGTATATGTCTGAGGCCAGATCTGAACTCAGGTCTTCCTAATTCCAAGTCTGGCACCCTATGACTATGTCACTACCTGCTTCTTATTTATCGACTTGTCTTTTCCCTGAAAGCCTCTTGAGAGCCATGCCTGTGTCCTCTCTCTCCTTGGATATATCACTTAATAAGCACTTAATATTTGTTAAGTCTATCTGAATGAAGTGTCTGCTATAATGATAATGACTTAGATTTATTTAAAGCTTTAAAGTTCACAAGGTGCTTTGTACATATTATCTCACTTGATCTTTAAAACAATCCTGAGAGATAAGTGCTACCGTAATCCTGATGTTGCAGATAATGACAATAACAGTTAGCATTTATACTGCCCTTTGAGGTTAAACACTTTACATGGGCTATGTTAGTTGATCTTCATAACAATCCCGTCAGGCATATGCTATTATTATAGCCATTTCACAGATGAGGAAACTGAGTCTGAGAGAGGGTTAAATACTTCTCGAGGCTGGTATAACTAAGTTACAGAGGCAGGATTCAAATTGAGGTCTTCCATGCTCCAAGACTAACACTCTAGCCACTTACTGCACTGCGTAGATGCTTCAGAAGTTCACCAGGAACTGAAGTTCAGAGGAATTAAGATATTTTGGCCAGAGTCACACTGCAAGTAAACGTCTGAGATGCAAAGCCTTTTTGTTAGGGGCTGGAAGAAATACAAAGATAGTGAACATATAACCCCTGCTTTCTTGGATTTTAGAGTCTGGCAGGAGAAGCATAATTATGAAATAGTCCACAAAAACCCTAGTGCAGAATAGAATCAAAGCCTAAGGAAATCTAGTGAATTAAGGTACAATGTGCCTTAAAATGTGTTTTCTCCATTCCCCTCCCTGCAAGAAGAATGTCAGTTCCTCGCATAAGATCTACAGGAGAGAGGCTTTCCACAAGGGAATAGTTTTGAGCTCGATCTTTCAGAATGAATAAGATTTTTAGATTACAGTGATGGAGGCTGCATCTCCTGTTAGCTCCTCAAGATAGAAAAGTTGGCTGCTCAACAACTGCTGACCGAATGAATGGACCAGAGTAGGGGTACTTCCTGCTTCCCTTGCTCTCTGAACCAGACTGCTTGTCCCCAGAGCTCCTGTTATGAGACTTTCTCCTGCAGGAGCACTTGTTGTCCCCCAAGTGAATTCACTTCTACTTGTGCACTTTAGATTTTGCATATTAAATGCAGAAAAGACTCACTAATTTGATGGTGCAATAATTCAGACTCCGAAGTCGTGACTTTTATTGGGGGAAATAATGCCTTCCCTGGTGATGTGTTAGGGTACCATAGATAAAAGGATTTTTTTCATCTTTTGTTTAATGTAGAATCATTGTGTGGTAATGCAGAAGGAGAATCAACTCTGGAGTCAGAGGTCTTGGATTCAAATTCTTCCTCTGATGTTTACTACCTGTGGACCTTGGACAAACCACCTAACTTCACCTGGGTCTCAGTTTCCTTGTCTGTACAATGGGAGTGTTGGATTTTAGAGGATTCTCCCAGATACCTCCCCTTCCAGTTCTGTATCTATGATCCTATGATTTAGAGCTGGAAGGGACTTAAGAGATCGATCACCTGTTCAATCAAAGATTGATGGGAATTCAGACTTAGAAAGGACATCAATGACCATCTAGACCAAGCACACATGAAAAAAGAATCACTACTTCATTACTTTCAATAACTGTCCACCTGGGTCTGGCTTAAAGGCTTCCATCAAGGAGACACCTGTACCATTCCCAAGGAAGCCCATTCCTTTCTGGAGCTCTGTGGTTGGGAAGTTTTCCCCTTATGTCAAGTCCATTTGCTCTTTTGCTCCTGGGCTCAAACAGAGCAAATCTAACCTCTCTGATGTGGTGAAATTGAGACCCAGAGAGGGAAAGTGGCCTGCTCACGGCCAAAAAACCTACACCCAACCCCAAAACCAGGTGGGCGAAGGGAATAAGCATCTATATGGTGCCTATTATATGCCAGGCACTGTGCTAAGCACTTTTGCAAATATCTCATTTGATCCTCTCCACAACTCTGTGACATAGATGTTATTATCATTCCCATTTTATAGTTGAGGAAACTGAGGCAGATAGCAGTTAAGTGACTTTCCCAGGGTCACACAACTAGTAAGTGTTGGAGGTTGAATTTGAACTCAGAACTTCCTGACTCCAGGCCTGGTGCTCTATCCATCGAGTCAGCATGTCAGTAGCATAGACAGGATTTCCACATCACTAACTCTATCCATGGTGGGTATTCCTTTTACTATGTGATGTTCCCTCAGTAGGTACTTGTGATTGTCTGTCAAAAGATTTTTCTGATACAAGATCTTTGAGAAAGTCAATTTAGGCATAGTTTAATAGCCACTTTATCTAATAATTATAGCAATTTCTAGCATTTATACAGAACTTTAAGCTTTGAAAATCACTTTACCCTATGCTAGCTCATCTGACCCTCACAGCCCTATGAGCTAGATGCTGCTATCACCCCCATTTTATAGATGAGGAAACTGAGTCAGAATAAATTTAAGAGATTTGCCCAGGGTCATGCAGCTAAGAAGAGTCCAAGGAAGGATTTAAGCTCAGATTTTCCTGACTCTAAATCTAGTACTCTACCCATTGTACCACCTAGATGTCTATGGCTTCAGTTCTAGAGGTGCTTACAGGGGTGTGCTAGTAAGTATTTAACAACCAGTTCTCTAGGAAAAATAATGTATGTACAATGCGTTGTTAAGTTTAATCTCCATTATTAACACATTCTCCATAACTTTCATAAGTCTAGACAATGAACAAAATAATCTATCAGACCACGATGTATAATTTCTGAATTGTAATGATCACATTGAATAATAAGTAGGCACTTAGGTGGATGCCACCATCACACTATCCCTTCTTTATCTCCCATGGTCCCTATTGTCCAAAGAAAATATTCAGTCCTTTATTGTCCATTATTCTGTTCTGTAGTTGGTATGAGAGGCAAATGTATTATCTTTTTGAAAATTACATTAATTTTTTTCAATTAACAAGCATTTATTTTTTCTTCTTCCTCCCTTCTCCCACCCCTTTTGAGAAAGAAAACCAGCAAGTATGACATAGATTCACAAATAAATTAAACATTTATTAAGTACCTCTTTTGTACCAGGCCCTGTGCAAAGTGCCAGGCTACAAAGACAAGTAAACAAAAGAAAAAAAAACAGCTCCTGCTTGCAAGGAGCTGACATTCTACTTGGGGGGGCAGAAGAATGGAGGAAACACATAGGAAGTTAGAAAATACAGAGTGATACAAAGTAATTTCAAGATGGCAAAAATGGTAGCAACAAAGGGGATCAAGAATGGCCACCCCAAACTGTACTTTGAAGGAAGCTAAGAATCTGAAGGAAGCCAGGCAGTATATAGATGTTTATTCCCTTCCCCTACCTGGTTTTTGTTTTTGTTTTGGGTTTGGGTTTTTGGCCATGATCAAGTCATTCTCCCTCTCTAGGTTTCAATTTTACCACATCAAAGAGGTTAGATTTGCTCTGTTTGACCCCAGGAGGTAAAAGGGCAAATGGGCTTGACATAAGGGTAAAACTTCCCAACTGCAGAGCTCCAAAAAGTCCCTAGGAATGGATTCCAGACCCATAACATTACTTGTACAACAACCTGGAAATGGAAAATGGATTGTTGTGTATAGGGAACAGTAGGCTTGTTCCCTAGTTGCTTGTCACACATGCAAACTTATCTCCCAACCCAGACCATAAGCTCCTTTGGAGGGATGGCTGTTATTTTATAGACTCTGGAGCTACTTTTACAAATCTCCATTCACTCCACCTGGTGAAGTCTCCAGAGTTTGACTTCTATGCCTTCTCAGGGTTCTAAGGGTAACTAAAGAGGTATGAGGTTTTGTCTAATGCTATTGCTCACAAGCCCCCACTGGCATAGTTCTATTCTTTGTGATTGATATAAAATAGCCAGTCAAAACTTACTTACCTTTGTTAGGAGTATTTACTAAGGTGGTATGGTAGGAACAATTGAAACACATGTTCCTACCAGCCCATAGAGTCCAGGGCTCAAGCTAGGCTTAAGTAGGCTCTAGTTTAGAAGATACATATGACAAAGGGAGTAACTCATAGTTTCTGTAAAATCATTTGCTGCAGTCCTCAAGATATTTCCTATGGATACAATACATCTTCTTCTTCTTTTTTTTTTTTTGCTGGGCTCCTTGTAGAGTCTTGAATTTGTCTTTCCTTACTGAGTCCAGTCTGTCCTTGGCTCCTAAATCAGACACTGTCACCAGCTGTGTCCTGGGGACACAGCTAAGATACCAATGAAAAAAATCCAAATCCTCCAGTATTCTGGAACTTCATGAGATCCTCCTCTGGCCAAGGAAGTTGGGCAGTGACTCAGATCAAGGCTGAAGTAGGTGTTCTTTCCTCCCTCCCCAAGCATTTCCTTCTCAGGGGCTTAGCTGAAAGACTTTCATCGTAAGTTACCAGATGCTTGAATATCCAAAGGGCTTACTAACCCTACAAGCCCCTCAAATAGACTTAAGCACTCCAAATAGACTTCCTGTACAACATTTCTCCAGGTCATCCAGTGGTCTTCAAAGATATTTTAATTGATCAAAGACTTTTCAAACTTAGTCTAAAGTTTATGATTTCTTGATTCAATGAAAGTATTCAGGCCTTGTTCCCACCTAGTTAAAAATGGAGATTTGTTCTTACTGGTCAAGGTATTAGGAGATAACATCTTGTCATTCACTCTAAATCAAGTGGGATAATTTTCTAGACTGATTTCCCCTCCCTGCTTTACATACATTTTTTCATATTAATTCAGTGCAACAACAGCATCTTGTGGAAGCCATAAAAGAAATTCTGATCATAATCTGCATTAATAGATGTATATTAATAGGTGTATAGAGAGAAGTAATTTTATTGATGTCCTCCATCCTGTTTATATCAGAGTTGGAACACTGTATTTAGTTCTGGGCAACACAGCTTAGGAAGGTGTGGCAGCAAGCACCCTAGCATACTCCTAGCTGTTAGCACAGATTCTTTGATCTGCTTTTCTAAAGGAAAGCAACTCAAAAAGGGTCAACAATCTTATCTTAATCAATAAAACACATATCATTTACCTAGTTCAGAGGGAAAAATCAGCACCCTCAACTTCAGAGAATACAAACAGAAGTTACAAGCAGACTAAAACACATAGAGAAAATAACACCCTTCAGCAGACCAACAGACAGGGCTTCTAGCTGTCTGACCATCACATACATATGGTTAGTCACCAGAAAGAAGCACCAACATCTGGGATTTCAAAGCCAGGGGGCTCAATGGCTGTGAAGAGTCTCATCTGGCCAAATCACACAACTCTTCCCATAAGTAAGCCCCAAAATAAAATTTCACCTTAGAGGTATATATAACCTTCTCCAGGGTCAGAGAACATCACAACCCTTGTGACTCGCTTGACCACAAAGTAACAAAAGTTGTGCCTCCTGAAAAACCCAGCCTCCCACCACAGGCTCCATATGACCACATTCATCCTATTGGGAAGCAGAGTTTATTTTTTAAATCAGGAAAGTCCTCAAATTCACCTAAGCCTATCAAGAGGCAGGGAAGATCTTCAAGTTCCTATTACCATTATAGAAGGACATTGACAAATTGACATATATCCAAAGAGAGGAATGGATACCATGCTATATACAAATTAATATTATTATAATTAATTATTGTGATATTAATAGTAATTAACAATGTATTGTTATATACAGAGTAATTGTAGTAGCTGGAAATATTTCATCTAGAGAACCAGATTTCAGTTTGATATGGGGACAAGTTTCTAATCATCAAAACTCTGCACAAGTGGAATGGGCTATCTTGGGAGGCAGTGAGTCTTCTCTCATGAAAGTGGAGTCTGAATGACTCTTTATTGAAATTATTGCAGGAATTATTGTATGTGAAAATACATTTTCAGCTATATGGTCTCTGAGGTGCCTTCTCACTCTGAGATTCAATGATGCACTGAACAAACATTAGTTTAGCACTTACTGTGTTCAAAGCCCCAGTCCAGGTTGGGGGAGGGAAGAAGGAGGGATATAAAGATGAAATAAGACAATTGTTGCCTTTGAGGAGCTTACAGGAGGACGAGATATAGGCACACAGACAACTTTGTTCACTGAAGCCCCTTACCCAGCAATAGGCGCTTGATAAGTTATTGATTGAGTCATCCCAGGCCTAAGGGTAATGATGGGGGAATAATCAGATCCAGCTACATCTGGTTGCTTCCCACGACTTCTCTCCCCTACTGCTACCTGAAGGAGAACTCTGAATAATGCATTCTCTTGGTATCTTCTTCTTCTTGGGCATCTTGTGTCTCAGGCTGGATGATCCCTCTGTAGATGAAGTGAGGGAAAGTTACAGAACCCTTGGTATGGAACACAATGATATCAGGGTGCAGTGGCTCTCATACCTTCTACCCATCCCTCCACTCCCTCCCACCTCACCCAACCCTATTTCAGGAAGGAATGGAGCTTAAAATAACTGCTGTGAAGGAGCAAGGTCAGATAATAATAACTGACATTTACATAACCCTTTAAAACGTTTGAAGAGATTTCTATGCATAAGCTTAGTTGACTCTCACAAAAGCCCTGCCAGGCAGGTACAGCCATGATTATTATTCATGTTTTAGAGATGGGGAAACTGAGACTCAGAGAAATTAATTTGCTCATGATCATGTGGTTAATAAATGTCCAGGGTGAAATTTGAACTCAGGTCTTACAAACTACAAATTTAATACTTTATTCACTATATCACAGTGATTTCCCATTGATTTCACCTATTATTCATAGAGATTCCAGTGGCTAAAAGTTTTCTGACTTGATACTGTAGTGATAATGACCATTCTATTTACTGAGAGGGGCCTTCTCCAGCTGGTTCCCATATCCGGGAGCCAGAGAAGAAGGAAAGAGAGAAAGTGTCCAGAATGGAGCTTCCTCTTTCCCTATGGGTTCATCTTTCCTTCAGGAAGAATATTGGGTTAGGCCTTGTTTGAGGACAAGACATTAATTTCTCTGTTCATTCTCTCATGAGAACCCTGGCCAGGCCTCAAGGCTCATTTTAGAAAGTGTGTCAATTGGGGTTGCAAACTTACAGGATGTGTTTGCAGTTTCAGAACCAGATGTTGTAACTTGGTCTGACCTTCATAGCTTAGAAACACACTCTCTCTCTCTCTCTCTCTCTCTCTCTCTCTCTCTCTCTCTCTCTCTCTCTCTTTCTCTCTCTCTCTCTCTCTCTCTCTCTCTCTCTCTCTCTCTCTCTATTTCTCTCTCATACTCACTTGCTCCCCATTTGTAATGCTTATTGCATCTGCCAAGAGTTTCACAAGATAGGCAGTCCTCAACCTTATGGTAGGTCACCTTCTTGGAAGAGTCAAAATGATGCTAGTTGACTCTGTTTTTTCCATTAAAATAATTCTAGAATCCTGATGCCCGTTTCCCCTTAGAAATCACCACCGGAGCCATTAACTTTAAATGCTAGTCCTATGGCCTTTCTGCAATGCTTTAAGGATCTATGACTTCACCAGCTTGGACACTCTCTTTCATGCAGATCCCAAGCCTTCTAAGTCTAAGTTGATAGTCTTTATGAATTACTGGGGTTGACAAATTTCATCACCTGATGGCCAATCTCCTTTATCTGCATTGTGTGTCTGTGATCTAAAGACTGGCTCAACTGCGTCTGTCACTGGCCCATTCTTGAGGCTTTTCTACCTTGGCAGGACTGAAATTCCAATGGAATAAATAGCCTTTTGGAACCCAGGATCACCTGAAAGCCACAAAGGGGATGAGGAAAACTCTAAGGATTCTGTGCCATATAAAGCTTGGGGAAGAGGTTCTTATCTTTTTTGTGTATGTCATGGATTCCTTTGGCAGTGTCTATAATGCTATGAATCCTTTCTTAGAATGTTTAAAAATGAGTAAAATAAAACACATTGGATGACCAAGGAAACAATTGTGTTGAAATATAGCTACTAAAACATTAAAAAAATTCCTGGACTCCAGGTTAAGAATGTCTGTCCTAGAAGAGGAGCTATGTATATGTGGGTAAGGGATGCGTGTGTGGGGGGGAAGGGCTTGGAACAGGTAGAATTGAGGAGGAAAGATGCCTGGAAGACACACGAGACCCTGAAGAACCCTTAAAATATTAGGCTAAGAGAGATGTAAAATGCAGAACTATGGAGGCAATAGTTAAGCTGTACTCCATCCTGGTAAAGCTATGTCCAAGAAAGACATTGTGTTCACTTTTGGGTGCTACATTTTAGTAAGGACACTGATAAGCTGGAGAGTGTCCAAAGATAAGTATCTGGGAAGACAAAGGGCCTTCAGATCATGCCCTTTGAGGAAAGCTGAAGGAAGTGAAGATGTGCAACATGAAGAACAGAAAACTTATCAGAGGGCATGCTATCTGACTGAAATGAACAAAAGGGATTTGATTTCTTCTTGGTCCAAGAGGGTAGGGCTGGGAAGCAGTGGTTAGAAGTGACAAATAAGCAGATTTGGGTTTGATATAAAGCAAGGCTTTCTAACCATTTGAGCTATCCAAAAAAAGAATGGGCTACCTGAGAGATAGTGGATTCCCCCTTCAAGCAAAGGCTAGAGGAACACATTCTTGTTGTTCATCCTTTGTTCTTGAAGAGGACCACTGATATCAAAAGGTTGCTGCCTTGTGCGTGAATTGGATTGAAGTGAGGCAGAGCTGTGCAGTGTTCAGTCTCACATTCTCCTCCAAAGTCATCAGAGTCCAGTGGCAAGACAAAAGTCCTGATGACCTGGGATGCAATGGATGACCGTGGACTTTCTAAATTAAGGTTGAGGATAGTGTAGAAGGGTTTCTTATTCAGTTATGGCTTGGACTAGATGCCTCTGAGTCTCTTTCAGTACTGAGATTCTGTAGTTTTGTGAAAATGCTTGCCCTCTTCTGCTACTTCCTGGTACTCTCCTCTTGGTGATTTCTTGACATTGCCTCTGCTGACCTGGAAAAAATGATGGGGATTTCAGGCATCCAATAGATTTTGTCTTGAATCTTTTTTCAAAACTGGCATGAAAGTCAATAAGGATCTATTAAGCCCCTAGTGCAAAGTTTTGTGTGAGGAACTACAGATGATAAACAAAGAGAAATATCATTGGGTCCCTGACTCAAAATACTCAGTTCTGTCTACATTCAACCCATAGAAAAGCAACTGAGATGCTATTATTACTGATATCTCATAAGTAATCATAATGGGTGGTGAAGGACTAGCCCAGCTGGGGAGGAGCCAAGGACCCCAATCCCTCAATTTGCCCTCTTGGTTTCCTGCTTTCCTTATCCCAGCTCACCTGAATAATCCAGACATCTGGATCTAGTTTAGACTAGGTACTATTCCCCTGCTTTTCATCCCACTAGGACCCTACTGCACTCCCTCCATAATATTTGAGGTGCTTGCCTTCTGGCTTACTCTTTGTTCCTTATACATGGCTTATCTCTATGCCTTTGGACTGGCTATTCCCCACATCTGGATCATACTCCCTCCTTATCTCCACCTCACGGAATCTCTCCCTTCATGTCCCAGCTTAAACATCACTTTCTACACAAATCGTCATCACTTTTTCTAGCTACCACTGCTGTTCCTTCCCAAGTACCTTCTATTTATGTATATTTATCCTTGTTCATGTTCATTCTGTATTTACTTATATATGTAGCTGCCACCTCTCCTGTTTGAATGTAAACTCCCTGGGAGTAGTGATTTGTTATTTTTTGTATTTGTACCACCAGAACTTAGCACAGTGTTTGGCATTTACTAGATAATTAATAAATACTTGGCAGTTGATGGGAAATTCCTTTTTCCTCTTAATTTGGCTAAGATAGGGTTGGGCTTTTTCAAAAAGAAACTAAAAGTAACCAAATCAAACCAAATCAAAAGAGCAGCAGCAGCAGCAAACCCTAACCAAACATAGAATGGTAAAATGAGTATCAGGGTCACAGATATTTGACCTAAACCTAACTGAAGTCTATCCACCGGTTAAAGTAGCTGGTATGGCTCCTCCTCAAGGGGCCTGTCCTGTACAACCAGGCAGCTGAAGCATCAAGAGGCTATTTTTCATTCTTAAGGCAGATTGTCGATGTGGTGTGGTGTGTGTGTGTGTGTGTGTGTTGTGTATGTAGTGATAGATAAGATAACCCTCCACTTAACATGACTCAACCTCAATAATCCTCCCCAGGCCATCTGAGAGGGGGATTATGATTTTAATAGGGGTCAAATAGGGGATCACCATCAACTAGGTGATTAGAAACAATTTTTCCTACTAACTCTAGACTAATATTTTTAGCCCCTAGCCAGGCTGAGTAATGGCCACCATACCAGGGTCAGGGTACATGCGACAGAGGAGAAGAAAGGGAAGTTAGATTGTTGCCATCCTGCCCCCAAGTACTATCCTGTTCCCCTAACCTTAATCCATCCTTTTGGGAAAATCTAGAGAGTGGAGCAGGACCAGCTTGAGTTTGACTTCAACCCTGGGAAAGAACAGAGAACACTGGCTAAAATTTGAAAGTGTTGAATTCAGGAACCAGAGAGCAGGTCTGGGTCAAGGGCATGGCATCATGAAGGGATAATAACAATAACTCATATGTTTGTAGCATTTTAAGGCCTTCAAGACATTTTTCTCCCTATCCTTCCATTGGAAGATCACAGATTTAGAGCTTAATGGGGTCTTGGCCATCTGGTCTAACCCTTTTATTTTACACATGAAGAAACTGAGGTGCAGAGGTTCAGTGACTCACCCAAGGTCATACAGTCCAGAAGGAGAAGAGGTGGCATCTGACCTGCAAGTTTTTGGTTTGAAATTTAGTGCTCCTTACACTATACAACCCTACCTGAAAAACAAAACCAAGAAACATCTCTGTATGAGTTCGTATTGAGAGGGATGAAAGAGAGAGAGAGAGAGAGAGAGAGAGAGAGAGAGAGAGAGAGAGAGAAAGAGAAGAGGAAGAAGGAAGAAGGAGGAGGAGAGGGAAGGAGGAGGGGAGAAGAAGGAGGGGAGAAGGAGGAAGAGGAAGAGGAGGAGCAGCAGTAGGAGGAGGAGGAAAAATAAAAGAGAAGAGAGACAGAGGCAAGAGAGAATAAGCATTTATTAAAAGATCATGATTCTAAGAATGAGTGTTTTAGTTCTCTTTCCCGAGTACAAAGGTTATCTCCATTTTACAAAGGAAGAAACTGAGGCTCAAAAAGGCAAAGTTACTTAACAAAGGTCACACAGCTGCTGAGAGTCAGAACTGGGATTTGAGCCCAGGTCTCTTGACTCCCAAGCCAGAATAGTTTCCCCTTCGCTTATACTGCTTAACCAGAACGACTAGTGGTGATTTCTCTGGGCTCTGTGCCTACCTCTCACACTCACCTCATCAGTTCTAGAGCTCATGCATTAGATTCAGGCCAAAGTGCGTCGAGGCTGGAAGATGAGCCTGCAGCAGATCCATCAAGGCCAGCTCATGGAGACCAAAGTAACTGGTGTCTGCCCAAGAAGCCTTCCCTCTGATTAGGGCTTTCTCAAAATATAATAGGCTCCCTTAGGATCTACCTTACACTGGAGGTCTTCATGAAAAGGCTAGACGAATACTCATCAGGGGTGTAATAGCAGAGATTACTGCTCAGGAATAGATTAGAGCAGGTATCCTGGGACTATGTACAACTGTGAGATTATAGAACTCTGAATCTAAGGAATAGTCCAGGAGCCGTTTCAGGAGGAACATCTTGAAAGAGGGCAAGGCAGATGCTGACACAAAATGTCTAGATACACAATAGTTACTTGTTGAATTTAAAGAAAGAAGAGACAGCAAGAAGGGGAAGAGAGGTAGAGAGAGAAAGGTAAAGTTGAGAGAAAGACAAAAGTCATGGAAATGGGAGTAATATACTCAATGACACTTATTTCTTTTGTATTTAGTGTATGTTTTTATTTGTTTTGTTTTCTGTTAGTTTCTCTGTCAATTTTTTTTGTTAAAGTTCAAGTCTGTCTTGCCAAATTAAGAGTAAAAAGGATTTTTCAATCAATCAATTTATAAGCATTTATTAAGTTATTGCTGTTCTTGCTCATTCAGTTGTGTCCAATTCTTTGTGACCCCGTGATCCATAGTGTGCCAACATTGTTGTTGAGGTTTCCTTGACAAAGATATTGGAGTGGTTTGTCATTTCTTTCCCCAGCAGATAAAGGCAAAAAGAGGTTAAGTGACTTGCACAGGGTCACACAGCTAGTAAGTATCTGAAGCCGTATTTGAACTCAGCTCTTTCTGACTCTCAGCCTAGTGCTCTTTCCATCTATTTAGTATCTATTCATTAAGTATATTGACCTTTAGTGTCCTTAAGGTGTGTACCTCAGAGAGAGAACATTTATTTGGACAACTGAGTGTTTGTCTCACATACAGTATGTATGTCTCACATAGAGTATATACTCCCCGAGTAGCCACTCTGCATTCTCTAGGGCTCTTTGCATGGATGGGAAATGCTCCCAAAAGATTTGTGGCATTCAAAGACTGGTGGGAGTTGAGCTGAGGGGCACAGCCTGCCCAAAATATGGCACCAGCCCTTACACCTTCTCTGTTGCTGTTTCTGATGTTGTTGCTAGTGGAGTGTAAGCATCACCCTGAGCTCATTTTTTCCCCACTGGCAGGAAAAGACTGCAAAGGGAGGGAGAGGGGTCCAAAGGAGCCAGTCTGGCTGATTTTTTGGCCAGCCCAGTCTTTGAGGCTGATAAGTAAACACTTGAAGCTCTGACATAAATTATTCTAGTCCTTGACAGCAGGACACTGACCAGGGTCACCAGATAAGGAGGGAGAAAGCCTTGCATGTCTCTCAGTCCCACTCAGCTATTTCACAATAAATGTCACAGAGAAAGAATAGACACTTCTGTACCCATTAGGCAGCTGCATGTTCCTGTCACCTTGAGAAGGGATGCATTGTCAGAGCTGTTCAAATGTGCACACACCAGCTGTTCATCTGCTTTCCTCTTCTCCTTCAGAGTGGAAGTGCAGCTTGGGCTCCCTCCTTTGAAGGGAAAGTTCGGTTAATATGGCTCCAATCTGGAAAAGATGAGCTGTGTGCCCTCGAGATGGTAAGAATAATTGACTGACCTTTAAGAAGATATTAGCTAACTGTCCTTTGGGCGAAATGAAGCACATATTCCTGAAATCTCAGATTTTGGGAAGATGACTTCTCAAGGCCTCTTACTCTTGGATCCCAGTGCCGGATAGTGATATGATGGTAGGATAATATCCTAGGTTTCTAGGCAAGACATTCTAGAATTTTAAGATCACATTCTAGAACCACAGGAGCTTATAATTTCAGGAGTGCACTCTAGAACCATAGTACTCTAGAATACCAAGGATGCACTATGGGATTCTATTCTAAAATTTCCCTGCTATGCCCTAGAACTATAGGGTGCTATTCTAGAACTTCAGAGGGGACAGGTGCTAGAGTCACAGAAGCCTACCTCAGCATACCAGAAATGCCTTCTAGAATGACTGGAGCAGGGGTGGGGAATCTGTGGCCTCGAGGCCACATGTGACCCTCTGGGTCTTCAAGTATGGGCCCTTTGACTGAATGGAACTTGAGGACCTGGAGGGCCACATGTGACCTTGAGGTCACAGGTTCCCTACCTCTGGACTGGAGTCTATTCTAGACTTTTAAGGTTGTTCTCTGGAATTATGTGATTATGGCCTATAATTTTAGCAGCTAGGTGACCTAGTAGGTAGACTGCTGAGCCTGGAGTCAGGAAGACCTAAGTTCAAATCTGACCTCAAATTCTTACTATGTGACCCTGGGCAAGTCACTTAACCTCTAGAGAAGGAGATCACAAAACCACTTCAGTATCTTTGCCAAGAAAACCCCATAATGGGGTCACAAAGAGTAGGACACAACTGAACGAAAATCTGGAATTTTAGGAATACATGCATTATACTTTTCTATATAGAAAGCTAGCAATGCATTCCAAGGTGAGTTAATAAGATTCTGAGTTAGTGGCTTTTTAAATAGAGCCATTTGATTATTTACCAGTGGACCTGGGCATATATGCAGCGCTCTCCTACATTTCATCCTTGAGTTTTCCTTGGATCTTTCTCCAGTGTTTCCCCTTTCTGCCCTTAAATTCCTTCATAATCAGGTCATAGAAGCACCCCACAGGCATTTCATTAGGTCCTGAGTGGTGGTTTGATACAGAAGGGCAAGTAGTAGGCCCAGAGCAGAGGCAAGTGGGTGCCGTTCCAACTCATCCCCTGTTCTATTAGATAGGCCTGTCATTTATTGAGGGGCACTGTACCTTCCTAGCCAGTTTTTCTGGTTCACAGTCATGTGAATCATTAATTGAATTGTATGTCTGTCATTTGAAGAACAACCTAGTTAAAAGTAGACACATTTATTTCCAGATGGTTGGCAAACTGCACAGCAATAATAGACACAGATACGTATATGTGTGTCTATATATGAAAACACATGCATACACATGCACAGATATGGAAATACATATGTGGTATGTGTGTGTGTGTGCGGGCATGTGTTACCAGGGCAACTTGGAAGTCCCATGAGTTGCATTGGTAGCAGAGACTGTCTGCTTAGATGAAATCATGGATAATAGCAGTTAGCATTTATATGGTGCTTATAAGTTTTTCAAAGTATTTTCCAAATGTGACCTTATTTTATCCTCACAATAACCCTGAGAGGTAGATGCTATCATTGTCCCCAATTTTACACATGAGGAAACTGAAGCATATGAGGTTAAGTGACTTACCCAGAGACACAAAGCTAATAAGTGTCTGAGGCAAGATTTGAACTCATGTCTTCTTGACCCTTGGTCTAGCACTCTATATACTGAGCCACCTAGCGTGACTCTCCCAGGAAAAGATGGAAATATTAGAATCCCTCTTTAACAGGGATGAAAATGAGCCTCAGAGACCTCATAATTAAGTTGCTCATGTTTACACAGAGGGTAAATGTTGAAGCTGGGACTCAAAATAAGGTTTTTGTGACTTCTTTTCAACCACACCAAGATATCTTACTGGGGTAACAGCATAAGTATCCTACTTCTTTATCTCCTGACCCGAGGTCCACCTCAAAAAGGCAGGTTTCCTAAACTGATTCAAAATTGAAGTATAATGGCCCAGTCAAGAAGATGAGTTGCTAGGAGATCTTTGGGAGATTGAAGTCCTCAAAGATCTCATTGGTTAATTGACCTAGAGTACAGTGAAATCAATCCCCTAGGGATCAATTCCTCAAAGGACATGTTAGGGGAAGGTTATGAGAGTTATAGTCTTGTTATTTCTCTTTATCCTATTTGCACAAGGACATACATATATGTGTGTGTGTGTGTGTGTGTGTGTGTTCACTTCTATGAGTTATTCTTCACAAAGGTGTCTGTATGGTATCACCCCTATATTGACTAGGGTGAACAAGCTGAGAAGGCACCTAAGATGTCAAATCCATTTGCTTAAGTTCATAGAGCAGAGTGAGTGGCAGCTCTAGAATCAGAATTAACCCCAGCCTAATTTTATAGAAAGGAGGCAGCACCTTTTATTCTGCACCTCAGTTTCCCCATCTATAAAATGAGGGGATTGGCTAGATGCAAATTGCCAAGGTCCTTTCTGGCTTTAAATCTATCACTCTAGCTTCAAATATTGGTCCTGCCATCTATGTGATCTCAGGAAAGTTATTTTAAAAAAAGCTTCTCTAAGACTCAGTTTCCTCCTCTTTAAAATGACGTGAAACTCATTTTACTAGATGTTTTCCCAAGGTACTTTTGATTTCTCAGTACTATGATAATATATCTTTAAAAGAAGATTTATTCAAGAAAAACTTCTGTAATCCATTGCCAGTATGTCAATACCCTTGGATAAAAAGGTGTCCCTTTCTCTGGAGCCTGCTATAGACCTTCTGACTTAACAAAAAAGGAAGCCCTACAATGAAGAGACCCTGATGCTTGACTGCAGAGGTGGCTGGAGCTGTCCATAGCTGAATCTTGTTTAGATGGTAGGGAGAACGTCTTAGTCCTGAAATAGTGGAAGCACAAAAGTCACTCATTGAACAAGCCAAACTGGAAAATATAGCTTTTGAATGGGCTTACATTAATTTGGACATCCAGTTGTTTGGGCCTTGCCTGACTTTAGACCAGTCAAGCATGTGATTATGTGGACTCAGATCACCTTGGAAAGACAATGAAATATTAAGCCACACGAAGAGAGGAATAGCGTCCTAGGACTATAGAATTGATAATAATCTATTGTATTGACCATCTTGCTATACTGTGCCTTAGTCAGGCAACATCTGCAGTACTGTATTCAGTTCTGGTGGTCATATTTTAGGAAGGACATCAATAAGTTAGAGAGTATACGAAAAAGGGGGTAATCAGGATAGGGAATATTCTCTAGGTCACACCATATGAGGATCTATTGAAGAAACTGGGAACATTTGTCCTGGAGAAGCCTTGGGAATAGTGATGGTGGTGGTGGTAGCTGTCTCCAAGTATCTGAAGGGCTGTATTATGGATCAGGGATTAGATTTGTTCTGTTGGACCCTGAAAGGCAGAATGAGGAGAAATGGATCAAAGTAATAAGGAGGCAAATTTAGATTTGATTTAAGGAAAAACTTTTGAATAACTGGATTGATTCAGCTACATGGGAATACAGAATCTTCAGTTAGTCTTTTAGAGCCCCTCATGGTCTGACTTCTATCTACCTTTCTAAACTGATTTCACATTATTCCCCTCTGGGTACACTGGATTTCAACCAAATCAGCCACTTGCTGTTCCCCAAATTTGAAATTTGCCTCTTCAGCTTCTTTGTTTTTATATTGGCTTTTACAAATGCCAAGAATTCCCTCCCTCCTCACCACTACCTCTCAGACTCCTAAGATTCCCTTAATGTTCATTTCAATTGCCACCATAGACTAGAAACCTTTTCTGAACCTCATAGTCATTAGTGCTTGATTCTATCTCATATATTGTGTTTGCTATCTGTGTAATGTCACCCACCTTCTCCTCTCCCCGAGTAGAATGTTAATTTTTTGAGAATAGGGATTGATTTTCAATTTGTCTTTGCTCCAGAGTATGGCATGATGTCTCCAATGTAGTAAAGGTCTAATAGATGCTTGCTGAATTGAATCAAAACATGGTCCAAGGCATAGCCCAGGTACTATATTGATGGGATGACTAGTCACTCTTTCCCACTCAAAGGCGACTAGCTCTCTGATGAGGGGCACCAAAGAGAGGTAAAATTAAAATTTGGATTCTCAATTAAGAGTCTAATTAATTTTAGTTGCCTCAGAAATGGTTTCATTTTCTTTTTCGCTTCTGGGACACAATTTCCCAAAGGTTGCTATTTGGGATGAATTTGGAATAAGAAACAAAACTGACACCAAGTTCTGACATTATGGTACCAGCTCCAAGAAGTCCAAGATGTGAGTGCAGAACCAGAATAGCACTGACACAGGGATGGTGCTGAACTTCCAGAAGATTCAGATGACTGTATCTTGTGTGGGGAGACTGGGATGTGACTCTGGCTAGTTCGACCAGGAAGGCACCAGTGAGGGGATAGGGGTAGAAGAAAGAAAAGGAATCTCTGGGGACAGTGATGGAGTGAGAAAGGGATTAATAAGGGAAGTGAAAAAGTGTGTAGGCATTATATAGACTTTCAATTGGATTTTTTCAAATGTCATTGAGTTACCTACTAAAGATCTAAATATGACTTTCATAATAACAGTAATCGGCATTTACAGTAGATAGAGGTTTGAAGTTTACAAAGCACTCCAATACATTATCTTATTTGGTCCTTACAACATCCTTGTAAGGTAGGTATTAGAGTTATTAACTCCATGTTACATATGAGGAAAATGAATCCAAGAGAAGTAAAATAATCTGCCTATGGTTACCCAAATAGTAATTATGAGAAGCAGGATTTAAACTCAGGTATGTCTTCTAGCTTCAAGTACACTGCTGGTGAGGAATACTCACACAAGGAAATTCCCACAGGGAATCTTTGCAGGGGTCTGTTAAGATTGCATTAATTATTTGTGAACCTATCTTATATTCCTTATACTGTCAGTGCTTTTATGGCAGAGACCAAATTGGGGTCACTAAGATACTTTGATATCTTCAGTTCTTTGCTTCTCCCACCATATCATGTGTAGGGCCTAGCATGCATGTGCCTTGCATGTATGTGCTGAATAAATAAGTTGAATTGATAACCAGTGGGCAAAAAACATGATATAGCCCATCCTCTCATAAACCTCAACCTCTCCACACCAGGGTATGTGGGAGAGAATATGAGACAATTGCATACGTTTAATCTTCTCCATCTTTAGATGAGGAGTTTTTAGTCTTTTTGGGGTTATGCAGTCCTTTGGCAGTCTGGTGAAACCTATTAATAACTTCTAAGAATACTGTTTTTCAATGCATAAAATAAAATATGTAGGATTACAAAGGAAACAAATTATATTGGAATAAAGATCCAACTTTTTCCCCATCCAAGTTCATGGACCTGTTGACATCTTAAGGTTCCTTGGACCTCAGTTTAAGAATCTTGCTCTAGAAGATAAGCAACTGGAGGGCAGGGGATGTTTCATTTCATTACTTTCTATCCCCCCAGCATTGGCACAATGCCTGGCACATAGAAGGCCCTCAATAATTGCTTGTTGGTTGGTTGACTTAATCCAACAACTGCTTCCCTTCTGTTTTGCCAATTCTGTGATGAAAAAGAGAGGATCCTTATAACGTCTTGGGAAGCATCTCTATAACCTTGGAATTAGGTGCCTTCTTTTTTCTGAAAATCTATTGAGAATGAAGGATGAACAACAGTATTCTAGATCATGTGATGCTCTCATTTGTGGAAAAGGTCATAGTGGTTACTTAGGTGGATGGTAATTTAGTGGGAAGGTATAGCTGTAGAATTTAAAGTGACGCATTAGTCTGAAGGAAAGCGCCAGAGTACCTGGCTAGGTCTTACTGGGGATAGGGTTATGCCATAAACAAAGAACTCAGTTGTCTTTCTGGATCAGGTGGGAGCTGGATGCTATGGAACTTTAGGAGGAATTCTACTAGGAAGGATGGTTTAGCAATGTTAATAGCCCTGTAGTCTGATTGCTGGGTAGAATTCTTTTTTTCACACTGGAGATCACATAGACTTTATTATTGTTAGTCTTATAAATGCTCTTTCCCTTAGTAAATAGATTATCTATGAAATATAAACATATTTATTATCTGGAATATGTAGTAGGGACACAGAGAAGAAAACAGGACTGGGGTCCAGAGCCAGGATACTGAAATACAGTGCTCTGTAGCAGACAGAGCTCTCTCCTTGAAATGAGAAGAAATTTGAATCCTGATACATAGAAGATCATAGGATTTAGAGTTAGAAAGGAAGTCATCCTGTACAAATTTCCTATTTTATGGAAGAAGAAACAGGCCTAGTGAGGTTATAAGTGACTTACCCAAAATCATGGTGGTCATAACAGAGTCAAGATTTGAACCCAGGCTCCCTTACTCAGTACTCTTGTCACTATGTGCCTCTTAACTTACTGACTATATGATTCCAGGCAAGTCACTTAGCTGTGTAGACCTGCAACTTTCTCTTCTGTGGAATGAGGACAATACCTGCTCAGTCCTATCTTGTAGGGTTATTGTGGAGAAGGCTCTTACTCAGCATGAAAGTCCTGGAGAAATGTAAGCTATTATCCCCCTTTGTGCAGTCTGGGGCCGAGAAGAATACTAATCCTCAATCAGTGATTTCCACATGGAGGAAGCACCACAGAAGCTGGCAGCCCTCGGCCCAGGAGGCAGGGATCCTAAGGGCAGTTTAAAGAAGAGGCTGATTCCTGGGATGCTGAGGGCCCAGGGCCCATTTCTTAGCCAGGAATCCCTCACACCTTCCATTTTTTTCCCCTAGAGAAATCTCTTGGGCTTCTTAATTGCTATTTGGTTGAAACAGATCTTTTATGATGATGGCTGCTATTTGCATTTGTGTCTTTATTTATGCTTTTAAGTTGCTTCTGCTTATTTTTAAAGCCTCCCCCTCACCCCCCACCCCACCCCGGTTGTTTATGTTTGGGAAGGGCCTTCTGCTGAGTGCCTGGGAGCCCTCCAGAACCTCAGCTCACTCTTCCCTCAGTTACCACTTCCCTAGGACTGGCTGCTGTTTTAATCTTCCAGATTGTTTATTAACCCTCCCCCCCCCCCACCTATCTCTGCTCAATTTATCTGCAGTAGATTTCCAATACATTATAAAATTTCAATCAAAATTCCTCAGGGCATTTTGCATTCCCTGTTGGATCTCTAAATCCTACTTACTCTCACCTTTAACCCTCCTTGGCTGCCTTCCCAGGAAGAGGTCCTGTAGGCTGCCCTGGTGTCTGGAAGTAAGCACAGCAGTCCAGGGATTGCAGTGTTTTAGGTCTGAGTCCCTGGGATGCTCAGGCTTGCTGAACACTCAAGGGACCTAGTCCTTACTCCCCCAACCTTCAAGTCTGAGATCATCCTTGGAACAGAGGCCGTGGAGAATGTAGCCAGCCTGCCTGAGTTCCTTTCTTTTGGGGCCATTAGTGGGGGGATTGGTGGGAGGGAGAGGCCAGAGGAAAAGATGGGACTCTGACAGGGTGTGGGTTGGCGGACTGACTCTGCCAAGTTTAGGATCTTCTCTACTCCAGGGAGGCTCAAAGTTGTAAAGTTCTAGTACTTGAATTTGTTTACTGTTGGAATCATCTGACTTCCTGTTTTGAGGAAGAAAGGCTTTGAAAAACTTATTCAAAAGCCTCAGAAGGCTTATTGAACCTCATGCATCTCTAAGCAAGAAGTATTTTTGATGATTTTGGTGAGAATGAATACAAAAATTGATGGGTCACATTCTTTATAGTTACTTGTGAATTTATATTTTTAAAAGGAGGAACATGAACACAGAGGGGAACAAGACTGGAGAGGTGGGAGGAAACGCACTTGGACCAGAGCAAACCTGATTGCCTTGAGCCAGAGCTCCAAGGAAGGGCAAGAGGACCCAGATGTGTCAAACCCAGGGTTTGGCAAGTCTCATAGGATGTGGGGGTAGGAAAGAGGTGAAGAAGGGGGCCCCAACTGAGAAGACAGGCTAGTGCTGAGGAATGAAGGGGATCCTGGAATCAATAGAACTCAGAATATTCTTGGAGCATCTCAGTAAGCCTTGGGAGCCATCTCTTCTCATTAAACTTTGTTTGGGGTGTGGAAGGGAGGGTGTCACGTGTGCTTCACTGCTACAGGTACAAACCAACTGGATCTAATGTCTATATTAGGAAGAGATGAGAGGAAGGTAGTGGTCTTGTTTCTGACTACAGGTTTATAGAACAGAAAATGTCTCCCCTCCACCCCCACCCTTCACCTTCTACCTCTCATCTGGCACTTTCTGTTTTCTGCTTAGTTAATGATGCTTTCCTTGGGAAGGGGATTTCCCCTTACACCAAATTTTCAGGGAAGAAGTCGGGGTGTCAGCCTGGAGTGAGGTTAGGAAGGTCCCTATCAATTTGCATTGTTTCTCTTCCCTTTTTGGATCACTCCCAACTGGAATCCATGGGCAAGTCTCTTCTCTGGGGCCATGGTGAGGGAAGGAGTTGGCAACTCTGTGTCCCAGCCTCTGGCTTCCTTGCCTGGGCCAGCCTGGCTGCAGGTGACTACTACGGGCCTTGGGGTCCCTGGCTAGGATAGGACCAGCACTGATCCCCTTGAAGAATTATACAAACAGACTGGATTCCTCAAGTGGCTCCACTGGTAGGACGTCTCCCTCCCTCCCACCCAGAGGTTGTTTTTCTTCCTTCTCAAAGAGAAGGAACAGAACCCAGAGAGAGAGGATTAAAGACTGCAGGCACCATCCCCTTATCACGTCTATGCATTTAAGTGGCCCTGTTACCACATTAACAATGGAAAATGTGAGTCCATCGCCATTTGGGGCCTGCCACAGGAGATGTTTTCTCCTGGCCAGACACCCCGTCTTTGGCTTGCCTTCCTTTTCCAGATAGTGGGCTCCCAGAGTGTGGGATCAGCAGACACCTCCGGCCTCCTGCTGCACTGAGGCCTGCCAATCAGCTCCCCAGCCTGGCAAAAGCCCTGGGGCAGCGGTACCACTGTGGCTGCTGGCTCCCTCCGCCACCCCATTTATCACCGGGAGAGAGAACTTGCTCTGGTCACTGGAGCCTGTAGCTTGTCAACAGAGAGGTCCTTATCTTCTCAAAACATTTACTTAACTCTTTGTCTTTGGGCTGAGAACAATGGGAACTGGGGGTGGAAAGAGCTGAGATCAGGCCAGGAGAGGGACCTTGGGAATTACTACATATTATGTATGACTTTTTCTCCTGAAAAAGAGTTGGTTAGGGCACTAAATTAGCTAGGGCGGAGGCTGATGGGGAAAGAAAAATGCTTTTAGTGACTGTTCACACACACCTATATTCTTTCTCCTATCTCTTGCCTAGAATACACTGGCCCCTCACTGACTCTTGGAATCCCAGATCAAAAGTCTTCTTTAGCTGCCCATTACTTACAGAGTAAAATTCAAACTATAATGCCTGGGATTCAAGGATTCTATAGGATCATGGATTTGGAGCTAGAAGGAACCTACTCATTTTATACACAAAAGTAACTGAGGCCCATAGGTTAAATGACTTGTCCAAAGTCACAAAAGTAGGTAAGTGCCAGAGCTGGGATTTCCAGTCCTATATCATATAATTCCCTTCCACATATTCTGTTCTTCCTCCAAAATGAGCTACTTTCTGCTCACCTCCCCCAATCTGGAGCAATCCACGCCTTTTCTCTAGTCCTTTACTTAGCCTGAAAGCCCTGCAATGCCACTTTCTCCATAAAAGTCCCCCTCATGGCTCTGTCAATAATAGTCCCTCTTGGACTTCACCTGATATTTTGTTTTGTTACTCTGTAATGTATTTATCATGTGATGTGAATTATAGCTACCCATGTTCGTTGATTCTTTTTTTCGCCTGGAAGCTTCATTGCTGTAACTATGTCTGATCTAAACTTGCTATCTTCATAAGATCTTACCACAAATATTTGTTAAATGAATGAGTGGATGGATGAATGTCAACCCTTCTGAGTCATTGTGGAGCTCAAATGAGAATTGTTAGGAAAGCACTTTGAAAAGTGCAAAGTGACATACAAATGCAAGAGGTTATGATGATGATGATGGTGGTGGTGGTGGTGATCCTAGTTTAGAGTCTTCTGGGAACATGAGCTAAAGTGGAAATGGGAATTAAGAATGAGGAGAGGGCAAGGAGGTCCTAGGGGATCCATCTGGGAATTTGGAGAGATGGAGAGAGAGGCATCCTGACCTGGAAGTCATTTATTTATAGGGATGGGGAGGAGAAATAGAGAGGTCTCTCACCCAGAGGTTGGGTAAGAGGTAAGAGGGATTTGGTGAAATTGGAAGGGAATACCTACAAGAGGCTCAGTGTGTGTGGTGAGGGGTGGGGTGGGGAATTGATATTATGCAAAGGCTACCTACATGGGACTACAGGAATCCAAAGGTCAGAAATACGATTGCATGCAGCGACTTGGCTCTGAACTTTCATTTTTTCCATCTGTGTCTTTATCTTGGTCCTTCAGCGCCCAAAGTCCTCAGGCATACAACTACCCTGTTTTCTGTAGTAAAGTAGCCACTTCCTGCTCCCTCCCTACCCCACCCCACCCCATCCAATAGCTTCTCTGAATTTTTTTTGCTGTTGTTTCTGCAGATCATAGTAGGATGGACATTTTGAGCATGTATATAGTCCTGGGACAGACTGTAAAAATGTTCAGTGACTTGGGCCTGGAAATAAATGGGGAGAGTGGACTGGATTGCCTTCAGGAAACTGCAAAAGCTCATTTAAATGACCTTTAAATTTTCTCACAAAACAAAAACTCACTTTTCCAATGCCAATATTCTTCTGTCTCTCTTTAAAGCCATTGGCCACTTCTTAAATGAACTTTCTGGATTTTTCAGTCCCTAGTGACACCTCCAGCACTTTATATTTATTTTATTTTTATCCTATATTTACTGATCTGTGAAATTATTGTGCTAACCCACTCCCTCCCCCTCAGGACAGGGATTCTCACTTCCTTATTTGCATCCTTAGTAACTCTCTTAGTGCCTGGCACATAGTAAGCATTTAATGGATGATTGGTGATTGATCCACAATTTCATCAATACTAGGTCTTGTTATTGTAGGGGGATCTTGGCCATTTGGTCTCTACAAGATCTGTCCCATCTGTTTCTATGACCACTCCAGCTTGTGTGTGACACTAGCTTGTCATTATCAGTTACCAGTATACTTTCATTGGTCTCCTAATAGGCTTCCTTGACTCATCTCCCTCTTATTTATGAGATTTCTTACACATTTCTTGAAGACTAATCTGCTTCATGCATAGATCTGATACTACACTCCAGAATTTTTATTGACTCTATTGCCTACCAAATAAAGTTTGAATTTTTTTGCCAGGCATTCAAACAGCCACAGTTCTACTTTTCTAGTCTCATCAAATATTGTATCCCTTCATGTGGACTAAACTTTACCCGAACTGGACTACTTATCCCCATAGTGCATGGTCCACAGTAGGTGTTCAGTAAATGCTTGTTCTCTTCTCCCTTCTCTTTCCCCTTCCCCACCTTGTGAATGTGCCAAGTGCTCATTCTTTGAGGTGCATATAATCAGAATGTCTTTTCTACCCCTTTACCTTCTAAAGTTTTTTTTAGCTCAAATACTACTTCCCTTAGAAAATCTTCCCTAATCCTTCTAATCAGTAATTTTTCTCTGTCCATTTTCATGTAACATTTTATTTTGTAACTTGATATGCATTTATCATAAAATATTGTAGATTATAACTATATATGTGTCTATAACAGGGGCAGATAAAGGCAAGCCTATACTTCCTAGGGTGCTTCACAATTAACACCTGCCATTTTAATAAAGAAATTCATTTCCAATGAGGTTTCAGACTCCAAGAATCAGATCTTATGGCAGCATATCAAGATTTAGAATTACCTTGTGTTTCTGTGGTAGTAGCAAGGGGGGAAGGGGCTGTCACAACTAGGAGACAGAAGAAGAGAGTGGAGAGAGAGTCACAAGGAAGGACTGCAAATGTAGCTGAAAATTGATTAGATAAGAATGTTTCTGTGCGACCTATGTGGAGTGAGCTAACCTCAGCTTGCAAAAACTATTAGGTCTACCAGTGGCTGGTAGATGCTATAGGCAGCTGTGGACCAAGTAGTGGGAGGGAGAAGTGGTCAAGGATGCCAAAATATTTGTACTGTTTTCCTGTTTGCAAGTCGGAGGGTGGAGACTGTGCTGAGGAAGAGGAGACTAGAAAGGTACTCATTTGGGGAATGGTTGCTGATGATGTTTCTCATGGGTTTTTGCTTCCTTTTCTGATAAAATTAAGTGTTGAAAACACACACATATAAATACACCCCTAATTCTGTACTTTTTGGACTTAATTTTCTGTTAGTATGATAAGAATTAGCTAAGTAAGTGCAAGTTGACTTTAGAGAACCCTTGTTTCACACCGATGTGAGAGCTTGAGTTACATGAACCATATAATATTCCCCATAAAAATGAACCCAAAATTTGGAGTACAAGTTGGTCCAGGATGCTTTGTCTTGTTACTCTTCAGTGCTATGAAGCTCAGGTACCATGTTTTATCTAAATTTTCTTTCTTTCCTAGTGCCTATAATTTAAAATGTTTTAACCTAGATATAAACATGTATCTGTGAAAAATAAAATCATTTTTATATAAAATGTCTATTTTATATGTAGGTATAAAATAGATAATATATTATGAAAACATATATGTTATTATTAATATACACTTATCCAATTCATGCATATCAGATACATACAAATCCTAGACATATATATGTATATATATAATGAATGAATGACTTCAGAGCAAGATGTCCCTCTAAAATTCCTTGTTTTCTCAGCTCAGGGGGCTTTGGGACATATAGTTCATTTATTGACCTTCATTGTGTTTGAGCATGAGAGTTCCATTCCAGGTTGTACTTTGGTTTACAGTATGCAGTGGTTGTTGGCCTTGGAAAACCTTTGGACAACAGTCTATACCAGTTTCAGGCCTAGTGGAGCTAAAGATATCCTTGGTGCAATTAACCCTTTGGAAACATTGTTGAAGCTTTTTCTATAGTGGAAAAACTACATTGATAAACCAGGGACTTTGGAAGTCAAAGCCTCCTGAACAATTTGGATTGGCTCCAAGCACGTGACTGGTGGTTTGATTCATAAATGCTAGCAAACACTAGCTTCTTGGGACAGTGTAGACAGATTAGGTGTTAGTGAATTGCTCCCTGAAGCAATATGGACAAGCATAACATTAGTGAATAGCCCTCTGGGACAGTGTAGACAGGCCTAAGACTAACAAATTGTTCCCTGGGACAGTGTAGACAAGCACAATACTTGAGAATAGCCCTGTAGGACAATGTAGACAGGCTTGATACTGATGAAGCTTCTTGGGACAGTGTGGACAAAGCACAATTGAGTCTGGGAAAGGGATAGAAAAGGCCCAGAGCACTATATATTGGAACACTTTTTAATGCGACTTTTATAAAAGTGATATATTTCTCAAGCAAAAATCAAATCTACAAGCCCGAAGCTAGAGGCAGACGCTAGTGACAGCTCAGTGACAAAGTGTGTGTGGTAGGGAGATCCATCCTGCTCTACAGGAAAGTCAGAGGGGCGAGGGAGAGGACATAGGAGAGAGAAGATTGGGGGAGGGGCTAAACAGTAGGATTGCTGTTTTGAGGTGTTGGGTAGGGGAAGGATGGGGAGAAAATTTGTAACTCAAAATCTCATAAAAATGAATGATATAAACAAAATAAATTAATTAATATTTTTTTAAATGACAAAGTGTGGATAAGTATAGTTAGAGAACACTTTTGAGAACCTAAGTTTCTCACTGGGATGGGAGCTTGAGTCACATGAACCATAAAATATTCCCCATAAACATGAGCCCAAGGTTTGTCATACAAGTTGGTCCAGGATAGTAGGTCTTATTACTCTTCTAGGCTACAAACTCCTCAAGGCTATAACCTGGACCTATAGACAGCACTGGGCTATGCCTATTATAGGTGCTGAATGAGTGAATGAAATATTTCTCAAGCACTTGCTATGTACAAAGCATTGTGTTAAATGACAGAAATACAAATAGAGAAGTAAGACAATCCGTATTCTCAAGGAGCTTAAATTCTAATGGGAGAGACGACATGCACGGGAGGTTTTAGATGCAAGTCAGATGGGAAAGTCCCATGATCCTCTTTAGTTGTACAGCTGCAAAACAAATGGCAATGGCCCTTTTTTCATGTAATTTCCACTTATAAAATCCTATCAGTTTCTGATGTTGACCATTTGACGGTGCTTTTTCTGGGTCTTCAGTAGCTAGGGTTTAGTGCCTGCAGGAGCAGTGGCCAGGCTGCAGTTTCGTAAGGATTGCTTCTCAGGATAATGGTTAAGAGTCTAGAAGCATTGTTAATCTCAAGGTTCTGGTCTTCAGGGTCCTGGGCTGTCTCCCCTGGGTTCTGAGAGGAGACATGGTGGTCAAGGTAGTGGTGGTGTTTTGACTTATCTGGCATGTGCTGCCTCCTTTCTCTTCCTCAGGGTGCCTCACCTACTTTTCAGGTGGCAGCTGGTGGGGATGGTTGACCCCTTTCCCATAGGAATTGTTTCCCAAGATGTTGGCTGAGAAGGCTGGACTAGAAACAGGATTGGTTAGGAGGTGGCCCTTATGCTTATCTGCCTCTTGGCAGTTTGTAGGCAGTTGTTCCTTGAGGTGATGAGGAAGGTGGGCCCTTTCTCCACAATAATTTCTCCCCTTGATGATGCCTCTAGGAGTGGGGTTAGAAAGACCAGGTGGTCTGGAGGGCATTGTTATTCCCAAATCTTGCTAGATCAGGATTTTGAACCTGCCTGTTCTTCTGGACTTCATGGTCTCCAAAAATTCATTGTCTTATAAGAAGATACTCATCAACTTTGAAACCCATATTCTCTCTGTATCTACTGTCTCTGATTGAGGCCTCTCCCTCCCTTTGATTGGAAAGGGTCAAGGGTGGACATTGGAGAGCTTCTCTTGGATCCTCCATTTAAGGAGGGTACCCAGAGTAGTTATGTCATCGTTTCCCACCAGGCTGCAGGACTTTATCATGTTTCCAGATTCCTTCCCCCTTCCTTTTTTTGGTTTCCCCATTAAAATGTAAGCTCATCTATAGTCATATAAAAAGTACTCTAAATCACTATTGATTAGAAAAATGTAAATTAAAACAACTCTGAGGTATCACCTCATACCTCTTCTAGTTCAAGACTCTTAGCCATCATCCTGAGAAGCAATCCTTATGACAATACAGCTTGGCCACTGTTCCTGCAGGTACTAAGCATTAGCTACCGAAGACCCAGAACAGAAAATTCTTATTACCCAACAGTAGTCCAAGTGCAAGTCCTTGGTGCTATCAAATGATTCAGCATCAGAAACTGATATGATTTTATAAGTGGAAACATATATGATAGAAAAAAATGACAAATATTTTAGATGTGGGAAAATTGAAACATAAATGCATTGTTGGTGGAGTTGTGAACTGATCCAACCATTCTGGAGAGCAATTTGGAACCACTCCCAAAGGGTTTATAAAACTGTGCATACCCTTTGATTCAGTAGTACCTCCACTAGGTCTATATCCCAAAGGGTTCATCAAAAAGGGAAAAGGTCACATGTACAAAAATATTTATAGCAGCTTTTTGTAGTGACAAAGAATTGAAAACTGAAAGGATTTGCGGGATGGCTGAACAAGTTGTGGTATATGAATGCAATGGAATACTGTTGTGTTATAAGAAGTGATGAGTAGACAGATTTCAAAAAAACCTGAAAAGACTTATATGAACTGATGCTGAATGAAGTGAGCAGAACCAAGAGAAGAACATTGTAAACAGTAATAACAACATTGTGTGATGATCAACTATGATAGACTTAGCTCTTCTCAACAACACAATGACCCAAGACAACTCCAAAAGACTCATGATAGAAAAGTCTAACCACATCCAGAGAAAGAACTATGGAGTCTGAATGCAGAATGAAACATACTATTTCCTCTTTTTTTTCTTTCTCTTGTTTTTTTGCCTTTTGTTTTGACTCTTCTTCCACAACATGACTAATATGGAATTGTTTAACATGACTGTACAGGTATAACCTATATCAGGTTGCTTGTGGTCTTGGGGAGGAGGGAGGGAATGGAGGGAGAAAAATTTGGAACTCAAAATCTTTATTTTTGCTTTTCTTTTTTCGAGGGGAAAGGCAGGACAATTGAGGTTAAGTGACTTGCCCAAGGTCACACAGCTAGTAAGTGTTAAGTGTCTGGGATCAGATTTGAACTCAGGTCTTCTTGACTCCAGGGCCAGTGCTCTATTCACTGTGCCACCTAGCCACCCTAGAACCAAAAAAATCTTACAAAAATGAATGTTGAAAACTATCCTTGTATGTAATTGGAAAAAAATAAACTACTATTAAAATTTTTAAAAAAGGAAATAGAAAATTTTTGATAAAAATTTTAAAGAAATGTAAGTTTCTTGAGATAAGGAACTGACTTCTGCCTTTTTTTTGTATTCCCAGTGCTTAGCACAGTGCCTGGCCTGTAGTAGGCACTTAATAAATGTTTATTGACTATTGACTATTGTCTCCATTGGAGTCTGAGGAGAAATAGAGGTCAAGGTGGTTGAATTGTTTGTGAAATTGAATTCAGTTGGATTGACTTGATAGCAAAGTCTTTGAAGGGCCTGAGGGATGGAGCCCTGAATGAACCATTGGCATGGGATGTCTGTGAGCATCTTCTGTTACACTTCTAGCAGGGAGTTTTACATCATCTTGCAGAATTCATTTTCTTCTACTCATATGTCACTGAAGCCTTGTTAGACCTTCTTTCCTTCTTTTTTTTTTGTTTGAGTCTTTTTGTACAAAATGAGTAATATGGAAATGTTTTACATGATTGCATAACTGATTGCTTACTGTTTCAGGGAAGGGAGAGGGGAAGGAGGGATGGATAGAATTTGCAACTCAGAACTTTAAAAAATGTTAATTGTTTTAACATGTAATTGGAGGAATTATTATTAAAGACAAAAAAAGAACCCTCAAATTGCGTAGCTCAGTACTGATTCCAGTACTTTTAACTTTAAAACATCAGCATGGATACTTACTTTGATAACTGAGACAATATCCATTACTTCTCTTCAAACAGACTATCTGGTCACTGAATCCAGATGGCTCTGGAGGAGAAGGTGACGCTGGTGACCTTGCACAGCCCTCCCTCCCTCAAATCAAAGTCAAGTCATGTCATCATTTCCCTGATGCGATGGTCCTCTTTGGAAATGAAGGACAAATGCAAGAGACTAATATTCAAGCCAAACTGGCTTGCTTGCTGTTCCCAGAATTTGACACTACTTTTCCCCTCCTCTGTGCATTTGTACAGGCTGTCTCTCTTTCCTGGAAGAAACTTCCTTCTTACCTCCTAGAATTCCTAACTTCCTCCAAGGTTTAGAAGTTCAGCAGCCTTTCCTCATTCCTCTATTCCCCCTTAGTCTTTAGAATTCTTGCTTTTCCTCCTCCCCCCCTTTCTCCTCCTCTTCCTCTTCTTTCTCCTCCTGTTCTTCCTCCTATTGTGATGAATATACTCATCTGGGTACCTGTGGAATCCTCTAGTAGAATATAAGCTCATTGAAGACAGGCACTAATTTTCATTTTGTCATATTATCCCCAGCCCCTAGCATAGTGCCTTGTAGATACTTAATAACTGCTTATTAGGGTTGAATATACTAAATAGCTACATCAAACTTCTCCCCAGTTCAGCACATCCTCTGAATTGCCTAATGATTTTCTCAAAGCATGGGTTAGATGATATTCTCCCCATGCCCAAATAAATTCCAGTGGCTCCTAGTTGCCTCTAGGATTAAGTATAAATGCCTATGTTTGGCATCCAAATTTCTTTATCACCTAGCTCTTCCTACTTCTATAGACTTAAAAAAATAGATTATTCTTCTCTAGTAGTAGGTAGGTGACACACTCAAAAAGACCTGAGTTCAACTCTAACCTCAGGTTTACAACTGTGTGACCCTAGATGAGTGACTTAACTTCTATCGGTCTCAGTTTCCTCATCTGTAAAATGGGAAGAACAATAGCACCCACCTCCCAGATAATATTTGTATTTCCCATGGTCTTAGGAACCGAGACGCTGCTCCTCTATCTGTCTTCAGGTGGGTCTGCCCACATGCAGATACACCCACATACAAGTATTAAAGGGTCCTGGAATTAGGAAGATTGAGAACCACTGATCTAGGCAGACGGGCTGATTCAGGTTGAGGGTAACAAAACAGGCCTCAAACCTGTCAGTGAGTTAGGGGGATGTCCACCCCAAACATCTGGTGACTTTTCTTGGTGAAATGGGCAGATAAAAACAATTTGTTCCAACGGCCATGAAGGCTGATGAAGTAGATTCTATGGAGTGCTTAGAGCTTAGTGACACCAAAGATATCAAGGTCATCCTCTGCATCCCAGGCCATGGCTAGCAGTCTTGACTTTTGTCTTGTCTTTGACTTCGATGACTCTTAAAGAGAGAGTGAGGCCGACGACTTGGTGCAACTCTGCCTCACAAATTCAACTCACAAGCAAGTCGAGAGATGGCCCCATGGTGTCATTGGTCTTCTTTGAAAATGAAGGATGAACAATGACACATAGCATTAATTGGAGGCTTGCCCCCAGTCGACTCTGAAATACAAAGCTTCTCCTCTGCCTCAAATAGATCTAGTAGCGATCCCTAGAGATCCAGCAAAACTTTGGCTATAAAGCCCTAGAAGTACCTGAGTCCCAGTAGCACCTAAACCTGAGTAGGGCAAGACTTAAAAAGAGGACATTTTCTCTTCTTTGTAAAAAATTTCCTATGAATTATAGCAGTGCCTTAGATTTATTTGAGTAAAGCACCTTCATAGATCTGAACTAAATTGTTCCTCAAAACAACTCTTCAATATCCAGAAGGTAGTGTTTGGAACCCCCATTTTACACATGAAGTAAGACCCAGAAAAATTAAATGATTTGTCCCAGGGCAGTGGCAGAATCAATACTAGAAGTCTGATCTCCTGATTGTGAGCATGTTTTAATGAAGGGACTTTTAACTTGGGGGTTGTGACTGTTTAAAAAAAATTGTTCCTGGATTTCAACATAATTGGTTTCCTCTGATATCCTGTGTATACTGACTGTACATCATTAATTTAATTGAGTCGTAGTTTCCTCATTCACAAAATGAGGGAGTTGGGTGAGATTGCCATTGAAGTCCCTTCCAGGTCAAAGATTCTATGAGTCTATGATTCTATTATTATAATATAACTTCTAATGGGCAAAGGGTACCTTTGTCCCTTCATTTAATAGGCTGAATACTATGGGGAAGGCAAGAGGAACATATAGAGTCTCTGCCCTCTGGAAATGTGAGTCTCAGGCCATTCCTTGTGTGATGTAGGCCAATAATAGATACTCTATAAATACAGCAAATATATCAAAAGTATCTATAACATATTATAAACATAAGATTTTTTTTTGCTTTTTAGAGGAGGAAAGGCAGGGCAATTGGGGTTAAGTGACTTGCCCAAGGTCACATGGCTAGTAAGTGTTAAGTGTCTGAGGTCGGGTTTGAACTCAGGTCCTCCTGACTCCAAGGCTGATACTCTATTCACTGCACAACCTAGCCTCCCAAAACATAGGATTTTTTCATTGAATGAGCCCAAAGTTTTCTATTTCTGTTAGACGGAGCATCATTTACCCAGTCAACTAGATTGGTAAACTTGGGGTGATCCTTACCTTAACTTCCCTCACCTTCACTTTCTATATTTAATCAGTTACCAAGTCCTCCCATTTCTAGCTCCATGATCTCTTTCACATCTGTCCTTTTCAGTTAGATGGCCACCACCCTTGTTCAAGGTCTCCTCAGCTCTTACCTGTGCTATTCTAACACCTTCCTAATCACATCTCCCTGCCTACAGTTTATCACCTTTGCAACTGATTCTCACAACAACCCTAGGAGGTAAGTGCTATTGTTATCCCCATTTTATAGATTGGCAGACAGAGGTTAAATGACTTGCCCAGCATCACTCAGCTAGTAATGTCTGAGGCTAGATTTGAAATCTTTCTGCATCTAGTTCTAGCATTCTGGTGGCTTCACCACTCAGCTGCCTCTGTGATCTTACCCTATCGTTGTTTCTGTGATAAAATGCATGCTTCTCAGCCTGGCCTTTAAAGCCCTCCATAGTCTTGCTCCCTGCTAAGTTTCCACCCTTTTCCCACAACGTTCCTTTTAAAGATCTCTATATTCCATTCAAAACAGACTGAACTTGACATTTCATCTCTGGCCCTTATGCATCCCCAGTACCTCAGAATGCATTTCCCCTCGTTTCTGCTTGTCAGCATCCTTACCTTCCCTTAAAGCTCAGTGCATGTGCTGTCTCCTCAGTGGAATCTAACTTGCCCCACCACAATTGCTCGTCTTCTCTTTTACCTCAGTTTACCCTATATTTACTTGATAGTGTTTTATTCTTCCAGTAAAATACAAGCTGTTAAGAGTGAGAATAATTATATTTTTATTTTTGGATTCCTCAAGTAGAGCACAGTGCCTATACAAGGTATCCCCAAAATCTCAGAGCAGTTTTAAATGTTATTAGCTATTAAAAACCTTAAAATTGCCCTAAAATTTTGGAGACACTAAGCACATAGTCGGTGTGTAATACATGCTTGTGTTTAAATGACCTTAGAATTAGAAGAAACCTGCCTCCAGGTATAAACTCAGCTTTGTTTGTTGTGCTGTGGTTGACCTTTCCAGAGCATCCATTCTCAGGGTTTCCACTGGCAAATTCTTTCTCTGTGTGTTTTAATGTTTTTTTTTAAACTGGATTTAATTGTAAGAAGTAATAAATTAGGTATCTGGAAAAACATCCCCTTGTCCTACCAAAGGACATTTGTGTCCTCGGATGACTAACAACCCTGAATTAACATTATTTAGTATTTATAACTTCCGATTCTACAAAAACTTACTTAGAAATGTTGCTGGTAAATTCCTGCCTTCAGGATATTTTTAGTGGCTATTGTCTGCTCTGACAATGTTCCTAGCAATGTATCTTTGCTAACTAGAAAGGCAGGGAATTCATTCATTTTAGCAGAGAGAGAATTTGGAGGTTTTCCCTGGAGACTGACTGGCTTTAAAAAATTGTAGAGCTCAGAGAGTAACAATCTCTTTGGTGCTGAAGGAGGCCACTGGGAGACTTAAGGCATACAGAGTCACAGGAGGAGGGGGAGAGAAAGAAAAAGGAAGGAAGGAAGGGAGAAAAGAGAATCAGTCAATCCACCCATCAACAAACACTTACAGAAGATCTGCTTGGATTAGAAGATTCGATTCAATTTCAATTCAATTCAATTTAACAAACATTTATTAAGCACAGTAGTAGGCAGATATCAAGGTAACCCCCCCCCCCAAATCCTACCCTCTAAGGGTTCATATCCCATTGGGGAGGTAGATACAAAATGTATATAAGCAAATAAATGCAAAGCTTATACACAGTAATTTCAGTATGTACAATATACTAATAGGTGGTCTGGGGATCCCGAGAGGACTGCTATAGTAGGTACCACCTGACTCTGTGCTTTGAAGGAAGTTACAGTTGGTGCCAGGTGGAGGTGAGCAGACATTTCAGATCACTTGGGTAAGGTCATGAGGCCTGGGGGTGGAATGTTGGGTATCAGGAACAATTCTCAGGTCGGTTTGACTGGAACAAAGGGTGAAAAAAAAGGGAGAGAATAGGAAGAACGGCTGAAAAAGTAGGTGATGGGAGCCAGGTGTTGATGGGGGAAGCTGGATGAATATTTCATCTTGGAGATGATCAATCAGGTGCCACTGGAGGTTTTTTTGAGTAGGGGAGTGTTTGGGGGTCCTTTTTGCTTTAAATCCTATGATCATACTGTGTTGTCCAATCCAGCACCAGGAGCTTCAGAGGATATATGGAGAAGGAGAAATGATTCTTGTGCTCTTATGGGTTCTGAATCTAGTTGGGAAGACCAAAGTATAATGCGGCATATCAGAAAACAAGTTGGTGCTAGGCTGTGGTACCTTTCTGTAATTCAGGCATTCAGGTATTAGGTCTGAGCTTGCTTACATACAGGACTGGGAAGTTCTGTCTAAGCTGTCCCAATTCATTAGGGGCTGCCTTTGAGATTTCATGAGGTGGGTATGTCTCAAACTAGTCTCCCCAAACTAGCTCATCCTCAGGGGGCAGGAACCCTTAAATGAAAAACACTGTTGTGGAAGGGAGTGTAGGAAGGGCCCTCTGCTGAAGCCATACACTAATCTGCTTCTCTTGCCCATAAATTCTCTTTAAGGGTTTCTGCAAAGAGGACAAGAAAATTTAAGAGGCTGGTAAGCTTCTGGCAAGGAGATGTACAACTTTATTTGAGTATTTAATTTCCTCTTTCATTCATAAAATAAACATCGTTGATTTATCTGAAAGAGGCTGTAAACTCATTCAGTGTTTTCTTAAAGGAGTCCATAGGACAAGCAGCATGGTAAATTGCCTTGGAGAACTTGACCTGCAAATGTGCCTGCTTTTAAATTATACACATCCAGGAAATGGTTGAATTCAACATTTTAGTTAGAAAGGTTAACATGTTTGGGCTTGATTGTCTTAAATCTTTCACCAGAAAATCCTGTAGGAAGCAGGACGTTGAAGGAAGGGGACCATGGATTCTCAGTGTCTAGGAAAAGCTCCCAGACTTTCAAAGGAAAACATCCATTAATCATGGAGGAACTACTCAATCTAATAAAAGTTGTTGTTAAAATAAGAGAGACTGGTAAGTAAGTGTTTTCTCTATTTAGTTTATAATCTTAAAGAAAAACTCATTATCTTCTGCCTGCTCTCCCCTTTCTCCCAAATTGAATGATTGAAATTGTTCTCCCTTGGCTAGTTCCAGTCGCTATTTGGCAAAGCAGGAAATTTTTAGTGTGCAGTGTAAAATGGAAAAGAAATTAAAAACACTGTCGTTATCAGGAAACTGTCCCCCAGGAAGTGCTGAAGAGCACCTTCTTGCATTTGCTTCTTGGTGGCAATAGTTTTCAGGAGAAGGAAGATCCTGGACTTCTGAATGGGCTGGGCACCATGTTAGCTGAGAAACTCTGCTAGTGTTGGCAAAGTGGTAGCCAGATGCTACCCTCCCCATCCGCAAATCCCTGCTACAGTCAGTGTGAGCCTCAATCTGCTGGGTACTGAGGAAGAGGCTAGCCACCCCATTGCCATTCATCATAGCTAATCCTATCTAGTTAGCAGTCAGAGGAGCCACTTTGGTTTTAATTTAGCTAAATCAAAGGAAATTACAACTATCTATTTGTGAATGGGGACCAGACATTCTGACAACTTTCCTGCTTCTTTCCTCTCCTTCTGCTCTCCCAAATTCATGGCATCCTCGCCTCAAGAAGTTGAGCCAAATTCAAGCTATATATCATCAGCTTGGAGATGAAAGCCCTTATGGGGGATGGCGCCTCTGCTCAAGTCCTTTGAGTTCAGTTTCCTAAAAATCTGGAGGACTTTAAAGGCAGATTCATGTCCTAGGAAACTTCTGGAGACTTTGAATGGTGCAGCTACTCGTTACAACTTCAAACAACTTCCCAGGGCCCACAGTCCTTACCAAGACTGTCACCAGACATGGGAGACTAGAATGGATTAACTCTGCAAAGGGAGTCAACTTGTCTTACCCTGACCTGGGGCATTTCACAGACAAGATGTGAGCACATTGAGTCGTGTTTTTGGAGGTGCCTTGGTTCTATTTTTCTTCTATGGCCTGTTAGACAGAGCTGTTCTTCTGAGCAATGCCAAGTCCATTCTTTTCTCTTTTGATTTCTACTCATGTGAGCACTAAAATGACTTTGTAAGCCATTAGAACTATATAACTTGGAAGAAAGAAGATTGAGTGTTGTAGGAAAAAGAATCCTGGATTGGGAATCAGGAAACCTGCATTCTAGTTCCTTCTCTACCACATATTGGGCATATGACTTTGGGCAAGTCACAACTTTTTGAGGCTCAGTTTCCTTTGGAAAGACATCTGTAAGACAGAGCTGATCATTCTATCCCATTTCTATTAACAAGTTGTTAAGAAGTTGACAGATTCGACATGAAGGCATGTGAAAAAGCTGAGTTCAATAGTGGATAGAATGCTGGACTAGAAATAGGAGGACCTTGGCTTCAAAAGCTGCTGCCTCTGACAGCATTCTAGAATGTGGCTACTAGATATCTCTGATCAGCTCACTTACCTTCTAAGCTTCAATTTTGTCATCGATAAAATGGGGGTAATAGTATCACCACCTCAGAGTATCATTTTGAGACCTAAAAGAGATAATGCATGTAAAGCATTCTGCAAACTTTAAAGTTTCAGCTCTTAATGTAAATTTGCCCCACCAAGTCAACGAGCATTTATTAAATGCTTGCTGTATATCAGACACTGTGCTAAATTCCAGGGATATAAAGACAAAAATGAAATAATTGCTGTCCTAGAAAACATATTCTAATGAAGGAGAAAATATGCAAAATGGCACAGGGTACTTATGGAAGGAGGGCACCAGCAGCTGTGAGGAGGGAGGAACAGGAAAGGTTCATATAAGAAATTGCTACCCAAATCTCCTTGATTTTCTTTCTGTGGTTGTATGCATTTCTTGTTTCCCTTATTAGCTTGCAAATTCATGGATGGTGCCTTCTATTTTCCCACAACACTAAGCATCAGTATTGGGTATATGGTAGGTACCTATAACTGCTTACTTAAGGGATCCATTCCCAGAAGGATACTTCATTCCTCAATAACTACTGGTTGTGTTATTTTGTATATATTCTATAGATAATATATACATATATGTATATGCATATACACATACACACATATGCTTTCTCCCCTCTTAGAATACAAGATTCTTGTTTGGAATAGTACTTGGTATATAATAGGTGCTTAATAAATTCTTATTGATTGATGGGTATCCATAATGCCAATAATATGACCTTTAGTGAATTGAAAGTATTAATGGATATGAAGACAGAAATTCCCAAAGAATTCATGGAATTATCTTCTGACATCATTCATCAGATAAGGAAAATAATGAGACGATGGTCAAAGTGAACCCTGCATCTGGAGCACAAGACTGTGACTTGTCCCATGATCAAGCAAACTCTGATTGCTGTGCTCCTCTCTCCCAGGCTGACCTCACCCACAAAAAGGACCAAAGAATTTATTAAGCTCATGCTATCTGTCAGGTACTGTGCTAAATGCTTCACGGCTGTTGTCTCATTTGGCCCTCACAACAACCTTCGTAAGTGCTATTATTATCCCCATTTGGCAGATGAGAAACTGAGTCAGGCAGAGGTCAAGTGACTTGTCTAATTAAGAAGTGTCTAAAACTGGATTTAAACTCCGTCTTGGCTCTGCCCAGCGCTGGGGTTCACTGTACCACCTAGCTGTCAGTTCAGTCAAAAGGATACCTAAACAGGAAGGCCTCATCTGGTTTGCAAAGAGATGGAATCCTCCAGAGACTTCTGCTTGGTCAGATCTTTAGGATGCTTTGCCAATGAGTCACTAATTACATTCAATTTCTGATATGCCACCATGCTATCTCCCTATTTTTCCTGCAGGCACAATAAAAGGCATTCCCCTAGTAAGACTACAAGTTCTTTGAAGTCAGGCATCATATTTTATGCTTTTTTATGATACCCACTTAACCAAGTCTAGAGGTAAAGTTGTTCAGTAGTTGCTCAGTGCACAAGTGGTGAACTGAATTGAGCTGAGTAGGCCTGTGAGACTCATAGATGTAACATCTCAGAGGAGATCTTCTGGAGAAGCCATAGATCTTTCCATCCTAGAGGGAATTCTACCTACAGCAACCCTGATAGGAGGAGACCTAATCTCTGCTTGAGTATATCTGGTGGCAGGAGTAGGAAGGTAGAAACCTAATAGATTTCTCAGGTTCTTTTTCATTCTATGATGCAAAGAAGTAACACATTAATTCTATTCTTGATAGTTCTACTTGTTAAAGAGTCCTTCCTGACATTGAGGTATAATCTGCAAGTGTCACCCCATTGGTCTTTGCTCTGCCCTTTGGATCTACATAGAATGAGTCTTTGCCAGGTGAAACTCTTTCTGTTCTTCCACAGGGGAGTTTGGAAAAAAAACAACAACCAAAAACCCATTATTTAATCTCGATGCTTCTGGACCCCTCTTCCTGACAGGATCTCTTATTTTATTTGCATTTATTCCTCTGCAAACAATTTCCTAGCACAACAACCTGTCTGTTCCACTTCCCTATTCTGGGTTGATCTGCTTGAGAAATCTTCCTTCCTTGGTCCCCAGGGAGATTGTGGGCTGGGAAGGACTAAGCATGGACAGATACTGGATCTGGGACCCACTAGGAGGCTGCCAAATGCCTTCAAACCACCAGGAGACCAAGTTCCCATTCCCTTGAACCAATTTCCAGTAGTGCTGGGAGGCTGAATCCAGTCCTCAAGCAGTGTTTATTTTTAAACAACCCCAATATTAAGAATAGCACTCCCATTCTCAATGCCTTCTGCCATGAATTGGTAACTGACTATTAATCAAAGAAAAGGGACACACACACACACACATATACACACACACAGGGTGGGGGGAAGGAAAGAAGGAAGGAGGGAGGAGGAGAGACAAAGAGGAAGAGAGAGAAAGACAGAAAAAGAGAAACAGAGACAGAGAGAGACTGAGACAAAGAGAGAGAATGACTCTGGTTAGACTCCGGAGGGGCCTTTTGTGTTGTGATTTCCTTGTCACATAGCTACAGCATGGAGGTGCCAGTTGGCTTACGAAAAATACCAGCACGTGGGATACTCATGACCAGCCAAGTCTTTCCAAGAACAAACAGAAAGGACTTTGAACTTGACCCACCCTTCAAAAGCCATAGATTATGGTGAGCCTTAAATGTCAGGCTAAGGGGTTTGTTGGATTTTTTTCCCCAGAAGTGATGAAGAGCCACTGAAGGTCTTTGTGGTCTAGTCAGACCTGTGCTTTCAAAGGGTGATTTTGGTAGCTGTGTTGAGGATGGATTGGAGAGTGGAACGGAAACCGACTGATAGGTGCACTAAGCTGGGTCTCAAAGGATGGACAGTACTTGAATAATCAGAAGGGAGAGTTTGGGTCATGTTCTCCAAGGGAAGCATCTATACATGGTGCAATTCAGGTTGGGCAAATGCTATTCTTATTCCTGTAATTTATGATGTCACCTTTGGAAGGTAGAACTGAGAAAGGTATCCCATAGGATGTTAGAAGCTGAACTGATGTTCCCAGATCCCTCTTCCTGACAGGATCTCTTGCTTTATTTGCATTTATTCCTCTGCAAATAATTTCCTAGCACAACAACCTGTCTGTCCCATTTTTTCATAAAAATGACAGCCTATTAGCTGCCTCAGGGTGTAAAGGTCCTGGGGCAGCTGCTGCTTCTTCTGTCCTCTGTGATCCCTCTGGGGAGGCCATCAGGCTTGTAGCCTGCCATTAGTAGAGTCATAAATCAGGATTGGGGGTATTTGTGAGGGTGGGGGACTGGACTGAACTTCTGGTGTAAAGGGCAAGGTAGGGAAGGGAAGGCCAGGAGGAATTGTTGTAGCGGGGCAAGCTGTAAAATCACCTGGCCAAGTGATCTTTGAGCCTGCGTTTTCTGGAACAGCTGGACAATAGTAAAGGTGCCAGCAATTGGAATAGGTCCCACATTTTATGGAAGACATTGACAAGCTGAAGGAAGCACAAAGGCAGAAGAGGAGAACCTGAAATCAAGTTAGGCCATTGTCGGGAGCAGAAACTGGAGATATTTAACTTATAGAAGACATTTAACAGCAGTGGGGATTATTCACAATAACTGTCTTTAGAAATTTGAAAGGTTATTCCAGAGTTCCAGGTCATGAAGAAAATATTACAAGCAGTTAGGAAGAAATAATTTGAGTATTGTGGAAACACAATCAGGATAACACAAAATCTAGCAGCTTCTACATTAGGATATCAAAGGGCTTGGAATAAGAAATATGAAGGGTTGTTATACAGAATAGGAATTAAATTTGCTTTGTTTGACCACAGAAGGCCAAACTAAGCCAGTAAAAGCCAGATCCATCAGAACACCAGACTATTAGAGTAGATAGAAGTAGGTAGGCCTAGACTCAGGAAAACCTGAGTTCTAATCCAGCCTCAGACACTTAGTAGCTGTGTAAGCCTGAAATTAAATTTGTCTTGTTCCAAGGTAACAGTTTGTGAAGTTCTTGGCAACAGTGTCTTGCATATATAGGGTGCTTAATAAATGCTCATCCCTCTTTGGCCATATATCTAAATATACATCTCCCAAAGAATCCTTACTATGAGATCTCAAACAAATGGTCATCTAGTCTTTTCTGGAAGACCTCTTGCTGTCTCCCAAGTCAGTCCATTAAATTCTTGGATAACTAGGATTGTCGGGAAATTTTTACTGACATCAAGGTTTAATTTGCTTCCTTTCACATTCCCCCTATTGCTCTGAGTTCTGCTCCCTCAGGCTGAACAATACATGAGGAAATTCCTTTTTCATAGGGAAGTGTTTCAAATACTTGAAACAGTAATCATGTTCTCTTGCTCTCCTCTCCCTCCTCCTTCAGTCTTCTTCTTCTTCTTCTTTTGCTTTTTTGAGGGGGGAAGGCAAGGCAACTGGGGTTAAATGACTTGTCCAAAGTCACATGGCTAGTGAGTGTTAACTATCTGAGGCTGGATTTGAACTCAGCTCCTCCTGACTCCAGGGCTGGTGCTCTATTCACTATATCACCTAGTGTCCCCTTTCAGTGTTCTTTAGGCTAAACATCTCCAAAGCCTGCTGATCCAGAGTCCTCAGGGAATGAAGAAAGGAAGGAAGGAGGAAGGAAGAAGGAAGGAAGGAAGGAAGGAAAGAAAGAAGGAAGGAAGGGAGGGAGGGAGAAAGGAAGGAAGAAGGGAAGGAGGGAGAGAGAGAGGATGGAAAGAAGGAAGGAAACAAGCATTTATTAAACACTTACTATGTGTTGGACATGGTTCTAAGCTCTTTGCAAATACTATCTTATTTTATCTTTATAACAATACTGGAAGACAGGCTATTATTATCCCCATTTTACAATTGAAGAAATGGAAGCAAACAGAGGCTAAATGACTTGCCTGAGGTCATACAGCTAGAAAGTGTCTGAGGCATGATTCAAACTCAGGTCCTCAGTTGGGTGGTGCAATGGAAGAAGTGCTGGGTCTGGAATCAGGAAGACCCGAGTTGAAATTCAGCCTTACTAGTTATGTGACCCTGGGCAATTCATTTAACTTCTGTTTGCCTCAGTTATCTCATCTGTAAAGTGGGGACAATATTAGTACCCACTACACAGGGTTGTTATAAGAATTAAATGAGATAATTGTGGGGTTTTTTTGTTTGTTTTTTGCTTTTTGGAGGGGGGAAGGCAGGGCAATTGGGGTCAAGTGACTTGCTGGAGGTCACACGGCTAAGTGTCTGAGGTCGCATTTGAACTCAGGTCCTCCTGACTGTGGAGCTGCTGCTCTATTCACTGCACCACTTAGCCTCCCCAGAGACAA
>CM053595.1:123473567-123520291 GCA_028646575.1 Pseudocheirus occidentalis
TCTGCGGTGGGAGCTGCAACTCTCCGTCCTGCTCCTCACGCCTTGGCAGATGTGGAGGTGTTGGAGGTTGTAGAACCGCTGCAGGCTGGTTGCGGGGCTCGGCTCAGCCCCTTCCCACCCCCTGGGCCTGGCCGCGGTCTCGGCTTCTGGCTGTTTCAGCCTCTACTCCTGGCCACCGTGCTGAGCCCCTGCTGCCGAGCTGCCTTCAGTGAGAGCTGTGTTCTCTGTATTTTTGTGAGTCTGAGACTCCTAGACTTTCCTAGACTTTGTCTGGGCTCGTATTTTCTGGGTGTTTAGGGTGGCGGTGTGGGAGCTGCGGGGCCTTGCTGCTTCTACGCCACCATCTTGGCTCCGCCCCCCCAAATAGCCCCAGAGACAATTGTTAAAAGTGCTTTGTATGGTCCCTGGCACAGAGTACGCACTATGTAATTGTTAGCTATTACTATTAGCTGTTATTATTGGTCTTTTGGAGTTGTGGTTGGTTGTTGCATTGATCAGAATTCTTAGGTCTTTGAACATTGTTTTTCTTTACAATATTGTAGTCATTGTATACATGATTGTCTTGATTTTGTCTGTTTTACTCTGCATCATTCAAGTCTTTTTGGGTTTCTCTAAATCCATCCCTATCAACACTTCTAGCGGGGCAGTAATGTCCCATTACGTTCATATACCATAATTTCTTCATCCTATTCCCCTATTGATGAGCACCCTTTTTAGTTTTCAGTTCTTTGCTACAACAAAAAGTATTACTATGAACGTTTGTGTACGCAGGAGTCTTTTCCTTTTCCTTTCATCACTTTAGGGTATGTGCCTAGGCCCCAGGGAATACATAGTTTAGTGTTTTGGGGTATATAGCTACAAATTATTTTCCAGAGTAGCTGAACCAACTCCCAGTTCCACCCATAGTGTTTCCACTATTCAATTAGTGTTTTCACTCTTCAAAATCCTACAACATCATCCAGACAAGCAAATACAAAGTAATTTCTGTGGCCAGGACACTAGCAGCTATGGTGGGAAGGGGTGGGGAGATCAGACTAGTCCACACGTAGGAAGTACCTCTTGAACTGAGCCTTGAAAGAAGATAAAAATTCTATGATGCAAAGATGAAGAGGCAGTGTACTTCCAGGCATGAAAGACAGCCTGTATATCAACATGAAGAGAGGAGATGGGATCTCCTATATGGGATGTGGGGGAAATTCTAAATTTTTCTAGGAATCTCAACTGATAACTCAAACTCTCATGAAACTAATTTCTTCTTCCCGAAAACTGTCCTTCCTCCAAACTTACCTATTTTCGTGGAGGATGTCGCTAGTTTCATGGTGGTCTGGGCTTGGAATTATATTAGACTCTTTCCCTCATCCTCCACAACCAACTGGTTGCCAAGTCTTGTTAATTCTATGTTGATGGCATCTTTCATATCATGTTCCCTTCTCTCTGCTCACACCATCCTTGTTCAATCCCTCATCATTTCTTCCTGAGCTACTTTAACAGACTCTTAATTTATTTCTTATCTTCCGATGTTTCCTCTCTATCATTTATCTCCTACATAGCTGCCAAAATAATATTTCCAGGAGGCAGATCTGACCATGTCATTCTTCTGCCCCCAAAACCTCAGTGACTCCCCACTCAACTTAAAAAAAAAAAGAAAACTCTTCAGTCTGGCCTTTAAAATTCTCTATAAGCTGCCTTCAATTTACCTTTCCAGTATTATTTCATATACTTTGCATTCTAGCCAGACTGGGCTACTAACTATTCCCTAAACTTGGCATTGCATCTCCAACCTTCCTTGGCAAGAGCTCAGTTTCCTCATTAGTAAAGTGAAGTAGCTGGGCTTGGTGATTTCTAAAGTCCCATTCGAGGTATGTGTCCTATGAAAGCTATCAGATCCAGAAAGGGAAATGGCCTTCTAGTGGCACATGGGATTGTTCCTAGTGGATCTTCAAACTGGTAGAATTTCATTGAAATTTAATCTGGTCCCTTGTTTGTAGTTAGTTGTGGAAAGGAGCAGGAGGGAGAGTGTCTGCTTTGTGAGGGCCGTGAGAGGAAGAGAAGCTGGGAGGACCTGGTAACTAACTGGGCTGATAAGAGCAATACAAGGTTTCTTCCCCCATATGACCTTGAACAAATCTTTTCACTTTCCTGGATTTTCATTTTCTCTTTTGCAATGACTAGATGAGCTTTAAGGCTCCATCTTTGAGTCTCAGGATCATGTACCAATATGAATGGGGAAGATAGGGATTGGACCTGCCATTTCATTGATATTAATGGGACTTGGGTGAGAAAATTCTGCTTAGTGGTATCTTCTTTGCAACTTAATGTGAATGGTATAAACAGTAAATGTTACAGGAATTAAAAAAAATATTTTAAATGAGTAAATCTAATTTTCTCCTTCCTACTTCCCACCCAAATGGAAAAGAAAAGAAAAGAAAAATGCACTTTTTGTGAGCCTGTGAATGAGTACAACCACTCAATTCTGAAAATCAGTTTGGAATTATACATTTAAAGTTATTAAACAGTGAATGCCCTTTGACCTAGCTATATCACTGCTAAATCCAGAAGAGAGCAAAGAGAGGAAAAGGGCCTATATACACAAAAATATTTATAGCAGTGCTTTTTATGGTGGCAAAAAACCCCCAAACAAACAAACCCAAACCTGGAAACTAAGGGGATGCCCATCAGATGGGGAATGCCTGAACAAATTGGGGTATATGCATGTAAAGCAATACTATTAGATTCTAAGAAATAAGGAAAATAGATTATTTCAAAGAGACAGGGAAAGAATTACATGCACTGATACAGAGTGTAGTAAGCAGAACCAGCAGTAAAATTTGTGTATTATCAATAGCATTCTTTTTTTTTTTTTTTTTTTGCTTTTTGGAGGGCAGTTGGGGCTTAAGTGACTTGCCCAAGGTCACATGGCTAGTTTTTGTGTTAAGTGTCTGAGGCCGGATTAGAACTCAGGTCCTCCTGACTCCAGGGCCAGTGCTCTATTCACTGCTCCACCTAGCCGCCCCTATCAACAGCATTCTAAATAATAATAATAATAATAGTTAGTATTTACATAGTGCTAGGTACAAAAACTGCTAAGCACTTTACATTTATTACCTCATTAGATCCTCACAACAACCCTGGGAAAGTGCTATTATTATCTTAATTTTACAGATGAGGAAACTGAGGCAAACATGTTAAATTACTTGCCCAAGGCCACACAGCCAAGAACCATCTGACCCTGGATTTGAACTCAGGTCTTTCTGACTCTAGGGCTAGCATTCTATCCACTGCATCACCTTTGAATACTGTTAGAATTCTAATCAATGTAATAATGACCATGCATGATTACAGAGGACTGATGAAAGCACACTATTCACCTGATGACAGACACAGAGGTGATAGATTCATGGTGCAGAAAGGGGGGCATCTGTTATTTAAACATAGCCAATGAATAAATTTCCTTTGCTTGAATGTTATAGGAATTTAGAGGACAATCATTGAACTGGAGTCATATTCTCCATAAAGGCTTCCTGGAGAAGCTCATGGTGCATGAGCTGGTGCTTGAAGGTTGGATAAGATTTAGGGATGTGGAGAGGTTGGGTGGGAAGAGGGGTGGAGGAGGTATGTGTGTCTGGGTAAAGATGTGGAGCTGGGAAAGGATGTGACATGTTCAGAAGACAGGAAAGAGATGTGCTTGGCTGGAGCTGAAGTTCTAATCTGGGAAAAGGGGGAGATTTGAGGCAATGGGGAAGATGGGAAAGGTGCCAGAAAGTGGAAAGGGTCTGTCCCTTCTCCAGAGGAAAGCCTTGCAGCTCCAAGCCTAACCCTGCTCGTGAAGGAGGTACCACCATAGCCAGGGGTGCTGGGGGAGGAGGTGTAAGAGGACTTTTAACAAGTTGATAGAAGGGAGGTTCCTCCTATGCCTTGGTCTTTCAGTCTAGGCCCCAGCGAGGCCAGACTGACTGTCCAAGGGAGCCTAGCTGAAGGCACTTAATCAGATAATAAATAAGGCAGCTGGAGCCATCAGTGTCAACATCTTGGCATGTTTGCCTTGAGCAGCCTGATTTGACCATTTCCCAGCATTTTCCTGGCCCTGCTGCCACTGCCATCACCCCTCCCCTCTTCAAGGACTGCTCCCTTTCAGTCCTCAAGAGAATCAGGGGCTTTAATGCTTTTCTTAGTCATATCAGAAAGTGAGCTTCAGAGCCTCTGTACCCAGATGTCTGACTATAGGCCTGCCCTCGCTAGGTCTTAGCTGTGCCCTTTAACAAGATGGGAACAAGAGTCCTGGTCTAGCTTCCTTCACAGGTGTGCATAGGGCAGAATGTCCATCAGTGTTTTGACATCCTGACAGGAGGCCTATTGTTATGATTGCTACATCAGTATCACCCAGGAACTCTTGGCCCATCCGGGAGACAGCCTGGCCTTTTGCCTGGAGCACAAGCGATACACGTACTTTTTCTGAGTTGGGCCAGTGGCCTGAGCTACAGTTGCAATATAGAGATGCTGGCTCAGCTTCTGGCAAAGGTGAGGGACTTAAGTGTGTGGTCTGTGGGATGGGCAGCATGGAAAACTCAGGGGACAGCAGCAACAGCAGGTCCAGGGAGGATTCCATTTATATTGTTAGCTTTCTATATCTTAGCTGCTTATTGCTGACCTGTCTCTTCATAGATTCATAGAATGTTCCCATTGGAAAAGATCACAGGGATCTTTGAATCCAGTATTTCCCAGATTAATTTGACCACGGAACATTTTGGAGCTTGAAATACACTGACAAAAGAAATGAACAAACAGTTCATTTATTAATGAATAAGAGGGATATGAATCAAAACAACTTGGAGATTTCATCTCATATTCCTTACAGTGGCAAAGATGGTCAAGATTGGTACAATTATTGCTGGAGAGACTGTTGGAATATAGGTTCACTATTGGTGAAGCTTTGAATATGTCTAGTTGTTATAGAAAAATGACATGGAATTATGTAAGAAAAGTCATTAAAATTTATACCCTTTGATCTAGCAATCTCACCACTATGCTTCTATTCCAAAGTGACCAAAGACACAAAGAAATGTTCCTTATAGAGAGCTCCAAAATATTCACAGGAGCACTTTTTGTAGTAACAAAATGCTAGAATCACAGTAGAAGCTCACTGATAGCAGGATGGCTAAATACATTTTGGTAAGTGAATGTAATGGAATATGATTATATCTTAAATATAAATATATATTATATTACATATATAGATAACAACTTTATATATATCTCTGTGTGTATATATATATAAATGCTTATATATAAAATTCAGAAAAACATTGGCAAACTTTCATAGACTGATGCAGAGTGGAGTAGGCACACCTAGAATAATAACATATGCAGTGACTATAAGCAGCCTAACTCAGGTGAATTCCAATAAATAATCAAGGTCTTGTAGAGAGGATATTTGCTTTCTTTTCATAAGGGACTACAAATATTGAATGTTGTACATGACGCCAGAGTGTTGTTTTGTTGGTTTACTGTTTTAATAAGGTGCAAAGGAAGGTTCAATGGTGGAAAAAGAGAATATATTTGGGAATAACTGTTGCAAACAAAAAAGGCATTCATAAAATAAAAAATAAATACATGTATTACAAATGCATATGTATATGAGTTTATATACGTATATATGTATATGTATACATACATATATATATATATATATAGGTAGATAGATAGGTATATACACCCCACACCCCCACACACACTATATTCTAACCTTGGGGAAGTCACTTCTCCTTTGGGTACCTTTTGTAAAATAAGGAGGTTTAATTCGATGACCTTTGATGTCCTTCCCAATTTTAGTATTCTATGAGTCTATAATTTAGAAATGTTGGTCCAGAGAGCCTGGGAGGATAAACTGTACCTTTCTGTCTTTATTTCCCTGAGATAGAGAGGGGGTTCGGGAAAATTTGGGGGGACAAATGGAGAAAGCTAAGCTTATTTACATACTGAAAAACTGCCACTTACAATAAGCTTGTTTAGTGTATACATACACAAATATATGCACACATATATCTATATAATATATATCATATATACAAACATGAATACAATTTCAGGCTTAGTATTTTACTGGGGAAAATCAAGCTAGCCCTAAAATGATCTCACTGAACCTAAATTCACATGGAAAAGAAGGGACTTAACTTGGAAACCACTGCTTTCCTCTGACCCTTTCTTCTGTGGAGGAAGAAGCTGAGGCCCATAGAGCAGAATTCACCAAGGTTACAAAGTAAAAGGAGAAAGAGAGGGAGGGACGGAGGGACAGAGAGACAGAAACACACACAGAGACAGACAGAGAGACATACAGAGACAGAGGGAGAAACTGGAACAGATTTAATTATACTTGACAGCCTTTGATTTGGAGTATGGACACCTGGACTGAAATCTGATTCTGCCACTTATTAGCTGGGTGACCTCGAGCAGACCACTTAATTTTTCATTTCTTTCTTTATAAAAAGGAGTTTGGTTAGATGATTTCCAAATCCCCCTTCCAGCTCTGATCCCATGGTCATATAATTTTTCTACCATACCTTGAGGTTAAGGAAATTTGTGCCATAGAACGCCAGGGGAAAGTACACTCAGAATCGAAAGTCCTCATGGGAGTATCCTGATGATACAGCCCTCTGCAGGAACTGGGGTGTGTCCTGTATTTGCACAGGACTAAGCCAAGCCTCTGGATTTCTTCTGTAACATACTTTTGCTATTACTCGTCCATCCCCCCATTCCTTGGTGATGTTGCTAGCTTTGCAAGGTACAGTAAGAAAAGGGTAGGACTCAGAATAAGACAAGACCCAGATTTGAATCTTGCCTCTGACACTGTGTGACCTTGGGCAAATAATTTAACCTCATGTAGCCTCAGTTTTATCATTTGTAAAATGGAGCTAATGATTGTTGTAGTACTTACTCTGTGAGTATCAAGTGAGATCAACTGAGAGTGTATACAGAGCGTTTTGCAAACCTTTGAGCTCTGTACAAGTAGCAGTTATACAGCAGTAATAATAATTATTAATTTTTTCCATCCTCTGCCCTAGATCTCTCAGGTGAGAAAGAGCATTCATGTTCCTTTGCAACATCCTCCTTTTGCTTCTACTTCTCCCATTTAGGGCCAAGCAGACATAGATTCAAATCCTAGCTCTAAAATTTGTTATTTGTGCAACTTTTAGCTGGAGAGTTTGATTCTCTGGGCCTCAACTTTCCCACTTGCAAAATGGGAGAATTGTGCTAGATCACTGGTATCAAATTCAAATAGAAATGGGGGTTGCTAAACAGTATATAAAGATTACTACGTGTTGTCTCATGTTTACTTAATTTTAAAATGTATTATCCATGATATATGGCATTTCTATTATTTTGTTAAATATTGGTGAATTATATTTTAATCTGGTTTGGACTGTACTCAGGAGTGTTGTGGGCCACAAGCAACCCCTGTTTGACACCTTTGTATTAGATCAAATTTAGACCTGGAAGGCATTTTCAACACAGTCATCAACTCCAATTTATATTATTTTTAACTTGGGGTCCATGAACCACCCAAGGGTGTCTGTAGGTCAGGGGGTCTGTGAAATGAATGGGGAAAAATTTACCTCTTGATCTTTATTAACATCTCACTAAACTTCAGCACTTTCTATAATTATGAATTTAGGTAACAAAACTGAGAAGTCATTCTGAGAAAAGACCCAAAGATACTACCAAACTGCTGAAGAAGTCATGATGGAAAAAAATAAAAAAATCTCTGGTCTAGAGTCTCTGTCACATCCAAATCCTATTCTCCTAAATTTAATGCTGCCAGACAGATCTTAAGCTTGTAGGGTCATAGAAATGTGGATATGAAGCTTTCAGTTCAGAATGAATCCTTGCACATTTTAGCCTGTGGTTCTTTGACTCTGCCGGTGATTTCCTTGCTCCTTCAGCATTCCCATTATTCCCTCTTTTGGCCTCCAAATTTGCCAGGCCTCCAAAGAACTGTTTGCTTTAGAGGCTCTGAGCTTGGGAATATAATGTTAATGGGATATAAGATCTTGGGAGTGTAATGTTAATGGGATGTAAGATCTTCATGCCCATTAATAGGCCTCATGTGGAGCCCATTAAGGGAGGTTTGCTTAGGGCAGTGGTTCTCAACCTTCCTAATGCAGTGACCCTTTAATACTCATATGTGGCCGTATCTGCTTGTGGGTGGACACCTGGAGAAAGATAGAGGATCAGTGTCTCAGTTCCTAAGACCATTGGAAATATGTGTTTTCCAATGGTCTCAGGCAACCCCTGTGAAAGGGTTGTTCGACCCCCAAAGGGGTCGCAGGTTGAGAACTGCTGGCTTAGGGGATTCTTGCTTGTAGGAAGGCTTTTACACCTTTTGTTAATTTCTAATTAAGCACTGAGTCATGATAATTTCTAATTAAGCACTGAGTCATGAGGTTTGTGATGCTCTATGCCTCTAAAAAGGGTATATATATATACACACACATGGAGTATATATATATACTCTGAGGTTAGCATTTTGCTTTGGGATTCACTCATTGGAAAAGTGTTCTTGTGATTTGACCAGATGAGACTCTGGGTAGTTGTTAAGGAACTCCCCCCACTCCCCACTTTGAAAAACCCAGATGTCGGTGCTTCTCTCTCTGGTAATTATGTACGTATTGCCTTGGTAAGACAGTTGTATCTCTCTGTTGATCTGTGCCCTGTCTGCTGGCCTTTATTTCTCTGCTTGGATTTTTTTTCCTATTTTCTTTGTTTGTATTTTCTCTGAGTTCAGGGTGCTGACTTTTCCCCTGAACTAATTGGTATAATTTAAAAGATTGTTGACCCCCTAAACAGCTGTCCTTCCTAGTAAAGCAGATCAAAGAAGCTGTGCTAGCAGCCATGCTGGGTGTGCCAGTGTGGTTGCTGCTACAGGGAAGTGGAAGATGAATCTGGAAATTGGGAGAGGAGGTGTATAGGGGGTGAACTGATTCATTTGCCATGCTTGCTGCATGTGATTTGTCCTTGTTAGGTAGCAGTGGAGCAAAACTATTATTTTAGAAAAGAACAAGGGGAAAACATGTGGAAAGAAAGAAGTCATATTTGATTTTTTATAACTCAGTTTTGCATTTGATATTTTGAATTAGTCAGCAAGGTTCTTGGAAACACATTAGTAAGTAATTCACCTCTTAAATAATCAATAGAGAGATAGCAAGAAGAATGCTGTCAAAAGTTGGGGAGGGGTGGGGGAATGGGGGATTGGGGGGATGAGGGGGGTGAATGCAGAGGGGCAGGCTAGAGGTCTCAAGTCTCTCCAGCTTGGCTCTGCCTGAATTCCTGTACTTATCACATAAAGACTGATATCAAACAATCAATTGATGTCAAGCAATCAATGGGAGTGAGGAGAGATAATATGATAGAATTTAAAGCTATAAGGGAACCTAAGAGATGATGTAGTCTCACTTCCCCAGACAGAGGAAGTGACTAACCCAAGGTCACACAGATAGAGGCAGAGTCAAGTTTTCACCTAAGTCTTTTGCCTCTATATCTAGAGGTACATTTATAATAGCACCTATTATGTGCCAGGGACTGTACTAAGTGCTTTTTTTCTTCAATATTATCTCATTAAATCCTCACAACAACTTAAGAGATAGACACTATTATTATTCCAATTTTACAATTGTGGAAACTGAGGCACAGAGAGGTTAAATGACTTTCCCAAGGTCACATCACTGCTAAGTAGCTGAGGCTGAATTTGAGTTCAGGTCCTCCCGACTCCAGAGTTGGTGCTTTATCTACTGCTTCACCAGCTGCCTCTCACTTGCTATTCTACCACACTGCCAAGGCCTTGGATCCAGAGGTCAATATGTTGCTTTTCTCTATCCCATGCCCAGGACAGCGTCCAGAGTGGATTAGGCACTCTGACCAGAATAGTCCCTTTGCACTTATATGTGAATTCATTAAGAAATGCAGTGGGGATGGAATAGGGGATTTCCAGTGGGACTGGCCGTATTTAAATCATGAATTCAAAGGATATGAACAGTAAAACCAACTTCCAAATAATAACTAAAGAGGAGGGTCTGTGCCCTTTCACATTTCTACCCCACCTGGCCTCTCACTTATCTTTTTCCTTATCCAATCCCTAGCATAACACCCTGTCTCTTCTAGTCAGATCCATCTCTTCATTATTTGTGCGCTCACTAGGCTAATTTCTGCTTCTGATTTTGTTCATACAGGTAAGCCTTTTCTTCTCTCTTTTTCTTAGTAGTCAAATACCATTTCATCCCTCAACTCAGCTCCTACCTCCTCCATGGAGCCTGCCCTGATTTCTCCAGTCTATGCTGATCTCTTCTGAACTCCCATTGTCCTTATGGTCTATAACTTCCAGTCCAGCCCTTGATTCTATACCATCTTGCATTGCTCTCTGAAAAGGATTACTTCCACATCTCTCACAGTATGGCACAATCAGGACAAATAGCAGTCACTTGATCACATGTGTTGGGCAATTGATTGAAGGGGGAATTTGCTCCTCCATCAGTTCAAACAGGGTTTTCTCTTCAGAATCTAAATAAACTGATTTGATAGCTAATTTGTATGTAGCACTTAAGGAATATAAACTCCTTGAGATCAGGGACACTCAAATTATTTTTGCCTTTGTATCTCCATCCCCAATGTCTACCACCACATGGTAGGCTCTTCCTACAAGCTTATTGACTTGGATTGGATGGAAAGTTTACAAAGCATTTTCTGTGAATTACTTGTTTGAACTTCCCAATAAGAACATGAGGTGGTTAATGCAGATATTATTAGCAAAAGTAAGACGGTTGGATTTAGCGTTAGAAAGTGTGTTCAAATCCTGGCTTCATTATTTATCAGCTGTGTGACCTTGGACAAATTAGCCACTATGAGTCTTAGTTTCCTCATTTAATAATAAAGTATAGAGATTAGGTTACACACACACACACACACACACACACACACACATGCACACTCGTGTGCACACACGCACACACACACAGAAATGGAGACACAAAGAGGTTAAGCGATTTGTCCAAGGTCACACCACATGTGTCAAAGCCAGAAACAGAACCCAGGCCCCTTGATTCCAAACACAATATTCTTTCCACTACACAATGGCGATTTCTTTGTAATGACACTTTTGCTAGGAGTAGCTGTTAAATCTCCAAACAGAATGATACGAAAATAAGATGAAACCAGTCTATGCCTCTTAGATTAAGCCTCTTCTTTCCCCTCTTCTGATAAGAACCCTTTTCATTCTTGCCAGGCCTCACAAGTCATTATATTTATCATGTTGTTTATAATAAAAACTGGGCAGAGCATTCACTCTGACAGGCGGAAGAGGCATTACAGGAAGCTTGGTACCCTGTGGCAGCTATATTAAGGTCCTATGGCTTGACAGTTTCCTGGCCATGAATAGCCGATTCATTAGGAAGACTTTAAATTTAGCTGCAAAGTGACTGTAAAGGTAATTTCTGTAGGCTTTGCTTCATTGCTAGTCACATTTTTCAAAACTAAAATAAGAATAGAGAAAAATGAATATTTTTGGCTATTTCCCATTTGGATTAGATGATAAAATGGGAAAGCAGCATGATACACTGGAAAGAGTGCTGAATTTGGAGTCAAAGGAACTTGGTTCAAATCCTGACTCTGCCACTATGCATGCAAAACTTTGGACTATGCATGGACAAAACCTGGATCATTCTGTGCCCAGTTTCCTCATCTGTAAAACGAAGGGATTGAACCATGACTTCTAAGGTCTCTTCCAAATCTAAATCTATAGTAGTCTAAGCCCCTCATTTCACAGATAAAAACCCAACTTTAGTCTTAGGCTTTCCCATTTTTATATGCACCAGTTATCCCAAATAAATCTTACTTATCCTTCAAGACATGATTGAAAGTTTACTTCCTCCATGAAGTTTTCTGGGACACTCTGGGACCTCCAGTTTGCACTACAATGTCTTCCACTCACACAGTACTGATCATGGGTTGCCTTTTATATCTCTCTGGTGTTTGTTTTGTATTATGATTTAATAATACCCATTCCAAACAAGTCATGGAACATGGAGGTAAGGGAATACTACCATTTCCAAGAAGTGCAGAAGGACTGAAATAAGCAGAGGCAGGACAATTATATATATGTAATGATGACAACTATGTAAATTTAAAAAAATCACATCCACAAAATGATCAAAATAGAATGTTTTGAAATTATAATGACCAAGACTGACCCCCAAGGAGAGGAGAGATGAGATGAAACTTCCCCCTGCTTCTTTGCAGAGCTTGGAATCTGTGAATGGAGACCATTGTATGAAATGTCAGACTTCTTCGGAGTGTTGATTTTTCTGCTGATTTTTCTCTTCTCCTTCTAAAAGTTTTTGATAGAAAGGATGGCTACAGGGGTAGGTAGAGGGAAACAGGGAAATGTAGGAGATGTAAAAACAAAGGATATCCATAAAATCCATTTTTAAAAAACAACAAAAACATTTCCTCCATGAGTTTTTTCTGATATCTCATCATGGTATGGAAGTGACTCTCAGGTCATGAAAGCCAGGCACGTTGAAGACAAGCTTGCCACAAGTCCTGCCAAATTGAAAAAGCTTCAGATATGACTCTATTGACAGTTGTCCAAGGACCAGGCAATTTAAACTGGGAGATGCTCTGAAATAAAGGGTTTTGCTGCAAGACAGTGATTTATTTTTTTGACCACTGAAACTCATGAAATAGTCTATTAAGGCAGGGACGGTCTGTGATATGCACTGATATTAGGATTTCCTCCACCACTGAAATCAACAGTTTTTAAAAATATGTACATGTTTTATCTTCCAACTAAGTTGTAAGCCCCTCAAGGGCAGGAACTGTGTGCTATACATCTTTGAACTCTCCTTCCCCCTCTTCCATAATGCCTAGAACAGGATTGAGCCCATATTACACCCTCAAGAAGTGTTGTTTTCCTATGTTCTGCTCCCTAAAATTAAGAATGTCTCCTAAACTAAATTGAGGTTCAGCCTGACTCCTTGTTGCAAATTAAGCCCATTTCTTTGTGTATGTTTTTTTTTCTTTTAGAGGAAATGAAGACTAGGTATCTCATTGAAGATTCACTTAGATCTTCAAGTGTTTACTCCCTCTTTTCTGGTTGTCTCTTCTTCATCCAGTTAATCATGAGGACACCCAGCTTATGTTCCTTCAGACACTTTTAATTGGTAATTTCAATAAGTTGGAACAGGCTAGCCTGACATTTATCTTTATGTAAACACATGGATTGGTATCATGGATAGAATATAGCTTGGCAAACTTTGGTCTGAGCATGTGTTATAGAGGGGACTTTCCTCATTACATTTGTAAGTAAATGGAGAGTGAAATAATTTCATAGGGTACATTTAGATCCCCCTTCTCTGCCTGTTGAATCCCTACCCCTCTTTTAAAATCTTATTCATATCCTACCCCAAAATACTCCTAGGGGACCTTCCCTGATTCTCCTCCAACTCCTATAAATGGGCATACTCTCAGATGGGGCATAGAATATTGCTGTCGCCTCTCTTATGCACTCACTTTATACTTATGTCTAATCCAAGGTTTGATGATACCTCTAGGATGCACACAGCAATTACAAACAGTTGGGATTAATAAAAACATTTGCTGGATGGAATTGAAACAAATGGAACTGAATGAAGAGAGTGAACAGTTTCCATGCCCTTCAGGAGGGACCATTCACAAAGAAGCAATTGATAGCTTATTTACAAATCATCATTAAGTAGTTTCCATAAGGACTCTGCTGTAGCCAGAGTATTGTAACCAGCTGTATTGACTCATTTGTGTGTAGTTCTTAAAGGAAACATGACTTCATCTCTGAGAATATTGTGCAGCTCTGACTAGTCACCAAATTAGTCTCACCTTCCCCTAAATAAATCCAAATGAGTGAGGCCCTATAGGAGTCATATCCATCTTTATCTCAAAGACAGGAGAAGGCAGAAAGAAGGGAAATAATTCCTGAGATTCAGTGTGGGAATCCAGAAGAGAGTGAGTCCAAAAGGAAAAGTGTTGAATTTAATATCAGAGTCTCTGGGATTAAACTTCAGCCTTTTGGCTTACTAGCTTTGTTACCAACAACAATTTGACTCATGGAGACCTATAAAAGGTGAGAGAGGCATTGGATCAGAATTCAGGGGTGGGGAACTTGCAGCCTTGAGGTCACATGTGGCCCTCTAGGTCCTCAAGTGCAACCCTTTGACTGAATCGAAACAGAACAAATCCACTTAATAAAAGGATTTGTTCTGTAAAACTTTGACTCAGTTAAAATGCTGCACCCAAGAACCTAGAAGGACACATATTTCTCACCCCTGGATTAGATGTTGTTTAAAATCTCTTCCTAATCCACATCTCAGATTCAGATACGATTGGGTCCCTTCCTAATCTGAATCCCTAATTCCAGTTATTTCTCTAATCAAGTCTCTCATTTTAAATGATCCACTTTCCCCTTCATCTTATTTATGAATGTCACCCTGTATATCCAGTAACTCATCTTCAATCTATTGTAGACTGGAGATAGACTACTATCTGGGCCCAGGACTGAATGGGAAATGGAGAATGTGCTGGATTACATTCAAGAAACATTACTGTGCCTTCCACGCTCCTAAGCTGCTCTTCTGTTTTTAACATGAATGTTGTCCCTGTGATGCTCTATGGCTGAAAATCACTCATTGCTATTATCTCAGAAGAATCACAATAGCAGATGACCCAAAGGGCAATGGAAAGATTTGTGGTCATAGAATCACAGAGTTAGTGCTGTAATTCATTAATTTTATATACAACACAGGTTTGAGGAGTGACTGGCATGTTGAGATTTATATTTCAGAGGGAAGGGTATTTCCTTCTCAGTCTTTACAGCAATGGAGAATTATTGCTATCTTTGAATCAGGAGGTGGAGTTCTTAAAGAGACACAATTTTTGAGAGGCACATTGGAGGAAGATCTCCATACCTGAGCAGCACTGGAGAAACAAGCAAAGAAAGAAAGGGAAAGTAGCGCTGAGTTTTGGTAGCAAAGAGAGAGAATGAGGAAGGCTGACAGCCCCTGAAGGGCATCTTGGAGCAGACTACTGCATCAGAAGCTTCTAGTTGTATTTATCTCTTCCAGGACAGGGGCAAGTTCTAAGAAAAGATCTATTCTTCTCAAATTTTCCTTTTTGATGCTTGTCCGCTAAAAGACGCATCAAAAGCTAGATTCATTTCTTTATCTTGGTGTTTCTGGCAACCTGATATTTTTTTACTTCGACCATAAAGAGGCAGAGAGCCCAACATCTCTGAATTTGTGTTTAACCTTGTTAGAATCTAAATATTAGGGATTATCCTAACTGAGCTGTGGTGATTATACTTTAAGCTTTTTGCTTAATATAAATTCCATAAAGAAATGGAGGAGGGGACCGCTTGAACCTGAGGGAACTTTATATTGTTCCTAACCTTAAAAAATGAGCTAATTGTTATAAAATGGTGTTACTGATTAAACCTGGGCACGAAAAGGGTGTGCGGAGGCAAGGTGATACATATTGGCTGGCCAGTCACACTCTCTACAGCAATACTCACAACTACCTCTTTTACAGATAGATGAAGGAAGCTGAGCCTAGAGAGATCAAGGGACTTACCCAAGGTAGCTCGCACAGTTAATAATTTGAATTTAAACTGAGATTCTTTGAGAAGAGTACCATGATTCTTCTCAATTGTACCACGTTTCTTCCCAATGATAACTTTGGCGTGCATAAGAAATACTATAAAAGATTCTTTTCAGTATGTGGATATCAAGAAGAAGAAATTGGACAGTCAGGTAGTAAGAATGAGGAATGACAGACATTACAGGGGTTGGGGAAGGGGGAACAAAACAGGAAGGGAGAGAAAAGCACCTACTATGTGCCATTACATATACACATACATTATGCATACACACCTTACAAATACTATCTCATTTGATCCTCCCAAAAAACCCTAAGGAAGATGATGTTATTGTTCCCATTTTATAGTTGAAGCAAACAGAAATTAAGTGATTTGCCCAGGGTTACATAGCTAGTAAGTATCTGAGGCAAGATCTGAACTCAGATCTTCCTGGCTCCAGGCTCAGTGCCCTGTCCACTCTGCCATATAGCTGCTTTGGTAGTCCAAGTGTTGCACTGGTGTCCCTGAAATATTAAGCATGTCACAGAAGAAGGCTTTTATGAGTGAGGTGGATACTTTATACAAGATTTATAAAAATAAATGGACAAGAATCATGCAGGATGAGAAGACATGTTTGGCTTGTGCTTTGTGTCAAGTGAAAGAATGAGACCATATTGAAGGGATCATGGAATTCAGTGAAATTTAGAATTTACTATGAACCTTACATCTATGGACTGCTATGACCTTCTGTGACTGTCTGTGAGCTACTGGGATCCCCAAAGGGCCACAGGAAAAGTGCATTGAACTTTTCTATTACTTGGAGGAACACACTTTGGTTTTCCTTCATTGCTAACTTGACCATTTGAGCTGCGCCTTCTTACGTGCCTCTATTGAGGGTTTTTTTTTATCTCCTAAAACAAAGGAATGGAAAGAGAATTTTGTCATTTAGGGTGGTGATTATAATTTAAAGGATCAAAATATTCACTTGTAATCCACATAACTGAGTTATTTTTTTGACTTTGTAGCAGCACCCCAAAGCAAAGGTGTAAAATGAACAAGCAAACAAATAAAAAACAACCCAAGGACTTCTTTTCAAAGTTGTAAGCAATGACTTACCCTGAGCTGACTTGTGCCTCGATGTAGATTCCAGGCTTTCTTGTCCTTCTTGTCCTTCTTCCAGGATGTTCTGGTGCCATTCTCTGTTCTTGCAGATTCCCACAATCTTCATACCATTTTTGCTTGCTGAAATTCTAACAGACTGTCAAAGTCTAATTGAAATGTTGCTTCCTCTCTGAAGTCGCCCTTAATCCTCCTAGCTGGGGATTATCTTTCCCTTCTCAGACTTCACATAGCACTTTTTATTACTTCTTTTATATGTTTATTACCAACTATTTTAAAATTATAACTGTTTGCATTTCAGTTCCATAATCTTAAGTGCCTTGTATGTGTGAAGCAAGGGGATTTAAAGACAGAAAACAAATCAGTCCTTGTCCTCAAGAAGTTTCTGTTCTACTGGGGGGAGAAGAGGGCAGAATTCAAAATGTACATGTCAGTAAATATAAGGTAATTTTTGTAGGGAGATAGCACCTACATCTAAAAGAGATCAGAAAAGCCTTCCTGTAGGAAATAGACTGTGATCTGAGTCTTGAAGGAAGTTAGGGATTCTAAGAAACAAGAGGTAGAGGCAGGGGATGCTAATAGATTTCTGTGAAACATCATTAATGGCTGTGACCTATAAGTTGATTCGCTCATAGCACAGAAGAAATGCTGACTTCAGGGAACAGCTAAGAGTTCACTTTGGTATGGACTGGTTTGGTGAGGATACAAATTCTGAAATGTAGAGTTTGTGAAGGAGAATATTATAAGATAAATCTGAAAAAGTAGCTGGAACTAGATTGTAGGATACTTTAAGAATCAGACTGAGGAGGCTGTATTTTATCATGGTAGTAATAGAGGCAAGAGAGTGATAACATTTATCTAGATCAGTGGTTCTCGACCTTTCTAATGCCTTGACCCTTTAATACAGTTCATCATGTTGTGGTGACCCCCAACCATAAAATTATTTTTGTTGTTACTTCATACGTAATTTTGCTGCTGTTATGAATCTAACTGATATGAAGGATGTATTTTCATTGTTACAAATTGAACATAACCCACAGGCTGAGAACCACTGATCTAGATTGTAAATTCCATGACAGAAGGGACAATATCTTCTTTAATCTTAAATGGACCATAAACCTTGCCCTCATGGAGTTTATAGTTTAATAGAAGGATACAACTATAGTATAAAATGATACATGATGAATGTGTAAAAGAAATATAAACAAAGCCCTTGGCACAAAACCCTGTTTAAAATAGTTGCTTAAAAATATTTGTTGAATTTTATTGACAGCCTTTTTAATTTACACTTTGGAAAGAACAACATTCCTGATTACCTGTCAGCCAATAATAAAGAGCTAGGGCACTTTATGATACAGATGAGCTCCAATATTGTTCAGCTAAATGACACTGATTACTGAGCCTACTTTCTCTATCTGGCCAAATCATGGGAAATCCTCCCCTTGGTGGTTCTTATTGGGAAGAAGAGAGAAAATAAGACGAAAACTTTCCATGCCTAAACCCACAAAGTTTTTCTGTTACCTGGGCCTGTCAGTCACTAAACATTTATCAAGCACCTAATATATGTTAGGCACTGCTAAGTTTTTGGGACACAAAGAAAGGGAAAAGACAGTACCAGCACTAGAGTTTAATGGGATGGAGCAGCGGGAGAGGGAAAGACAATATGCACATGTACAAACAAATCTATACCAGATACATTGGAGATAGGCAACAGAGGGAAGGAACTAGAATTAAGGAGGATTGGGAAAGGCTTCCTGTAGAAGGTGGCATTTTAGCTGGGCTGGAAGAAAATTAGGGAAGCAAAGAGGTAGGCATAGGAAAGCAGAGCATTCCAGGCTTAGGGGCACAGCCTATGAAAATACCTAGAGTTAGGAGAGTGAAGTGTCATGTTCAAGGAAGAACGAGGAAGTCATGGTCATTGGATCACTGAGTACATGGGGAGCAGGTAGGGAGGTGTAAGAAGATTAGGAGGAGGGGCACCTAGGTAGTGCAGTGAATAGGGCACCAGCTCTGGAGTCAAGAGGACCTGAGCTCAAATATGATCTCAGACACGTAACACTTACCAGCTGTGTGACTTTGGACAAGTCACTTAACTCCAATTGCTCTGCATTCTCCTCTTGAAGAAAAAAAAAGATTAGGAACAGGGGTGGAGGGCAGAACATTAAGGACTTTAAATGCCAAAGGTATTATATTTTGATCCTGGAGGTGATAGGAAGATACTGGAGTTTATTGAGTGTGTGTGTGTGTGTGTGTGTGTGTAGGGGGAATGACATTGTCCAACTTGCACTTTAGGAGGAGAGCAAAGGTTGAATTTAGGGTCAAATGATCAAGGTTCAAAACCCGGCTCTACCACTCACTAGCTATGGGACCTTGAATAAGTCACAATTACTGGGCTTGAACTTCTTCATTAGCATAATGAAAAGTTTGATTTCTTCTAAATTCCTTCCAACTCAAACATTTTATGATCCCATGATCCTACAGGAACCCCTTGCCTAGTTGGAATTCAGCTAAAATAGAAAATATTCTAAGGAGCCAAAACAAATGCATAAAACTCATGTACTAAAGCTCCAATCACAGAAAATCCTCCTTCTCCTTTACTTCACAGATAAACTAAGAAGTGATTTATTCTTACTTTATACACTTTTAAGAAAAATGATCTTGGCTATCTGGTTAACCTGCCCTCAACAGATTAGAAGCAACAAATCAGAAGGGGGAAAGAAACTGTTATGGGAATTAACAATGAAGCATTGAGCGGCCGGCGGGGGGGGGGGGGGAAGCAGAGAGTATAAAAAGCAGGCAGAAGAACTAAAAAGCTACAGAAGGCAAGAAACATTTAGTGTCAGGGAAAGCAGTTTACATACATTAATATAATGTGAGGGCATTATTGTACAGTGCAATAATTCGTATTTATGATAACCCTGAGTCATCAAGAAAAGGGTAAATTCTGTTTGGTGTCCTCTGGTTAAGAAGTCAAGAAAAAAGTGTGTGACATCTTAGAAAAAATTCCATCCCAGCTGTACAAATGGGATGGATTTTGGATGTGCAAAGGATAACTGTGGAATCTGGAATTTAGAATTTTTTATTTACACTTTAGAAAGAACAACATTCCTGATTACCTGTCAGCCAATAATAAAGAGCTTGGGCACTTTATGATACAGATGAGCTCCAATATTGTTTAGCTAAATGACACTGATTACTGAACCTACTTTCTCTATCTGGCCAAATCATGGGAAATCTTCCCCTTGGTGGTTGTTGGAATCTGAAGGTTTGGGTTTAGTTCTTAGCTTTACTTTTACCTTGTGACCTTTAGCAAGGCAATTCCATTCTTGAGTTCTCAGTTTTCTCGAAATGGGGATGGGAGATGAGGGACTGGAGTCAATTATTGATATTGAATTCAAATAGAAATGGGGGCTACTAATCCCTGTGGGCAGCATACTGACAATTTTAAATTATAATGTTAAAATGTTATGTTTTCTGGCATTTCTATTTATTTTGTTAAATATTGCCCAATTACATTTTAATCTGGTTCAGACCATACTCAGAAGTGTTGCAAGCTGCACAAGGCCCTCAGGCTATGTGTTCCAAGTTAAAAAACAAAATAAAACAAAGCAAAACAAAACAAAATATTCCAGCCCCCCCCCAGCCAACACACATCATCAATTATCTAAAAGTTATCCAGAAAGCTCATTGTTCAAGAATATATTGCTCCAGGGTTCCAGATCCTGGAGATGATGCTGTAATAACAAATCTTCACTTCCTAAAATACATTGTACTTTCCAAAGTAATTCCACATGTACTATCTGCTTTAACCTTTTACTATTCCAGTGAGGAAGACAAAGTAGGTTTGTTATAGATAGGAAACCAAAGACTTAAAATTCAAGGGACTTGCCCAAGGTCTCACCGTGAATAAATGACAGGAACTAGACTAGAATGCACCTATCTTGGCAGCTTGTGAAGTGTTCTTATACCAGGCTGCCTCTTGGCCTCCAAACTGGACTCACGGAGAGTAATAGCAATAGTTGTTGTGGGACTGGGGCATATTTTTGATATTATATAACCTGTACCATGGTTATTCCTTGCACATCATGACTTTCCCCATCACAGTTTGGTTTTGATATATAGCAAGGTCGGCATAAGAAATTAAATGGGAAATTTTGGGGAGTTTTACAAGAAGCTGCAGATGACACATGATGGCCAACAGACAAAAGTTTAGAAACTCAGAAACGCATAAAATATATGGATAGTATTGTGTAATATAAACATATTTTTATCTTTTAATACCTTAATAATTCAGGCTTCTTCTCTGGTACGAAGGGAGGGCTAAAATTTTTTTACTTGGATTTTCCAGATCCTGGGGGCACTGCACCCCTAACCCCTGCAATGTGGAAGGGAAAACTATACTTATAAGGCACTAGATTCTGAGAGGGAGACAGGAATAGAAAACATAGGTTTAGAGCTGGAAGGGACCTTAGAAGCTATTTAGTTTGACTGCCTCATTTTACAGAACTAGTCAACAGGCATCCTAGGAATCGAGAGATGGGGAGCTCAGTGTGGCTAGTACAGGACAGGGAAGGATGCTCATGGGTAGAACCTGAGCTGGATATTCTTGGAGGTTGGGTAGGCTTTGTATGGGGTGAAAGGAAGAGGGTAGGGTCTGCTGTAAATAGATATTAAATTTTCATTGTGAATGTGGATTCCTTAGAAATCAGTAAAAGTTGCAAGTTAGGGCTACATTTGCTGTTTTGATTGTTTAGACTTAAAATATATTAATAATGAAGATTAAACCTTAAAATATATCATGTATGACTAATATGGAAATGTTTTAAATGATTGCACATAGATTACCTACATAAAATTGCTTATAATTTTAGGGAGTTGGGTGGAGAGGGAGAGAGGAAGGAGAGAGGAAGGGAGGGAGAAAAATTTGAAACTCAAAAATTTAAAAAAATGAATGTTAAAAATTGTCTTTATGTGTAATTGGAAAAAAATAAAATGCCATTAAAATGTATTATGTGAACATTTTCCCTCTCTGGAGGGCTAATTGTTAAACATTTATCGGCATATCCTTAGAAGAAAGACAAAATGAACATATTAAACATATTAGATTAACATTGTAACTGCCAAATCTCCACTTAACTTATAGACTATTAAAGCTGGAAGGAATGAGAGAGGGCAACTTCATTTTATAGATGAATGGGTTCTATCCAGAGGCCACTGACCTAGTCAAAGCTCCAAAGTTGGCAGGTAACAGAGCTGACACTAGTTGCCTGACTCCTTAGCCCAGTACTTTTCCTTTACTGTCTCTCAGGGCTTCCTAAGGTCAGGACTAGTGATGGGGCACTAGAGTTAGAATCAAGGACCCCTGGGTTCAAATTCTGTTCCAGACCCTTATTAGCTGTATATTCTGGCTTAGTCTCAGTTTTCTCATCTGAAAAATGGGGATGATAATAATAGGACCCATTTCACAAGATTGTTGTGAAAACTAAGTTAATATGTGCAAAGTCATTTAAAAACCTTAAAGCATTAGGTAAATGTTAGCTATTATTGTTGCACCTTACATTCTACACAGTGCCCTTTACATTCTTTTTTAAAGCTCTATAAATGTGTTTTTTGAACTGAATTTGTTGTGTTAAAGGAGATAAAATGTTCTCTAAAGACACAGTTAGGAGGAACCCATTTTGGGAATTAGCACACACGAAACTTAGAGAGAGATGGAAAAAGCCACATGTAGCTCCTGCTCTTAAGATTCCTCCCTCCACCTTATTTTTAGTCCCCACCATCCAAGTTCTATATCTTCCAACTGCACCTGAATTCCAACTCCACTGGTTGACCTTCCAGCCACTTTCATTTTTGTGTGTTTCTTCATTAGTAATAGTCTCTTCACCTAGCATATCTTGATGTCAAGTATGACCTTGCATAGAACCAGAGAAGAATTAATCTCATTGTTCTCTGATCTCTCCTCAAGGGACTCTGGCCTAAAAAATTTGTCTCTCTCCCTATGTCTATTCTTCATAACTGAATTCCAGCTCATTTTCACTGAAACAATCAAATCTGTTGGGGGGAATGATGAATGAACCTCTTTATTGTTATAGGAGATGGAAACTGTCCCAGGAAATTCCCATGGTTCAATGAAGCAAAGAAGACTGGATTTCAAAATTTTTATTTCTCCAAATTCTTTAGGTGTGTTTGACTGTGTTGCTCATCATTTTTATAAAAATCCTTTGGAAGTAGACTATGAAGGGCAATGCCTGCATCTCCAGTGACTTTTCAGGGTAAGCATATACATGCTTCAGAAGCTAATACTCTAGAGATGATTGTTTTCAATATAATACAGTAAAGTTTTAAAGTAACAGGTTGTGTTTTTAGATGAACTTATGGTTACTCTGTTTATAAAAACATTAAATTAGGTGGTGCCACATAATCAGTCTTTATTGAGAAGTGGGACAAATTGTACTCCATGTAGTCAGAGGAGGAAGAAATCATTGGGAATAAACATATGATTTAGGGACTTCTGTGCCAGCATTGGGGGACAGTATGGGGTTTTCTCAAACAAACCTATGCCTCCTGCTCCCAGGAGGTATGTCCAATTTGCTGCTGCTGAGTTAAAGTTGATAGAACCAAGCAGGGTGGGTGGTGAAGGCAGAAATCGGCCATGTATCCCCAGGGTCTCTCAGTCTCTCATTGGTCTTGTGCATAAGCAAATTGTCAGGTCATTGGCTATTATCCGGCCTCTCTGTCATCCATCAGAGGGGCAGGTAGGAAGGTTGGTCCAAAAAGGATGTTTCCAAGGAGCCAGGTTTAAGCCAAGGCCAGAGCACACCATGAGTCCTGGCGGAGAGGCACGCTGAGTCCTGATTGGGAGGTCACGGAGGAAGGGAAAGTATAATCTTCAGGCTCGAACTTGAACTCTGAATGGCTGGGACCCAGGGGGTCTTCTGTTGGACTAGGACCCTGCTGTGGGGATAAGAAGTTTGCATTCGAGAGCAGGTACATTGTACTGGGAATAGGCCTCTCTTTGACCTAGGATTCTGATTTGGTGTCACACATAAAACTCCAAAGCTTGGATCATGCAAAGGCCTGGTTAGCCTCTATGATTCAGTCTTAATGGACAGGTAGAGTCCTGCCTTCCTATGGGCCAATGGTTCCATCATATATAAATTTGCTGCTACTTATGGTGAAGGTTCCAGACTTGCTTTATAACTAGGTGAAGCAGGACAGGGTCATAATGATGACAAATTAAGAGTTTGAGATTTTAAACCTGGAAAGGTGAAGTCTAAAGAAATAAGAGTATAAGAATCTACAAAATCTTAACAGTGAATAGCATTGGGGTCCTCTTTGAAAGGGGGTGGGAAAGAAATCTGTGGATAAGCCACATACAGTTAATAGAGATAATGAGTTCAGAGATGTGCCCACTTTATATTGCATCATCACCCTGTCTTCTGCCACCCCCACAGCCCTGAGAAAAAGATTAGGATGGTGGCGGGGAGGATATGACTTGGGCTGGGTTTGAGACTGGAGAGGCACAGAAGGCACTGTGTTTACTTCACATTTATTTCCATACTGGGCCAACCTGTGGCTGAGAAGGGTTATTATGTAATTTCTTTTGCCCACTTCTAAGCAGGTATGACCCTCCACAAAGAGCCCATGTCCTCTCTGTGACCTCTCCCTGTGAAAGTTACCCTCATTCTTCCCCTATACCTTACTTCAGAGAGAGCTCTTGGGGAGTGCCTGCCTAGATCCCCTGAACTGACTACACTGTGAAAGTTTTGACCCCTGACTGCTCTGGTCTGTTCTCCCTGATCCCTTTATTCCCTCCTGGTCTTACCTGAGAAACGATGGTCTGCCCTGGGTACTGAGGGGATGTCAGGTTTGGCTCAGACTTTAAAGTGGCAGTGCTATCAGAGTTGGTGATGGAAGATGGGGAGTTTGTGGCTGAGGCTGTTGACCCTGGAGAGAGATAATTATAAATTTCCTGAAGATATATGTATTCCTGGGAAAGTACTTGTAGGAGGGCCCAAGTAGCACATTTTCTTCCTCTAGGGAAAACTGGGCCACAGAGAAATTAAGTAACTTGTTTAAGGTCATAGTAACTCCTGTATTTTTTTCTATTAGACTTTCAACTCTAATACAGATCCCTATTTGAGTATTGGATTACAGGTCCTTGCACAATGTAAAAGCCTTGTCCAACCCCTCTCTACCTTGCCTCATCCCTCCTCCACCTTTTCCACTTCTGCTGTACCAGGACAGGATTGTGATGTTTTTTTCTGGGGCCCCTCAACTTTTTCCTTTTCAAGCCTTTCTTGGCTTTAAATCTCTTTGTCCTAAGAGCTTGTATCTGGTTCTGGATTCTGAAAAGCCTCATTTCTACTGAAGTTTTGGAGATTAAGTGGGTTACCCTTCCCAGGGGTATGTGCCTTTTAAGAGAAAAAGTACTTGTTCCAAATATAAACAAATAAAAAAATGAAACTATGATTGTGGGACTTTAGGTAGGTCAGGAAATATTTTGGATCATGGCTCTTGATGCTAAATCTCATCACTTTGGATAGACAATCACATATTCTGCCTAACCAGAAGTCCCTCCCTACTTGGAAAAACATACTCTCTAAAGAACCCTAATGTGAAATAGCGCATAAGGGACTTGGCCGGGAGCTGAGCCTCTCTCCTGCACACTGAGCCTATTCTCACCCCTTGGTACTCCCCTCAACCCACCCCCACAGGGCATGAAGCTTCCTCCTCACAGTATTGGAGATGGCCCATCCCAGGTTCATTGGCCCAGCTCAAGCCATGGTTACCTGTGGAGCTCTTGGCTTTGGCAATGTTTTTGGGCTTCCGTTTTCGTGTCTGGATGCTCTCCTTCTTCATGGCAAGGGGACGAGGCACCTTAACAGAAACACAGAGGCATCAGTAGCAGTCAACAACAATAAGCCTTTATTGAGCACTGTGCTAAGTACTTTTTGGATACAAGGAAAGGTAAAAAATTCCAGTTCCTCTTCTCATGTAGCTCACAGTATGATGGAGAAGAAAGTATACAAACAATTCTACAAAAATATATATATAAAGAAACAAGATAAATTGGGAGGGGGTAATTTTGGAGTAAAGGCACTAAGATTAAGGAGGTCTAGGAAAGGTTTCTTGTGAAAGATGGGAGACTTTAGGTGAGACATGAAGGAAGCCAGGGACGTTAAGAGGCAGAGATGAGAAGGCATTGGGGATACCCAGTGAAAATGCCTGGAGTCAAGAGATGAAGTGTTGTGTTTGTGGGACAACAAGGAGGTCAGTGTCTCTAGATTGAAGAGTATGGGAAATAAAAGATAAGAAGACTTTGAAAAGGTAGGAAGGAGCCAAGCTTAGTTTTAAAAGCCAAAGAGAGAAATTATATTTGATCTTGGAAGTGATAGGGAACCATTAGAGTTTATTGAATGGAGGGTGGCAACATGGTCAAACTTAGGAAAAAGAGTTTGACAGCTGAGTGGAAAATGTATCAGACTGGGGAGAGACTTGAGGCAGGGAAACCAATGGGCAGGCTATTTCATTAGTTTAGATGTGAAATGATGAAGACCTGAATCAAAGTGGTGGGCAGTGTCAGTGGGAAGAGGCAGGGGAGTATTATGATAAATGTTACGAAGGTAAAAATGAATAGACTTGATGACTGGTAATTTATAAGGGAGAGGTGAGAAAGAGTGAAGAGTTGAGGATGACAGAGCCTCAGTTTGGGAGAACAGTGGTACCTTCAAAAGTAAAGGAGAGTGAGAAAGAAGAGAGGATTTGGTGGGAAAGATAATGAGTTCTGTTTTGTTTTGAGACCCCTAATACTCTGCCTTTAGGCCCCATGGGGAATTCCTTGCCTCTGGGGGTCAAGGTCTTTAGTCTTTGGACCATTGTTGTTACTCTAGGCTGGGGCAGGGAGAAATCTGAGGCTTGAGCATGTGTCCTTCCCACAAGTGCCATGGTTCCTCTCAATTTCTCCTTCCTCACAGGCCTCTTTTCATCATTTATAATCAGGATTTATGCCCTCCCTCATTTCCCCAAGAAGCCTTCTCCGACCATTCCCTCTCCTCTCTTGCTGTTTTCTGGTGTCACATAATTCAGTACTCAGTCATACACACTAAGTCCTAGTATAGATTGCTCAGAATGTGAATGTTAAAATGTGAGATTCTGGAGGGCACATACTGTATCTTTTTTTTTTTAATGAAAAAGCATTAAATATAATGTATCAAGCCCAGTGCTAAGCATTGGACATATAAATAGAAAATCAAGTCCCTGTCTTTGACAAACTAAGACTTTTCTAAAAGATTTTTCCTGTTTTATCATGAAATGATATCTTTTCTTGGACATGTTTCTCCCATAGTTGGGCACCTAGTATGTGACTGGCAAATATTTATTGAACAAATTTATGAACTAGTAGTAACTCTAAAGGGCAGCAAGTCCTTTTTCCTATCTGGGTCTCAGTTTCCCCATTTGTTGAACTAGATTGGCAGTTCTCAAACTGTTTGGTCTCAGGAATTCTTTCTACTCTTAAAAATTATTAGGAACCCCAAAGAACTTTTCTTTAAAGGTAGGCCATATCTATTTATATTTGTCATATTATAATTACAATTATAATTGATAAATGCTTGAAATACCCATTTATTAGTTAATTTAAAACCCACAATAAACCTATTGCATGTTAATAGAAATAACATTTTTTTGGAGGGGGGAGGGAAAGACACTTGGAGTTAAGTGATGTGCCCAAGGTCACACAGCTAGTTAGTGTTAAGTGTCTGAGGCTAGATTTGAACTCAGGTCCGCCTGACTCCAGGGCTGGTGCTCTATTCACTGTACTATCTTGTCACCCCAGATATAACATATTTTTATGAAAATCTCTGCGTTTTCCAAAAATCCCCAACATTTAGTGAGAAGTAGCATTGTTTTACATATTTCTTTTTCTAATGTCTAGCTAAACAGAAGCTGGATTCTCACGTCTGCTTATGCATTCAGTCTGTTTCAATATATTGTCTTGGTTAAAGTGTGTGAAGAAAATCTGGCTTCACATAGATATATAGATAGAAGATGGAAGAAGATTTTAAAAGGAAATTAATATAGTATTCTAGTAATAATAGTTCTTACCCCAGGGAACCTCAGATTAGACTTTGAGAACTGCTAGAGAAGATGGTGTCTGAAGTCCTGCTCAGACCTGATAGTCCGTGATAATTTTTTAACTTTTTTTTTTTTTTTTTTGCTTTTTGGAGGGGGGAAGGTAGGGAATTTGAGGTTAAGTGACTTCTCCAAGGTCACAAGGCTAGTTTGAATTCAGGTTCTCCTGACTTTAGGACTGTGCCATGTAGCTTCCTTCATAGTCTGTGATTATTAAGGGACCAGAGCCATCCTTTCACTCACTTCTTTGAAGGTTGTGATGGAGTCTTGGTGAAATATGCAGGAAGGTCTTAAGGAGGGTGTTAGTTTGGGAGAGTCATTAGATAGGAACCAAAGCCTCAGCAGGGCATGGAATACTAATCTCACCTCTCTGGCTATAGAGTCCCCTCTTCACATTTACCTATAACCAGATTCTTGCCCCAAGTTCCCACTTACCCCATGAAGCTTCATATAGAGCCCACAGGCATTACACACTGGCTCCCCTTCTGCATTTCTCCTCCAAAGGGTGGTGTTGGTTGTGTGGCAATTAGTGCAGCAAAGTCCAGCCCGTCGAGTTGAGGACTAAACAAGAGAAAGAGAGATAGAGAGGGTGAGCTTCATTCCAACAAGAGGGATTTCTTTGCCCATTGAACTTCAGTGCCCCATGACTTTCTCCTAGGAGAAGAAAACGTTGGAAAGGGGTCAGGGGAGAGATAAGGGGCCGATGAAAGGCATAGCCTGTGTCTGAGATCACCCTCATCCCCAGAGCCCTTTCATTAAAGCTGATAAACCTGGCCAGATTCCTAATGCCTCTCTGCCTGAGAATGGATGGGCTCTGGCTGTCACATTCATATTTCATAACAGAGAGAAGAGGAGTGGGGAGGGCCCTTAAGTGCCTGGAACTGGCTGGAACCAGAGACATTCAAATGAGTGTTAGGGTCCAAACCCCACTCCCTTTCCAAAGGTTCCTCTGTTGATTTCCTAACAAATGTAGAAGTAGAGAACCAGGCTAGAATTTGGGAGTATTTTCTAGCAAAAAGATTTTGAGACATAGGAATGGATGACCAAGAAGGGTGTGTGTGTGTGTGTGTGTGTGTGTGTGTGTGTGTGTGTGTGTGTGTGTGTAAAATATCTTCTTCTTTGGGATAGATGGGGGGATGGAGAGAGAATTTGAAGAGTTGACAGCCTTCTTCGAGGACAGTCTTAGCAGGAAACCTCTATTCTAGCCCAGTAATCTGCTAATATGACCAGATTATAAGTGGGTTGTCTGCAGGACTGATCAGACCTATCTTCCATGACCAGACCACCAGAAACAGTATTAGGAGCACAGGGTACTTCATTTCACTCTTGGTAAAAGTTTCCATATTTTACTGCCCCCCATTTAGAAATGCTAAAATAATTTTTAAAAACCCTAATAATAATAAGAGCTAATCTTTATATGCTAGCTTAAAGGTTTACAAAGTATTTTGCATTTATTATTGTATTTGATTCTCACAACAATCCTATGAGACAGGTGTTATATTATTTTCATTTTACAGAAGATGAATTGAGACTGAGGAAAGTTAAGTGACTTGTCCAGAGTCATACAGCTAGTAAGTAACTGAGGCAGAATTCATACTCTGACATTCTTGGCCCTATGCCACTAAATCACTCAGGAGCGATATCAGAAGACAAATAAAAGATCTAAGAATTTGAGATTTTTGCCCCCTCCCCACTGTTTTTCAAGGCTTATCTCAAGGTGCATATCCTTTGGGAAGTTTTTCCTGGGTTCTACTTCCTGCTGTACCTTTCTAGTCAGTGACATTGGGTTAGTCACTCCCTAAGCCTGTTTTCTGACAAAGGTGAGAATAGATGATCTCTAAAAGTTCTCTCAACTCTGACTTTTTCTGATTCTAATAAGAACACCAAAATTCTGCTTGATGTATCCTACTATGAATTTCTTCTTAGAGAAGAGGACGCCTCTTCCCCCCTCCTCCATTCTTTTCCCCTATTCCTGCAGTCATGAGGCTGCCAGTTCTTTCTCTAACCTTCACCTGTCAACTCCAGCACTTGCGGTGTTTCCTATTAATGCCTGGGGACCAAAGGCATCTGAGCAATGTTAATGGGAGCCTGGAATGAGTGTCCGTGTATCTCTGAGTCACATTGCAGAGTGTAAGCTATCTTTCCACTTAGGTGTTGGAGTGATATTCTTCAGTCCCTACCTAAAAAAAATCCAGAAAACCCTAAAACCTATCCCAGAATGCCTCCTCCTCTTGGGCTCCCCAGGCCTATCCCAATGACTGAGCAAGAAATGAGGCATGCTCATTCAGAACAACAAGAATTCTCAACAAGAATTCCATCCCTGTTTACTTTTCCAGACTGACGCCACATCATCCCAGCGCCCAGGGCCAAATGATAAATGGACTGAAGAGGAAGGAAATAGGAAGGCCAGGAGCCTGGTAAAGATGAGAGTAATTCACAAAGGCAGATAGAAGGTCCCATTCTAGTTAACTGTACCTAGGGCAGTTTTACATCTCAAAAATAACACAAAAAGGGGAGTGAAGGAGGGTTTTAATTCCTTTGACATATGGGTTTAGGTTTGAAAGAAGGAAGGTGGAACATATCTACTTTCCTCAGAAGAGGAGTTTAATTTCATTTCTTGTATAACAAGAAAAAACCAAACCAAAACAACATGCAATAATATACCTAGGAGAGGATACTAGGCAGAAGGGAATCAGAAAAAGTGAGTTCCATTCTCTGGTTCTGTCACTTTCTGTTTTTGAACTTCAATTTTCTGTAAAATAAGTTTTCTGTAGAATAATCTGATTGGACCAGATGATGCTTTAGGAGATCCCCTTCTAACTTCTACTGGAAGTAGGCCTTTGGTTCTAATATCACCTCATTTCAAAAGTTCTTTTTACTTCACAAAGTACTTTCAGTTTATTTTAGTAGAACATAAGCCCCCTAAGGATGGAGATGTCTTTTTTTTTTTTGGCAGAGCTCCAGGACTGAGCTAATCTTGCATGTAGTCTGTACCTGTGATTTCATACATGGCATGTAGGAAATTCTTAGAGAGAACACTTCCTCATTTGGGTGCTGATAAACTAAGGCTTTGCAATTTATAGTTTTTAGAGACTTCAGAGTCATGCTCAGGGTTACCCAATCAGTCCAGAAAAGGATCAGGACCCAAGTCTTCTTCACTGAAGCCTGCTCTCTAACCACCATTCCATGCTACCGTGCACATTAATACACATTTGTTGAAATAAATGTGCATTTATCCTCTATCTTTACAACAGCCTTGTGAAATGGGTGGGTAGTACATTTATTAAATTATGTGCAAGATACTGTACTTGTTGTTGGAGACACAATCATAAAAAAGAAGAAGATTCCTACCCTCCAGGAGATTACATGCTACTGGTGGAGAAAGAGTACAATGTATGCACAAATTCATAAAAGCACACACAAAGTTGTGCAAAGTACTTTTAAGAGGAAGAGAACGTGTATTATCACCATCAGTAGTACTAATAGTAGGTGGCAGAGTACTGCAGTAGTACCCCCATTTTATGGCTAAAGAATGAAGTAACTTTCCTAGTGACCCAGTAGAATTTGAACTACAAACCAGTTCTCCTGACTCCTGGTTCAGGGATATTTCCATTTTAGTGTGCTATAACAGTTATTAAAAAACAAACAAACAAAGAAATAAGCAAACAACACTAAGAAGGTGTGTGTGTGTGTGTGAGAGAGAGAGAGAGAGAGAGACAGAGACAGAGACAGAGACAGAGAGAAAAGAGACAGAGAGAGAGAGAAAAGAGAGAGAAGAGAGAGAGACAGAGAAAGAGAGAAAGAAAAGAGAGAGAGAAAGAAAAGATAGAGAGAGAAAGGGAGACAAACATACAGAAACAGTTGAGAGATATGTTGCTAAATATATTTTAGATCCAAGGACAGTCGCTCCAAAGAGACAGCGAGGTGGGACAGTGGATGGAATGTTGGACCCGGAATTGGTAAGATGAGTTCAAACCCAACCTCAGACAGTTACTAGCTATATGACCCTGGACAAGACACAACTTCTGTTTTTGCCTCAGTTTCCTCAGCTGTAAATGGAGATAATAATAGCCCCTTTATCACAGTGTTGTTGTTAGGATCGAATGAGATAGCATTTGTAAAAAGTGCTTAGCACGGTACCTGGAAACATAGAAGGTATAGTAAATACTTGTTCCCTTCCCTTCCCTCACAAAGAGAGTAAATGAATAAATGTAATTGTCCTGGCTCTCTTTCACAGCACTTCACATTTTTTCATCCCTTTTTTCACCTCTACTTTACCGCCAATGGAGAAAAGGAAGCTATTATGTCTCCATTTGACTGATCAGGAGACAGAGGTACAGAGAAGTGGATTATTTAGCCCCAAAGGCAAAGTTCACACTGGAATACAACTCCAACTCCGACTCCAACCAAATCCCCTTTCCACTATACCTATAAAATGAGCATAATGACATACAGTGTTAACTTCTCTAACAGCACCGTTGTGAGGATGCTGAAAATAAATATGTATGTGTTCTTCTATTATATTATACCCCCAGTTAGCCGAATTTTTTAAAAAAGAGAAATGATATTCTGTTGCTCTAAAAGTACATAGTGTATCATTTCTTGAGATACAATGAACATTAATTACTAAGTAAAAAACGTAAAAAATAAGTTGGAATCCAAAATGGGCCTGTGTTATATAATACCAAAGTGTATGAATCACTAGACTGAAAAATTGAAAGAACTCTTCATTTCTTGTTTTTTTTTATTTGAAACAGCTATGAATTTCTGATGGGAATCCTCTTAGTTATAAAGATTGAGGGAGAAGTGTTCATTCAACTTTGAATTCAATGAAAATCTGGGATTTTCATATGTCATGAAACCTGAATTTGCAATCTGAAGAAATTAAAGAGGTATCATCACCCTTGGACTAAAAGGCCTGGTTCCAACCTATTTTTGTTTTCTCTGCTGGGATTCATCATCCTGAGGGAGGCGGGAACTACTGCCAAGGCTACAGTTTTGCTCACTGAAGGACAAATAGCATAATATGTTATTTTGAATTTACCAGCAGCTTTCTCCAAAGGCAGGGCCCCTGGGCCAACTTCCCCTCCTTCAGATCCCTTCTTTCACACTATGACCTTGTCTAAGAAGCTGCTGCCTTCAATACTGTACTCAAATGTTTATTTATTTTTTCAAAATGTAGCTAGCAATCAGATAGTATCCCTCTCCTTTCCCTCTCCTGCCCCTCCTCCAGCGCCATTTGTAACTGATAAACCACCAAAATCCCATTAAAGCTTAGGGTTTGTGGTACTAGTGACAGCCTTCTGTGATACTGCTTTGAGAGGCAATGCGTCAGAAAACAGCTGCACCTCACTATGGCAGAGCTAGGCGAGGAGATTTTATCTCTGACACCTTTCACGTCAGAGCCCTGGTGAAGGAAGAAGGTACCTTTGTTAGGAATGACTTCACACAGCGTGTGTCTCCAATTCAGTTATTGTAGGAGGGTCTCTTCTTCCTTTCTGGCATCTGAGGCTTTGGGATAAGACTTGGAATGTAAAACTCCAGCAAGACTAGCTCTAAGAGGAGTTGGGGCATCTGCTTCTCAGATCTTTCCTCTGCAAGCCCCTTCTTTGATGGGGGAAATATCATAATCACGAACGAGGGACAGATAAGCTAGGAGCCTTAGGAGGGAGGACACTATACATTATAGCATTTCTCTAGAACCCCAGCACCTGGTATACAACACAGCACCTTGTGAGCTGCAAAGTGCGCTAGGAAGCCAACACAATAGCACTACTCAATTCCACAAACATGGAATTACTTTCTAAGTGTCTGTATATTTACCGACTCATTTGAACCTCATAACAATTCTGTGAGGTAGACAGGACAGGCATTATTCCCATTTTAGGGGTGAGGAAACTGAGGCACAGATTGGTGAAGGAATCTACCAAAGGTCTTATAGATAAAAGAAGAGCCAGGACTCAAACCCAACTTCAGCGCTCTCTTTTCTACATTATCCTCATGGTGAATGTCTAGGTTTCAGAAACAGATCAGAGTCATATAAAACTTATTGTCATTGATTTTCCTTGGGCAGTTGCCTTATGGAAGTACTTCATTCATTCATTCATTCATTCATTCATTCATTCAGCAGCTGGTGGATCCAGAACTGGACCTGGAGTTAGGAAGATCCAAGTTTGAATTGGCCTCAGGTACTGACTAAATGTGTGACCCTTTAAGTAAGCAAGTCAGTTAACCTTTGCTTACCTCACTCTTCTCACCTCACTATAATGGCACCTAGTATTATGAGGATAATAATAGCACATAAGGATTAAAGGATTAAATTAATTAAAAGGATTAAATGAGGTAATATTTGTAAAAAGTACCAGCACAGTGCCTGACATATTTGTTGCTGTTCAGTCATTTCAGTCATGCTGGACTCTATGTGACCCCCATTTGGGGTTTACTTGGCAAAGATACTGGAGTGATTTGCTATTTCCTTCTCCAGCTCATTTTACAGATAAGGAAACTGAGGCAAACAAGGTTAAGTGGCTTGTCCAGGGTCACACAGCTAATAAAGGTCTGAGGTCAGATTTGAATTCAGGTCTTCTTCAGCCCCTGAGCTCACTCTATCCACTATATCACTAACTGTTATATAAATACTGATTCTCTCCCTCTCCCCCCCCCCCCCACTTTCTTATTCATTTGATAAACATAAATTTAGCCTCACTTTGTGCAAGGCACCAGATCTTAGTGATAGGATACTGCTAGATACTCTCTTTCTCTCTCTCTCTTCTCTCTCTCTTTTCTCTCTCTCTCTCTCTGTCTCTCTCTTTTCTCTGTCTGTCTCCGTCTCTCTGTCTCTTTCTCTCACACACACATACCTTCTTAGTGTTGTTTGCTTATTTGTTTGTTTATTTGTTTGTTTAATAACTGTTATAGCGTACTAAAATGGAAAGGTATAAACACTTCTAAGTAGAAGTGTTTATAAGGTCTAGGTAACAGAACTGTAGTTGTGACCATACAGGTAAGAGGAGGTAGAGAATTGAGATAATCGTCCATATAATTAAGGGAATACTTAACTGAGTGAAAAAAAGATTTCCGTTGTTTATTTGTTGGGAGGAAGAAGCTGGGCTGGGGTGGAGTTGTTGTAGTAATGGGACAATGCTAAGTTAACCAGGTTGGTTGTCATGTGATCATGGTGTTTGTGGATGGGATGTTAGAAATACTCTTGTCTAACTCCTTCATTTTAGGGATGTGGAAACTGAGGCTCAACATAATTTAGATGGATACAAAATTACTAAGATAATAGTAATTCAAGCTTCCATATCTCAGGTTAGGGAACCTTCTGCAATGTAGGAAGAGGCATCAGAGAGATCAGGAGACATTTTCTGATGTCTAATAGTAGCCCAATTTGAGCTAGGATGGAGGCTTGTTTGAATAACTAACCACTTTTCTGAGATTTTTGCCACGGACATTGTGATTTAGGGATTGTGAATGTTCCTTGCCTCTTTGGATAAATACCTGTAACTGGACAATTATGTATAATAGGATACTACTATAATTCAGGCTGGCTTTCCCTGAGTTCCTGTGATAACTTAAGCACAAGTGTATTACTGGAGAAATGAGAGGGCTCATGGCCCTCAGTTCACTTAGCTCAGACAAAACCATAGCTAGGGTGTGGCCACAGGGACTTTGCCTACTGACACTAAAATTTAGAGGGCTCATAACATACATTTAAAAACACCTGACCTTAAGATCTAACTAATAAAAACAAGCCATTAAAAAAAGGAAGCTACCAGATATAGTAATCAGTGAGCATTTAATTCTTCCAATTCAACTGAATGCATCTGAATTACTTCCTGTATTCTTTTCACATCATGAAAGATGATTTTAGGGCATGCCTGGTGCTATTGGTATTGCTTGCACCCAGTGCCAGAATTGCCCAAGGATAATGACTACATTATCTCCTAAACTGGAGGCCTGAGAGGGTCATAAACCTCAGTACTAGTGTCTTCTACACCCTCTACTTTATTGGTATCAACTAGTGTGATCCTCTGTTCTTACAATATTGCTTAGCAGTAGCACCATAAAAAGAAATATCAGCTTATATCATGGCCATTCCAACAGTTATTATTTATATAGCACTATAAACTTTGCCAGGTGTTTTACACAAATAATCTCATTTGATCCTCTAAATAATACTGGGATATACGTGCTATTATTATCCCCATTTTACAGATGAGGACACTGAGGCAGAGAGAAGTTAAGAGATTTGCCTTGGATCACATGGTTAGTAATTGTCTAAGGTTGGGTTTGAACTCAGGTCTTCCTGACTCCAGGCCCAGTGCTCTCTTTACCATGCCACCAGCTGCTTTATGAATGAAGTCTTTCCCCAATGAAATACACTTGGGAAACAGAAGAGAAAATGGCTTGTGTTTACAGATGGTGAACATTCCCTCTATGAGTCAGTGGGACAGGTCTTTGAGGACTATGACCTTTGACTGCTTTTCTTTTAACAACACTTGCAAAGATAGTAGAGAAGCCAACAGAACTTCAATTACAAGTAATGATAAAAATGAACCTCTTTAACTTGGAGGGTGAGGAACTTGTTTATCATTACAAAATATAGCTAGCATAATCAAAATAGCACAGAGAAACCTGTGGCCTATTTCCCTCCACAAAGTGATAGTTTGATCCTAGGAACACATCTGATGACATCCTTGTTAGGTGAGGAGATCAGTTCCTTAGGCTGGGGATTTCTACTGCAGAGACCCGGTGAAGCGGCCCTGGTCAGTGATGATCTTGCCCTTCAGACATCACAGAGCACTTTGTGCTGCCCCCTTTCTATGGTACTTATATAATAGAGTATATTGTATCTATCTACACCATAGCCTAACAGTAGAGAATGAACTTCATAAGACCAGGGACCCTATATTATTTAATCCTTGAATCTTCTCTAAAAACTAGCACAAGGCTCTGCATACAACAAGCAGTGAATGAATGTTTTATGGGGGGAGTAAGTAAACTCATACATTCATGCATGCATGCATGCATGAATGAATGATTTGAGGTATTCATACTAGGCAATTTGCCTTTGGAACTGCTGTTGGGGTTGGCAGGCTGGAGAAGTTGAGGACTGGGAGACTCCAATAATTGTATGAGGCAGGAAAATTATTGCTGATACCACCAGTGCTTAGAATAGTGCTTGGCATATAGTAGGCATTTAATAAATGTTTATTGAATGACTGATTGATGCCATCATTACCATTGATGTGATCTAGTTTTTCCTTGACTTTAACTTGTCAGTGTTGTTGGGATGTACCTGACTCAGAGCTATGAAATTCCAAACTATGTCCAAAGCTTAGAGATATTAAAAAAAAGTGTGGCTGTCAAGAAGAAGTCACCTAGCCTTCAATGTCATCTCTAGCAATGTTCTCTGGATGCTCTGAGCATAACCTTGAGAGTATACTCCTTATGTGAACCAAAAGTTCCTATCCTTAAATACAGAACTGAGGGATTTTCTTCACCTAGAGATAGATACACTAAGATGTGTTTGAGCTTAAAAATGTAACTGTAACACCAACACTACCCTTTATTATTTCCCCTGCTTCCACTTACCCCCCTACCTGTTTGAGAGATTCTGAGACTTGAATCACAGTGCTTGACTAGGAAAGGCTAATTTTGAATAATGGTCTCTTCCTTTATTTCTTTAATTGTGGATTTTTAAGTTTTAGTTTAAGGATCATATCACTAACTCCCTAATTGGAAGATATCGTATATTAAATGAGCCTTGTGGCTTCTGAGCCAGGAAAATCTAGGACTTAAAGTGAGAGCCTTGTAAGAATGGAGATGAAAAATCAAGTTGAACTCCTGCTGCTCCACAACAGGTCGGAGGTGAGACCCCAGGGTCTTAGAAAGGAAGACTGGGAAGATACTGAATGAGAAAGAAGAGGGATACATGAAGCTACCACAGTGTGGAGGAGGGGGAGTCCCTTTCCTTGTTCTCTTGAAGGGCGGCATAGGATGGGACCAGAAAGAGGAGGCAAAGATGCAGGATTCTCTTGCTATCCATGAAGAAGGAAGTTAGTAATGATCAGGCTACACTGTACTATATTATATTCATCCCCTAAGTTCTTGGGCTCAATGATAAATAAGATAAATATTCCTTCACATTATCAGATAGTACAAAACAGAAAACCATTGTACCTTAGAAGTCATCCCTACCTCACTCGCTTCTAAATAATACCAAAGTTTTCCTCCATATTATGAAATAATGACCTTTTGGTTTTTTTTTTTTTTGCTAGTCAGAAGTGTCAGGCAGAATCTCTGCATCTAGTTTAGGATCTTTAAAAGTAGGTTGTCAAGTGGAAATTTTCCTTTACTGCGCAAGATGACAAATGACCCTATCAGTCATATCCATTCTTCCAAAAGGAATAAGTAATCACGGTGGCACATGCCTATAATACCTTCTACTAGGGAGCCTTGAGGCTAATGAATCATCTGAATTCAGGAGTTCTGAGATAAAGCTGATCATATAGGGCCAAAGTTGATTGAGTTGTCACACTAACTGGGGCACACATATAGTGGGCCCCCTGGAGCAGAGTCCCCATCCTCCCTCCCTCTGAAAGTGGTACTACAGAAAATTCAAATGCATCACCAGTCGTGATACCTAGGTTCTTGGGGTTGCTTTTTTTGGTCTTTGTGAGTGTGACATGGGTATGTTGATTACCCTATCTGAACTTTAACTTTCTCCATAAAATGAGGTTGGACCATTTGACCTCTTCCAACTCTGATATTGTACAATGACATGACTAGACCTCTTATGGTTTTTTCCATCTCTAAGATCCTAAGATCCTTATTTTTAAAATACATTTTTTTTACTATTGTGCTATAAGAAATGGGGAGGAGACAGTCTTCATATTCACTTGGAAAGGCCCATACAAACTGATGCTAAATGAGAAGAGCAAGACCAAGAAAAATTTGTACACAGACACATCGTATGTGTGATGACCAACTTTGATAAACTGGACTCTTTTCAGCAACACACAGGTATAAGACAACTCTACAAGTCTCAGGCTGGAAGGAGATATCTACATTCAGAGAAAGATCTAGAAAGAACAGAGTTTAAATGGAGACTGATGCAATCTACATGCTATCATTCTTTTTCATGTTTGGTTCTCCTTCCTTTTTCCCATTGTTCACTCCATTGGTTACTACCCTTCTATACAACCAGACTAATGTCCAATGTGAAAGTATTTGCAGATCCTCTACTTGATTGCATGCCGCCATGGGTGGGTGGCAGGGAGAGAGAGGGGAGAAAATTTGAAACTCAAGGGATTGTGGAACCGAATCTTGTAAACTAAAACTAAATAAACAAGTCAATGAAAATTTAAAAAAAGAATTATAAGTTCAAACACTTTTATAGCAACATTATGTGTAACTGCTGAAGATAGAAAACAATCTAAATGCCAAATAAAAATGGAATGATTAAAAAAATACAAATTTTTTTTGCTTTTTTTTGGGAGGGCAATTGGGGTTAAGTGACTTGCCCAAGGTCACATGGCTAGTTTTGTGTGTGTGTGTGTGTGTGTGTGTGTGTGTGTGTGTGTGTGTGTGCATGTTACACCTCTTAGGTCACATTTGAATTCAGGTCCTCCTGACTCTGAGGCTGGTGCTCTATTCACTGTACCACCTAGCTATCCCAAAATACAGTAAAAAAAAAAAAAAAAAAAGCTTTTCTGCAGGACAATAACCCTTTCCCTCCATCAACGACAAGACTTTACTGAGGATTTCAGTAGATTTAGATGAATAATAGCTGATGCCTATATATCTATCTGTACATACACATATATGTGTGTGTGTGAATGTGTGTGTGTGTGTGTGTATTACAAAGACTTTTACCTGAATTATGTCCATTGAGGTAGGTACTACATATATTGGTATTCCCCTGAGATGAGAAAAATGAACGTCATACAGGTTAAGAAACTAGCCTTTCAATTGTTAGAGGAAGAAAACCCAGGCCAGGGGTGGGAAACTAGCAGTCTCCAGGTCACATGAGGCCTTCTAGGTTCTCCAGCAAAGCCCTTTGACTGAATCCAAACCAGAAGTATGAGGCTCTAGAGGGCCATATGTGGCCTTGAGGCTGCAGGCTCCCCACCCCTGGCCTAGGTTTTCTTGACTCTAAGCCTAGCTAGCTATTCTTAGCACCAAACCATCCCTAATCCCCAATCAGAATTCCTCTCTTAGCTGAAATTATTTTAATGGGAAAGTCTATAGAATTCCAGAACAAACACTGGATTCAGTTTTCAAAAATCAGTTGCTGGGCCAATTTGGCTGCCAGATTCAGTCAAATGGCTAATATGGAAACCCTGTATAGACATCTGAACGTTTCATCTGAGAGCACTTACGATATACCTACATTTAACTGTGCTGAGTCCCATCTAGGGCTTCTCTATTTCTAGTCCTATCCTAAATCTTCTTACCTTACTCTTGACCTAGAACGTTGGACTTATTTACTTTTCTTCAGGGTGATAAAGAGTGAAAAAAACCCTTAGGTGAGTTGCTCAACAGCCTTAATTTTGAACCTTAATTTTCAGCCTTGGTATTCAATAAAATTTCATCAAAGAATAACTAGCCTAGTCATCATGGGTAAGTCATTTAACCTCTCGGAGCCTCAGTTTCCTTATCTGAAAAGTGGGACTAATAACAACTTTAGTATCCTCTTCATAGAATTTTGTGAGACTCGATAAGATGACTACAATTTGCTTTAAAAAAACCCAAAACTTTAAAGATCTATATAGGGAGAATATCCCAAAACACTTGAGGCAGTTAAGTGGCACAGTGGCTGGAGTGCTGGATCCAGAATCAGGAAGACTTGAGTTCAAATTCAGCTTTAGATACTTCCTAGCTGTGTGACTCTGACCAAGTCACTTAACCTCTCTCTGCCTCAGTTTCCTTAACTGTAAAGTGGGGATAATGATAACACCTATTTTCTAGGGCTATTGTAAGAATAAAATGAGTTACTATTTGTAAAGATCTTACAGCACAGTGACCCCCATGGAGTAGCACCCGGCAAACGCTCATTACCTGCCTTTAGTGCAGTTTTAAGCTATTAAAGCTGAAAACAACTAAGTTTTTGGGGGCACTGTATAAATGTCAGTTATTAATACTAAAGCAAAACAAAAAATGCAAGAAATAACAAAACATAAAAAAGCTTGGAACTGACTGGATTTTCACCATTTAATAATTTTCTAACAAAATCAGCCGGTGAATAGATGATAATTCAAAACAGATCGAGTTTTAATCAAACTAAATTTGGTTTAATGGTAGTATCTTATAGAGGATCCCCAAAGTCTCAGGGCAGCTTTAAGGTCTTAAAGTTTAAGTTTTAATGTTTAATATTAAACTGTTAAGACACTAAGATTTTGGGGACATTCTATATTAGTACATTAAGACATCCAGGATCTGTAATTTCTTCAAGGTTCCAATCCTTCTATAATTTAGGAAGTATAATAGAACTTTCTTCAAGAGTTGCTGCAACCAATTACTATTGAGTCTTACTGAAGTACCATTATCACTAAAGGTCATTATGTATTAGTAAATTTTCATTAATACCACTATCATTACCACCAGTACTAGTAGTTAAGTAATAAACATCTAAAGTGCTATCATTACTAAAAGCTTGGTTTAAAAATATGCCTTAAAATAATATTACTTCATTCAGCTCACAGCTTGGCTTCTGATTCTATAAACTGTAGCACCGTGCCTCAGTTCCCTTCTCCCCCTGGAATTTCCCCTAGTCTTTATGGCCTTTCCAATCCCCCTTGGTGAGGAGGCCTCTTTTTGCAGAAGGGGCCCAGATCTACCTTCCATTACATCTCTCCTGACTCTGTTCCTGAGCATCACACCTCCAGGGTATCACAACATCCCCGGTTTTCTGTCTTCTTCCATTAGAACTAGGCTCCTTGAGGGCCTGTACTATCTTTTTTCCTTGTATTTACAGCCCATCATTTAACAAAATGCCTGACATATATTAAGTACTTAATAATCAGTCAACAAATATTTATTAATACAAGAAGGACCAGGCTCATCAACTGACACAAGCATTTTTATTATAATCTTAAACTGAAATAAATATTTTTATCTTATCTCTTTTCTCTGCTTTATGGATTAAAAAAAATACACTGGGCCAATTGATACAGCTTGGTCCTTTTCAAGGCATTCTTAAATTCCGATACTTCTTGTTTAAGCGCCTACACTGTGCAAAAACACAAAACAGAAAACCAAACCAAACCCAGATTTTGCCCTCAAGAAGCTCACAGTCTAAGGGGAATGAAAACAGTGTGCAAAAAGAAAATGTATACAGGATAAATTGGAGATAAACAACAAAAGGAAGACACTAGCATCAAGGGGGGTTAAGGGTTTTGTTTTTGATAATGGAACTGGTAGGGAATCACCGGGGTGTGTGTGTGTGTGTGTGTGTGCGTGTGTGCGTGTGTGCGTGTGTGTGTGTGTGTGTGTGTGTGTGTGTGTGAGAGAGAGACAGAGACAAACAGACAGAGAGAGAGAGAGAGAGAGAGAGAGAGAGAGAGAGAGAGAGAGAGAGAGAGAGAGATGGTCAGATCATTTTAGGAAGTCAATTAGAAGGTTTGCAAAGTCCTCTACATGTATTTTCTCATCTGATCCTCATGATAGTGAAAATGACCAAGATAAATATTTTTTTAAATTGAATATTTAATTTTTATACTCCCCCCTCCATATTTACTTGTATTGTGTAAAATATGTAAATACAAATGTGTTCAACTCATGGTGTATAAGAGCAAACATTAAACATGGTTATTTGATCTTAGCTGAGGACTTGAGAACATTGGATTCAGCACCCTTGTCAGGAAAAGTGAACACAAATCTGACTGAATAGTGAAAATGTCTAAAATGTATTTGAAAGATGAAGTAGATATATGCCTCCTCCCAAACTATATAGCCAACTCACAAACTGCCATAAAAAGAGGATCTAGTCCCAAGTCCTATACAAGAGAAACTATTTTAGATTCAGCCCAGCCCAATTCCAAAGGTAACCACATTTTAGATGGTGGAATATTCAAAAAGTCAAACAGCTTCCTTATCCCTCTGAAGCCAGTGATCTCTGATAAATGTCAACCAACCAGAAGTTTAGGACAATTCCTGTTTCTCTCCCCAGTTCTCTTAGGCTTTCCATACTCTCTGGAGGGTTAAATGTTTTAAAACAAATGGAAAGCCCAGAGAGAAACCCACATAAATAGTCCAAATTAAGAAAAGAAAATTCAGCCACTTGCCCTAGGGCTTCCCTTTAAGGTCACATACTCCTAGAAAAAGACTAAATGATTAGATCAAAATAAATAAATAAGTAAAACAACCAGAGATTTGATACTGTTAAAATGGCTAATTACTAAAGAATTTAGAAAAGTACTTCATTTAGGCTTTTGTGTGTGTGTGTGTGGGGGGGGGGGGGGTCTTCCAGTAGCCTAAATTATGCAAGAGGAATTGGAGAATTTCTTAGTTTGGCTGGAACATTTTAGTTCTTTTCCTGTGAATATTTACCTCCTTTCTTCAGAAGAATAATTTTACATTTCTATGTAAGGTCCTAAGAAGTAACCTTTTGGCAGGTGTGAGCCAAACTGAGAAGTGTTCATCCGGGAACCTTAGTTGTTACACTCAGAGAGTGTAAAACTTATCACTGTGTTCAAAACCTCCAAATTTTATTTTTTGTTTTTGCACCTCACTAATTAGCTTCTTAGTTGCAGAGAAGGATGTTAATATCTTAATTAGAACATCAAATATGATTTCTAACTAACTCTGGGGATATGATATTTCGGAATGTCTTTTCCCTGATATGGTCAGCCCCAGGTCGCTCAACTTTTTGCTCGGTGATCACCGAGAATTTGCTTTCGGAGGAAGTCTATACTGGTGGATTTAGAACCCTTCACCAAGGTACGATGTCACCTGGGAGCCTCCTCCCGCAGCTTTACGAATTTTATTTGAATATATTTCTTAACAACTGATTCTTATGGTCCGCAGCCAAAATCCAGAAAGATCAGCTTCATACGTTAGGAAAGCGTCTTTTAAAAATAGTTTATTTATAATTTTTTTCCTTCCAAAGGGGAAAGTGGGCAAATCCTTAAATCAAACAAACCGAGAAATTCTCTAAAAGCTGTGAATTCCCCCGCGGCTGTGGGACAGGCTCGAAGCACAGGCAGCTGTGAGCATCCTGCCTCAAGCTCAGCCTCGCTCTAAAAGCCCTGGACTACATTCCACGAAAATAGTCCGGCTGGTTAGTCGATCCTAACTGGTGAACTCGAAAAGTGCAAGTCGTCAGATAAAAGGGGGAAAAAACCCCGACCCTTCTCAATTAGGTTTTAGTCTGAAAGCCCTGAGGAAGGAGGGAGAAATGTGGCAGGAGTCACGGACGGTTAAGTCTCACGCCCATTTTCCCTAACTTGAGTGGAAAAAGAATCAAGTAAAAGTTCCCTGTTTATTTTCTACATCTCTGTAATAGGCAGGCACTCCCTCTGATTGAGCAGAAACCGACCTTTGGACAGCAGAAAGGGAAGTCAGAGGACCTGCGTTCAAATCTCGCCTCTGATGCTTATTCTCCGTGTGACGTAGCGCAAGTTGCTTAACATCATTAGGCCTCAGTTTCCTTATCTGTAAAATGAGGGATTCTGGACTACTAGATGGCCTCTTATATCCCATCCAGCTCTGTTACCGTTCGCTTGACTTGATAGTCCTTTGCCCAGATGCTTTACCAAGGCGGTGGTGGTGGGAGACGGGAGGCAGGGGAAGAGGTACTCTATCAAACTGCACAGTCCACCTCCCCCATCCCAAGATACCCTAGCTCACTAGTTCTGCTCCTGAGTCTGTGGGGTTGGAAAGAAAGCTCAACTAGAGCGCCTCGATTTGCGGATGCAGCACCTCTCTTGTACCCTCCCCCCTTCCTCCACCTCTTCCACTCCTCTCCCTGGAGACCTCTCCTTCCGATTCAATATTCAGGGTCTCTGGGTCAGAACAGACTCCGGAGTGAATTTCCCAGGTACTTCAAGGACATAGAAAAATGATGCTTTTGTTAACCTCACTCGTATAATCCCCACAGCTCCTAGTTTCAGGGTGGAGACCTAGTCTCTCTTCCCGGTCTCAACACAAGGACGGGTCCTTCCAACCTCTGACTTACCAGCCTCTTCTGGGGCTTGATGAGCGGCCGGTTGATGCCATTCATTTTGTGGTAGAGGCCACAGGCGTTGCAGAGGTAGTGGCCTGTGCCGTCTCGCCTCCATAGTGGCGTGGACATAGCCCCACAATTAACGCACTCTCGGCCCTCACCCGGGAACTCTTCCAGGAATTCTGAAACTGAGCAAAGAGGAAAGGGTTTCAGGATCCGTCTTCGGAGAAGGCGAAACCCTGCCTGCGCAGAGCCTCGGAGGCTTTGCTCTCCATATCAGAATACTGAAGGCTAGAAAAGACTTCTGAGACCATCTAGTCTATACTCATTACTTTGCAGATAGGGAAACTGAGGGCAGAGCGGTAAAGTAACTCATCTAAGATTACTCAGTTAATGCAGTCAGGATTCAATATCAAATCCATCTTCCGACTTAAAAATCCAGTGCTCTTTCCTCTCCCTTAATGTCTCCCCCTACATCTAAGACCTCAATTCCTATAGACAGAAGACTGACCTAATTGCCAGGCTTTTGAATTTATTGGGGGGGGGGACAAAGGGCATGTAGATATGGAAGAGTATAGGAGTTTTGGTGTTTCTCATTGGAAAGGGAGAAGGAAAAGTCGAATGTGTTGTGTGTTAACAACTACACCAAACACCTAGGATTCTAAGGGCCCGAAGCTTCGGCTTTTATAAGCCTTGGCTCCAGGTTTGTGACTTCACATTTTAACACAAGGAACAGGGAAGTTCGAAAGAGAATTTAGTGCCATCATGCCCACCTTCTTCATGGTGGAATCCCAAACCAACTTCCCCAAGTACAGAATCCAGAGCTGAAAAGAACTGAGAAATCATGTAGTTCAAGGACCTCATATTACCATCTCGAAAGTTGAGACCTCAAGAAAGTCAAGCGACTTGTCCAAGATCTTACCCACTATGTTTTGGCTGTCCAGGGTCTGGCAGTGAGTATCAGAATGGGGATTCGAACATGGAAGTTCAAGAAACCCGGGTTCTGGGTTGTCTGCAATATCCTGACAAGTTTCTCTCCTATCCGCTTTCTTTGGTTCCAGAGTCGCTTAGGGAAGGAATGTCTACAGCACTGAAGAACCACTGGGTCGGATATCTCTCCTTGCTTTTTACTGGGCTAGTCTTTTCTTCCCTAGTTCACAGTGCTAAGCATCCTTGTCCCTCCCTCTAGGTCGAGGTCTTAGGAAATCTAGAAAGCTCCTGGCCACTGGGGTGGGGGTAGGGGTGGGGAGTGGAAGTTCGAACCGATCTGCTAACCAAAGCCTAGCCAGGTCTCCCAGTTTTCGTTTCTACTTAACCTTCCTGGGCCTTGAGCTAAGAAGTTTGATTTTTAGTTCTTACGCCCACGCACCCTCCCCCTCCCATCCTGCTTTCCGTCCTTCCTCACTGTATCCCGGCTGCTTTCCCCACCCCCAGCTTGGGGTGTTAATGTTGAGGTTTTTGCCTTCTTTTCTCCCAAGGCCGGAGCCCTGGCAGTCTAAGCCCAGCCCTTGGCCTCCGCGCGTCCCACGGGCCGGCTGCGCTTTGAGGCCCGCACCGCGGACAAACTGGCCCACTGGCCGGGTTGTCTAAACAGGGCCCAGAAGCGATGTTATTGTAAGGCGATTAAAGGCGGGGGTGGGTGAGTGGGTGGGTGTG